>JASVER010000016.1:7866462-8466462 GCA_030449065.1 Oceanodroma leucorhoa
GAGGAGAGGAGAGGAGAGGAGAGGAGAGGAGAGGAGAGGAGATGCCCCGTTGCAAAGGAGAGGAGAGGAGCCGCCGCATGTGGCTCCCCTTCCCGGGCAGAACCAGGAGTTCTGCTGCACAGACAATGCTCGGTGCTGAGTGGCGATGAGTGAAACAGATCATTACCAGGCTGCCAGAGTTTCTTGGGAAAAGAGACTCTAAGGATACAAAGAGAAAATCTGACTGAGCAGAACAGAATTTTTTCCTTTAGCAGTGTCCAGCACAGCGAGTCTCCCCTCTGTGGTTTTTGTGCCATATGACAATGTAAATGTTTACCACCGTTGCTGACCGTCATAACTCTAGCAGTTTGCAGCCACTGAAAGCGCACACCTGCGCTACATGAAATGGTCTGAGTTTTACAGTGTCTGGAGTGCGTCTGTTGTTTATGGGCATGTGAAACGATATGCCTCGGTGGCTTTACGAGGGGTCTAGACTGAAGGAAGTTGCTCATCCTGCACTGACAGGCAGTGGCCTGAGGTCAAAAAGTAAGTTCAAGCTGAAGAGAAAGGTGTCTTTCAGAAAGCAAAGGCTTAGCCTAGGAGTCTTCCTGGACGCTGGGGCTCCCTGTGGACCTTGTGTTGTGGAACTGTATTTCATAAGAGCAGACCCAGACACACATGGCAATGGAGAAATTGGAGGCATCAAGCTTAGAGTTGGAGCAGGGCACTTGGTGGGGCAGAGTTTGTCTCTGTTGTAGCAGTGAAATTAGTGCTGACCTCCCAGAGCCAGGATTAGGCAGGAGCACTCCTGGGAGTATGCTCTTTGGGAGTGAGAGCTAGAGGTATATGGTCACTGAGGTACCAAATGACATAGAAGTGTAAGATGAGAGATATAAAGATGTATGGTGAGAGAGGATACATCAGAATGAGCAGCAGCTTAGGGGCGTGATGATTTCTGTGAATTAAGTTTTCGTTCGCTTGTAATGATGGTGAGGAAGTTCCACAAATCAATCACCAACCCGAAAGCCAAATGGTAATTTCTCGGTATGGGAGAGTTAAAGGCCTTCACTCAGTCTTGTGCTCCAGCCATCACGATCATCCTTCTCAGGCTACACTTGTTTGCAGAATGAGTGCTGCTCTCCAGGAATCCAGGTGCTCTTCCTGCTGTCTGGCAGTGCCTGCTTCACTTTCCACTGAGTGTTTCTGAAGGCAGCATTTTCTCATATACATAACTAATCTTAAGAACTCAATCACCAGCTTTGTGCTGGTCTGTAGATACTCACATTTGAAAACGTTGGCCTTTGGGCCTCACGATCTCTCTAAGAGTAAAATACTATATTTAATCTTCCATACAATTGTGGGGCTAGATATCTGCAAACATCCTCAATATTTGAAAATCTGCAGTTTGCAATACTGCAAATATCCCAGATGTTGACGACCTGAGGTGGTTGTATTATTATTTAAAATCCTGAAGCACATAGGATTGCTTGGGCTACTACAGCCTGATTCAGAAGCCTGAATGCTCTCTCTCCGAGACTTGCTGCAAATTAAATGTGAAGGGCTATGAACATGAGTGGGTTAAGCCATCATCATGTAGCGCTGCTGTGGAGATAGCTGCTATTTGTCATTGCCTCCCACTGTGAGGTTGGAATAGGCAGCCTGAATGTCACATATACTGTATTTATAATGCTGTTTTAAGGTCATCTCCATGTGCAGATGCTCTAGACAGAAGAACTGAAAAGTACAGATGTGTCTTTTGCAAGGCACTAAATAGATTTGAGATGATTATTTTATAAAAGCCATATTTCAGCCAGAAACACTGCTGCAGTCACTCTAACCCTGGCAACATTCCAGTCACCAACAGCTGGCAATTAACACTTACACAAAGATGCCCAAACTTTGTCCAGCCAAAGGCTTCAGTGGCGACTTGCCAGGAGCTTTAGGCCTGCACCTATTTTACATAAAATGGAGCAGATTGTGGCTGATTTAATCTTTCGTAAGGAGCTATGGCCCACAAAGGCTTTTGCTTCTGGCATGCTTTGCTGTACCCTGATCAAGCCATTGCCCCATTGTGGAATTCAATGGGCCACATTTAGCCTCAAGGTTGTATTCTGGTTTTCCGTGAATAATGTTAACTACTGACAAAGCCCACAAAGCCTTTCAATCCAAATGTGGAAATGAAGCAGTTAATCACATCTCTTTGTACATGAAGAGGGGAAGAGACTTTGCCAAGATATAATACAAGTTCTGATGATATAATTTTAACAGTAACTACGAACAGACTGCTCATCATTTGTGCTGAGCATTATGCAAGAGAAAAAGTTTCTGACCTGAAAATGTGCAGACTCATTATAAGGCAAGGAAATTAGACCCATACAACTCCTTCAGAAGAAGAAGCCTGAGGAAGAGAAGATGCCAGTCAACGTGGAAGACAGATGGCAGTCTCAGGCCCCACTTGAAAGGGATGATCCTTTTTTGGACTGCCCTCGAGCTTGGTGACCAGGGGGCTGGGTTCACCCTCTCAGGCTGGCGCAAGAGTGGTACCCACAGCTCCTGCTGACTGCATGGGTGGTGTGCTGCTCTTCCCCTGCGTGAGGTGAGGTGTGGGCGCTCTGCCCCAGCCATATCTTTGCAGAAAAGACTAGCACTCCTCCTCCTTCCCCAGCTGTCCTGCTGGAAGGGATGTCTGACTATCTAACATAAACGAGAATTACAGGCTGTGAATCCTCGTCTGACAGATTGACTTTCCTGCAGCCTGGAAATAAATGACTGAGCTCCTAAGAGGGATACGAGTTAAGAAGCAACCTTTTCCTCAGCATATCCCATTGGCTTGCCCACACACCTGGTCACTGTGCAGGCTGCTGYGGAATGCCTCTGTCCCTGCTGGCTCTGCTTGGGGACCTAATTCCTGAGGGCTAAGGACTCCATGCAGGGTAGGAGCCCGAGATTGGCAACCCCAGAGTCTCTTTGTGGGATTACAAAATCTGGCACTGTGCACAAGGGTATGCCCAGACTCGTAGCTATGACGTTTAGGACAAGCTGGATGTTCAGGCACTCTCACCTGACTTCTGTTTAGTTTGGCGGATAATGCCATCACTCAGCTGTGCTTCTGCACCCAGGCACTTCACCAGTGTTTTCTTTTCCTTCTTCCTTTGCTGTGCTGAAATATATACGGACACCATACTCAGTGCTGATAAATGCAAATTAGTGCATAAGGGAGAGCATACAAACTTAATTCTGTGTGCCTTACAATTGATTCCAGACTGTTTTCACCTTTCAGGAGTGAGATCTTGAGGATAGAAGAGGGAGCGCTCCTGCAATGGCAGCTCAATATTTGGAGGGGTCAAAGAAGCAAATAGAGCATAAGGTACTAGGAGGAAAGGAAAGAGATAAGAAATCATAATCCGTTATTATTCTCCTGAATAAATCCTTGCATTTTTTAACCTGTGTGCAGATCTACTGGCCCTATCAGTCTCTAAACCATGGCAGAACAGGGAAGAGTGCAGTAAGGGAAGCTGAGATGACGCAGTGTGTGGAAGGGATGCCTGAAGAGATGTTAAATACAAGAGGACTCTTAGTCTAGAAAAGGGGTGGCTGCAGGGGGAATGTTACTGAAGCCTGTAAAATCACCAGAAGCACAGAAAAGGTGAAGGGACAATGTCGTTCACTGCAACTTGCAATACAAGAGCTAGGGGTTGTCCGGTAGAATCTCCTAGTGGTAGTTCAGGTCACTCAAATGGGTCATCTGTGGAGTTCGTCACTTCATGGTGTCCTTGACGACAAAACTTCGTCAGGTCAAAAAAAAAATTAGACAAACTCATRGAAGGTGAGTCTATTGTGGGTTGCCAGACACAAGGATATCACTTGTCAATCCTGAAGTCTTGAAGGTGCAGGTCACTGGAGACGAGGATGACAAATCAAGGCGTTAGCTCTGCATGCCTGCCCTGTTCTTGTGTTCTTTCTCTGAGCATCCCTTGCCAGGAGTTGTGACACTAACAGCAATGGACACAGAGCTGAGCCTGATTTATAACAAGTCTCCAATTCTCTTTTGTCTTTCCTGAAAAGGCTTCAAAGGGAAAAAAAAAGTATCAGCCCAGACAGCTGCTTGCATCTCTTTCTGCATAATAGAAGAGATTATTCTTCAGACATGGTCACCTTGGCTCGAATGTGTTGGCCTTGTGCATATTTTTCTAAGGCGGATACTTTGTAAAACGTGTTTCTACATACAAGCATTTCACGCTGTTTTCTTTCTTTCCCCCTTATATTCCTTGCACAGTGAAATATTTACATGCATCTTTCAAAGGATCTCACACAACTTTACCAAAACCAGACCCCCYCATGCCCTGAGAGACGGCATTTTAGGATAGGGAGATAAACTGTGTGACAGAGAGAGTCAAGTACTTGCCCAAACTTATCCACAAAGCCTCTGGCAGAAAAGGACCTCCAGAAATCCCAACAGCCAGGGCTCTGCGCTGAATGCCACCACTGCCTCTTCCCAACCACCATGTGCAATCCACTTATCTTCCGCCCCTCCTCTTAGAGTAGCCAGCCATTTATTTTATTGCCAAACGTGAGCACATGTCAGCATGTGTTAAGACTATCAGTGCCTCAGATGGGTCCTTGCTGCAGCGCAGGTGATACTTGCATGACAGCTCCCTCCATGCGTCGGTGAGGCCTGAACCTGTACCCCGGCGTGAGGAGCACTCCCTGCTGCCAGTGTGCCCAGGGCACCCCTCCCAGGGTGGGGAAAGCTCATATCTGAGCACTAACAGCTGTAGGCATTAAAGCCTAACCTCCCTGCTCTCAGCAGGACACCCAAAATACCTCTGCAGCGGGAAGAGGTATGGGCCTTTTGTGACCAGTGCTAATTTGAATCTTGGAGACAAAGAAAAAATCACACAGTCAAGTAGAAGGAGATTTTTATCTCTTGCGAATCAGTCTGTCGGTGGAAGGAAGAGGAATATTTTAATGAATTATTCATTACCCCCTCCCCTCTGGAACAGGCTAAGGAGAGGAGACAGGCTTCCTGCTGAACAGGTTGAAAAGAACGCTATTTTTCAGAAGGACTGAGCCACCTTTCTGCTGAGCACAAGTAATTCAACGCTGGGACGTGCCTTAAAAGGGTAGTGGTAAAAGGTGGGGGAGAAAAGTTAGTTGCTAGTGGTGCACGACTTAAAGAAAAATAGCGAGCAGATGATGATGAGGAGGAGAGGAAAAAAGTTGGGTAGAAATCCCCACAGCTTCACATGCCATGATTATTTCATCAATAGCTGGATGAAATGCATCACCTTATCCTGATGGAGGGCAAAAAACCTTCCAAGGACTCCATTCTTCTCCTAGGAAAACTGATTTTCCCAGTGTGTAACAGAGTCCTGCTTGCACCACSACTGCTTGGGGACAAGCTGAGGGCAGCAGTGGCTGCGCTGCGGGGCGGGAAGGGTGTCACRGGAGGACTCGGGAAGCTGAATTCCTGGGGCAGAGACAGACTGCACAGGCTCAACCTCTTGTACCGAACTGTCACAGTGATCTAATTACTGGAAGTGAAGTGTATGACATCTGGAGAAGTGCCCGAGCTTCAAAGTGACTTAGGCAGCCAGTGAACCATACCCTGCACCAGCTCACGACGGCTGCAGGCACCTACCCACCCGTCAGCTGCCGCCGTGCYGGGGAGGAGGAGCTGGTTTACCCACCGAGCATCTTAACAGCTGCAAATACAAGTTTGGTCACCAGCCGGCAGGCCGGGTGTTGCTTTCAGCTGAAGACGAGTGTATCATGTTTGTAGTGGAAAACAACATCTCCTGCAGGATTTTCCCATGTGGTCTGGCGGGGAGTTATTAATTAATGACAGGCACGTGCTCTGGTGTGATGTGGCCGCTGAGACCTCCTGCACAGCCAGGAACGAGACATTATTAGGATTTCTCAAAGTTACAGGCGATAATTTCCACAGCTCTCAGAAAAGATCTTGCTCTCACCATGAGGTAACCCTCTTCTGGATCTCATTAAGATGGGTGAAGATGAATTAATCGCTTGTCTGGAAGCGCTGGTTGCCTAGGGATCAGTGATCATGACCTGATTGCATTCACTCTGGGCAGACAAAAGATGGTCGCAGTTTGGTTCTTCAAAAGGGCTAATTCCCAAAGTTAGAGAAAATTACCAGTGAAATTAATTGGGAGGAAAGGTGTAAAAGGAGAAATGGGGAGTCCTTTAAGAGAACTAATTAGCTGGCCAGAAAGCCACAGTTTCACACTCCAGAGATAGGAGAGCTCTGGCTAACAGACCTTCTTGGCTCATCTGCAAAGAGAGAGCAATTAGAAATAACAAAGCAATATATCACACATGGAAAATAGATAGCAAGGGATATAAACAAGTAGCTATTTAAAGCACAAGGCAAGGGACAATAAGAAGAACCAGAAATATATTYGAAACAAATGCAAGCGTAGGACAGATTTAGGCCACTCGCTACGTAGGGATGGTAAAATTGTTAGTAATAATGTGGAAAAGACAAAAAGGGCAATAAACAGTCTGCAGGGAAAAAAGCAGACAATGGATACATATTACATGAAGCTGAGTCATATAACAGAGTTGTCAGGTGTTGTGTCAACATTCTTTGGCAGATATAGTATTAAAACTTTGGAGAGTATGAAAAAAGGAGCCACAGAAACTATTTGAAGGCTTAGCTACCAGGGCTATTTGATGACAAAATATTTTCTCTTTTTGCAGGGGAAAATGATCTTTATTCTGGCAGAGAATAGTAAAACATGAACCAATGGCTAGAAGCTGAGTCCAAAGTGTGTATTTTTAACAGCGAGGGTAATTAACCATTGACAGAACTAGAGAAAATCAGTGCTCCTCTGGAAGGCATGATTTGGCCACAGCCATGTTTGCTAATTCAGTGCCTGGGCAATACTCACTTGTGATTTAATGCAAATAAAGGTTGTTTTGGGTCTGGTGGGTGAAGGGAGCCTGCCAGGTTCCAACAAAGTATCACGGAGGAAATAGCTTTCTCCAGCAGCGGAGGGAGGGGGGGTCATGGTGCCCGGATGTGTGGAGTGACCTAAGGGTCTCCCTGTGCCCAGAGCAGAGCTCCCAAAACTACAAGGTCTGTGAGAGCAAAGAGAAAAAACAGCTTTCCCTGAGAAACACAGGAGCTCAAATTGGAAGGGCATTAATACTTACTTTAAAAAGTAYGTGTTTCTTTCACTGACAGCTAGTGTACTAGACACTGAGAAGGGAAATACTCATTTAAGGAGGAAAAAACAGGTCCTGGCTGTGATTTAGCTAATTGTAAAAGGCAGCAGGGAGCTGGCTGGGGACAGGTCAGTGCCAGAGCTCGCCTTGCATGCTCTGACACCTCAGCCTTCCCCGTCAAAGGCTTGACAATACCAGTATCTTTCTGGGTGTTCCTAGCTGGTTGTAGCCAGGTCTTAAAGATTTGGGTTTGGCTGATACCCAGTCTGGTTCRGTAAAAAAAAACATGCCTACTCCCACTGCTAAACCAACTAGGCATCAAAAACATTTCCTCCTTCTTGATGAGGAAACAGGGCACAAATGAACTCGTCTTTAAATATTTCTTGTCATATCCAACAAGCGTATGTATTGAATAGGTGCATTATATGCTTACCACAATCCATTATGAAATGCGTTTTTTTATACCCCAGGCATACGAGCAGGCTATGACTACTGATCGTAGCCCTGCTCATGAGTTGGGTGGGMACAGCAGCTCCCCTCTGGGCAGTACTATCAGCAACATGCACAATCCATAGGCCATGATCTTACAACAGCCACATCAAAATTAGGAAACAAACACATTTTGCATTTTAGGGGAAGAAGAGGAGAAAGAGTCTGATCTAAATGACATTGATGTTACTGAGAGCTTTTCTAGTCAATTAAGTTGGAAGCAGATAAAGCACAAGAACAAACAGAGAATGCAAARCAAGAAGTCTTCAGCTGAATGAAAGGGGAAACCTGATAAGGAAAGGCGGAGGGTGAAGCATATTAAGTACTCTGCATTGTGAAAAAATAGGCTGCTAGTTAGCCAATGGGAGCTGATGGTATTTTGTTATTTTATATTGAAGTGTATTTTCACATGAAAATGTGATGGTATTTGTGATGGTATTTTGTGATGGTATTTTGTTATTTTATATTGAAGTGTATTTTCACATGAAAGAAGCGTTATATAGCAATGTACAAATATATAAAAAATAAAGTGTCTACCACTTCAAAAACAGGAACCCAGACTAGCAAGGCTATCTCACAAATGACCCAGGAGCAGGACTGACAACTGCCGGAGTGGATCCAGTCTGACTGGGGGTCTTGGACACAGAAATGTGGAAGCATGCCATTAGAAAATGTGCAGAATGGAATTATAACCTTTCCTCTCCTGCTCTCTGCAATGCTTAGGGAAGGAAGATGAAAACCTGTCATCTGTTTTGCATGCTTACAAAGACAGGCTTCTGCTCAGGGTATTACTTGCTACAGCCTCTAGCTCTGATTTCTAAAGCAGAAAATGTTTAGTGCCCTGACATTGAAAGTGTTGCGCCAGTTACAGCACAGCAGTGGATCAGAACACTGCATAGCTTTGAAATGCAAAATGTCAACACAGTTCATAATATTTTCCTATATTGACTTCAACTGAAGAGTGCTTTGCAAACCTATATGGCCTGATTATTGTTAGCAAATTATTAAAGCCCCTGCTTTACAGATGGGTTACTGACTCCTAGGAGAAGGAAGGCCATACGTACAGAAACTAATAATCTCGTGGTGACTTGGAGTCCTTTGTTCTAATTGTTGGATCATGGTTCCTACTGATGGGCACAGTACAGTGGTTCGATGCAATCAATGGTCTTGTAATTAGGAAGACGTGCAATATCCTGGAAAACGGCCACACCTTCTCTGAAGAGATTTGTCTCAGGGGTGTCACTGAATTTAATTCCATCATCTGAAATCACCCTGAGCCCAGCCTAAATTTGAGCCCGTGGATACCTTCATGTGCAGAGCTTCAGCAGTTACTCTCATCAGTCATTGCAGTAGGAGTTATGTCCATGCAAGGATGTCAGCACTTGGTGTGTGATAAGATGCAGCAAGGAAGTAAAATGAGGTGCAGTTATTGGCTGATAATAGGGCTCTTGACAATATATAACTGTAGTGTGGCCAAATGAAATATGTTCTGTGAGAGCGGGCTACTGTCCAGCACTTAATGTAAATGTTTTTGAAGTGCTGGTAGATCTGCTCTATAAAATACCCAAAGCCTGTGCAAGGAATGCTAATCCATACTGGCCTCCAGCAGAAAAAAAAGAAATTTAAAGACTAAGAACATTTTATGAGCGTGGGCAGAAAAACATTTTTTTCAGCAATATTTTTTTGTAGATTGAGAGTAGTCTGTGCTGCCTCCATGGTTTTCCTCCAACTTTCAGACTTGACTGCTCCTTCTCAACATGAATCTGTCATCTCAGGTGAATCCAACATCCATCTTATCACACTAAGCCCCATTTAAAAGGGCTCGTCAGAGTGTGTTGATGAATTATTTCTTTGTGCAGGGCTGTAACGCCTGTAGTAACCTCCCTCAGTTTTGTCAATGTGACTACTACAATGTGTGCGTCCTGACACACATTAGTAATGGTTCATGTTTAAACAAGTCACACCAGACCCCAAAAGAGAGTGTGTAGTTGCATATTCTTTATCAAGTTAAACCCATACGGAACCTGAGATCACGGAGGCCATGAACTGCATGAAGATAGACATGTTTGCTCTGGCAGGAGGGGGCTTTTCCCTGAGGACCAATGATCACATCCAAGAGTGTGAAGATTTTGTTTCTTCCAGCCTCTTCCAAATTAAATTAGTAAATTTGAAGTCAGGCTAGACAAGATTGCTAATACATTCAGACAGCTGCTTTGTTAGGAGTGGGATCACTGTCAGTGGAAAGAAGTCAAGGGAAGTTTTGGGCTTAGAATGCAAGATTTTGTTTCATAAAAAGGAATGGAAAAATGCAAAATTATTCCAAATATTTCAATTATGCCACAAAACTTGTGTTTCTAAAAATGCATAGAATCTGCAATACTGTCAGTAATATGAAGCTTCTTCCTCCAGTTAGGGTAAACTGAGAGAGAGCAYGGAGTGCTAGTCTCTTCTGTATCTCTTACACTGGCATAGCTTCATTGACTGCAGCAATTATTCCTGATTGACATCTAAGTGAATTAGAAACGTGTGCTGCACATCTTAACTGCGCATGAATTATTGCATTGTGCTAAGCAACAAACTTGGAAAGTCGTTTTTTTCACCTCTCGTTTTTTTGACCTCATGGACCTTTTTGGTGTTTTTTGAATGGTTTTAGGCCACGAGCTGAATCTATAAAATCCTATATGTGATATCACATCGGCTGTTGTAGCATGTAATTAGCTCTATTTCATATCTGAGACATCTCATCGTGTTTTGCTAGGAAGTATAATCTAAGTGGATTTTGGTCATGTTTTTAAGCTTTTTTTTTACTTTCTGGATGTGTGCAACCCCTGCAAATATCTGAAAATGGACACTGTGGGCAGACAGTCACAACCCTGCAGTTGTGAACACCATGTGTGGTGGACCTCGTGAGTTCAGACGCTTACAGCTTTTTTCCTCTGGAACTGAGCACCGAGTCGTACATGTCAGGCCAACTGCATGCCCATAAGCCATGTGTCCCTGTGTCTACAGAGAAAGGCCGGTCCCCGGGCAGGAATATGGCAACCCTATGTGGCAGCCACCTTGCGGCTGTTGTCTCCAGCACCAGCAGGTCTTGGCTGCAGAGCAGAGAGGCAGTCTGAGGTCTGAGGGGAGGAACCAGCTCTCCTACACTGCAGAGTTAACATTAGCTGGAATGGTGGTACTCTCTGGAGTCCATCCCCACACACCGGAGTCCCCCGTCGGGCTGGGAAGGGGCTGTGACCTCAAGTCAGCCGGCCAATGGAGGCCCAGCCAAGTGCCCACCTCGGGCAGTAGCCCCAGCATCCTGCCATGGGACACTGATCCCCTCTTCCAGCCTGGCTGATAGTGTTTCCTGGCATCCCACACTAACCCTTGGCTAAACATGAGGTTAACTCTCCAGGACAGACCTTGTGATGTCCTGGGAAACTCCTGCACCCAGGAAGCCTTGGTGGGGTGAGAAGGCCCCATTGCCGGGCTGTGAGAAGAAAGCCTGAGCTTGAGGTGGCATCTGTCCTACCACAGGTGCAGCACCAGGTGGTGCCAAGCTCCTCTGCCATCCCCACCGCCGCCCCGTCTGCCCACGCTGCTCCTTGCAGGAGGGCTGGCAAGGTGGGGAAAACACTGGGCAGATGCAGGTGTTATACTTCTCCTCCGAGCACTTTTGGGTGGCCTTGCTAGCTTCTGCTACCCTGGATCCCTCAGGTTCAATCTGCTGTCATCTCTTGTGCTGAGGTCCTGCTCAGCAGCTAGACTCCTTGGCCAGGATCTGAGCTTTGCCCCTGTATAGGATGTCTTCTATATTTCTCTTTTTGGTGAAATGAAAGGTATTTCTTATCTTGCCATTTTTTTCCACCCATACTTTATGATAGACCATAGACAATTCAGCTGGGCCCTTAGGATGCCTGAAATCTCTATTGTAAAGAAAATAAATTGAACACATCAGACTGCCCAGTGAGGACACTTAAAATTAACCACAATGATTTGAAGAAATGTATTTAAACAACAAAATAAAACTTAGCATATGGGATATTTTTTTCCTTTTTTTAACATTCATTCACCAAAAACATTTTTTAAGTATTGTGAATTTGGGACACAAAATCATTTTCTTTTTAAGTGGAAACTTAGAAAAAAAAGCTGACGCATTTCCTTCTGGTATTTTTAAATTAAAGATTGTGGTGTTCACTCTTAAATATAGTTTTAGTTTTAAAACTGATCCCATTTTTCAAGGATTAAGTCAAACAAGGATTAAATAGGCCAAGATTAAGCTTTTGCCCCATAACAAAAGTAAATAACACATTTCCAGTATAAATAAAGTATTTTTTTTAAATTTTACTTGATAAAAATCCCTGAACATTTTTCATACACTATCAGCTGAATTTATTTTCCCCTCTTCCTTTTTGCATTTTCAGTGATGAAACTGAAAAATCAGCTATTTGCTGAGCTGTGCTGAACGTAGCAATGCATACATTGCTTTTTTTTTTCCACACATGTACCTAGTAGAACAGCATGGATTAAACAAGGTCCCTTTCTCTAATTTTATGTAGTCCTCACTCATGCACAATCTCCGTTGTTTCTGTAGGATGTTTGTCTGGATTAGGAAAGTAGGAGTCCGCACAGAAAGACCAATGGTAGAAGGAAGCTTTTGAAACTGAAAATGTTGACAGTGTTCTGGACCATTTTCAGACCTTCTTTCACAACATGTCTGTGGAGCCATCATCTCACAAAGAGGGTTTTGTGGTTTATACCTAGAGGTGCCGCTCAAATCAGTGACGCTACCCAGGGAGAAGTTGAGATGTTTTCAAAATGACGTAGACACGTATTTTAATATGACCTACTTATAAAAGAGGAACTAAACAATGAAAGAGGCATGCTGAGAGGTCTTGTTCAAATGGAGTTTTCTCTCTTTGGGGAGAAACATTTAAGGTATTTACTTCTTTAAGATCTTATGATAGGGAGTTCAGTTTGGGGAAACGTGCCAACCAACTTTGGTTTCTAAATCAAGTTTTAGTCCTTGTGACTTCAGCTCTGCAGATCTATGTCTGAATAACAGGCCCCACACACTGCACAACCCAAATGGAAATATATTCAAAGCTGACAGTTCCTGCTAGTTTACAGCCACAGGCTTGTCAGATTGAACTTGAAATCTGACCTGAGCATACTCAAAATTCATCCCAAGTTCTCCTAACACTGCCTGATGAATTCTGCCTGGCAGCAGGTTTTATTACAAGGGGATTTCTTAAAGTATGAGCAGTAGCTCCAAGCCATCTCAATAACAGTAATTATTTCAATGTTTCCTGGTTGCTAGATAGAACCCAGACCCTTGGAACTGTGCAAAAAATTAGTAATTTTGTGTCAAGTCAGCATGAGAATGCTTTGGATTTCTCACAGAAAGGAGCCTTGTGTAAAATACGTTTAAGACTCAATGAAACACTTTGTTCAGTCCAAACCAAAATGTTTTGTTTCATGTGGGGGAGTTTTTATTCTTGCAAAATGAATGTGGGTCAGTCCTATTTAGCAAATCTTGTTTCAAAAGATGACAGAATAACTTCCCTTACTTTCCCAAACCTTATCATGGGAGGGGAAGGTGGGAAGTGTGTGTGAAACTTCAATAAATTTGACTTCATTTGTAAACAGTTTCCTTTCATCTGAAACCATTTGTTTATTTTTTAAGTGAATAAATATTTCTACCAAACTGTTTCGGTCAGCTCTATTTGGAGTCAATATGAGGTGTAAGCATTCATCATTCTGCCAATTGCAATGACATCCCATGACTGATGGCCCTGTGGGGTCAACCTTGGCTGTCGATGATACGTATGTGGCAGACGTGCCGGAGGACTGCTAATTTTCTAAAGCTTTTTTCCCGAGGTTTGGGCTGAAATGAACAGGCAGGTCTGAAAGGCTCGTGGTGTAAGGAAAGAAGAGCAAGTTCTCTTAGGGCTTTCTCATACCCGTCTCATGGACTCATGGACTCATTCCTACAGAGGCTGATAGGGGAATGAGTATCTAAGGAATGAAGGACGACTTCAGGCTTTGCTATTTTTGTTTTGCTTACAATGGACTAGACCTTATTTCAGGCTAAAAATTTGGCCATGAGGAGCTCACTGTGTCAAGGTCAGAAGTAAACAACCACATGAGATTTCTCTGTCAAGTTTATAAAGTATCAGTGTCATTTCTTGGATGTTATTTAAACAGCTACCTACCTTGTTAGCAGATTGATTTAGCAAGGCAACTCCCACATGGCAGAACTGCAGAAGAAAATAAAAATCTGCCCTCCTTTCAAGTTGAAGGGGCTTTTGAAACAAATTTAGCTCAAGCAGCTGCACTTTGGTGGGGAATGAGGACAGGGTGTCGTGGACCACACCTCTCCTTGGGGCAGGATGGCTGGAGGCAGCTGACTAGGAGTCAGCTCATGGCTGGTGAGCACGTCCCCACCAAAGCCACACAATGTAAAAATGTCCCCACTCTCAAATGTATCACTGAGGATCTTTTGATCACCCCATTGCATTGAGATGAGCTAAGCTAGGCAGCTGGTGCAAAGCAAATCGTGTTTGGCTTTATTTTCTGATTTTGCCGACCTGCAGCTTAAGAAATTTATTTACATATAAAAATAATACTGATGTCTAGAAGAATCAGATAAAACTCTCTCAAAGGTTCATAGTAAACAACATTTCTACCTTTTTTCAAATGATTCATTAAGCATGGTTTCTATAGCTTTTTAAGCATCCTGGAAGTCTCTGAGGTTGACAAGAGAAAGGGCTGAAAACCAATTCTACCAGAATCTATTCTTATCTTTCTCGAATGGCTTACAGATCTTGCTATTTCCATAAATGCTCGTTGAAGGGAAACTATGTGGGATTTTAATGGCTTTTCGAGTTCATGTGGGATGTCACTTGCTTTGATGTATGCCAGATACAAAACAACAGCATGACTGAAGGCAACAATCAATTGGGGTTTAAAGTGAATGGCAAGCACTATGTTTAGAAATACACCTATCTTGGGGTTATTGCACCCCGAACACAGCAGTAGCATTGAGCTACCACTCTTTTGTGTCTAAGGAGAAGTCTCTTTATTGCATTTTAGTGGGCATACTAAAGATGCATTATGCTTTTATAAGTAAGATATTTTTGCCCATTGGTGACACATTACTTATTACCTCAAGCTTAAAAAGAGTGCTTGGGGACAGTGATTGTACTCAAATCTAACTTGCAGCCAGATTTTCACAGGCCTTTTGACAGGAAAAAGTCATGTGGAGTTATCAGGCTAAGGGACAGGAAAGATCTAGCAGAGTGTTTTACTGTTGCAATATTCAAGATAAACCTGAGTTGTAACACATGTGGGAGAAACTCTAAGGCAAAATCATATTGAGAATGATTCTTGAAGAATATTCTGTGAGGAAATAATTGGGTTAAGGTTTCTCTTTCAGCCTGCTTTCTGGCAGTGAGGGATTTCAGCTGTTATTGGCAGCCTGTCCCTTTGCCATATGCCACCAGCAACTATAGCCTACCCCAGCCCAGCCGTACCCGCCGCCCCACCGGGCACCGCTGCACCGTACACTCGCTTCTTCCAGCCTAGATCTGTCCATGTGTATTCACATCCCTGAACAAAACGCATATGTTATTTAAACCTAGGCTTATTATTTCATTTTTGATATCATAGTTGTGGGCCAGGGCTTTGAGGGCTGTGCAAAGCCAGGCAGTGCCTACGGTCTACAGAGAGGTGGATGTTTCAGCTCCCTGACACTGAAGGTGAAACTGTGGGACAAATACTATCTTGCTAAAGTTACTATTTTTGTTGAAATATATCCTCCCCTATTAGGTTTCCATGTGTAGGGAACATCCAGACTCTGGTTGACAGCCTCAGTACTTTCAAAGTATCCTGCAGCGGTTTTGTCTTTATCAAGGGGTTGGAAGTAACTAGATCGGGGGTATATATCCCTAACAGGACAAACAGAACAAATGGGAGTGAGAGGGAGAGCACGGTTTTTTGGCTGAATGTGGATAGCCAGGCTAGGCTCCGAAGGTGGGAGCAAGTAGCCACTGAGGAAGCAATTGTTGTAGTCTCAAACAGCAAAAAAAGTCCATTGTTGTGATTACCTACTAAATATAATTCCTTTACAAATGTAACAAATGGAGAAACCTATACAGACTGATACGCAGAAGTGTAAAATCTGATCAAATCACTGAGCCAAAATGAGGTTTTGTTACCCATGTTGGAAGGGAAATGTGCCTTATTGCTCTTGGATAAGAATCAAGAAATGTTTTTTTTACATGAGGTTTCTGACTGTAAGGGGTATACTGGGAAGAGGAATATCTGTAGTTGGTTTTGGGCTTCCTACAGAGACACTCCTGAAGTTCATTTTGACTAGCAAATTATCTGAATATTTAATCTTCACAGACCATTGCTAAAAAAAAAGAACACTGATCTTTTTGTACAGAGGAGAAAAACTATTTTGACCCCTTTTGTGCAGGTGGCTCAGCTGTTACAGTGTCCATCGGAGGATAGAAAAATGCTGTTAACTGGGAGAATTAACTAAATTTGGGCTGTGATCAATGACTTCTGACAACAGTCCTAAACAAAGCTGACATGGCATATGACCAAGCTGAACTGATTGATCCATTAGTAACCCAGAACTCCTGACCCAGGGAAAAGAGTTGATTATATGGAGAAGAGACTAAAAGGTAACCCAGTGATTACATCAGTGCTGACATCCTCTCCAGCGTATCCTGAGAAGAGGTGAATTTTGTCATCTTTGCTTGATAGCTTTTTCATGCAGGTAGTGCTCAAAATATCCTCCTCCTGTTTACCTATTAAAAGAGATGTCGCTGGATTCCTGCTGTATTATTTATTCTCACGAGGCTCTGTACTGCCTGCTTGAATTTTAGTCGCTGAAATGATTACTGGTCCTTGCTCTCTGCTGAAGCTGAGAATTGAATACAGCCAGGAAAAATCAGCTCCATATTTCATTTCCATTTCCGTACTTCTTTTAATATCCCTTGCATGCAGCCCATTCATAGTTTAATCATGCCAAGGTGCTACTGGTTTGAGGGGAAGAGAGGAGCGAAGARCAGCCTAGTTGTGAAGAGGTGATGGGCAGAAGACCCTTACAGGAAAGAAATGTCCTGCTTTTTGTCTGCGTTTTGTGACAGCTGTGTTGATTCTGAGCTTGGAGGGTGTAGGCTGCTATTTCCACGCACGCAGCAGAGTATGTCTGAAGGCTCTGCACGTGCTGGGCTTTGGGCGAGCTGCCCCAGTGGCTCGGCTCACCGGAGCACCGGAGGAWAGCTGCCTGGGTGAGGCCAGGCACAACAAGGCCTGTCCTCGTGTGGTATGACACAAATTCATTGCACAGGCCCAAACCTGTGTGGTTTTGACATCCAACTTCAGCTGGGAGACAGCTGAAGTCCTGTGAAGAGGTATGAGAACAAAAGGGGTAAGCACTGACTGCTGTGTTAAGGAGAAGAGCATTGAGGTGCCATTAGGAGTGTCCCCCCCTTACAAAAGGAAAATTTCCAAGAGCCAAAGCTGGGACTGTGATGGCCTGGGACAGAGTTTGGGAACAGGGAGACCAGTCGCTGCGTTGAGGGGAGATGCCCGCAGACAGCACTTGTCTCTGAAGGGTGCCGCTTACACAGGCAGCCTGGGACAGCAGAGTTGCTGAGCTGGAGCTGGCCAGTCAACGTCGTACCAAACAACTCCAGGTGACTGTCGTGCCTGGATCCTCACGGCTGCAGCGAATAAGGGAATTGAAGCCTCTGTCCTCCTTCCTCGGCATCTGCAATACCTACTTGAGGATGACACCCAAGCTGCGACAGGGCTGAGCAAAGCTGAACAGCTCCTGGGGAAAGCACATTACATTTGCCATTGGTATGTACACTTTAGAGAAGTACATTGGCTTGGACAACATTACTGAGGGAGAGTCTTTTTTGGTCCTTGTTTATATCTTGCCCATAAGCAGCAGTTTGGCCTCATATTTGGAAAGTTTTCACCTTTTAATTTTCATGAGGTCCCACCCATACTTGGGAACTTGCAAGGAGACTCGGGACGAATGGTGCAGATGGCCAGAAGGATGCATACCCAAGATGAGAGGCATTGGTCAAGCCCTACTGCCAGTATTTGTCCCTGCCTCCAGCTGTCTCCTCAGCAGGACCTGGCTGCAGCAGAAAGACCTGCACATGTGCTCTTCCACCACAAACATGTCCATTTTGTACCAGTGACAAAACATCCATCGGAGCGTAACAGCATGCTGTCACTGTCGGTCACTGCAGCGAAGTTTAACTGATGGGCTGAGAGGGGAAAGGCTCCATCTTCTGCGCTCGCAGGCAGGCTTAGCACAGGCCATGGACAGGTCTGTGTCAGCTGCTGCAATGATACTTCACATTGCAATGGCTCTGAAGAAACTCTGACAAAGATCCTGCAGATTAGCTGCTCCTCTGCAAGTGTTTGCTGCCGATGACCCATGCGCAGCATCAATCCCAGGTGCCAGCCTCCATATGAAAGCGCAGATTTGTGAGACAGCTCCGTGGTGGATGGAATCAGTATGAATTACTGACGTGCTCCACAAACTGATGTGGAGATGGGTGGATTTATTATAAGCTCCAGAATAGAGACCAAAGTGATTCCCTAATACAGAAGTTTCCCAACCTGTCGTTTAGGCAGGCCTCAGCGATTCTGCTGTCATCTCCTCTTGTTCCCGGCTCCACTCCCCCCTCCTAGAGGCAACTTGCAGCCCCCAAAGCCCTGCGTCGGGGTGAGGTGGAGGGAAGAGATGGGCCATCACCTACATGGTGACACTGCACCTTTTGCTCCCTTAGTCTTATCCCCACATCCCACAGCATTGTTTGTGCCTCTCAGCACTACTTCTTTAATGAGAGGAAGCACTCTGAGCCCAGGCTTGAGGAATAGGAAATTGTGGCAAACAGGGAAGAATCCCATTTATTGTGCTTCTCCCCTCAGTACGAGTGAGGTGTGGAGGAGACACAGCAGTACTGCTGCCTGGGGCGAGTGGTTTCCCCAGCCACATCCAGCGGGGATCCCCATCACCTCTGTACTCCCTGTCCAAGGGAGGAGAGCTTGCTTTCCGGGTGCTCTGAGATGATAGGAAAGCAGACAATCACACTAGCTGCAGCTAGTGATTTTATATTAAATAAATGAAATGTGTTGTTGCAGGTGCTGGAAGTGTTCCACACTCACATGCTCTTCTCACAATGCAGATTATTATGGTTGTTGATGTTCATTTTATTACTATGGGGATTAGGAGCCCTGGTCATGGCCTGGCCTTGCATTGTGCTGTTTGCGGTACAGACCTGGAATGAAGACAGTCCCTGACACAAAAGGTCATCTGAAACTGGGGCAGGAGCACTTGGTTCAAACATTTCAGGCATGGTCCTGTTGCCTCTGTGGCCGGGCTGCTGAGGAGCGGTGGGTCGGCTGCGGGATCTGGGGCTGGGACTGTTCGTAGGGACGGAGAACTGAGCTTTGCTGCAGGAAGTGGCCTTGCTCCTGCCCAGGGGTGAAAACTCAGCAGCGGTTCATTCTTTCCTTCCTCTCTCATTGCCAAAGGCAGACACCAAGCTCCTCTGGGGAGCTGTAAATGAGTATAATTTGATACAGGGCCCTAAGTGAGCAGAAGCACACTTGGCTTACAGCTATCCCCGTTACGGCCAGAGGCAGGCATCTGGGATCAGTGGACAGATGATCTGATCTTGTGTGGAAATCTCATTGTGCCCCAGCCACAATGCTCCACTTTGCTGTAATAGAAAGTAATTTGATTAAATATTTTTGCACATTATTCTTCTGTTAGAATAATTATTTGGTGTGTGCCAGCCGCAGGAGTCCTTGCACCTCCCCCTCTGCAGTGGCTGGGACTGGCTTCTCACAGTCGTCTTCTTCTGGATACTGCAGAAGCTCCTGCACCGGCAACTGCTGTGTTTATGCAACAGGTAACAGAGGAGAGAAACATTCTCTTCTTTTTCAAGGTGCACGTGAGTTAATTTATGTCCAAAACTTAAGACAGAGCATGTGCAAATAAGACAAACATGAAAATGGTTCTTCCACCTGTTCTTGTCCACTCTGGGGTACAGAATTCCCTCCACTCATTTTATGTTTAAACTCTGGGATAAATTAAACACAAGCAAACTAACAAGCGAGGTGCAGCTACCTCATCATACTCTTCCCCAATGGTTTCATGAGGGGAAGACAAAACTATGCCTCACTTAAAATCACCATAAACACTTGTAATATTGCAGATGGATCCGATTTTTTTTTTAAATTWATAATAAACTACAACGCATCCATTTTGCAAAGGTGCAGAGTTTGGGCTCGCTGTCATAGAATGCTTCTTAAATTAAGGTTTAGGTTTTTGCCCGCAGTCTTTCCTCCACCCACCCAAAGGGAGCGCACTCCCAAAAAAGGGTGGCCTACGGTTCAGTGATTGTTCCTAATTGCATGTTGATAGGCAAGGAGCACAAAATGTACCGCGTCCCTGCTCCTGCAGCTGGTCTCTACGAAAGAAAGAGCTCAAGTTGCTTATTATTTTTTGGAGAAGTTTGCTCTTTTTCCCAGAGAGAAAATAATTTATGGTCTAACTGGTCTGAGCACTAAATCCGAGTAACGAGGATCCAGCCAGAGATTCCTATTAGAGGGTTAGTATCCATCATAATTGGCTGATGGGGTGTTTTGAAACTCCATTAATCACCATGCTGGCAGCAAGCACRTTAGAAACTCTGTGTTCTGCCGCTGACTTCCCATTTCACCGAGCAAGTTAAATACAAAGCATGCGTTACTGGCATCAGCGATTTCAAAAGTGGGTGTTTCTCTGGATGTAAATGGTACTTAATAATGTTCCACCTTTGACTGAAACTAGGGCACGCCCTGCCATGAGGTTCTCATCATCTAATTACACTTACTCAATCTGAACTCAGCGGTATCATGCAACTTGGGCTGGGTCTACCTGTCAGATTAACTCTTCGGCTTGTCTCGGCAGAAAAGCCATACCCCAGGAAAGCGGGGCTGCCTGRCTGGGCACTGGGATGGTACAGGCTGAGCTGGCCACGCCGCCCACCCCGTGGCTGCTGCCCTCTCGGTCGTGCCYCTCTATTTTCCCACCTGTTACAGTTATTGTGAAGAAAGGGGGTTCAGTCACTTGCAGGCGTCCTGTGTTTCGCGCAGACCTGATAGGAGCAGTGCCACAGGGCCGATGCATGCGTGACGCCAGTTGCTGCAGTGACAGCCCTCGAGCATCGTGTCTTCGGTTTATCCAGAGAAGCAAAAGCAAAATGAGCTAAAAACCTCTTGCCAGCTCTAGCAGGATATTTTGTATAGATAAGAGACCAGCCTGTGCTCCAGGCCTGATCCAGCCACAGTCTCTGTGCTCAGGCCCTCAGCAGGTCTCTATAAAAATACATAACACTCCCCAGGGACCATTTTTGGACTCTGAGGCCACAGTTTGTTGCTCGCACCGCTAAATTTTCTGAGTTCCCAAAACAGGGTGGATCATTCCTGCCTTACGCTATCCCTGACTGTTGCCTGGCTGGGATCTAGCTGGCATGGGCCAAAATCATGCCATTCAGCATGCTCAAAATGCGACGGTATGGACAGTCAGCAGCCAGAGCCAGTGCTTGTGCCCTGCCCTGCTTTGTCACCTGGTGTAGATGCAGCCAGCGGTGCCAGATGTGGCTGGGTTCTTCACCAGCCTCGGTACTCGCACAGCTGTGGTGATGCTTCCCCAGGGATGGGTGCTCACAGGAGGTGGGGGCAGAGGCAGTGCCCTCTCCCATGGTGCGGGATGAAACTCCAGTACTCAGCTTCACTCTGTTTTGCTTTTGTAACCGTAACCTAAAAGCTCTCCAGGGTGAAGGTATGGAGAGGTACAGACATGGCTCTTCTCAGCTCCACSCCGAAATATTGAAGAGGTGCCTTGGGCACACTCGGAGCTGCATTCCCGCCTGCGGACAAGGGGAAAAAGTGCTCTTAATCCACCTACTCCCACACACACCACTAACGGTCCTTCGAGAAAGTCCTGCTCTTGCTCTCAAGGCTTTTTTCGCAGCAGTTTGAGATGCCGGAGAGGAGAGAGAAGCCCAAAAGAGAACAATGCATGTCTCATGACCGTGGATGACATTTTAACTGATAAGGCTCTCCACTCTGGTCTTCATCTTGTATTTCAGCTGTTATTTATGAAGCTAATGAAAATCGCTGTGCACACAGCAAGCGGGCAGGTTCTCGGGGGATTTCCTTCCCTCTTAATGGTTCTCTGTGAGTAAGTGCCTTGTCACTGAAAGCCCTCATGTCCTGGCACACAGGAGGAGAGTGTCCCGCCTGGCGTGCGCAGTGGTGCTGCTGGCCACGTATGAAATACGGCAGCACACAGAAAGCTTAGCCCCCCCCTCTCTGTTCCTATCCCGTAAGGAGGGAAAGATCTTGACAGAAAGGTCAAGAGAACCTCTCGGATCATTTCAGTTTTAGCCACATAATCACCATAATAATGCTTTATAATTACATCTTGCATCTTTCACCTCTATATTTCAGCTAAAGTTATGAATGTTTAATTAAACTGGGCTCATAAATACCTTTTGGGGCAGGTTGGCATACAGATGATAATGTTTTTTCATGAGGCATTTGCAGGGACATATAATCACAGGGAAAATCAGCCCTGCAGAGTGGTACAGGAGTAGCCCCAGCTGAGCCAAGGCAGTCTGGTCCGTGCACAGCCTCATCTGCCCTGCCGAGYCTGAACCGGTGTAACTGTGTGTGCTGTGCAGGGGGTAGCCTGCATCTCTCAAAGTGTCATCCCTCAAAATTGGGGCCAAACTCTGCTTCTCTCATGATACACCTCGGCTGCCACCCCGGCATGCACCGAATGATGTCTGGCACTGGTGGGATTCCCAAACAYGCAGGGAGAGGAGTGTCAGGGACTGCAATGCCGTGCAAGTGATCTGCCAAGCCCGCTGTGCCCCTGAGGCTCATTGGAGTGCATTGGCCAAGTATGACACTGAAGGTGTCTCTCCTGCAGGATTAAGGCCCCCATCTTAAATGGCAAACTAGCTATCGGCCTTTCTTTTTTCCTGTCACGCACTTGTTTGCAGCAATTTTCAAGCCCTTATGACAAAGGACTGTCACTGCTGTCACTTTTGTGTCTCTTCTGTTTTTAACCTCTCAGTTGAAAAACAGTTGTTGCTATCCTCATTTCCACTGCCTGGGAAGGTAACACAACTTGTCTCAAGAAAAATCCTTTGCTTGGCATACACTGCATCCACATCGGAGCAGAGTGGGGCAGCAGGCAGCAGGTCTGTGTTAGGATGGCTAAGCAAGATAGACAGGCCTAATGTGTATCCCCCGGAGAGAGAAAGATCCAGCGTTGTTTTTTGGTTTATTTTTCCTGCAAGTTCATATGCATTACGAGAAAGGAGAGTTCATGTCAAATATTTGTTGGCATTTTGAGTATGAAAGAACTAATGAGCCCACTTTGCCATCTGGTCTGTAGTGCGCAGTGAGTGAAGAGAGAGTCAGCTTGCTCGTGCCCCTGATCACTAGGGTGTTAAGGGCTCAGAGGAGATGGCAGGGCTGCCTTGCCTTCCGYGGCACAAGCAGAACCTTATTCGTGTGCACTGCAGAAGTGCCGGGGGTTTTATTTAAAACAGGAACGTACTGTATCCATTTCAGCAAAGGCCCAGCTGCAGCAGGTAGGCACTTGACCAGAGAAGGCGCTTTTATTGCCATATGATGAAAGTTAAGCTCCGATGCCTCTCGACCCCTAGCCATGGGCTGGCAACTGTGACACCTGAAGAAACCTGCTGCAAAGAAACTGAGAACCTGAAATAGTACAAAGAAATTTTACTTATACGGGTAAACACATAATGCAGTGAGTACAGAGCAATGAAACAGGGCTAATGGCATGCAGAAATCAGGGGCAATGGTGACACAGAAGTCATTAATTGTGTGATTACATGGATAACAAGCAAGAGAGAGAACACATTCATTTTCAAACCTGAAAATTTATGATAAGGGATATGCATARGTGGGCAGCCTATTAGGAAGGAAATCCTACCTGACAAAACTCAGAGACTAGGTTTCAGGGGAGATCTCAGGGCATCTGCAGGTGGAAGTTTCAGCACGGATGGACACCCATTCCTACGACCCCAATGTGAGGCAGAGCCCTCCCTATCATCTTCTTTTTTCCTATCTCATCTCTAATACAAAATTATTTTAATCTATCTGGGAAGTTCTGCTATTTTTAATTCCAAATAATCTACAACTATAAAGGTAATCAATATTACTGTTCATATTAAATAATTTTGAACTGTAAAAAGTTATATTATCCTGTATGAGACAACAAATTTATCTACTGGCCGTTTATGACAAGGCAATCTTGCTAAACACTGCCCACAGAAAACTAAGGGCTTGCTTCTTAATCTTCTCACCTCCAATGTTTTTTAGTCACCTTATTTCCTATATCATAACTAAAGCTAAGGTGGGAAAATACGGTCTGTATATTTATCCCAGTTTTGCTAAACCACGGTTTACATAAAGCTTCTAAAGCCATCTTTCATTATATTTAGTAAACAAGTATCTTAACAGGTTTAATCTGTCTTCTGTATTTAATATCCTATAGCCTACTGCAACAGTTAAGATTAAATCATGTTTGTACGCAGCAACAGAAAACATTTCCTTGCTAGAGTTGAAACCACCGGTAGGAGAGAAGTCAGAGCTGGGCTCCTGGCAGCAACRCCATTTTGCAGACTGACTCGGAGGTACTGGCTGTGCTCTGTACTCTGAAAAACCAATATCGCAAGCAGCCGTGCCCCACTGCCAGCTGCCTCTTAAACAACAGGAGGCCTTGCAGGCGGCTGGCTGATTGCCTGGGGGGAGATGCCTGAAGGTGCCTTGCTCTGGTAGGCAGGCACTTATGTCCAGGGTCCCGCGGGCTCCCAAGGGCCTCTTGCAATGCCCAAGCCAACATTTTTACCRCCGTACTGGCAGTTTTGAGATCTGCTACCACATCCAATGCTTTGCTCTTTCCAGACCTACCTCTGAACGTGCTTTTTTCACACAAACACACAGTACCAGTCAAGCCCAGGAAATGTAGCAGGAAGCATTTGTGCTGACATTCTGCTCTCTATTTTGCCAATGCATGAAAACAGCATTTCTGAGATTTGTCCTTATAGTCTGAACTAAGATTACACTGAGCAGTGGCTGGGGTCTCTAGTCATGACAGCAATGCTTGTTTCCTTCTCTTTCAATATGAACATGCACATTTTAAGAAGGAAGGTAAACCCCCTACAACATGCTTTGTTCTTAGTGCCTTTCCAGGTATTCCTTCGCTAGGGCGTCTACGTCATGCCTCTGTTAGCTGGTAGTGCAGGGCAATGAAGTGGATCTGCTGGCCTGAACTGCTGATGCTGAGGATCCAGTGATCACATTAGACATCCTGATGCCTTTATGTTAGATTAGGCAGGGACCCGTAGACATTGGCAGTGGGAGTGCGTCTTACTGCTTAGTTTCATCTGAAAGAAGTCTCGTGTGCCCTGAGACCTCTTTGCAATGTGAACCAAAGAGCAGGCAGCGGCCATGATCAGGAGATTTGCTTCAAAAGCACATGCCTGACCTGGACTAAAACATTTAGGAGGACACATCTACAGATTAGGCTAAAGCTAACCTGGAAACCAGGTCTGGATCTAAACCCGGACCCGGGCTCATCTCCAATTTTAGTGTTAAGAGGCCTGGAGCAAGAAGAAGGAATCAGAAACTCTCTGACTAGTGGTTTTAGAGTACTCATGAAATTTACTGAAATGTACTGAAACATGATTGTCAGGACCTTTTCAATAATTTTAGCAAAAAATACCAGCTCTATTCTTATTTGTGGACTTACTACATAGACTTGCTACCTGTTCCCTTCTGTATGAATAGTTGGGCTCTGAGTTCAGTTCAACCACTTCAGGGAGCTAGCCCAGACCTGTGTTTAGTGGGCAGGGAGGTTCAGTCACAGCTCCTTGAATGACTGTCATGTGCACTCTTACAGCTTCTTTGCTTTCCACCAGAACATGGGGTAACCTGGCAGATTTTATGGATACCCAGTATTTCTGTTATTGCCCTTTTAATGGATTCTAGCTATTAATTTGAAATTGAATCTGCCTCATCTTAACTCTACTCATATACATTTTAAGTATACTTCAAAGTTCATTAATGAGCTTCAGTAGCCTTACTAAACCCAGGCTGTGCCATAATTACAAATGTCTAAATCACTCACTCTGAGTAGTTCAGATCTTTGCATTCAAGTGCAGATACTCAAAGGCATACTGTTGCCTATAGGTGCAACCACACACATTCATGTTCATTTCTAGGGCTGCTCTCACAGTACTTATGGACAGAACGAACTCTGAGCCATGGAGTTGTTTTAGTGGAAACACAGATGAAATCATCTTTCACCTCCAGGTCACCAGTGTGATTCCATCAGAAAACAAGCACTGCTGACTGAAAGTTTTCGGTCGGACATTGAGAGCTTAAGAAACCCCATGATCTCAGCATGGCTGTTAATAGAAAGCAAACCTAGCACTAACTCATGTCACTTTTGGCAGCCACAGCAGAAAGGCCAAACTCTCAAATCAGCAGGGGGGCTGCACGGTTCTTTTAGCCCGGAGGTGGCTCCATGGTGGGCAGTGCATTATCCTGGCAGCGTGGAGATTGGAAAAACTTGTATGGCAACCCTTTAGACTATCTCTGTTCCTGGGTTAAGAGGAGGTCACTTTTCATCTCATTCCATAAGCTCCCTATTTATAGCAAAGGAAAAGCATAGGAAAAAGTGGCCAAATGAGCCACTTGCAACTTTTATTGCATGTGTTAGAACAAGATAAATTCTGAAATAAGGGTTTGAACCTCCTGGGGCTGGATCTGAAACTTATTAATTTCATTCAATCTGTGTTCAGGTAGAAATTCCCAGTGACCTGACTAGGAACTGTGTCTCTGCAAGAGCTAAGGACTTACAAAAGTCCTCAGAGTTTGGACGCTTCACAGCAAAGCTTGCCTTCACATTTCGCTGATAAGGTGCCTGAGGCACTTTCTCTCATTCATTTTGCTGATGTGCAAAAAATATTCCTCTTCTTTGGACAAATCCATCCACACTCTTTTGCTTGAAAATCAGGGCAAAAATTAAATTATCATTCCTCTGCTTACCAGCATTGTGCAGAAGGAGAAGAGAGATCGAATGCTTCTGCTGCTCACAGAAGTGTAAAGATGTAAAGCTACCAATTTGTAATGATGACGCAGGCACAAGGAGCATGAATTTGCAATTCTGGCCTCTCCAAGAGTCTGCACAAGGTGTAGGTGCCAGCAGTTTTCTTCAGCTGGCTGAATGGAAAGGTAAAAACAAATGTGACAACTTTCCCTGCCAAGGGAGGGAAGGTAAGGGCTAGAGAGATGCATTATTCAACAGCGAGTTTATTTTCATCCCACATTCAGATTCAGGCACCTAGTTATCGCAAAGTTGACAAAACGAAGGGCACTGCAACTGGGAAGAAAGGAGCCTGCAAAGAAGTCAGTGAGAAGGACTAGAAGAGCTAAATCTACAGAGTTAGAGAGTAGGATGGGAGTCAATGTCTATAAGAACTCAAATAAGAATTTTTTGAGCACCAGAATGAGGAAGGACTGATCTCTTACAGATGTGCAGCTCAACGCTGGCAATACCCTTGGGTAGCTGACACGCAAGCCACTAGCTTTTGTTCTGAAAGAAATTTTTCATCACTTATAAGGGTCCTTTCTAAAGTGTAGTCACTGATAGCTACTAGGGAGTGAGCTCACGCTGCAGCTTTGACTCAGGACTCTTGTCTTTTTCTCAGAAGTTTGTTTCCATAAAACCTGTGAAAACTTAATACTTTAATCTGCTAAATGTGGTTGAAACTGGCCAATCAGTTCAAAAGTCTGTAGGGACACACACGCATACACACAAAACAAGGCACATCCTAAGCCTTATTTCCAAAGAAAATGAGGTTAAAAAAAATTCAGGATGGGAAAATGAAAATTCTAAGTCATGAAGCAACCAAGGTCTTTGGTTTCCCTGTTGGGACATAGGATTTGAGACATCTTGGCCATGCCCTGAGCCATGCCAGTCCTTTGGTTGCTTCATTCCTTGGCCCAGCAGAGCCCTTACTCAGGCAGCAGTTCCCATCATGTGGTTAATAACATGCAGCTGAGTTTACTTAGGCTTCATACCTTAAAGGAAGGTCTTTAACATCTTAAGAGAGGGAGAGACTTTGTCTGTGTGTGAAGCTAAGAGAGTGAAGAGTTTGCTTAATGGCTAACCTGTTTGATCTATGTGAGTTGTACCATGAGCACATTGTTTGGGGAACTCTTGTGGAGGGAATGCTGCAAACAATTTCTAAAAGACTGGGCTTTAATGTGGGTTAAGCCCTCTGTAAGAGGGAGGGGTTGGTATTCATGGGTGAGCCTGAAATGTATGTGCCTGTCTGATGCTGGCCTTGTTGAAGGCCAATTCAGAAGATGAATAACTTTTGTTAGAGTGAATGGCAATGTAATTGCTTCCTRAGGAAAAGTGTTTGTGTGGGTGGTGGGAAGGGTGGATGTCATGATCTCAAACAGGGCAAGTAAATGGTAGCTCTGCTCTGTTGTCCAATTCAACAGCTTGCAATGAAGTTAAGAAAGGGAGYGATTGCGCTGGCTCCTGTTCTGAAGCTTCCCAACAGTTAGAGACAATATATTAAAGTAGGTGATCTTCAGATGTGGTGGTTAGTCTCCAGTGCTCCGGCCCCCTGCAGCTGCAGAAAGGCTGGGAGGTGGCAGGGTAAGGGGAAGAAGTGCATGACATCCTAGGGCCGCTGATTTAGTAGGGCTCATGTGGCTTTGCCTGTTCATCAATCCAACAGGTACTAATGTTCATTGACTCATCTGAGAGAAGCGTTAGCAATATGCGGCAGGCAAAGCAGTAACACCATGCTGCAGTTGGGTGCCTTGTTGTCTGTGTAGTCCGCTGGTGACCCCAGGCAGCTGGAATAAGTCACTAGTATGCTTTCCTTATTGGGTTTTGGTGTTGACTCAGACTGGAAGAGTTAAAGTCATAGTAGCAGCTTCATACTATAGGACTATTCTTAGCTGCTTCTCTCAGCAAACTGGCTTTTCCAATCCAATATTACTTCCTCCTTCACCTCCTTCTCTCCATTCTTTGTTCTCTCTACCCCATCTGGTTATTTTAAAGCCATATTCAAGCCCTGCTAAGATGAAGGAAAGGCATTCAAGTGGCCATCCATGGGAAGGGAACATTATGGAAGAGTTACCTTATGCAACACTGGGTTTGTGGTTTGTTTTTTTTTTTTTGCCTTCCCCCATGGGTCACTATCAAGGGCAAATGGAAGATACTTTCCCTGCAATGAGATGTTCTCCCGCCCCACCATTCTGGGTGGGTTTTGTTCATCTCCTTTGCTGTCAGTCACTTCTGGGCTTTCCTTGCTGCCTGCCAGGAAATCCTTCAAAAACTGTAACACAGGCGTTGGTGATGAACAAACTGCCTCTTAAAAACCTGAGGAGGGGGAAACCTCACACAGGAAAATAAAAATAGGTAGTAACTGGGTCTTTACTGGGGTCTTTTCTCACCTACAGTTGAAGAAAATGGATCTGAATGAGTAATCTTTGTCTAGCAATTCAGGAGAAGCAGAAAGTGWCTCCAAGGCCCCTGTATGCTCTGCTGGTGGCTCTCATATAAATGACTTGACCAGCCTCTAGAAAAAGCATTATGCTTGCCTCTGCCTTCTGTAGACATCATGCCTTAAGGCTGCACTGCTGGAAGAGCATGTACCTTCCTCATGCAAGCAAAGCTCTGG
This sequence comes from Oceanodroma leucorhoa, assembly GCA_030449065.1. Lineage (NCBI taxonomy): Eukaryota > Metazoa > Chordata > Aves > Procellariiformes > Oceanodroma > Oceanodroma leucorhoa. The sequence goes on from JASVER010000016.1 coordinate 7,895,943, forward strand.
CCTTAACTCCCACAGACATACATGGATATATATTGTGCTTTCAGTCAGGGAAACACATTCCTGGCCTCAGGCACCCAGGGGTACCAAATTGCTGAYGGGGTGACTCAGCCCACAAGATACTCGACCAGAAAGCCCAGCTGGGCCCAGCACATATGATAAAGYGTGCAAGATTCCTGCCTGTCCTGTCACTATTTCTTTTGGACTTTCTTCACTGCCAGTTTGGGAAAAATACTAAGTAAATAGGCCTCAAGCAGAGTCCAGCTCATGCGAGGGCTGGCAGCTCTGATAACCATGCTTGCTCTCACAACTCATACGCAGAAAGCCTGTCTCTACATGTTGTACAGTCATTTCCACTGCAGCCATGGGAGAATAAAGACTCTGCTGTGTTAGCCTGCTGGTGTTTGATAGGCACCTTGCACTGAAGTATATGTCGGACGTGTGATTGCAAGGGCGATGCTGGGTGATAGGACTAAGAAAGTTGGAAGACATTTTGAGGAAACCCCATAGGAAATCGAGGGTAGCGGTGTTGCTGCAGCTCCTGGGAATGCGCTGGAATGGAAAACTCCTCTCTGGTGCAGGGAGGAGTGTACGGCAGGCTGGGCAGGGCAGGGCAGGGAAGGGAAGGTATRTCTGCACCACGCACTGCTGCTCCAGAGCCGCAAGCAGCAGAGCCATCCATGGTGATGCTTCACCCGCACTGCTGAGGTCTGTGGAGCAAGAAGCCCTTATGTGGCTGCATTGCTCCCAGCACTCAGACTGCTGTCTGCATCCGGCACTCTGCACTCACGCTGCAGGCATGCTCTGGAAAAGGTAGTATCGGGAAGGCTCCGTCAGCTCTGGTGTCCTCAGAAGTCTCAACTCAACACAATGAAAACAAAAGATGGTGGAGTGTTCACCTGTTCATCCTCTTATCTCCAGTGATGACAGCTCTTTCAAAATATGCATGAAACTCCAGGCTGCTGGCTAAATCCATCCCTTCTCACCTTCACTCCTCTCTAGGTTTTAACTATGCCCATGTCTGAGATTATTCTAGGTGAATACCCTGTGACAATGACTCCCTGGCAGCTTGCTAACCAGTGAAAGCCTGCAGTAGCCCACAGTATAGTGGTATTTGGACAGGGGTGGAAGCATGGCTGGCAAAAAAGTCCCTAGGTAGTCTCCACCAACAAGATGTTTCAGGAGGCTCAGAAGAAGCAAGAGGAGGGTTTGCTTCATATGATGCCATGGTAAAGGGCGTAACACTGCCACATGTTGTAAACCTTTAACATCTAGTACATGACTCCAAAAAACAATTGGAGAAACACAGGGGGAAGGGATGATGGAGGGAACCCAAATACAAAGAAATTACTTTGGGTTCTGGAAACCCCCGAGCCCCAAGCCGAGTTTGAGAGAATATGCACAGAAAGTATCTTTGCTTGTCTATCTAGGTATCTGCAATTGCTGTGTAAGAACTGGTTGGCTGGACATTTGGCTATTCTTATGTAAATACAGCTGCCTTTGAATGGCCAAATCCACAAAAAGAAGGTGACAGCCTAAATACAGTGGTTGCTTCTATTTTCCCAAGGTGTTGAGAATTTGAGCCAGAGGAGGGAGAAAAGCTGAGCTTTCCTTTGCCCTGCATATGTAATTGCTGGGTATAGTAACCTAATGAAAAGAACCAGTGCAGGAGTTTAAAAGGATTAGCAACCTTAAATGACACTTACAGTGAACCACAAAATGCTGAAAACTCTGCACAATCTCACCAGAACAGCACGTCTCTGGCTCTCCTGGAGAAAACCTCCTGGCCTGTCTGAGAGCAAATCCTGGAAATTCCTGTGTGCTTAACAAACAGGTCTGCTCACAACGTGCCATCCTGCTTGTTCAGAGGGTGTTGGAGATAGGGAGTGGTAGATACTGAAGACTTTGGGGTGAAATAATGTACCTGGCATTCGTGGGGGGCTGATGCTGCAGCCAATCCCCTTTCCYCAAGCATCCAGGTGAGGGATAAACCATGGTCCAGCCCAGATACACCGTGCAACTCGTCTGGCAGCCTGTGTTGGTGGACTTTTATGACCCTGACAAGCACGTGGCAGGGCTGCCAGGCTCACACCCACGGCCCGGGAAAGCCACCATCACATGGCTGAAGCAGTCTTGGACCCTTCTCTCATAAATACCAAAGCAGCATGTGTAGAGGGATTGGGACGTGCAGATCTATGCTACATACTAAGCTTCAAATTGGCCTTAGTTTAATGGAAGTTTGAGACATGAGAGTAAGGGTCAAATCCAGAATAGTATGTTTAGAAATGTAACTGCACCATTTTTTTCAAAGTTGTAATCTGCTAATTTCAGAGTGGAGCCATGCCTGAAGACATCCAGCTTTCTGAACTGAGGACTAGTGTTAGGCTGGGCATATAGTGTTAGGCTGATACATCCCTCCCCATCTGTTGTGCTCTCTGCTGCCTTCGAGGGGTGGATAGGGAAATTGGCAGAAGTCCTCCAGACTGAAAGAAAGAAGAGTTTAAAATGAAGGCACAGAGCAAGAAGTTGCTGTATTTGTACCTTGTTTGTAATCTCTAAGTAATCCTATCACTGCTTGCACAAAAGCAGCAGGCTGACGTGCCATATTACCACCGTAGAGGTGTGGGAGCTGCAGCATTAGCTGTCACAGCAGAATTATTTTGTGGTTTCTCTGAGACCACAGGCTCTGCAGTCCTCCCTCTGGTTGTTTCTGGGGCCTGAATAAGTAGTCCTAATACATCCTCAGGTGAAGTGAGAAGATGGAGGAATGGGGGCAATATGATGGGAAAAGCAAGATCAAAACCAGCTCTGAAACCTGTCCCCTGCCTCAAAGAGAAGACCAGTTATCCAAGCTGAGTGGGAGCATGTCCTCAGGAGCCTGGAGGAGAGGTCACGGCAGCTGGAGCCTGAGTCATCTCAGAAGCAATTCCTCCATTTTTTAGTTGCATTATCTGTAAATGAGGTATCTTGTACARGGCTTGTACAACACACCAGGGTTTGTGGTAATCAGCTGTGGGGCACATCTCATGCTGCATTTAAAGACTAATTTTAACAATAATGCATCTCATTAAAGCAGTTGGCATATTCGGTGTTTTGTAGGACGTGTTTGCTGCCGTACAGCCATAATATATTTATCAGAAGGGAGCATACTCTTTGTGTAGCTTTTCTTCTACACTATAGCACCGTTCCTTACACTTAGTGCCTAAACCTATTCTGTATGCATCAAAATTTTCAGTGATTAATTTCTCTGCAGCCCATAGAGGAGCCAGGACATAATGCATCAGGCTGTGGAGGCTGCTAAAACAGAGCTGTGCAAAAACAGCTCCTGCAGTGAAGTTCCTTCAGGGCTTTTACTTGGGCATCGCAACTGGAGGAAGAGGGGCTGAATGCTTTGTTCGTGGTCTCCAGACGAGGTATTCTGAAGCCTAGCCCTGTCTCATGGGGCTGCTTGAAGACCAGCTTCTTAATCTTTGGAAGAAGCTTTATAAAAATGTTAAGGTCTTTTGACTAAAGGCCCTGGAGCTATAAGGTATTATGATGCTATGTAGCCATAGAGATTTAATTGAAGGTATTTAACTGCAGTGGCTGTAAAACAACTGAAATGATACCTGACCTCCTCTTTGGAGCAATGCTTTTAGACAGATTAATAAGGTAGGTAATGCTTAAATTCTTTGTGCCTTTCCTGAGGTTTTCTCCAATACACTTACTGGGGTTTTCACAATGCAGCCAGATTGGCAGGTATAAGGATTTCTAGTAATTATACCCCCTAAATTCCTTGCACTTCTTTCCAACTGACTATCTCTAGGATCAAAGTAAACATGATAAAAACTGCCTGTAAATGACATTCTCTGGAATGACATACAGAGAATCTGGCCTGAAAAAAAAATAATCAAAGAATAAGTGGTTTTCCCAGTAAATCAGAGCCAAGACAAAGTCCCAATAGACTCTTACTGACAAACCCCTGCATGTGCATGTTTATAGGTTACTTATTCAGTCACAGGTGTAGAAATTCATGTGGTGTCCCAGCTTAAGAATTAATAACGGGCCAACCAAAGAGGCTTGTTAATTTAGTCTAGATGCTAATCTGAACTTCGGTTGAACTTACTTGCTCAAGTAATCTACCCAGCAATCTCCAGGAGAAGAGACTTTTTCTAATGTAGAGCCAGCCTAACAAAAATGTAAGCTAACCTCTAACTGAGATGGTTATGAAGTTTTCCCTGTGAGCAATTTGTGTGGGCATGTGCAGAGCAGCAAGCGGACACCTAAACAGTGTCTCTTTTTTTAGGGGAGTTCCTTGTCTGGTCCCCTGTGTCGTGGGATGGGCAGCTGGAGGCAGCYGGTCACAAGCACATCCCACAGCGGATGAGGGTGCCGAGGTGCCTCCTTCCTCCTGGTCAATGCACTTCTGCTTGTGCACTTGAGCTTCTCTTGGGTTAGACAGTAACTGAGTGGGAATTTATGCTTAGATCACCTGTGCCTTGCTCAGTCTCACTGAGGTGCCTCTTAATGGATCTTAGTTCCCCACAGTGATCCAGAGACACCTCCCTGTCTGAGGACCAATTGCACTAGTGACGGAAGTGCTGGGTGGCCCAGTCCTTGTGCCCAAAACCTTCCTTCTCTGATGTTCGCAGTGCTCCTCCTTGAGCAGCGGGTAAAGTTGGGAGGTGTTTGTGGGGCTTGCCCAGTGTCATGCAGGAGATGTGGCCAAAGCCTCTGTCAGACCAGACTCCTGGCCCCGCATGTCTCCCACGGGAACATTGTTCCCTTGCTGTATGAATAACAAACTGAGCTCTTGCAGTGTAGTCCTGTAGGTTACATCTCCCACTGATGGCAGTAAGACTCACAAGGCAGGATAAGAACCACCTACTTGACTTTGAGAATCAGTCACAGACAATATGACAGGTGTTGCCCCTTCCCGGTCTTAAGGGTGGTGGAGTAATTTGCTGATACATTCTTGAAATAGTTTTGATGAATTTTGCAAAGACCTGTTTAAATAAAACATTAGATACACTTTTCCTTAAGGTTTGCAGAGGGGTCGTGATTATTTTTACTCTCAGTTATAAGTCTAAGAATAATCCCTTACTCTGTCATCCTTGGCAGGAAGGGAAGCAATATACTGGCTTCAGAGGCAAGAGAGTTACCTGTTTATTTTGAAATAAATGTTTATCTGTGCTATTCCTGACAGAGCATCAGCTTTCCTGTTCCACCCTTACCATTTAATGTAGGAGGGTCATGCACTTTTGTCCTAGTTAACTCAAGTCTTGCAACCATGTAAGTTTGTGACATTTTATTTTGTATTTTTTTAGGTCAGACCAGCCTCATGTGACTGTTTCAGTATGCAGTTGACCGAAAGCCACTCATCTTCATGTACAGCAGGCATGTGAGGCAATGGGGGTTGTTCAGTTGTTTGCCCAGTATTTCTTGTGAAGTCATTATTGCTTTTCTCCCGCCATCCACACTCAGGGCCAAACATTGCCTTGTTCCTGACTTGCAAAACGAAAGGAAACAGAGGACAGTATGGGCAGGGGAATGAGTTTTTCCTCATTCCTCTGGCGTGGAGCCACAGCACAGGCTTTCTGCTGTGTCACAGTTACGTGCAAGGAAGACAGGAATCAGCTCTATTCCTGGCCCTGTCACAGGCTCTGGGGACCTATTTCCCAGCTGCCTGGAAACTCACGGGTTCACTGTCACCTTTCTCTAGTGGAGGTAGCAATGGTAACAGCCCGAGGTGCCGTTTCACTGCATGCTCTATGTGGACGATGTTCCCATGAAACGAAGGCACCAAGCTCCCCTTTCTGGCACCACRTGCCCCCAGAGAGTGGCTTGTAGGTTGCACCACTCTATTTACGGCCTCTTGCTCTGTGCAGCTTCCAAGTCTGCTGGTATTTTTTTCTATCCTCTGCTGGAGAGGTCTTTGATTATCTGATAAAACTATGGACAGAGCCTGAACAAATATGTGTACTTTAAAGGTACATGCTTGATCAGATGGCAAATGGTTAGGGAAGGAGAAACTACTTGGTTAGATTCAATTTGATGACTTTTAAATTTTGCTCCCCTTACGATGGTTAACAGGAATGGCCTAAATGTTTCTTTCTTCCTCTACCTTTTCCTGCCTGAGGCTTTTTCTCCCTCCGCTCTAGCAACTCACTGCTGACCTCAGTGCCACTTTCCAGGCACAAAGCAGTCGGTGAGCATTTCTTCAGCACAACAGTGTTTCTGCCTTGCTCCTACCCTGCTTCTGAGTCTGCTTGCTGGCACCTCAACAAGTGACTGACATTTACGCTCTCCCGTCTGCTGAGAGAGTGGTGGCAAGCTGCTCTGTGGGACTCTGCACAAGTAAGAGGCTGTGCCCAACGTCATTTCACACCACGTGAAAGCCAGGTGAGAAACACATCCTTCTAGCAAAAGAGCAAGAGTTCCGAGGTGTTCCCTGCTTCTGCTTGGGATGAAATGAAAAGCTTTCCAGATATCTTCCCTTCCCGGAACGAGGCAGGAGCCTGCTGGCTAGGGCATTAGCTGGGGACGCGGCAGACGCATGCACAAATCATCTGTGTATGTGATTCAGTCACGGGCTGGCGCTTGGCTTTCCCACATCTAAGGCAAGTGCCCTAAACACTGAATCTCTTCTGCAGTGGCTGACTTCTTTTTTTGGCCTTCTTGCATCCTTGTTGAATATGGCCCCATCTGAGATTTCTCGATTTGATGACTCCTATTAAACAAACCTTACTGATTTTCCTGATTGGTGCTTCGTGCTCTCAGCTTTGCACCAAATACATTTGCCCAGCTGGACAGTTTCATCCCATTACCAGCATGTATGTGTTTACCTAGGACAACAGTATTTGCTAGGCTCTTCACGGCACTTCGCTCTTGACTAGGGAGCCACATTGAGAAGCTTTCGTCATCTGATCCTCCCTTCTGCTGGTAATGGCCAGGCAGCCTGCCCCGAGCACATGTCTTTGCTTTCAACATGATATTGCACCACCCAAAGTATAAGACATTCAGGTAAAATTTGGGAATTTGAGTTTTGCATCACTAATCTTTGCAGTAGGCTTTTGTGCTAGCCACTGTGTGGCATTCAGTTCCTGACTGYGGCTTAGCACACCGGAGTCGGCTCTCGTCTGGCCCATGAGCAACGGGGATCCGTGGCCCCGCAGCGTTTTGTCTGTCATCTACCACATCTTTTGTCGCCTTTGCTCTTCAGCTCTCTTGAGTAAAAGGCAGCAAGAAGTAGCCTCTTTCTCAAAAATTGTGGTATATAAAGCAATAAGAAGCACCAAACCTGCTGATGTTTAACTAATTGGGGAGCATAGTTCTTCTTTTCTCTTCTTTTCTCTTCTTTTCTCTTCTTTTCTCTTCTTTTCTCTTCTTTTCTCTTCTTTTCTCTTCTTTTCTCTTCTTTTCTCTTCTTTTCTCTTCTTTTCTCTTCTTTTCAACAAATCCCTGCTCCAGCTGTGACTGAATTTCAAGTGTATGCAGTAGGTCAATAGCTTTTCTAGAAACAATTACCCATACCAGTTAGTGTCCATGCTAGCTTTAACTAAATTGCCTGAAATAGCCCTCCCATCTTCTAAATTTGGACTTTAAAACACAGCTAAAGAATGCTTGGTGGCCTAATGAATAGCTAGCCAGTCCTCCTACAGGATCCTGTCTCTGAAAAGTAAATTGCATATGAGCACTAATACTGCATCTCAAAAACTCATTCAACTGCAAGCTTGGTCAGCTTTAATCTGGCTTAAATTGGCTTTAGCTATTTTGTTTCCCTGGTCTATTTGTCTCTGAGGCCTCTTTTATGCTGTAAAATATAACAAGATATTTTGTTGTGAAGTGATATTTAGTTTTGGTTTAGGTAATGACAGCTATACATCCTGAGAGATGATAGTATTATGTAAAAATGAGCACATAAATTATTTGGCAAGGAAAAAAAAATATTTAACCATCTTTCTGTCTCTTCCTTGCCAACTTAAATTCTAATACGTCCTCCATGTAAATTCCTTTACAGCAATAAAGAACCAGCTACAGAAAAGAGAGGCATATGTTAATATATATGGTAAGATTTATTTCTTTCCCTGATGATTATGGGAATACACTCAAGCATAGAGAAGATATCAGAGGTGTATAATAGAAGGAACATGACACTCACCTCTGCAGAAATTCAACAGCTAAAACCAAAATGAAAGGTTTTACCTTTTACCAGCTGCTTAGATTCAGTAGTTTCATTCCTTACATGCTCTTCAGTAAGTTTCCAAAGAAGTGTGGGCTTGGATTTCTGTGAAATTTATCTTGCTAAGATTGTGCAGGAGGTTGGAAAGGAAGGAAGGACGAAAATCAGAGTTTGCCCGCAAAATAACTCTCCTTCCCCACGCACACCACACAGCAACATGAGATATCAGTGGCAGAAGGTCATGCAGATAATTGCAATAATATTATCTGCTGTGTCTCAGGAACTTGGCTCCTCTCAGACAGAGGGTGATAAATTAGACCTTGTCAAAATTCCATTCATGGAAAACTCCAACATTGCTAAATCTGGAACTGGGGCAGTAAACTCCAGAATTTCCCAGAGATAATATGTTCTGGAACTTAAGTTTTTCCAAAGTGAAATGCTTCTCCCTGGCTGAATTCTGCATGTTGCTTGTTTGGGGTTTTTTCCCCCCCTTAAAAAATCAACCTGAACAACTTTTGCCCAGTTCTTGCATGTCTGGGAAACTGAAACTCTGAAATCCCTGGCCTGAGCTGGCTCTGCAAGTTTCCAGGCTCCCTGAAATGCAGCTGTGAGTCTGAAATTCCTGAGTGAGAGATTTCTGTGGTGGGGTCGCCATGAAACCAGGTACCCTGGAAGCATGGCTTCTCCATCAGCCTGCCCCATGACTAGTAGCATTTTGTCAACAGAACTTCCTCAAAATTGAGCAACTGTTACAAAACCTTTTTAGTTTTGATTAGTCAGATTGGAAAATTCCTGACCAGATGTAGTTTGGAGCTTTCTGTGACTTCTGCTCAGTCCATYGAGTTCAATTCACATGGCCAGGACTTAGATGTTTTTCGGGTTCCTGATGCCCTTCTTAGTGGGTTTTCCCTCTTTCATGTATTAAGTCCTACTTCACACATTCTACCTCTGTGCTAAAAATAAGGATTTACAGCATGGACCACTTCTTTTTGGCAGGCTTTGGTTGCCAATGTCTAGGTAGCAATGGTGCAGCTCAAAGCAACGGTTCCTGGTACCTGCATTCACAGCCCACTGAGCCAAATGGAATTCTTCATTTCTCTCTGAATATTTGCAGCCYGCTGTACGTGGTGTCAGGCAGTCTGGGCTGCATTGTTCCTGCCGGATCACATTGGAAAGTTTAGTCTGCAATCTGTGGCACAACTGTTAAGACATCACGGACCCCGTGGTAAAAGTTTATGCCTTGCTCAAGAGTCTTTTGAAGACTGTTCCCAGTTACTAATAGCTAGTGACTTTGAGGCAGACAGACGTGGTGTTAGCAGCCTCAATCCTCTATAGAAATTTGTGTGCTTTAGCAAAGAAAAAAAGTCAGCCTTGGTGGATTAGCAACTATGGCATGGCTTACAACAAAGCATGTTTGTTTTGAATTAAAGATCTCTGTTGCCTTAAATGTGGGGACTTCCTAGTCTAGGCATATCCTGTGGAACTAGAGATTTGGAGGTTTGCCTATTAGAGGAGGACAAACTGTGTACCTATTCCCCAGCCAAATGAATGCTGGTTTTCAGTGGTAAAAATATAGATAAACACATCTGTCATCAAAACATGAGGATGGAAATGCAGAGAAGTTCCTTGCTGTGATATAGATTCTCCTATTTAGCACTACCTGAGAAATTGAGGCTGGGGATGTGCATGAGAGAGGGATAACATGGTTATTTCAGTGGATGGTTGGGAGGGTTTAAAACCCAGTAATGCCTTTGATTAGGTGAAGTGTAAATGCCCGTAGCACTGGCAATTCCTGCTTCTACCAAGAAATCAGCTGTTACTTCTCCATTGACTCACAGGATCTATACCAAGCGCTGCCCAACATTACGGTGCTCCAGAGCATTGTGCCTTAATGTGTCCTTCCTGAAATGCCAGTAAACTGAAGAATAGTATTTGTGTTAATTACATTTGTTTTTCCCTAAATCAACCAGCAAGGTATCACCATAATAGAAAAATGATACAGCACTTCTTGGACTAGGGCCCAGATGCTTTCTGTGATGGTAAATCAATTGAAATGCATCAATGCTGAAATTACAGTGGGAAACACCTCTAACTTCTTTGTGTGGTACTGAGCACGTTCCCGTAAATTAGCCCCATTAGCAGTCATTTTGCCGATTCAGTTTTAAAGGTCAGAATCAAAATGTTGCACTAGACAGTGATATTTGGAAGGCAGGATCCCCGAAAGCAGGTTTTTTAGACATATTCAACAAATAAATAGGCAATGGTTTCCAGATCCACATTAAAATAGAGGGGCCTTTTCTTGCAAAAAAGCGTTCCTGCTTAAATGGTGACATGAGATGCGGTGAGTTACATTAGTTGTCCCAGCCAGCTTTCATTAATGATCTACATTTAACTTCTGTCTCTATGAAATCTGGCCTTATACTTGTGATATCTTCATAAGCCACTTAAAAGTTTGCTTAAAATCCCACGACATTCAGAAGGACATAGACCAGGTCCTGGAACGGCAGAAGGAGAAAATAAATAAAAGGTGCTTCAACTCTGCCAGCCGAGAGGCGGTGGCTTGAGTACAACAAGCGGCGTCCAGCCCCTCAGAGCCCACATGGGCAAGCCCCAGGAGCAAGGGTGCAAGGAGAGGGGTGGTGCCAGGCCACGCAGCACCATCTTGGGGAGCAGCGTACGGGCAGCTGGGGACACAGYGGTGGCCCCCCCGTCCCTTGACAGATGATGGGGTGCTCACGTGCTGCCTCTCTGCAGAAGGTGTGAGCGGTTCAGCTTGCGGCAGGTCTCCCTGGGGCTGCTCCGCCTGCCCAGCCAAGGCAAAATCCCCAGGAGCGCTCACACTCTCCTCCTCGTCACTGCAGCTTTGCATGCTCAGCCCTCACCCTCTTCCTTCAACAAAAGGCTGTATTTACCCCTACTGCTCCCATCTGGCCTTCAGCAATTAATCTCTGTGCCTCTAACTGCAGCACATTGTGTGATAATTCGCTACGTTAATCCCATGTGTCAGCGAGCCACTTAAAGGCTTCCTGGGACGCAGTTCCCTGCTTCTCTTTTGGAGTAAAACCTGRGGTTTCCAGTGATGCATATAAAGAAACAACCACGTTCTCTGGGTTTCAGATACACAAGGCTAAAGTTTGGTTGCTCCTGTGCCTATAGCACTGTGTCCTTACCTAGTTTCAAATTTTGGAATAATAGAATTAAGGGGACCTAACTACACATTTGAATCTGCAAGCTCCCCTTCTCCTTTTAAATGCAAATCTCTAGGGCAGAGGCAGTAAGGAATTAAACATATTTACACTATTACAAGCCACTCTGTGAGCAGCAGAGCTAATGAAGCCTGGTTTTGTCCTGTCTGCACCCAGCTGCTGATTCTGATGAACGTTTCAGGAACACTCCTAAGACCATTTCAGGAACACTCCTAAGACCATTACTGCCTTCGGTGGTGTTTAAGATCACCCAGCAGGCTACAGTGTTGCTGGGGGGTGGGATGGATGACAGACAGACAGACGGGGAGGCAGTGAAATCAACAACACATCCTTTTCTCGTGAAAGCAAGCTGGAAGCCCTCTCATGAGGAGCAGCAAATTCAGCCACCTCGCATTAGCAAACCTGGATTCAGCTCCTCTTCCCCCTCCCTTCCCACTTAACGGGGTTGTAGTGAGGATGGGGGAAGTTTATAAGATGGTGCGTTCTGGTTGTGGGGGTCAGAGAAATTTAGGGCAGATAAACCAGTATGGTCTGAAATAGGGCTGTGTTTTCCTAGCACTGATGGAAAGAGCTTGTTGCTGCTCTTGGCACGCGTCCCATGCAGGCAACTCCTGTCGAGTCACAGCAGATGAAAAGAACGTGGCAGTGCTGACCCACCTCGTGAGCACACATTTTGGATTTAAAGAAGGAGGGGAGGGAGGGGGTCCTGAATGCATATAGAGAACAGTTTGTACGTGGTTCCTGCAGCCAGTGACTCCAGGCTGGAGATACACAGCCTGAGAGGGAAGTAGCTTGAGCTGCCGCTGACTATGGTGTCCTATGGCCACCAAGGACTGCTGCAGATCCTGGGGAATTTTTCCCAAACACTCGGCCCCTCAGAAGCTCTTAAGTTGGGCTTGAACAGCTCTCTGTTGCCTGAGTATCACTGGGGATCTGGAGTGCAACACACACAGCACCTCTCCCAGAGCTAAAACAGGCTCTCCTGAAGCCTGCAGCACACCATGGGTGCCCTTCAGCTGGGTCACGGCGGCTTTAGGTCACAACTAACAGTGGTTTTCTTTTGGTTCTCCAGGTAGCTGAATCCCACCCCCCTCAGGTCCATGACTGAATGGAAAAAATGGAGGAAAAAAGATGAAGCTAATCCAGGCTATTTTATTTCTTTTTTTTAGGTTTTTCTCTCTCTTCTTTCAAGATTTCAACTTAGCTACAATTCATTTTAAAACAAATTGGGAGCATTTGAATGCTGAAATGATGGTTCAGTTTTTCTCCTTTTCTTTCCAACTAGATTAGTTGGGCCACGTTCTGCCTGAACTGACAAATGTTTTCAAGTGTCCCAAACTTGCTCTTTTTCTTCTTTTTAACTGAATTAAATATTTCCCTGGCATAGTGTTAACCTGAATCCAGCTAAGCAATACAACAGCACGTTTCACTTGCTTCAGCTAGCCATTGGCATAAAGACACAGTTAAGGATCTCTGTGCAACTGTCTCTGTGGTTTTGTTTTTAAATTAAGGCTTTTTTCCTTAGGGCTATTGCAGTATTGATATTCCACAGACAAGGAAGAATTGCGTGCAGGAGTACAAAAACCTGAGAAATTGCAGGAGGAGCCGTGGGCTGAATAATACGCTCCAAATATGCTCAGTAATATCATCAAGGTAGCACGTTTCTGGCTCAGAATGAGGAATGGGTTTTCCAAAAGCACTAAGCTTGGGCCCAAAAGCTGAACTCCAGACAAAATTAAAATAACAAGGCTCCGAGCTTTCCTGCAATCAACTCTTGCTGCTTTTAGCTTAATGTCAAGCTTCCCTACTAAGTGTTTACATGTGACTCTGCTAATCAGGCAAACACAGAGCCTGCAAATGAAAGAGCAGCATCCCTGCCATCAGTGCCTAGCACAATAAATCCGGTCTGTCCACTTCAAATGGCTCTAGGTCTGCTTTCCCGGCCTGCCTCCTCTCCCGGCTTCTCAATCTTAATGCAAAAGCAGTAACGGCCTATTCCTTAAGGCATGCTTCCTTAGCRTATCATCCCTCCCAACCAAAGCACCGCTTCCCTGGCTTTGTTTTTAAACCAGCCATAAAGGAGGGAAGAGAAGGGSTCGTTAATCCCTGGCTGGCCAGGGAGCCACCGAGCTTGCTCTGTGYCCCCGCTGGGCATGCAGCCTCTCCGGGAGGCATCAGAGATCACAAGTCCACTGACACAAGGAGGGGTCCTTCTGTGCCCGGGGGTCAGCTGGAAGCGTTGCTTGAAGGCCTTGCTGCCTGAGAGGGCTCAGCTGCCTACGGCSGCAGATGGGGAAAGAAGGACTTGAGAGGGAAACTTACTCAGGGCAAGCAGGCTTCATGAAACACCATGGTCCCTCTGAGCTCTTTCATGTTAAACTGAGGTGGCTGATGAAGTTGAAGGGGAAGACAAAGAGAACCGAGAGCACTTACCCATGCTTCCCTGAGCATGTCTAAATGCACAGGTAAGCACAGCTTTGAGTCCAGTCCTGGCTGAAGCTCTTCCCACCACCTTCTGGGGTGGCACCAAGGCTGGCACTGGTGCCAATGCCGGGCTGGGCTCTCCTCAGGGTCTTCCAGAGGGAACCAGCAGGGACGGGGCTCAGCCTGCTGCCGCCTCGACCCCGAGCACCCATCCATCCTAAGCCAGGTTTTGCACCTCTGCTCTGAATGGCTATGGTGGTGTGCACCTTGTTGCAAGAGCGGTGCTGACTTCTGCCAAGGGGCAGTAATGCCCGGAGAATGAATGCAGACCATTGGCACTATGCTCACATCTGGCATGTGGCAGGGGTGGGCAGAAAGATTGGTTACTTAGGTTTAATAATCATTAATGAAAACCGTGGACGTGGTGATGAGCTGAAAAGAGAGTTTTCTTATGTTTTTTGCAAGACAGAGAAGTCACCAAGACATTTCTGTACGTGTTGTAAAAGGACCGGTACAAGGCCGCTGTGGGTTTCTTGGTGTCCAGCATTGTAAACACTGCTGGCAGTGCATCATCTGATTTATGAAGAAAGCCAAGATCAGATGTTTTTGGCATTCTGAATGCTATCTAGACTTTTCTGGCTTTCGTGTATGAGAAATTGAAGGCTTGGATCACAACTTCAAGAGGTCAGCAAAAAGCCATAAACCTACACGCATCAATACATGGGAATGAAGTCATAACTTGTCATGATGCTGAGTTTTGYGAGATCTTCCAATCAACAGCTAAAAAAGCATACTGGAAGGAAGAGACGGTATAGGGATGAATCCTGAGATGGGAATACGGACAAAAATCTGATTTCTAGGAGCATGAAAAAGTTTGTCTGCCGAGGACTCAGTCCTGACTGACCTTTCTTGTTTGCTTTTTGTCCCATATCACGATTTTATTGCTTTTATGGAGCAGATTTCAAAGGGGCCTGACACTGCCTCATTGGGAAAGCAGGAAGATTTATGCTGAGCTTATTGCAGGCAGCGGTTATGATTTCATTATAGAACACTAAGATTGTAATTTCGTGTGCTTACACAGAATGTTTAATGCACACATTAAGCTAGATGTGTTTTATTTCAGTTTGTATAGCAGCCTAAATGGCATAACAGTGTGATACGCTTGTTTATTTGGCATTAAAGCTTGGATTCAGTGCTTAAGCATCTTGCTGAATTGGGGGGCCATGCTGTGATTTAATGGTTCAAATAAGAGACTTGTTARTGATCAAAACTCCTGCATCTGTAAACTCAGAAGATTTTCAGACTGGTGGGAAATAATACTGTACCAGTGTGGTAACCTTGCTGACCTTTCCAACCCAAAAGACAGTAACTTTAATGAGGCCTGTAGATACTACCACAGTTTTGCCATGTCGAGTCAGTCTACAAACTGATAACATGAAGGTTGTAGGGTGACTTGTACAATTCTGAGGGTGGAATTTACTGTCACAAACATAAAATGCTTCAGAAAACTTAGATTTCTCGTACTAGTTTTGTGAACATTTACTTTTTTCCCCTTCATATTACTTGAAGATTTATTCCTCCCCATATAAAATTGATTTACTGCGAAAAGTAGGTATTGAAACTGTGTTATTTCATTCCAAAGCTTACTAAGATATCTCAGCTGATGTGGGCTTGGAAATAGTAGGACTCTATCATTCTAGTTATTAATAACACAGCTACTATTTGGGCTCAGGAAATACAGCTGTTTAAGTACACAGAAAAGATTCAGCTTTTGATAGCTTATATTTTCACAACCTGTTAGTGTAAGATGTGATGTGGTATATTTCATAATGTTGAGTTTGTATCTAAAAAAGATCCTTGCATTAGGAAGACTTCGGTTTTAAGAAAATGAGGTAATTTAGTATTATGGGAAAAAGCATATAACAGGCAAAGTAGATTCTTGCTGTGCACTGGCTGTGTGTTCAAACACCAAGGTTACCGAAATCCCCCAGCAGAAGGCTCAGCTCTCTTCCCTTCCCCCTAGCTATGCAGTGGTAAAGGACACTACTGACTGCAATAAATTAAAATCAAAAAGGCTGGACCAGGGTTCCCTCTACCCTTTCTCCTTCAGACTAGCTGCCCTGAAGGATCAGTAGAAAATTCAGCAACTGAGGACTACAGAAATTTAACTATTTAATGTAAAGAACTATTTCAATTTGATGACCCCAGCAGGATCAAACTCATTTAGCAGAAAAAAAAAATAATATGAGTTTTAGCAGTAGCCAAGGTTTCTTTTTTCCCTGTGTTAGTTGTATTGCAAACAATTGTTGACAACTGGTTTTCCCTGAAGAACGTACCTCAGGACATAATGGAGGTGCCTCTTCTAGCTTCGAGGCCCACGGTTTAGCTAAGGCTTAACTGTTCTTTCAGCTGCTTCGGAAAGGCGTGTTTCCTTATTTGAATAACAAGATTGGCATTATTTAAATATCTTGCATGTATATTTTTCCCTTGCTTACCTCTAGGCCGATTTCGCCATCACTGAAAATCTTGCTGTGACTAATGCTCAGCAGCCACCTGCAAGGTGCAGAGAGTTACCCACTTACCAGGGACTTTGTGATTTGGTTTAAAATCTAGGCACTGGTTATTTAGGCTGTGAGGCACTTCCAGACCTGTAAAACCTTACCTGTTAGCTCTTTGTAGACTAATTACTCTTCTTGTCCGAGCTTTGCTCGCCTTGCAGGACAGCTTTTTGTCTGCCAAGGGCTGTTGTTGGCACAGTTACTTCTGCCTTGCTGTGACCTATGGCACTCCCATCCAGACCTACTTTTCTGGTGGCCTGAAACTTGAAGGAATGGTTGCATATCACCCTTAACAGCAGTAGGGGTGCTGGGAAAATACTCAGGATCCCCAAAGCGTTCTTCCCTATTCAACCCTGTTCTGCAAGGACAGTCAGGAGAGGTGCAACCTGTTCTGCAGAACATTCCTACTCTGCTGTCAGGAGATGCCTGTTGGATTTCCCCTCTGGACAAGATCAGGATAGAATTATGTAGATGACATTACTGATTTGATAATCATTTTTCTTACTTCCCCGCCACCTCCTTCCCCCTTTTGTATGAAGAGTGGCGTTGAGCCCAGCTGACACTACCTAGCAGTCTCATTCTCAGGGCAAATACTTTGCAGTGGGGCTTGTCACCTTATTAGAGTACAGGCTGGTTATAACAGGACAGACTCCCTGCCTACCCATCCCCAATGCTTCACTTGCCCCTCACCCCTCAGCTGGCCAGCTCAGGAAATGGAGGCTGCACATATGCAGATGGTAGGTGGTACCTAAGAGCACGCACATCGAGCAATTTAAGGAGGATGTCAGGATGTCATCTGTTGCCAGAGCTCAGCTTCCCCGCCTGCTCCTGAGCCTGGACCATGACAGCAATGTGGGTTTTCTCCTGTGATTCAAACTATGACTTATGGCTTCTCAGTGGTTTGGGCTCCCTAAGCTCCTATTATGCAGCATGTATGGCTTTTACCTTAATGTAATGAAGTTACTGGGTAACTATTTATTTTTGCGATTAGCTTTTACACCTGCTCACAAGCTTTTAATTACTGAATTCCCCACACAGTTCTTTAATTCAATTTGTTTTGACCTTTCAGTTAGTGGGGAAATAAAAGAAAGGTGAAACCTGTGTTATGCCACTATATTCTGGCATTTAGAGATGGGGAAGAGGCCTTGGCAGCCGTGAGCCAGGGCACATGGGCTGAGCTGGGAGAGTGTGGCAGGACAAGAGCATTGGTTCCCATGAAGACTACAGAGTATTTTATCTTCTCAGAGGAGAAGGCTTTGACACCCCGGGTGCCTACCCCGTGAAATACTTAGCCCTAGACACCCTTTCTTTGCATTTTTTTCCCAGAAAGCAGAGGATTTACACTGAAGCTTTTGCCATCTCCCCGCCCCACTGCCACCACAGGCAGCTTTAGCTGTGCTCTAACTGCGAACTCCTGCCCCATAAGCACAGCCCGTGCAAACCTGCCGTACCAGTCGGAGCTGTGGGGCAAGGGACCACAGAAAAAAATAGGCCCCTGAGACATGGAGAATGAGGAGAGGTTGCTGATGTTATACAACAACCATCCCCGGCTGTTTGGGAAGCTAATAGTTGGCTTCCCCTTGAGGACAGCCCATGTGCCGGTCCAGCGATGTCTGTGCCGGCGGATGTTTGGAATTCCGCAAGGAATATTTGATCCTTGGCCAGCCAACCTGGATGGCTACGCATCTACTTGGAGTATTTGCACTGCAAGGTGCTGGATTAATGATTAGAGAGATTAAAATCCACAGGTGCAGCCTGGCTTGTGCCAGTGAAATCTCCACCTGGCTCTGCCAGCAGACCTGAACATGAGTCCAAAGGGCCATATCTAAGGGTCAAGCAAGTCCAGAGGGCCATATCTAATGGTCGAGCTGCTGGCTGGCCTGTAGGTTGTTCAACGCTTGGCTTTTCTGCTGAGATTGCCAACAAGATAACACTCATTGCAGATTGGATGGCTGACCTTGGGATCTGTCCTAAACCAGACTGGTTATGCCGATTTAACTTTCATAGATTCTTGATGCAGGGTGCCAGAAAAACCCCGGGGAGTACACCAGCAGCAGCAAGAGGAGAGTTTGGCTTTTTGTGCAAGTCCTTCATGTGAAAACAAAACCAGCCAAACAGCCTCATTAATCTTGGTTTTATTACATGAAAATTTTCCAAGCTTTGGCAAAGGGCGCATGGACAGAGGACAGGCCAAAGGTAATTGCCCCCTTAGGGTAAGCTAGAAGACACAGCTTGACCATTGTCACAACCTTTGGTGACAATGGCGGGGAACTGGATGTATAGTCTGTCATGACTACTCAGTGAGGTGAGGATCGTTTGCTGGCTGGTTCTGCTGGGATCTTGTTTGCTTTGCACTGGTGATTCACCAGAAAGCAATTGCAATGAGTCTGACAATGAGGCCAATGGGCGCTGATAGGAGCAGAGGAGCTATTATCATGATTCCTAAGGAGATTTTCTGAAATTAGTCATTTAAACAGGAATGGGCAGCATTCATGTGGCTATGCTTCATTTCACATCAGTAGGGATTGACACAAATTCCTCCCTTGTCATACAGGGACCCCCTATTGTTAACAAGCTTTTGTATGTTATTTCTTTCCTAAGAAATTCAAACCAGTAAGTTGCTTTAAATGGGTTTGGATCTGGCGATGTCAGATCCCTTTTAAATAAATGGGTCTAGACCATAAATTTTCAGTAAAAATCTGGCTTTAAACAGGAATCATTCTGTTTTCCAGATTGTATTATCACGGTCTAAACTCATTTCAATTCTTCCTTAGTATTCTTATGAATTCTGAACATCTGAAATACTTTCAATACATACTATAACTTAATTCTTTTTTTATACAGGCATACAACGTATGAATAATGAATTGAAATAATTGGAAAGAAAGATTCTTAAAATTAATATTAGCTCTGGTTTCTCAAATATTGTCCTAAGTCCTCCCCTAAGAAACAGAGAAAATATTCCAACTCCACATGACGGAGAAGCTTTAATGCAGAGAACTCTCCACAGGACTGTTTTCATTTTGTAGTGTATTTTAAACATATGGACAGGGCAGACTGTTAATTATTTCTTCTCCTTCTGGCTCAGTTCCACATACAACTCAGCAAAAGCAGAGCTCTACAGACTCTTCAATGGACAATAAATGGCTCTGCATTTGCTGAGTGCTGAATAAAAATGATGAAAGGGTGTTGTGACTTGCTCTCGAGGTGCTTGTTGGCCCACAAAAAGAACATCCTTGCCCCTTCTTACCCCAGCTGCTGCATCTTGCTCCCTCCATGTTGGTTCAGCAGGGAAACATTTTGAGAAGAGACAGTTTAATAATGCTACACATGATGTCAGAAAAGGTTATTCAGTGGGGTGAGGGAAAAGACCTTGCAACTAGTGGGTCCATGTCCTTAAATGCTGCTGAATGACACTAGAGTGCAACGTGATGTGACCAAAAGGGCATCTGTGGCTTCTAAGGAACACACATAGGAAGATCTAGTTGCAAGAGTCTGGGCCATTGCAGCCCATGGCTGTGTGCAGGGCCCTTTGCTGTGCGCTGTCGGCTCTCGAGCCCAGGGGTCAGTTGCCTCCCACAAAGGAGCAGAGTTTGTGCCGGTCTTTCCCAGCTTGTCCTCCCCACAGTGTCTCCCTGGCAATCACTTTTACACTCTCTGCTTCTAATCTCGCAGCAGGGCATGGTGTGTGCTGCAGCAGACTGGTGCTTATCTTTGTGTCTGGGGACCAACTAATGCATCTACTCTTACCTCTGGGTCCTAAAATTCAATGAGTACTTAATTACTACAGTGCTTGTTCTGTTAGCAACACTTTTATTCTGTTGCAAACATTTTTCAAATATAGCGGGGATAAGGTCTCTGCCTGATATTGTTTGTAGTCTGAACATATAGCTATAACCTGGAGAAAAAAAAAACCAAACAGAAATAAAGTGTTACAGTGTTGGTTTTAAGATGACATAAAGGAATGCTTGGGGGTTTTTGTGCTTGTGACTGGGATGAGAACACATCAAGAAGGAGGGGAGAGCCGCAGATTATGGAGCTATTACTCATTAGTAATTATATATTTTGCACCATTACAACCGCTCTGAGATCTAAACGTACCTTGCAACCAATAACTAATTAAGCTGCACAATGGCCCTTTGATGTTAATCTTGGAAGACCGAGGATTATGTACCCCTGGCCAGGATAGACTTTGCTTTGCTTTGAAAGAAGTGTGGGGAAGGTTAACACCAAGTTTAACTTTATTGTCCAAATTAGATGCATTACTGGGATGGTGATAAGCATGAGTCACAGCGCTTAGATCTGCCTCATGGATACCCTCCCTTCTCTCGCCTGTGTTTCGAGACAGAAAGAAGTGGTAGCCATGTCAGCTTCAAATCTTTCAGGGTAGCCGAAGCTCTAGAAAATATTCTCTGTGGGTTTCCTTGCCAAGAAACTAAATGCAACCTTAGATAAAGCAGATGGAGGCCCTTCCCTGTCCTCCTTTCAGCTGCTTTAGTCAATTTTTTCTAGACTGAGCCCCTGCTGATGTGCCTGTACCCACAGCTGCTGCCTGCCAGGTACCTTGGCATGCTGAGAGCAGGTTTCCAAGGATCTCCCCATGTCCAGGGAGGCAGGACCATGTCCGATACCCGTGGGCACCCCAAGCCCCTCCTGCCACCCCCCCAGACCGCATTGGCCGTGCCGAGCTGGCACCATGACCCACCGGGAGCAAAGGGATGATGAGCCCCAGGATGATCCCAAGCCTGCAGAGAAGGAAAGAGCAACTTCTCTGGAGCGGTGCCAGTCACAGCCCTGGGGCCCTCTCTTGATGCAGCTTACTGGCTGATGACAAAATGGCATGAGAAAGACAGCGAAAAAGTTATTTAAAGTGCAAAGGCCCCAGTCCTGCAGCCGCGCTGAGGAGTCTCCTGCACCCTGCCTCGGCAGCAGCCTGCTCACCTCAGTGAGGCGACGGACGTGTATCTCACACACACCTGCAGATGCCCAGTATTTCCATTCCTAACTAACTGGAAAGTTTCTACAATGGCAGCTTTAAGAAAGGTTCACATGTTTATTCTGCTTTGCCTCTTGAGTCAGACACAACTCCTGAACGCACAGAGGGTGGATCCCGTTCAGTCCCCGGGATGTGCTCAGGCTGTCCCCCCACCACCGGGCAGAAGGAGCAGGGTGGCTTCAGCTGCGCTGAATGACCCGCTTTCCCTTTAGAAACAAATCCCTCACTTTTCCCAGGGATGTCGGAGAGCACACAAAGTATTTCCCAACTGGGATTGCAGCGATGCTAATGGGATTTACCAAACATGTCTATCTTCCCTCCCCTTCCTTTTCCTGCAGGATTTCAGTGTGAAGCAGAAAATGAGCAGGATTTAGGACTGATTCCCCTTCTTCTCCCTGCCAGGGCCGGCTGCAAGGCGGGCTGTGGCCTCTTTGGGCCGGGTAGGTCACGGCTCAGCTCGGCACCGCACGGCACCGCACGGCACGGCAGGGCACAGCTGGGGTGCCTGCCAGGTGGGGAAGCGCTTGCAGCATTATGCCCTCAAATCGTTACAGACAGACAGGCTGGTGATTTGCAGTCCGGTTCTTCACTGCACTTTAGCGGCTCACCCCTCGTGAGATTTCAAAAGAAAATAAAAATCCAAAGCCGGAGCGCTGGCAAGCGAAGCTGTCAGCGCCGAGCAGCTGCCCGGCAGTCTGCAGCGCCGTCCCTTCCCCCAGCCGCCCCRAGCTGATGTGCCAGTCTCATTTTGATGTAGCCTGTGTCCTGATTTCGCCTTTATTTTCCCCCAGTTTTTTACCCTGAGGCAAAATTCAGCTCTCACGCCCGCACGGCGCTTTGCTCCCCTCCTCCCGACGCCCAGAGCTCCCACTGACAGGGTGCAGCAGTCAGCCCCGGGACGGCTGTCACCATCCCTGCCGAGGGACGAGGAGCAAAGTGACGTCCAGATATGCAGAGCAAGAGATTTGGATCAGCAACAGAAATGCATAAATGCAAGACTGCGCACATATTAGTTTGGAATACTGATTAGATCCAGAAATAAAGGCATAGAGTAGCCAAATGTTTTGGGAAGCCAGAATTTTGTATCATTTATTATTCCTCAGCTAGCTTGAGTTGGAACAGGAACTGCCCAAATGCTTGAGTATCACGTTGTCACATACTGGTACTGTTTGTGTCAGAGGTTTTGGCTTAGGATCTACAAATGATTTGGCAAGTAACCCGGCTGGCTAAATCTGACCTTTTTCTGAAAGGGGGGCCAGGGAGTACCACTAAAGGGATCCCAGTATGTGTAAGGGAAGCTGTTCCTGCTTCTCTACAGTGCTTCGGCTGCACAGTCCTGACATTTTTTTTAATGATATTTCTACAGTTGTTAGGCCTGACCAATGCAAAAGCATCAGTGAAAAAGGAGCACTGAGAGACCTCCACAGAAGGCTTCTGTAAGTTTAAGATGGGGGGGACTTAAACAGGAGACTCTAGTCCAGCGAAAGCAATACCCAGGTAGAGGAGCCCCCATTCAAGGTACACCCCACAAACTCATTGGGAGGGAGGAGTCGCTGGCAAGCCGGCGTGCCTGACGCAGATGGGTGGGCAAGGCCTCCAGAGGCAGAGAGAGAGACTGGAGGTGGAGGAGAGCAGTAACAGCACATGCACAGAAGTACCCAGAGCCAACTGCAAGCAAAGACACCCCCCCCCCTCTTTCCCTGCAGGACTCTGAACTCCAAACACTCGCCTGACAGTATAAGGTTGGGTCAGGAAAAGAGGTCAAGGTCTATGGAGGAAGTTCTCCATGGAAAGATTTCCTTGCTAAAAAAGTAGTACATGTAAAGGCAATGCCTTAAAAATGAAAGATTGCTGCATGGTTGACCTCTCCCTGGGCTTTGCCTTTCCCCTCCCTCGTCGCACAGCTCCCTGCACACACTCCATTACTCGCTGGGTCTTTCTCAGGGTTATCTTTTCTCTGCCTGTCTGCCAGCTTCTGCAGAGCCCACCCAGAGCAAGGCTGACGTGTCAGTTATTATTATCACCCACTGGAAGTAAGGGGTGCGGGGGACTTTGCTATTTATATCTGGAGTTTCTCGCGCTGCAAACAGCTTTCTCACCTCTTATAAAAGTGTCATTGGATGAGCACCAGTATCCTGTGACACCGGGCCATCTTAGCATGTCAGTCCCAAACTCTTAGGACGTGCTGGTGAGAAAAAAGGGTAATTGCAACTGAGCTGTGCCTGGTTTGTGGTCCTGTGGCATAAGACACTGGCGACAAAACTACTCTTAGTTTCATTCTTAATTTCTTTTCTCTAAAAAAGGAAAGATGTTGGTGAACAGCAAGAGCAAACTGTTCACAGATTAAAAAAAAAGAAGGTGATGCCATCTGTATAATGCACTGTGGGATGTAATTATTTATGTGATATTAACCTGAGTAGTTTCTGTCTTCTGTAAGACTCAGTTTCCAGTTAACTGGAAGAAAATCCATCAAAGTCCATCCAAATAAATTAGTGGTTTCATGTGTTATGGTGTATGTGAACTGCAGTATGCCTATGGGGGCCAGCATCCCAGTCTGTACTCCACTAGACACTCACGCAGCTAAACCATCACCTTTACTTCAGAAAGTTTCAGGTGTAAGGTCCCAGCCTTGCAAACTTCAGGATGGTCATTTTCCAGTCCAGGCTGGGAGGAGGGCAGTGGGGCTTGTCAGAAGTGCATCCTGAACACAGTTGTTACACTGTGGGAGTTAAGTAATACCACCAGCACCCCATCTCGCTGCCTCTGACTTCTCCAGATCAGAGGAATAGCTGCTGGATAGAGCAAACAGAAGGAGGCACCTGAGTAAGAGGTGAAGACGGCAGGGAAAGGAAGCAGCAGAGCCCCTGGCTGTGTGTGATGGCAAGGCAAGAAATGAATTCTGCAACCTGTGCTATGGTCATTATAACAGCACGTGCATTTCATTTACTGTATTTAGAATGGTTGGATGTTTTACTCTGATCCAGTTGGCTGTAACAATATAGTACCGGTGCATAAGACAGGTCAGAAGACTGCATTGAAAAGGAAAATAAATGCTTCTCCTGGCATCCTTGACAAATACTGGGCTTAGCAGAGAAGGCAGAGTGCCACGGAAGAGATTCTAGCGTCATTATCTACCTAAAGTCTTCCAGCAGCACGTGAAAATTATTTCACTGATCTTTAGGTTATGCCAATGTGGTACCAATATTTATCATGACAGATTATGAATTCCATTCTGTGTAGAAGAAGATTTGCTTTTGACAGTACACATTAGCTAAAAGGGTGTAAAATCAATCTTAAGAAGAGATTTTTATCAGTGTATTCTTAATGATACAGAATAAACTTAATGATACACTTGTGGACTGGGTGTTTAAAACAGCATGTGCAGGCATCTTGCATTACAACACTCTGGAAGAGGGATTGAGGCGAGTGGGATGCATAGATATATCTTCTTTAGATTCCTTTTCCAGGCAGCTGGACCGGCCTAGAACAGGACTTTCAAACTCTGCAATCATAACTACATCTTTCATTCCTACCAAAGGCTGACAGATTAAGGGATGCGATATAGACTCTCCTGTCATAATAAAAAGGGTTTGTATGGGTTTTGCAATGAAGATATGATAAAGATTTAAGAGGGTTGTACAATTTTATGCTAATCCTTGGCAAGCAGATCAATATCAAGGTAAAAGGCATAATGTTTTTGCAAAAGCAGGGATCAGCACGGATGTACTCAGATGAGAGGCAAGGCTACAATCAAGTTGCCGGGTGATGCTTGTAGTACAAAATCAAATAAGGAAAGATTTCTTTTTGCAGGCATGGTAAGCTTGTTTCTGTTCTTCAGGAACCATAAATGTTAAAGCTGGACCAGTCACATTTGATCATCTGACCTATCTGAATTGTTTAGCACATTAAGTCTCTGAGTAGCTTATTGCTCAGTGTTGCTGCATGGAAATTTATATTCCCTGGAGAACACTCATTTACACTTATGGACATCGTTAAAAAATTTAATCATGTATCTCATGCAGAATTCATCAGTGACAGTGGATATTTCACTGAGTAGGTTTTCCCCTGCTGTAAATCAGTACACAACAGTAGAATAAAATATAGTAAAATGAGAATGGGTATCTAATTTGGAGGGAGCACAGCAGTCGAAAATGATGGTTTCACGACTAAAAACAATTGGATTTTGCAGACATGCTGAGAAACTGTTATATATTTGTGTCCCTGAAAAACATATTGATGAGATTACTGACTAGTCACAGCTCATAAATTAAGATTATTTCTAATCTATTTCACAGGAAAAAGGAGGGAGCAGAAAGGGGGTCTACAGGTAGGACCTGGTGCAGTGGAGGCACTCCATGTGTTGTGTGATTGCGTAGCCTAGCTCGACGAACACAGTGACGAGAAGAACAGGGGCATAGTTTAATATTGGCCTTGACACAACAGATTAATTTTGTAGACACAGCAGATTATTTTGTGTAGCCCTGGGCTACTCCTCTCCCTCCCTCCAAGAAGTCCTGCCCGGGCTGCCTGCAGTCACCTGAGAAATTGCCAAGAGAAATGTGGGGAGCAGAAGGCACGGAGCAGTTGGTCAGGCTGCGAGGAGGAGGAAGAAGAGGAGGAGGGGTCCCAGGGCTAGCGGGTGGGCTGGGTGCGGGAAGGTGGCAGCAGGACCTCGGAGCTGGGCCTTGGGCAGGAGGGAAGGGGAGCTGTGGCCATCTCTACCCCTGGGGTACGGCGGGGCTGCGTGCTCACTCTCTGCCCCGCATTCCCACACCAACCCTGCTCGCTTGACGAGTCAAAAGCCACCTCTTAAAATCTCCCCAAACTGTCATAGCCCTGCAAACCCTGCAAGGTTGCTGAATGCAAAGCAGGTAATACAGCTATCTCCATCACTGTCAGGGCTGAGACAAGTCTGAAGCACTGTTTTTCTCAAGTTCGCCCTGCAGAGCCACGCCAGCCAAAGGGAGTGGGCTGGGTGCCGCTCCTTTTGTTCC
Organism: Oceanodroma leucorhoa; assembly: GCA_030449065.1. Taxonomy (NCBI): domain Eukaryota; kingdom Metazoa; phylum Chordata; class Aves; order Procellariiformes; genus Oceanodroma; species Oceanodroma leucorhoa. The sequence continues at coordinate 7,922,279 of JASVER010000016.1, forward strand.
TGGGCAAACACTTCCAAGATCCCATCAGATACACATCTGCAAACACAATTACATGTCCGTCACCAGCAACTTAATTTGAAGAGAGCAGCACAGGTGTGTGAGAGAAGCACCTGTAGCCTGCACAATATTTTTTTACTAGCTTCAGCAAATACAATTCTCTATTCTCCATGGAAGCAGCTGGGTCGAGTACTAAAATGTCATCCCCCCCATACAAGCACTTTCGGGAGAGTTAAACACTTTGAATTTAGGGCCCAATAAGTCTGGGTTTATGTGAGCATGCCCTCTTTTTCAGCATACAAATTTTGTTCAAATCAGGTAAAAAAAAGGAATTTGGACTTTTTCCAGATTTTTCAGATGTCAAATAAATTTTGTCTCATCAGAGAGCTTCACACTGACTCCAAGGTCATTGTATACACACACACATACACTATTACACCAACTATGCATAAGGCAGTCCTTCTGCAGCCGTGCTGCCCAACTGACCTCCACTTCCTCAGCGAGTCCCACGTGTTGCAGACACCTCTGATTTACCGCAATTAGCTGTACAGCACATACACTATAGTCTCAGTTTGTCCCAAACTCTGCAGAGCTATTATATATTGGTGTGGGATTAGTGCTAGAGGTCTGAGATACCTAACAGACTCTGCACATGTATTTTGTACCTTGTTTTCCACTCAGGACTCCCTACCTGGAGATACAGGGGCCATTAGTGAATAGCCTAACTAAATTACAAGCACGACTGACACACTACACATCCTGTTCAATGCAGCCCCAGTTTAGCTGGGGGCAAGCGCAATCCCACAGCCTCCGCCGGCTCACGCACCCGGCAGCCCACGCCGTGCGCAGGGGCACTGCGGGAGACTCCGGGCAAATCCACAGCTCGTGTTGCCAGTTATCGCCGAGCACCCTCATTTCCCGAGATCTGCGAACTGGAGATGGTAACTGCTAATAACCAGAGTGCTTACTTAATTTCCTCCACCCTTTTAGTTAAAAAGCAAAGGCAAAAGCAAAACAAATGGTGCTAGGTGTATTATGATGGGGTTAGCTAATTGAGCTCTTTGGCAATTTCAGAGGTACGCAACTGCACAGCCTTGGTGGTGGCATGTAATCACGTATTTGCACAACGGTGTGAGGCAGCAGAAAGCTACCCAGATCGGAATTTAGTTACGGGCCTCATTCCGTCAGTGAGAAACTTGTTTGGTAATCCCTCATAACTCCAGGATTTTAAATAATGTCTTCCAACCTCATTCTTCTTTCCAGGGAGGCCTGCTTCTGACACCACCAGTGTGCTTTTCAGGGAGGCTTTGCCCCCAAAAGTCCTTGGACAGTTGCTGCATTCACAAGCAAAAAACGTGGGATACATTGTGCCTGCTGCTCAGTAATGACTGGACTAAATTAGGCCCTGGGTTGGTAACTGCCCCAGCACAGCTGGACCCCTAAGGCTCCATCAGGACCACAGCACGCGTCTTGCTCCACAGAATCATTGGCATGAGTGGGGCTTCCAAATCCAACAACTCAACAACTAACCTTACAAGAAAACCCAAGTCCCCTGATAAACGAAAAAATGTGCTTTGTGTGTTCCTTGTTCTAGAAGCTCAGAAAGCAGCTGAATGAAGTTGTTCTACAGTTATCCCCCAGATCTGCCCTGCTGGCTGCAAATTTCCACACTCAGCTTTTAGGAGGAGGACATATTTTACCCCAGAGAGTAATGGGTGAGCAAAACCAAAATGCTTATGAGGAAGTGCATGTTGCCATTTTAAATATAAGGGCTAATGTGGGGAAAGCTATCAATGAGATTTACGACAGAAACAAAGTTTGTACAGGCGGAAGATGCCAAATTCCAGTACTTGACAACGAAAACCCCTTACTGTAGAGGGATCTGGCGTCCCCCCTAGTGTAGCTGTGTTCAAAATCTGAGCCATCCCTTGATCTCATCTTTGAAAGTAGCCGCTATTTGCATCGCTGACTGTGGATTTGAAGAATGTGGATCTGAACAACACTGAACACCGGAAAGTCCAAATGTCAGGGTTAACATCAAGATTTCTGCTAGTCTGAAGTCTTAATGTGTCACCGTTCTCAAGCTCCTTGAGCAGCCTGAGAATTGCCATGGCCTTGTTGATCTTTCGCTGTTGACTCTGCTTTGGGAAAACAACAGTAATAGCTGGATTTCAGAACAACTTTTCCCCTAAGCATTCAATCTGCATTTGCCCTTCACACAGGGTGTATAGGGCACACGTTGTTTTATTATTGTTATTTCCAAATTAGCTCTTCTAGGTGTGTCTCCTGCCTTTTGTAAATGGGAGCGTTATGTCTTGCAACTAAGCAGCTATCTAGATTTTAGGATTTTTTTCTGGTTGCTCATGCCCGTGGCATCTCAGCCATGAGGCTCAGCCAGAGAGAATGAACTTCCCACTGTTCATCCCCCCCGCAATGTCTCCAGCGGGTCTGAAGACAGGAAGAAAATGGTAAATGTAGGATGACTATGTGGGGAATGGATAAAACTGGAACTGAGGAGCAAAAGTTGATATAGAAGATAAAGGAGAACAGGCTCAGAAAAGGCCAGGATCACTTTTGAGGCTGTGAGGGACTGGCTTTTTTAGTCTGTCTCTGGCCTCTGAAAGATAAATGGCTTTTCATCAGCGTGGGCAGGATCCCCCACGAGGAGAGCCCATCCTGGCTGCCCTCTGGGGAGGCTGCTGCTCTCCTGGCCGGGACAGGAGAGACAACGTCCCAGCACGCCTTGTGACTCTCAGCCTGTTGTCATCCATCTGGGTGCTGAGAGACTTGCTCGGCAAGTTCGGCAGCTCATACAGCTTCCCATAAGGTACTAGATAATTGCTGCTGGATTGTTGTGCGATGAGTAGGTTAGATAACAAGACTATTAAGCACTGTTTCATCACCACCCCCAAACCAGTATACCAGATACTTCCTCTAAAAATACTGTTTTGTCCCAATTCTAATAAAAGTATCTATTCTAAACTCCACCTGCTGTTACGGTGTTTAAATAATGGGAAAAATGGTAGTGTTAGATTTGATAGCTCAGGTATAAGTTATCATGTAGTAGGATCTGTTAATTACCTGAAAAAAAAAGTAAGAGGTAAATACTTCCTTTGTATTTTCAGTCTGGTCAGACACAGTAATGATTTTTCCAAGTCTTCAAGGCAATTTCCTTTATGTTTTCCCCATAATGCATTAAGACTCCCATTCAGCAAGAAACATAAACACATGCATAATCCCAGTGTAACAATCGGCAGCTGCTTGTATTAACCGTAAGATTAATACCTTGCTGAAAGAGGGCCTGAGAGACCTAGGAGCAGGGATGCTCAGTAGACTCGTCTTGGCAAGGGGAAGCAGTGGCAGGTCCCTCCTCGCAGCGTGCTGCTTGGCACTGCAGGTGAAATCCCACCTGCCGAGGTCGGTGGGCAGCTTTAGGCTATGTCGTGTGGTCCGGAGGGTCTGCTCCCCCTCYGCAGCTCCGCTGCGTCCCTGCCATCATCTCCCTAGCGCTGAGGGTAACAGGAGCTGGAAATCACCATTTCAAAACCAGTTTTCAGCTACAATCCCCAGCACCCTTCTGTGGGTTTTGGAAAGTCAAACGGTATCCTGCCTCAGAGGAAACAAGAGGGAGACACAGGGAGGTCACGTCAGCGGCGGCCAGGGGATCAGCGCCAGCATCTCCCGGCCGCTCACCCTGGCCCGGGGCCAGCTGCTCAGGGCCAGCAGCTCCATGTTTCCCGTTGCTCTGCCACCGTGCAGCACCCAGGGCAGGACTTACTGGGAGTGATCATGAGGGTGCAGCCCTGCCATGCCGCAAATAGGTCTCCCTACAGGGTGGGGTCCTGTTAGGCAATGCAGAAAAGGCTGCGCTGCTGCGTGGTACCCTCATTGCCACAGCGGTTGCACATGGGTGCAATACCTGGGCACAAGGAGCATTTTGGCAGCATGCTCTGCCACTATCTGTTGTCTCCCAAAGTGCTGGCAAGGTGACGAAGAGATTATTATGGGCTTAGATAAAATACATAGGCCACCAAGATCACCGTCTTTGATTAGACCATGCACCCTGCCAAAAACATCCTCCTAGCACAGCTAGCCAAAAGACTGGAAAGCCATAGTTTCACTTGCAGAAAACCTTCAGAAACATCTGGGACCTGGTCCATCTTTGAGTTTTGCCAGCAGTGTGGAAAGTCTGCAGAGCAAACTGCTGCAGCTCTGTTAGCTGATGCCCTGTGGCACTTTGCTAAGGGGAAAGTACTTTTGTTGATATGGTTCATTTCATTTCAGGGCTTGCAAGAAAGCTTTTTTGCTACATGTCCCTAGGTTAGACTGTGCAAAAAAGCCAACATCCACCTTTCAAGGACAAAAATGATTCCATGAGACATTTTAATCTCAGTATAGGTCTGCTGGATTATTATCACTTATAATTAGTTCTCTACATGCTGCGACATTCCCTGCTGGCAACCTCTTTTTCATCTGTAAAAATACTGAAGAGTTGTAAGAAGCAGGAGGGCTTGCCAAAACATCTGTATCAAGGTTGCTAGTGTAGACAAGGAATATGTGTCCCACCTGGGAGGTTTGCTGTGTTTAAGCCAGACCCATTCTATCTGCATTATATCTTCTCCAGGGGTATGGCTATGGCAGTAGTATTGTGTTCTGTTTCAGCATGAGCTTTAACTCTTTATTTTTTGACAATAATATATATTTTGAACCCTAATGCATTTTTCACCATGAGTTGGTGAAACAATTAACTAACAGAGAAAAAGTGCTTTGAATTCAGTCCTGTAAATAATTTTCATTTTTAGTGGTTTGCCCTGCTTCTCTTTATACACATCTAAACACCCTCAACAAGTTTGTTGCTTCCTGTGTTCTAACACCCAGCACATCAGTTATACTGAACATTTTGTACCAGTTGAGCCTAACAGCAAACATATGCACCACGCTGAACCAGCTGAATTTAAATGTTACGATAAACAAGCTGACATATGAACACCACCACTTGCCAAATACCCCACTAGCCTGGGGGAAAGCTTGCTGGGCTGCAAAAGGGGAGCGCAGAGTCTGAGAGCTGTTTAAATTCCTGCGCAGTTCTTCACTCACATCATTGCTGACTTACGCCACACACCTCACCAAGAGGAGAGCTTGAGAAGAACCACGCTCTTTACTTTAGCGAAGGTCTTGGTGGTAATAAGGCCAATTGCTTCCCCAGAGGCACAGAAGCTGCCAGGACCACGTGCTGACTTGCAGATATGCACAAGCACGTGATGGGGTCACTCTTAAGGCTTTGCAATAGAAAACATTTTTTTCTGAATTTGAGGGTGAGCTCTGATTTTTGTTGTCTGGCAGAGAGAAGTGCATGTCTTATGAAATGCTGGAAGGTAGGGGGGGACTTTGCCCTCCACTATTTCTTCCCATCCTTTCACTGGTTTGGACAACCAGAGTTATGTCCTGCCTCATGCTTAGCTGCCATGAAGTGTTTGTTCTGTTGCCTAAGACCAAAATTAAAATAAACTAACATTAGCCACCTTTTCCTGCTAGTTTAAATAGCAGCCCACGTCCTTCTAATGCAGAATATGTTTTCCTCCCTCTTTGGTGCTCCCTGAAGGCAGTGGTCATGTTCTACCTACACAGTGGTTCTGCTGCTACCGGGATCAGCCTGGACTTGCTGAGATATCCTTAAGCATTTCTAATGGCATATGCATGAAACTTGTCCCCTTTTAATCAGACTTCTACAGAAAAGCGCACTTTTCAATGGCAGAGTGAATCCTCCAAGGCGTTCAATGTCAAGGCAGGTCAGTCAGACTAGTATTAGCTCTAATTGCCACTCTAACTGTTCTTGTATTCCTCACCTGCATCCCCTTTCTTTCCTGAGACAGTATCAGTAATAAAGATGTTTTCTATCATCTCATCACGTCAGTTCATTGAGTAGGATAAGGGGGTACATTCAGCAGCAGCAGTAATATATGGGTTTGGAGTGCAGAGTTTGACCCATGTATTGTTCACCAAGTCTGTGATTCAACAGTCATTAATACCAGCTCTGTATTAACCAGATCATCTGGCAGTACAAGTTTAATCCAGATCAGAAGCAAGCCCTCAACTGCATTTCTATCAGGTTAGTAATTGTGTACTTTAGGGAGTCTGTGCCAGCTTGCGCCACGATCATGACCTGGCAGCTCTGGTGTTGCATATGCCCTCTTTTTTTGGTTGCCTTTGTGTAACTGAGGAACGTTGTCCCAGCTGCGTTGAGAGGATGTTTGGAGGTGGCACCCCAAGGGACCAGCTTTCCAATTTTAAGGACGGGTCACATGTGTTTCCAATGGGGTCCTGTAAAAGGAGTTCAGGGGAARCTCAGCACTATGGCCAGCAAGATATTTCCAAATCACGTAAGTAGCAGGATTAATCCAGACCTAGCTGCATCYTTACAGCTGGCAGAGCTAATTCATATAGATCCTGTTGTTTAACTTAAACTTCCTGATCCCTTGCCTGTTGATGAATAGGACCAGCCTAAGTATTAAGGAAAGAGTTATCCACCACACACTGCCACTCTGCTTTGGTGTGGAAATCGGACATCCAGCAAGATAACTTTGGAGCTGATTTATGCTACCCAGAAGAGTCTCTGTTCACACTGTCTGCTGGGGATGAGCACAAATGGACAGTGTGGCAGGCCTTGCTAGTATGGGTGTGTGTCTCCAGGGCTGGGACCCTTGAGAAGAGGCAGATGCCCACCCTTTGCCTCTCTCTGTCTTTCTCCATTCTGTGCCAGGAACTTGTGGATCACCATGGATGGCAATTGCTAGTTTGTTCTTCTGACCTGGTAGGCTGCAMAACACCTGGGTTTCCACAACTCTTGCCTGGCCAAAACATGCAAAACCAGCAAGTGTGCTCCTGTTACAGAGAGCAGTGAGGTAAATGGAGACAGTGTACTGCTGGTGGTCTTTCATGCTCTTGCCTCCCCTTCCTCTTCAGAAGAGATCAGCTGCCTCTGAACAAACAGCAGTAAGAGATGCGCCCACAAAGCATCATCATCCTATTCAAGGGCTGTGCTTATGTCCCAACTTGTAATGCAGTCCAACTCCTTTGCCCCAAGAGGAGCACACATTAGTACCACACATTATTGTTGTTGGCTCTTTGTAGGGTCATCTGAGAGAGTTAATGCAAAAGGGCCTATACAAGGTGCTGAAGTAATCGTGTGGAATGGTATGACAGACTGTACTATTCTACGGGTTTCCAGTGACAGCCAAGTGCATGGACATGTCTTTTGACATGTCCATGCCAGTACCTGTACTTGGGTCCAGTTAGGATCCAGTTAGGATGCGTGGAAGGTGGCTTCTGCCTCTGCAGGCATAGACAGAGCAGAGCAGTGTCTGCTAATGCTGCTAATGCTGTGCACGAGTGAGTCCAGGCACTAACAGGACTGGAAACTGAGGTACATTGGTTGCAGGCAAGAAGACGTCTGAGCACAGTTCATGCCTGATGAGTGTGCAAATAGCAGAGGAAGTCCCTGGGTCCAAACCTGCTTACAGAGCAGCGCAGCAATAGCCAGAGACCATGCCCTTGGCGTGCAGTGGCAAGAAAAGACTTTGGGAGGTCCAGTCAAAGGCCTATAGACAATAAGCCTTGTAGATCTGCTGGGAAAATGTTATCAAACATTAGCACGTCTGAATCAGTACAGTCTCTTTAGATTGATAAATTGATTAATATCCTGTGGTTGTCATGTTTTTGAYATGGTGCCAGGTGCCCAAAATTTCATTTCTGGACTCATGGAACCATGGCCCAGGGGCAATCCAAAATAACTGATTTGGACCCTTTGCATGTAAGTAAACTTCTGTTTTACAAGGAGAGATCAGACACTCCAGTCCCCCAAAAGTGCAAAACATAAGCAAAAGGCAGTAATATAAATGTTAACCGTGAAGCAGATAATTAATCTAAATGCTAAGAGTAGGGGATTTGATATTAATACGGTAACTTAGAAAAGGCTAGGAGATAAAAAGTTGCTACAGCCAATTAATAGGAAGAACCAAGTGTCTTCCCATCATCCTTTTTATTTTGGGTGTTTTTCAGAAATAGCTAGTCAGATCGTGTATTTAAATGTCAGAAGAAGGCTTCATATCATTCCTCCCACCTAATAAAAAGGAAGGAAATGGACAAGGAATGGAGATGCTGGTAGGATTTGCAAGTTCATCCCTGAGCTGCCGCAGTATAGTTTTGCCATTGTGCTGATTACTGAAGGCTGAATCACTGATAAGTAAATGGCCCTTGCCAAGAACTGCAAATGTTCCAGCCACCACGACAACAAAAGTATGCAACAAAAGCTCACATCCAACTCTTTGGGTAAGGGCATGCCTTGAGTGGGGGAAAGGGGGCTTACGAAGTGATTTTTCTTCCATGGATTTTCCACTGAGTACTATTAAATGCAAATGCACCTCCTTTTTTCTCACAGAAACCCGGAGTCAGAAATCACTGGACGCTGGGGAAGTATTCCAAGAAAATATCACTGTATGCAAGCCCTGTTCCTGCACCCTCCCTAGGCACCTGCCACTGACTCCTGTCCAAGGCAACGCGTCGGGCTACAGTGACCACTGATCTGATCCAGTGTGGCTGCTCTCCTCTTCTTCAAGCAAGGAAATCCAATTAATTTCAGTTTGAGGCATTTTTCATTACCTTTATCCTATTAGGGAGTCTGGGTCTCATTTATTGTCTCTGAAACAATCGAGACACTTTGTACTTCAGCCTTGCAAGTAGCCCAAAGCCTGGCAGAAATCAAGAGTATTTGGCTAGACAGCAACATGTGGGGTTTTCCAACTGAGTCCAGAATAAATCAGCCTTTTTCAYGTTGACATTCACCCATACATTTCTGGGTATTCTTCGCTGGTTTGATTATCCTCAAAAATTTAGGTTATCTTTACTATGAACCTTTCATCGATCACCCTTCCATTTCACTCCACTCCTCACACACTTGCACAAAAGACGGAGTCAGGCTGCTGCTGTGAGGCTGCCATCTTCCCAGCTGCAGAAGGTTTTAGGAGCAGAAAATCAACCGGCACACCTGGCATGAACGTGTCAGAAACTTCTGCGGTATTTAATTAAATAGATGGACTAGAACTGTTCCCGTAAAAAAAAAMCAAAAAAACCCCCGAAAAACCCACCTAAGCAAACTTGGCAAGCTGGTATTGAATAATAAAAACCAAGCCATCCTCCAGAAAAACAAGTGTTCAGAAATCTAAGTGATTATTCCATTCAGGGAACGAGGACATTGAAATGATTAAACCAGTCAACTTTCAAGCTAGTAAGACAGAGGTAAGAAAGAATTCAAAAATAAAAAACAGAAAGAAAGGGAGAAGAGGGACAGCTTGCCAGCATCCAGTTAGGCCAGCTGTCTTATTGGCTCTCTGAAAAAATTTAGCAGGGCATCTAGAGGTAAAAGACTGGTATTTGCCATTTTGGGAGGTGGGAGTTGGCAGTCTTATTCTACATACTTCAAATGGGCTTTTGTTGGAGAKATATATATACTCTCCTCAGAGCTTTCTCCAAGGTAGCTCTCCTCCAGCTACCTTCTACCTTCACTATCAATGCTCTAATCAGCACTTAGATAATTCTTGCCCTGCCTATTTTAGTATATTTAAGCTAGAAAGGTGTTACCACACCAGGTCTTTGTAATAATCTTCTCCATTTTTTCTRACAATAGTAAAAGATATGTCTCAGCCAAGTCAACAACAAATGGCATCCTGTAGATCAAACCAYGAACAAGACATGATAAGCCAAGAACATTAGCATTTAAAACCTGGAAAAGGGACATTTCAAAACTGTCTCCCTTTCTTTAAAATGCCATAGGTGGATTGTTGCCTGCTGTTTTCAAGATGACTCCTTGGGATGGGATGTGCCAGTTGGGATTTGTACTGGGAACAATTTTATTTTTGGAGAAGTTGTCAGATATAAAACTGGTCTAAAAACTAACTTTAACTACAGAGCGGCTCCTGCTGCTCTATAACATTTAGTCCATTTATCTTACAGCAAGCTGGGAAAAAAACAGCAAAGCAGGTYAATGAATCAAGTTATAGTCACTTTCTCTTGCAAATTGTTTCCTCTTTTTTTCTTCCATATCCGTCTGTCCAAGAATTAATTCTGAAATCCCTGGGGKTTTTTTTGAAAAGCTTTCCACAACTACCCAAGAAATACTCATTTCAGAAGACACCTTGGTGGTCAGCTCAACTGCACTATAATGTCCCCTGGAATGTCTTTCATGTTCCCATGCAAAGCTTGGTTTTGAAGTAACTTATATATATATATATAAAAAAATATATATAAAATATTATTTATATTACATGTGTGTGTGTATGTATATGTATATATTCAAAAAAGAGTTTATAGTTTAGCACCCTTTGGTCTGCTTACAAAACTTCATCACTGACAAATTTTGCAGCATGGGTCTGCCTCTGGTCCTGCAAAGGCTATGCCTGTTTGGAGAGGGCAGGGGCTAAGAGAATTAAAAAATGCAGAATGTTCTCAGGGGCTCACTCCCGGCCATAATTCATGCAGTTTGCTGCAAGTAGAGATCTGAGTAACATTTCCCATCTTGGCTCCACCCCAAAGAGTAATGACTTTCAGTTTTCATTCTGTCCTGACCTAGGTTTTCGGACACTGGGAAAGCTGAGAGGAAGGTTTCATTTAACTAGTTCCCAGCTCATGGAATGATTTTGGAAAACAGTCTCTTCACCAAAAAATATGGGGTTTTTCTAAGCTGGCTAGCCCAAGCTTGGGGACAACCCTAAGTTTGAGTCATTTCACATCCTTTCTTAGAGGATGTATTTTCTGTCTTCATTTAACAACTTACAAAGTTAATAAATAACCTGAGGAGGAGTAGCTTACACTGCCACTGTCCTGTGCATTTACACGTTTATATACACATGCACATATATGTGCACTATGTATATATATGTGTGTGTGTATATATACAAAACCCCCTGAGGTAAGTAATAAGTGTGGCAATATACATGAGAGTATATAAACTCCTAGCTCTTACACTGGAAACATAAAACATAACAAAGCCAAGTTTGCATAGTAATTTATATCAAAGAGTGCAATTAAAAATAATATTTGCTTCCCATCTACTATAAGAGACTTTTGCTAGTGAAAAGGATTAAAAAATAGCATTTCACTGCCCACACCTGAATCTTTATATATTTGTTAGCCATAAGGTAATATTGGCAAAACAAAACAAATCAAAAGGCATATCTCCTGAAGAAGACTCAAAGGAGAACACAATTCTGCAGTCAGGCAAAATTGCCAGCACAGGCTTCCCCATGGTTCCCAAAATAAGTGAGGCATCAGTAAAATTACAGTTCACGCAAGGTCATAGTGGTTTCTCCCTCCACAAATTACACCGCGATTTTAAAAGAGGGAAAATAATCCAAGCCCTCCTCTTGACTGTGCCTGCAGTAGTAAGAGGGCACCGCGCCCGATGGTCTCCCAGAACACAGACCATGGCAGGCGGTGAGCAGGTTTCCCCTGGCTCATTCGAACAGCCAGAGTTCATACTACAGAAAGTCAAACCGAGGATTATGTGAAGACCTAAGGAAAATAACCAGCTAGCCCATCTAAAATTGATCCTGCAGCCTGAATAATTGTAGTGCTATAATAAATAGGCTGCTTTGTTTTCTCATCCAGACATTGTGTCCACTGCAAGCTTTGTTGAGCTTTCTGCTATTACAAGCTTACAAGATTTGCTATCCCACTGGCCCCCATTTGCTTTATTCCTTTGTATGCAGCCAACTGCCTGTAAAGTATTAATACACTGACTGTAGAAAATGTGGGAAATGCAAATAGGTGCAGGTGAGACCGCCTTGATAATTGCATATCATAGTAAAGACCCAGTATAGCTTAATTTAATGGGATAAGCACGTAAGTCCCAATTTTCCTGACAATTGCTTATCTGGTGTTTCAATTTTTCTTTTCTTCTTTTAATATTCTTTCAGGTAAAAAAGTTATTTCTATCAGATCCACAGTGGGTGGATAAGATCAGTAAAATATACATACCATTCACAAAAGTGCCAGGCTTTACTTTCATTGAAAAATGTAGTAGTGATGTGTAATAAAAAGCATTCTCCCTTTGTGGAGGTGGAGAACAGCTAGTAATGTTCCAGAAGGCCTCTATTTTCTGTACTCCTCCTGCATTTTATGAAGAGCTCACATCCATTCTCRCTTGCTTTTCAGTTTTGATTGAAGCCAACAGACACCGGCAAGAATGTAAACCTACATAAATCTGACTCTGCATTGCAAGTTTTGTGTACATCCTCGGCTTCTCACTAAGATTTGGGAGCTGCCCCTGAATACAAAGTTGATCTCCTAAGTAGTCACTGTCAATATAGCTGCTTTGCACATGTTAATTATGTTTTATTTACTGCATCCTCTTTATTGTGATTGGTTGGGGGGCAGAGCGGCGGTTAATGCTATAAAATATGCTAGTCATACAGCATCACCACATAAAGGTTCCCAAAATGATCTTGCCTTTTGGAAACTCCTAATTCTGCAGTGCCGGCCCCATTACCTTAGCACTATTTTTCACCAGTCTTTTCCGTTTTAACTAAATCATCAGTGGCTCCGTCTGGTCCTGGAACCAGCCTCTCTGTGGTCTCTCCACACCAGGTGGCACACGGAGGCACAGGTTTCCATACCCAAAAACCTGCCACTATACATGAATCTCCTTCACGTGCTAACGAGGACTCGTCCCTATCCACCCCTGCGGCGCAGGAGCGTGTCGGGGTGATGTGGTGATGTTTGATTTCAAGCACATCCCATCTGGCTGTGCTCGGGTTGCACTCGCTGAGCTCAGGGTCCCTCTCCCTGCACCCCAAAAACCCCCAAAACCGCATCCCTGGGGCTCTCTGCAACCGTTCTCACCCAAATATTTCTTATTTGGCAGACTTCTTAAAGGCGCGTCCAGGAAAGATTATCTTCAAGACAAAAAGCACTGATGAAACAAGGAAATTAAGGAGACGAGAGTATGAAATGAACGGCCTGTCAGTTCAACCACTCCTGGCCCCTGCCCTTTCCTAGCCTCGGCGCAGGCAAGCCTCCCCCTTTTATTTGCATAGACGGTGAAAAGTGCTTCTGCGCCAGGGGTCAGCACAAAGCCTATAGATCATTTAAGACCTTGGATTGGCCTTCTGGGCAGGGGTGAATTTTGCYCAGCCAACATCTTTATTATCTTGAAATAATCTCCAACATCTTGGGTTTGGTGTCATGTGGAAAAATACCTCTGCTGGGAGAAAAAACCCTCCCTGTTTATTTGAAAGGTCTAGACTGGATGGAATTTTCTTTTTCCCTTAAAATGATCAGATGATACATGTTGCATTGTAATTTTGACCGATGTCTGTTAAGGTTATGCTTCTACTCCCACCAGAGTCTGTGGCTAACACTCCCTTGACTGTAGGGAAAGCAAGCACTCGAGCTGGAGGGAGTTAGACCTCCGTGGAAAGAAAATCAACTATAAGAAAATTCTAACTTCATATCTATGGTAATAAAAGAGAACAGCTCAGATAAAAATGAATTAAAGCAACATGAAAGCTTCAGGTCTGTAGGCAATTTATGGAGAATGTGTATGTTATGTCTTTAACACACTCTGTTTTAAATGTTAGACTAGGAAATCAAAGTTTGATCCAGTAATAAATCAGCTGGTTTTCACAAAATCTGATGCATTTAAAATCAGGCTTCATAAAAATGTTTTTCATTGATTCTGTATTGAGAGACTGCCTAGCCTGTCAAACACCTTCAAGTAGGTCATCTTTTAGGGATTAGTCTAAGTTGCTATCTGTTGACATTTCACATGTGACATCATAAGCTTCTTAAAATGAATGAAATTCTGGTTTGTTTTTTTTTTTTTTTTAAGGCAAATGATAGCTGAAATCTTGCAAGGCAGAAAAATTTGCAAAACTGGCTAGTRATTTTGGCTGCCTTGTATTTGGAGTATCCACTTTAACAGAATCTAAAGAGCTTGTTTGTCAGGAAGTGAGTGCTTATTTTTTTCTGAAAATTGGACTTTCTCAAGCTGGAATTTGAAACATGAGACACTGTAGGAATGAATAGCATACTCTGAAAATCCCTAGCCATCATCTTCCAGTTAATGATGTATTGCTCTACTATTTGTCAGAAGAAGACCAGTTAGGAAGATTGATGTGAGTTTGATCCTCTAACTTTCAGTATCAGTTCTGCTACCGATTTCTTGTGTGCCCTTGAGCAAGTCACCTGTGTTAGGCTTCTCAGAGGTGCTTATTGCTGGCCTCATCCCTTGGGCATTACGGTCTGCTTTGAAATGATCCGTGAAGCTTTCTGTGCCTCAGCGTTACTGTCTGCACAACTGAGGCCCCTATCGCAGAGGAGCACTGTGAGCACAATGACTGGGAGTACGGCACCATCCACGTGTAAAATGGGCTGTGAGACCTACACAGCAGGACTACAGGGCATTATAATACACAGATGTTTCTTTTCCAGATTATATTTCGATAACCCAATAAAATAACAGGAATGTCTCCGGGTGGGGCTTCCTAATGGAGCGGCAGAAAAGCATGGAGGGTCTGCAGCTTCTTTTGGTTGCTCCTTTCCTCTTTGCCCCCACAGTAGCCGTGGGCTCTGGTGTTGAGGACAGCGAGAGAAGCAGAACTACACCGGGAACTGAGGTTGCTCCCTGCTATTAGTAAGAGGAAAACAGGACAAATTATTGGTTTATCACGAATGAGATTAATAAGTCATCTGAATGCATTAAATTAAAATGAGAGACATTATATGAGAATGTTTATTTTTACTGTAGTGAAGCAGCATCATTTTAATGTGTGTTCTAACTACTTAAAGCCATTGTGTTGGCCATCTTGAATACACTTAAGGAAAATATCCTTACAGAATGATTTTCTTTTAAACATTAACWGGAGAGGAAAGCTAGTATGAATAATGGTACACTAAGTATACTATTTGTAAATGTCATTTATTTATACTCCTTTGTATATTTGTGTATTCATTGAGACCTTAATTTCTCAAGAAACTTATCTCTGTATCTTATTTACTTGCCTGTAGTGGCTTCCCCTTTCGTACCAGTAAACTAAACATATAATTGTTTAGAAACTCTACGGACTTGCCAAAATATGAACTCATGCGCATGGAAGGGGGCAGAAGTTCAGATTTCAATCTGGCTGTGTAGGGCGGCACGTGCTGTCCTAAGCTGCTCTAGTGAAGTTGTTCATCTTAGTTGCTCTCCAGAGGCTCTTTTATTGGGAGAGAAAAAAGATCTGACTGCCAAGAAGGAGGACGATGTTGTCTGCAGAGATGTATCAAGGCTCTAATAGGGAAAACAGAATATTTCTTTTTTCTTCTTTCTCCCCCTGTTCTGAAGGAAGAGAATATAATCCTAAAAATGGTAACTCTCTGCAGGGCCATACTTTCCACTCAGGGCCATGCTCTGGCCTTTCAGTTCACTATGCTGGGCCACTGATTGCCCCTTTCTGTTTTCTCTCTTTGCCACTGTAAAGGAGCCCCTAATTCCTGGGTCACAACCTTCTCCTTTTCTTCTGTGCTCCGGCAGTGTCTCACCCACCAAGCAGCTGTAACGAGGATTGCAGTCTGCATTACTAACACTTAAGTATTTTCTTGCACCTTAGACATAACTCATGAGCAATATACCATCACACAGCTCCACAGTGGAACAGGACACAAAACCCCACTTCTTYTTCCTTGGGCACACATTCAAAGGGCTAGTCACTGACAAAATAAACTATGGATTCAAGGAGAAATAATTTTTTTCCCAAAAGCAAGAAAAATGTTTGGTATAAGCTGCATGGAGCAGAAAAAAGGATCTGCTCCTTTTGGTTGCAATTACTTACAAACTGCGTGAAATCCAAATGACTACAGAGCACCGTATAGTTCTCCCGTGCCATTCAGTGCTTGGGAGGACCAGGCTTTTGGCAGCCTGGGAGCACCCAGAGGTGGAGACCACATTTTGTCCCTTGCTGTCACAGCTTCTAGGGTTATTCCTTAGGGTGCTGAACRGTACAGGTGCTGGGAGCTTCCAGGTCTGCCATGTAACATGGGACCAATGTCCCTTCAGGTGCACTTAACCCTGTGGTGTAGYGGCAAATAAAAAGGTGGCTGCACTTTTCCTGTCGGGTACACCTTGTATTGTCCCAGCTGGCACCTGTGGTTAGCAGCAGCTACGCCGCCGACCCGCACAGCACCATTTCAGGCTTTCTGTTTTGATCAAGTTGCTCAGTGTAAAATGCCAAAGCACGCTGCTGACCCAGAGTCAGCCAGAGCCGGTGGTCAGGCAGAAATGCCGTGACTCCTGTGAGCCGGGGTCTTGAGAAGCTGTTCAGCAGCAGCTGTTTTGTGCAGCTTCAAGGGCATGTCACGATAAAAAGCATTACGGCATCTTAGAGCCTGACAGCGCAGCTTCTTTGCCACAGAGAGCTCAGCACTCAGGCAGCATTTCTCAGCACTTCAGAAGGCAAGAAACTAGAGACAAGCACTCCTGTGAGCATGCACAAGATGCAAAGGAGCCATGCAATGTGAATGGCAYACAAGAAAAGCTCAAGCTAGCCTTCACTCACCCCGTCATCTGGATGAGCTGGAATAGGTCGTTGCAAGGAAAGCCTCTGTRAGAAGACTGCTGCTGCTTCCTTCTGCAGAGGTTTGTTCTTCCCCAGGACACGGCCATGTGTTATGGCTCATATGGCAAACTGCTCATCAGATTGAGTTTTCTTCCTCTTCTTGGATAACATATCCCATYCTTTCTTCATTCAGTATGGGGCATGGTACATCTGGCAAGGCTCGGTGCACAGAGGTGTGGGAGGAGGTGGGTGGGCTGTGSTCGGGTGCCTGCCTCTGGGCCGGCACGCTCGTGAAGGCAGCAGGCAATCCCCACAGCGTGAAAGCGCTGGCCGGGAGGAGGACAGGATGGCATAGRATGCAGGGTTGCTATTGGCATGTTCTATAAAATGTGTGTCTTTTTGACACATTTTGGGAGATAGCGCAACAGACACGCATATGCCACCTAGCACACTTCTGGGAGCGTGGCAGGAATCCAGCGGAGTTACAGATTAAAGCTAAAATGGGATAGGATGTCATCGCTCATTTCAAAGATGTGTGTCAGGTCAGGGCCTCTGGGTAAAATTTGTGACTAAAAAAAATTTCTGCAGATGATTTTGTAATTTTTCTTGTATTAATGATGACCTGTATTTTATCTTGATCAGCAGACATTTCATCTCAGACTAATTATGTCCTCCCTGTGTGGTATGAAGGACTCCTAGGTCCAAACTCAGAAAGGGTCCTGGAGAAGGCATGCCAGCACTTTTAGGGAAGAGGTGGGGGGATAATGCGGTTACAGGGAAATCTAGGCTGTGCTTTCTCAGCCGGTGACAGGTTGATTGATTTTATATGGAAGATCTGAACATTTTTTTGTGGGCAAGAGTAGTAAAAAAGGTAGTCGCAATTCTCTGCAGATGTATTGGGGGGGTGGAGGAGAGTCTCTAAATTCCAGCCACAATCTGGCCATTTATCAGAGCTACCTCTTTGCCACAAAGCGCTCCAACCTCTCACCTGCCAATATCTTCCGGAGGGAGAAAACTGTATGGGCATCCCTTTGTCTTCCTCCTCAAGGTGTGGCATGAATTCAAAGCACATCTGAAATCTGATAGAGAATCTCTGTGAGGATCCCAACACCCATTCCGTTTTTACACCTCTTTGATGTGCAGAAGTACTCCATCAGCACACTTTCTCTCCTYGTGCGTCCATGACTTCCAGACACCTGCAGGTCTGTGGTTCTTCTAGGAGCATCCCACCAAGAGGGCAATGCATGTGTTATCTGTCTGCTATTAGTATTATTCCCCAYCTTCCAATTCTGCATTGCTATTGACTGATTGTGTGCTGGCTGGCTGGCTCTAATAGATAGCTTGTTCACTGCCTTTAATTGATTGCAAGTTCATCATCCTTTGCCCAGTACCCTGAACAGATTGCTATTAATTGCCATTTACTTATTTCACATGACTTTATTGCTATCTTCCTTCTTGTCRTCTTCTCTCTTTCCCTCTCCTGTCCTTTTTGCCTCCCCTTTARCCCCTCCATCTGCCAGTGTCTCTCCTTTTCCTCCTGTTACCTCCCTGCTCTCCTACATCATGAACCTGTTTTTCACCATGGTCTTGGTGAAACTTGTSCCTGCTACAMCCTCCTGTCTTGCTGCCACCGGTCTTTGCCTTCTCTGTCCTCTGTTCTGGGGGGGCCTCTCCTCAGCCCCTGCCCCTCCTGCCCTCAGCAGCTCCCAGGAGGAGGAACAGAGGGGCTGGCACGGAGCACAGCCCAGGGGACCGCAAGGACCTGAGCCCRTGCCTGAGCGATGCGCAGTCCTGAGCCCTTCCTCGGGGGCTGCTCAGGGGATGTGCAAGTCATGGTGCTCCAGATGAAATAGATGAGAGTGAGAAAAGGCAAGAGTTAAAAGCAGCTTTCCTACAGTACAAGGAATAAGACAGGCAGCGTCGTGTGCTTTGGAGTGGGAGCGTTTTCAACAACCCTTTGAAGATCTGCACTGTGGCTRCCAGCATAGGGACATAATCCCCAGTGAAAGTTTCTTACAGGGAAAACTGMAAATGAGCAGACATCTTGTCTGTAGCGTGGTGACCCTCTTGCTGGTGTGTGTGAAGAGTCTTCTATGTGGCAATGGTGCACGTGTGTAACCTCAGCGGGTGACAGCCAGTGGGACCGTGGGCAGCAGCAYGTTGGTGGACACCCATTACACCTGCTGAGAGCAGTAAGCCTTCAGTATGTCCTGCCACACTTGACACGACTCCAGCCAAAGTGCAGYGTGAAAACAGGCACATCTGCCTTCAGCAAAACAGGCACGTCTGCCTTCAGCACTGCTCATCAGCATGTGGAAAGAGGAACCTCCGCACAGCAGGGTACGGCTATCAAGAGCCGAAGCCTGAGAGAGGGACGTTGTGGACAGCATGTTCAAACACGATCCAGAACCTTATGCATTTCATGGATCAGCACCGGGGAGGTTTGTGTGCCTTCTTACCTGCCTTCCCCCTCCCAGGCGTGCTCGGTAGCCAGAGTGTGTCCCCTTCCCAGGCAGCGGCCAGCACCACAGCAACGTGCTGCATGGATGTCATTTCACAGGCAGGAGGAAAGGGCGCAGGCAACTAGCTGAGATGATACCCTCGGTGCTCCCCTTTGGCTCCTGCCCAAGCCCAGCCACATTACAGACCTCAAAGGAAGGCTACCTCAGAAGGGACACTCAGAATGCTTGACCAAAATCATTAAAAAAAGGCTCATTTTAATAACTCCAAGCCTTGTACTCTTGTATGTCTTAGAAGGAGCACTATTGCTCTGCAATTGGAACCTTTAAAAACAGTCTGTGTTTTGAAATCATCATAGTGCAGATCATCCTTTACTGGAGGGTTGATAGCAAGGTGTGAAAAAAAAACAGCAGACAAGGATCTGGAATCAAAGGCAGGGAAGTACTTTGAGACATGTCGATAAGAAGTGCTATATGGATGCCACATTAAAAGGACTGGCAGATTTCTATCTAAGCTGTTCCTCCGCCTGGATGCATTCCCCTTTCAGCACAGCGCTTCTTCATCCATACCAACCCTGTGACTGTGATGGCACCTTTCCAGAAGACCGTGTTCTGACCAGAGGTACGCAGATCTAGCCACCTTCCCTGTTCATATGCCCTTATCTGAAGCCAGCAAGGTCAGGTCTTTGGTCCCTGACCTGTGCAGTATGGCAATGGTACAGACGGTATGTGGGGTGCCCCTAGTTCAAGCCCACGCACATTTTACTCTTCCTTTTGATCCATGATGAAAGTAGACCAGATCGAGATTCTCTTGCAGAAGCTTAAAGATGTTGGTTCCAGGCAAGGCAACAAATTCACAGGCCTCAAGCAAATATCTGCAGGTGACCAAAGAGACAGCCAAGAGCTTTCCTCTGGCTGTGGGCGCTGCACGTGCTCACACGCAGCTGCAAGACAATACTTTGGTCATATTTTTAGATTAAGAAATTGAAGCTGTTCCTCCCCACCTAGCACATGCCAGAAAAAGCACAAATGAGCAGTGCTGCTTTCAGTTCATTTGCTGGACAAATTACATCTAATGAAGAAATGGCACGGGGAGGCTGTTGAAATGAAGGTGGTGCAAAAGGGAAAACCGCAAGAGACCCCAGGGTGGGTGCTGAGGTGATCTGTGAGCAGCAGGGGAAGAGCAAAGCCTCCTGCACTAACCCCCGCGTCTCCCCGCTGCAGGGGGGCCCCCGGCACAGGCGGGGATGGCGTGGTGCCCGGAGGGCTGCTCGGGCCGGGCAGGTCCCGCTGGTTTGAGTGGAGGGGCCGATGCGGGTGGCTGCTGGCCGGGGACGGCTGCGGCTCGCTGGCACCGCCGAGCAGACCCAGCGGGCRCCGGGGCGTCGCTGATGAATTTGGCCGTCATCCCTCTGTGAGCAGCGGGCAAAGGGTAATAAGGGAACCGAAAACTCATCTTTGAAACGGAGCTCAGAAGATACCACATCACAAATTTCAGTTTCAGACTCTCAGTTCTGACAAATTAGACTTGATCAAAACATGATTCATCATTCCTATTATTTAACATTAGGGGGGAGATGCAAAATTCTCCAGAGAGCAAAGACATATGGCCGAGTTCAGGTGTGATACAAAGGTGCTTTAAATTACCCTTCCGTTATCTTTGTGTTTATCCTCCTTTAACTGAAAAAGATCATTACTTTTTTTTTTTTTTTTTTCAATTGACCTGGTAGAATTTAGGCTTTGAACAGGAGAGAAGACATGTCCGCCATAAATAAAAGATGGTTTGTGGATGTTTGTATTTGTCAGCTGTGTTCCAACAGGTAATCAGATGAAATAAATGTTGTTCCAGATACTCACTATAAGAGAGCTAACAATTACATACAGGAAGATGTGACACAGTTGGTTTTAATGGTTTCCCCTGTGGTTTTTACTTCTCCTTTTGGTGAAAGTGATGCAACTGTGATTTCTCTCATTTCCACCCTCTTCAGAATTTGTGAAAGTATCCTGTCTGTGTTTCTTTTTATATCAGCATCTTCATTTTGCTGTCAATTCAGAAGCAAATCCAGTTGTTCAAACAGATTAAGGCTAAAATGAAACATAGCTGGAAAACAGCATTTCTATCCACCAGTGTTTTATGCACAAAATCACCGAGTCACAGAATCACAGAATAGTCAAGGCTGGAAGGAACCTCTGGGAACCTTCTAGTCCCCCCCTGCTGCTCAAAGCATCTGACATATGGGGACCAAAAAAATAGGAGTGTGCTCTGCCTGTCACTTCAGTGAAATCTTTGCAACAATTTCTGTAGAATACTAACACTTTCTTAGTGCATCTAATGAACAGTCCATGTTCAGATATTTTGGAATACAGATGGTATTTAGAATTCATAAAGCRGGCCAGAAGCACTCCCATAGTCTTCATCCCAGAAATTAGCAACAAAGATATAAAATCAAATAAATACTTGTATACTCACACTCCAAATTACAAGTTTTGATATAATAGTGTGCCAATGCAGAAGTACTGAGCAATTTTTTAAGCAGAATGCGGTGCATTGCTTTTGTGCTYGCAAGCCCTTGGCTGTGTGAAGACTTCTGTCTTTTCATAGTTTCCTTAACCGCTAATTTATTACACACATAGGAGGTGCACACTCACCATCAACGTCTAGATACAAGGAGCAAGTGATGTCTTTGAAAGAATGTGCAAAGGCAGCTGCATCCCATGTTTCTCTATGGGGACACCTGGCAGCAGCACACTGATGCTGGGCAACACCTCGTCCAGCGTGCAGTCTGTTTGCGTCCTGTTCCAAGTCACTGACCCTTTTCCATGCTCTCTCTAGGCAACCAAGCCCCTAAACTTTGGTTTATATGCAAGGAAACATGCAACACCCTGGTTTTAGCCACCTGAACTTTGTTGGATCTAGCTCTTCATATCTAGTCCTGTACTACATCACACTGTAGGAATTGAGGCCACCAAACACACATGTGCTTGCGCTCACACATGGCTCTGCCTGAGCGAGCAAGGGGAAGCTGTCCAAGCTCATTCGCTTTAGGGGACAGGCGGTCTGCGGMAAGGCTCCCCCTCCATACAGGGTCTTCCTCATTTAATCCAGCAGCTGCAGACTTACCTGCAGACTCTTTCTTCAGGTTAAGATTCATGGAGGTCTTAGGTTCATGTTCACCTCACAATTCATTGGGAGAGTTTCTTACCCTCTGTTTCTTGCCTCGTCTCTGCCAGCCGTCACCATTCCCACAGCAGAGTCAGGACAAGGGGCCTCAGCCTCTGGTTTATGGGTGGGCCGCCCTGGGGAAGGGCGCCTGAAACAATGATGCTCTAAATGTCTTCCCCATGCCTGCCGTACCTGGCCCTGTGCTACTCATGAATCAGGTCTGAGCTTCTGTGATTTCCAGCTGAGCAGTGGAAAGTAAACCCTTACCAGTTTTGGTTTGCTCAAGACATCCCATTGTGAATGGCGGCAGCAGAGGGACGGCTGCACGAGCAGCTCAGGCGTTTGCAGGGCAAACAGGACAGCGGAGGCAGTGAGGAAGAAACTTTGTGAGTCACGCCAGGGTAAGCAGCTAAGCCAACACCATCCATCCATGCTGGTCCCCAGTGTTTTCACTGCCCTGTCAATGGACACGTAAATGGGCACCTGGGACGCTACCTTCGACCACTGGTAGGTTTGGAACATCTTGTCTGACCGCAGCTTAGGTTCAGTTTTGGTCTGTTCCTAAGTGCTTTGAGCAAACTTCAGCTTAATGCAGAACATTTTAAACTTAAATATTTTAAATCAGAGCTTTTTGCTGTTCTTAATCAGCTTTAAAACAATAACGAAGTTCAACCAGCACAACTCAGTAGGTGGGAAAGTCCTAGGAAATTGGATGGGGATCAGGAAAGCTGGTCAGGTGTTTAGGTTGACCAGCTGACAGCCTCGTAGGTCCTGAGTGTTGCAAGAAATGAAACTCAGTATCTACTCTGTTCATTAATTCAAACACTTAAACAAATGATAAAATTAAATATTGTTATAATCTGACTAATATAATTAATTTAGAATGAATTACAACTGTCATACCAAAGTCAGATGAGCCTCAATATTATACAGGAATTTAGTCAAATTACTTCAAAAATAATCAGTCCTTACGCATTTTAAAAATAATCGAAGAGGAGGGAGATGTCCTGTTTAGAAAGTACAGATGAAGAATTTTACCAAAACCTGTCAAGTTGTGATTGAAAATGTTAACCTTCTTTGCACTGAAATAAAACTACCATCTGACAATCTGATTGTCTCAGGGATGATTATTAAAGCTTTCTTTTTAGAATTATGTTGCTGAATAGTTGAGCACTTAAACAGACAGCCTGCTCTGGTGCTTTTGAAAATCATATTGGCAACCTTGAAAATCCAGTTGTTACCTTTCCCCGCCTCCACTCTCAGTGATGTTTATCAATTTGGTAAGAAGTTTGAAAACTTTATTTACCAAGGATTGTAGATAATTTTCAGACTTTTAAACATAMAATACACTCTAAAAAACAATTTTATAAAATAATATTTGAACAGTAAAGCCTTCTCTAGATTGACTCTACATGTGCCCAGATGCATGCATTTGATATGCCTGCTTTCATGCATGAGATTAAGGAACATAAAAAGAGCACACCATTTCACAGCATAGAATAATAGAGAAAAAAAAAAAGAATAATAAATTTCTGAAGATAGCTGGAGTCTGAAAACATATCAGGTCTTTCAGGCTTCTGGATTTGTACAAAGTAAAACCTAGGATTGCAGCCAATAAGCCAGATGGTGATCTGCTGGACATCACATCTCTTCAACACACTTTTGCTCTGTTCAAGATGCCTAGTCACATGTTGGTAGGGGGTACTTTTTAGTGCTATGACTTTTCTCTGCCCAAGGTGGATGGTCACAGAGATTTTAGAATGTTAATTTTCCTTATCTTTTTTAGGGCTGTTCTTTTTGCTTTCCAGAGCATCTGTCCAAAGTCTTTGGACAAATCCAGTACAAGGCCTATCTCGATGTTACACAAGTTACCAAAAACTTTCAGGTCAACTCCCTAACTAACATCAACTTTTAAGAATTCTACTTCAAAAAGGAATTTAAACACAGTCAGTGTTTTGCTTCCCAGAGTGCCTCCCTACCCCAAATATAGACAAAATCCATAGACAGAAGACCATTTTTGAGGAAACTGGCATGGCCTTATCTGGCTGAAAGGTCTTGAGATAACATTGTGTCACCAATTTAGAGAAAGTTCAGCATAAAAATAGAAGTCACTATTTAAAAAGGAACCATGATAAACACTAATCACCAAGCATTTGCCCATCAGTGATTTTTTGCATCGTTATTCTAAAAGATAAGTTTCACTATGGTGATTTTTTTCTCAGAAACAGCTGATATACAATATTTTCCTAGCACACAAATGGGCTCCAAGTCAAGCTGTTTGTCAACTGGAAATTTCATCTTGCAAGGGAAAATCTATTTTAAAGCCATTCAGGAGTGAAATTCATTTAAAGCACTAAACTGTATAGATCAAATTTGCATTTCCTTTCCATGGAGGAAATCTGGGCTTCACAGTTCCCTGTTGTTGATAGCAGAGAATGGCTGAAATACATAGCAAATGCTGTAGAAGTTTCTTCCATTGTGTTATTTCCACTGGGAACTGCATTCATGAGAATGTTACCATCTCCCAATACCATCATCAGTAGAAGGTATCATTATTTACATGAATTCACGTAGACGTTTACATCATTCTGTCCTAGAGATACTGCCTTTGCATGCCATAGCAAACTACCTTTTGTCCGAAGTCAGAGCAAACAGAAGAAGATAAACATTGTGTTGGTGAAGGTGATAAACAAGACATAAAACATTACACCTGTAATGACTCCTGGAAGGGAATGGAAGCATAAATGCCAACTAATTCTTTGTATGTCCTGAAAAACAGAGCTAATCCATGCTGCTGGCAGCACTACTGTGCCACAGGTACTCTTACAGGGAAACTGTTCCCATGACTGACTCTCTACAGGGCACATTTTGTCCTTTATCCACAATAAGAAGAGAAGAGCAAACAGAAAAACCCATTCACAAACTGCCAAAATTGAGAAGGACCAACTCTGCAGGCTGCAGAGGTAGATTATCAGAGAGGCACCGTTGAGAGCTACAAGTCAGAGATGGTTTTAAAGCTGTGATACCTGGATTTGGGTGGAAACCTTCCCCTACAGTCACTTAGAAACCATTCTTATTTCTTTGGTCTCTGCCCTGGCACAGTTTTATCATCACCTCTACCTCTGCCCATGCCTCTGGTTCTTTTTCTTTTTACATGCTTTACCTTGCATCTCTTGCCTGCACTAATGCTTGTCCTTCTGTACCACACTTTTAATTCTTTATTCTTTACATTTATGTTTCTTCTTCTTCTCATCTTTTGTGGGTCCAGTCTCCCTGCCCATTCTCCTGCATGCCAGAAGGCTTGGGGATGGGATGTTTGATACTCCAGGGGTCTGGCACCCCAGGAGGCTCTGCCAAGGGCTGTTACCACGGTCACAACAGAGGGAAGCCTGGGCTGATGGACAACCACTGGAGCTGGTGCTCATATCTATGTGAGCTTCCACACCTGGCTGAGATACAATTCCTGTAACAATACAGAGGGAACATGAGTATTGTATAAGGTCCCACCTTTACCTACAGATGCAGTGGCACCAGGAGTGGCACTCGTAAGGAATGAGTGGACTTTGGGTCACTCAGTTGTATTCCCTTACATTAATCCCGTGACAAACACTGGGGAGTAAAATGTGTATTCATACATTTTTAGTTACATAGCCACATACATATGCGTTACAGTCAAATATTAAAATTCTTAGGTATCCATGATTTCACACTGACTTTGCACTGTATTTATATCACTACAAAAGAGGCTTTAAAAATTCATCAGATTTTTAGCAAGTGTAAATCAGTGTAGATCCACTGAAGTGGATTGCCTTGACTTTGCTATGAATGTAATTCAGACCTGAATCACTGAAGGTGCACTGACTTGTGCCAGCTAAAAATCTGAATAAAAAAACCTCATAGAACAACTAATGTATTTATCTCCTTGTATCAAAACAAGCTTGGGTGAAAGCAAGCCAATGAGTCTATCATGGGACTGCCAAAAATTTTTTGTTTAGGAGATGTGACTGACATATGAAATTCTCCATGGGAATCAAACACACAAGTGTTAAAATTGCCTCTCTGCTGCTAATGACTTCTTCCAGTTCTCATCCATATGACTAAGGTTTTGCTTATCCCATAGCTAGAGTCAGGTAAAGTAATTATTTCTATTGAACTTAGTAACAAAATAACAGGCTGATTTCTTCCTCTCTAAATACAGGTCAATTTGTATTGAGTTTGCGTTGTTTTTCTTTAAAGCTCTTTAAGAAAATGCATTCTTTTTGTAGGGAGCTATAAAGTGGATTTAAGCTGATATCCACTGCCACTATGTAGAAGGCAAATTGCCAGCACTGCTGACATACATAAGTATACAATCTGAGTAACCCTTAAAACTCTCTCTGAGTCCTGCAATCTATTCTTGCTGGTGCATCGGTGTTGTGGACTTTGCTACTAACTCCTCTTCCAGACATCTTTCAGCACTCGTCCCTCAGGCTTAGCCTGAACTTCTAGGATCTCATCTCTGCTTAGTGCCTAAATCGGAGCTTTTTTTCTTTGATTGTAACACAACTTTTACTCAGTAAGTCACAACAGAGTGGTGGAGTCCTGCCTTCGAATGGTTGATCTGAGAAGGGTGCATCCAGAGCCGCTGCTGCTGAGATTCAAATACACTCTCGTTGACCTCCCTCTATAACAAAACTCTTCACCTGCGAGTAGTACACCTCAGGAACAGACTGTGAGTGGAGAGGTCCTCATGCACAGCCCTTTTGGGGAGAATCTGACGACAGACAGGCAGGTGGCATGCTGAGGCTGCTGCTGTTGCTGCTGAGGATGGAAAATGCACTTGCACCTCCCCTCGCCCTCTCCACAGTCCCTAACGCACGGGAGCCATTTGGACCAGCACTTGCCTGGGTCCCTGGATGTATCTAGGTTACTTGACAGGTATTCAGCCCGGGGTGGTGTCCATGGGCTCTGCCCAGGGACAGCTAAGAATAGCTGCATTCACTAACAGCGCTCACAAATGACAGCCAAGAGCAGCATGGCAGGTACCTACGAGAGGCGTAGTGGGTGAGTGGGTAGGGAGGAGAAGGAGGAGTCAGGAGCCTGCCTCCTCTTTCTGCTTCATCGATTCACTAGGCATCTGCTTCCTCCTCTGTAAAATGGGAGTTTCTAAGTTCACTCCCAGTTTTGATAGCTGGATGAAAAGAGGTGATGCACATTATGATTAATTTTCATACCCTAATTTTCATAAGCAGCTATTAGGCTTGCTCATGATTTTGAGAAGCTCTGTCAAAGAGAAAGTCAGACTGAGATCATGATCTGACTCCTTCCCCAGCTCGGAAAGACTCAGTAGTGAGTGGATACCGAACCTTCTCATGTGGCAGGCTTATACCCTGCTCTTTGAGGTATGGCAGTTTCAAAAACGTAGGCAAACTCACCGGTTGGGCATGTCAGAGGAGAGGAGCTTTCCCACAAGGGAACTTGTCTGCCTGACTTGGATATTCAAATTTTGTCAGACAGGATCTCCCTCTGCAGTAGGCGAATTTCCTTCTGCCCTGTCTAAGGAGCAGCGCAGGCATTTGTTCAGGAAAACGGCGTCATTAGGTACTTAAGCGTAGGAACGAGGTGGGTGCCAAAGCAAGGGTAGGCTGGAGCACAGCCATAAAAACGCCAAGTGATGGAGGATATGCCACAGCACGACGCGAGCCTCCGGTACACACGGCTGCGTCTTCTCCCCTTTCTCATTGCTCACGTATGTGCGTGCCATGCTTATCCTAAAAGAAAACATAGTATGATAAAAGTGATGGACTTGTCAACCTCAGCTTTTACCCAGCACTCTCTCCTCAGGAAGGGCCACCGAAGGGATATTTGCTGCGGCTGACATTAGCCTGGGGGAGCAGGCGTCCCTCAGCTCCCGGGGCCAGGGTAGCAGGGAGCCTGAGGCAGGTGACCTGCCCCCTGCCCTGTGCCGGGATCCTCTGCCCGCTCCTGCCCCGCAGCCCGGTGGAGGCCAGAGACAGGCACYGCATGAACCGCAGAAACGGTGACCGAAGCCCCTCATCCCGGGGCTGCCATGGGAGTTTCCAGGCACGGGGTGCAGGGTCTGGCACATGATGAGACATGAGGCACGTGGTATGGAAAGGATTTCCAATCGTTGCTCCAAAATTAAGGAAGAGAAGCATTTCCAGGCGTTGATTCAGAACAGCGAGGTGAGGATCTTGCCCTCCGCGAGGGCCTCTCTTTTTAATGGCAGAGAAGCTGCAGTGAGCATGGCTTTCCCGTGGTAAAGGCAGCCTCTGTGAACATCTTGTTATCAGCTGGAGAAATCCTTGAAGATCCTAGTTAAGGCCTGACTTCACCTAAATATCTGTAGTCAGGAAAGATGTAAGCATATGCATAACTTAGCATGAGCTGAGTWATATTCTTAGTAAAGAGGAACTCAGCAAATACATAACTGCCTTGTAGAATAGGCAAGGCAAGGCAAAGAAAGGCAAGGAAAAGAAAGGAAAGGAAAGGAGAGGAAGAAGGAAGGAGGGTGGAAAAGCAGAACAGGAAAAATGGAAAAGGTAGAGTGGGAAGGGGGACTTTCTTCTAAAATGGACAACCTTTTATTTTATTCTACTCTTGTCCCTTCTCTGTGTATCTATTACATGTTCAATGTTGCTTTTGTTTTATCACTGTGCATTAAGTGTGCCAAATCCCTTTGCAAAAAGTCTTAACCACAAATGAGCCTCAATTTTGGTTTTGCTACAGTCAATAGCAAATCCATCTACATCAGTGGCTAAGGATCATGGCTTTGCTTGAAAAACATTAAATCGGTAGTGAGAAGGTCATTTTAATGTACTAGGCTGGGTTCTTAACTACTTAATTCAGTTTGGGTTTGGTGTAATTTTATTTTTCCAGCACGGGTGCAAAACCTGGAATAATCCCTTTAAATCTCCTGTACAGTTAATCCAACAGGCGGCTGTACAGATATCACAACAAGGCTGGGCAGTTCCAGTCTCTTTAAGATGTTCCTTAAGGAAAATAATTATATTTAAAAGGAATAATAATTTCTGAATACTTTTTTTTTCTCTGCTTAGTCTAATGGAGCCCTTTGAGCTCAAGACTTTATTTGTATATGACAGTATTAAATTATTATTTTCTTTAAATCTGTTTCAATTTCTTACCCTTGCTGAAAGGCTGGGGGCTGTAACACTGGCATATGTGCTTTCCAGGGACAAATGCAAGTAACTAGGACTTTGGAAGATCTTGTAAATATTTCTGAAAGCACATTTCATATCCCTGCATATTTTTTCTCCTTCTTGAAGTGTATGTGCTGTAGCTTGTTCTGAGACAGAAACCCCAAAACGGGCCGTTGAGCAAAACTATGGATCACAGGAATTTTTACCAATGACAGTCCTCTCCAACCTGCAGTAATGCTCCTACTGTGTTTAACAAGTAATAGAACAGTATATAATCCTTAACAAAAGAAGAGTTATCATATATACACCCAGTCTTCAGAGCCATTGCAAGCAACCTGCGATTCACTGAAAACAACCACCACTGCTTTCCTCAAGGATGTCTTAGCATTTTCTCTATAAGCAACCCATCAGATCAGTAGGACTGAGCTTTAGACCATCCCTGATGTAACTTAACACATCACTTCTTGGCCTAAAAGCATGACATGGGGGAAAAAAAAAGTATTTATATATATTTATTTCCATTTAGGGAGATTTGTAAGTGTTTAGAAGATCCTTTGCACTTCCAGACATCAAAAAGCCTGGTTTTAAGGAATGAAATTAGTTGTATTAGTGCTGATAGAATTTAAATAGCTCCTCCTTAAAATATTTTATGTTTGTTAAAAAGATGTATGGCTAGAAAGAATGCTACTGTGCACATAAAGGAATGTTGTCTTAATACGTACTTTTTCTTTATTAATCTGGTAATGCTCTGTACTCTCAACTGAAACAATACAATACAGCCCAAAGATTCAGGAAGAACTTGATACGAGAAGTATGGCCTGATTTATGCAGAGCTAACCTTCATGCCAGGAGGCCCTGAAGGACTCGGTGAGTGCTCCAACTCCTACAGCCAGAAAGACAAATTGTTGTTTTCTGGGTGCTAGTATCTCCTTTCAGAAAARTCAAGATATGCTTGCAAGTGCAGTGAACAGCCTTAGTGCTTACTTCTAAGCTAGAAAAAGTGTGTTACAGTGAGAGAGAGGGTTATCTGGTTAGGTAGTTAAAAAGAAGAAGATAAAGTGGTATCTTTATAGACAGCAGGTAAGATATGAGCGTCTTAAAAGGGAGAAAATAGGAAGTACCAAAGGGCTATTGAACACAACAGAGAAGTGTGACAAGAGCTAGTGCCTGCAAGTTGAGTTTGGACGTATTGAATACGACACACCTTTTAGCGGCGAGGATGACTAATGGCCGGAACAAACCCCGTGAGGTTCTTTATCCTCTGTCTCTTGCCATCTCCAGTTCAAGTCTTTATGAAAGATAGGACTTCACCAAATGTAAGTCACTGAATTAATTCAAAGACCAGCTGAATTAAATTCTGCAGTTTGTATTAAACAAACCAGAACAGATCTGCTGCTCATTCTGCCTCATAATCTACTGGAATATAGACGAGTCTTTCCATTGCCCCCTCTGCACTGGGGCATTTGTGTCACAGCTCATGCCTGCAGCAGGGCATTTTATATTATGTCTCCTTAGCGGATGTTTTCTTAGCCCACTGTCAATCAAAAGTTACAGTGAGAAGGAGCTGTAATCTCACTACGCTGCCTTCTCACATGACGGTAATTCTGATGGTCAGATTAGGGTCAATGACTGCAAGGAAATCCAGCACAGGCTGGGGATTTCAAAACACCCTACTCAAGCTGAAGCGCCTATGTCTTGGGATGACTACCCCGCCCTAGCTTTAAAATGCTGCTAGCAGTATGACCCTGCGAGCAGAGAGGTCCACCAGACTGACCCCTTGACTCAGCACCATGCTTGCTGAAGTTTGCTGAGCTCCCTGCTGCCACGACGTCCTTGCTAGCGATACCCAAAGCAGCCAGCGCAGCCCCACGTAAATACACGGCAGCGAGCGCAACATAGATGGGCCCAGAGTGGCTGCTCCCCGCCGTGCTGCGGGTCCAGGGCTGAGCAGGCAGGGCTCCGGGCAGGGAAAACCTGCAGCCTGGCAGCACGCCCCAGCTTCGGAGCAGCGCCTCCAGACTCCGGTGATTTGTTACATTAAGCAGTTTACATCCATSTGCCATAACCATGTACGGTGAAGTTTTTTCGCAGAGCCTTTCTGTTGAATTCCCATATTTGGATAGGTGCTATTGGGAGGCAAAGGACACATTTTTCACGCCTCGTGGTCTGAATTTGTAAGTGAAGATTCAAAGGTGCCTTTGATGGCTGGGAATTTACAGCATTTTGGAAAACAGGTCATTAATCTAGGTGCCTATTTCTGTGCATGTGTTTCTAACTTTAGTCAGAAAGAGTGAAAGCAGTGATCTTCCAGTTTTGAAATGTAGAAGTAATGTGGTTCAGGAGATCCTTCACCCGGAGAGCTGTATTGCTCCATAATCTTTGTCTGCAACGATCTTTTAATTTTTGGTGTCTCATTTGATTGGCCTGCAGTGCTGGATATGGATAACCTTCCTTGGGATATATGCCTTGGAAACTGTACTTTGTTTATGTCAGATCTACTCCCAAACTATTTATGGTTTGGTAACATCTAAATGCACTACTACAATATGAAAACAATGTAAGGGCAAATTTTGCACTTAGAAAAACTGCATACAGGGAAGTTTGGCTGGGAGGTGCTGACCCTGAAGGTGCTTACAAGGTAGAGTATGCCATTTTTAGGATTTGCTTAAATAGATCTCACAGTCCTTGCTGGGTAACGTTAAGTAAGGACACTCTTACACATTTCCTAAATTACCTGTGAGGCTGTATGTTGTGCATAACAGGGTCAATAACAAGTCTTAGCTGCCATTGTGTCAGCCTGCCCATACTGCCAGGAGATGGTCTGGTTTTTCCATTCCCTGTTGTTGTATGAAATTGCACTCATGGGAGAAGGAGCCAAGGATACAAAATGCTGATTATTGTACCAGGGTCTGGTAGTCACACTTGCTTTCCAGAAAGCTTTAATATTTATCACGTGGTGATGCATCTTGCCCCTACCATTTTGAGCTGCGCTAACTGCTGCACACGTGCACAAACCTCAAAGTAATATGCAAATCCCAGCACATATTGAAACACAGTAAGGAGGAAAGGAATATAATAAAGAGACAGAAAGGGGAAAGATGCGGAAAACATGGTAAAAATGTGAGGCTTGTGGTTAGCACAACAAGCAGAGGTCACAGTACAGCGAGTGCCTTATCCATAGGCTAGTAGTTCACAAGCTTCATGGCTGTAGTGAATTTAGAAGGATCTGAAGGAAGTACCTTTGTGATTTTGGCTGGATGTCTTCCCACGATCAAGGAGTGGCATGGGATGAAAGTTGAGGGTGTTGGAGGAAAAAATGCGCAACCTGGTATTTAAGGCTGGTCTCACAGAGTCAGGGCTCAGTTATTTCGAAGTGTAATTATTGAGTATTCCTACACTGGCAGATGCAGTGTTGAGCACAGACTTCCCAGCTAGCTGTCTAGGAGGTGAGGCAGGAGAGAATTTCACATGGACAAGTTTAGCCAGCTGAAAAGGACATGCTTTTAAAYGTAGCCCAAGTAACTCTATTTCATGTTCTGCAATATAAATACACTCCCTAATATGCGCCCCCCCAGCTATTCCCTTCTTTACCCAGTTGGGCAGGACTGAGCGGTGACATCCATAAACTGAAAAACAGGTCCTTCATTGAGTTGGATGCATTCGGTTTAACGCAGGTGGAGGGACTCCTCGTCTTTGTATAAATGAGATGACCAATACAGCTGTATCATGCCTGATACAAAAATGGCATCGTTGGTTACAGCAATGGTGGGCTTGGAAGCGAAGCCTATGCCACAATCAAAAGACGGAAGCTTTGAAGAAGCTGAGGGATGGCAGCATTACTCTCAAGGAGGGATTCATCTCACTTCTCTGTAGCCACCTAAAAGTTAGGGTTTAATCCTATCACAAGACAGGTGTCAATCACTTTCTGGAAATGGCTTCTGCTCTCCACTACCTACCGAGGGAGTCTACACTCACCCTCTTGGTCTAACTTTAGACAATTCAGGTTAGATAAAATAAATCCCACTGCAGGTTTCTACAGAGGAGTTTCCTGATGCTTTCCATTGCTTTTCATTCCTACATACAAACCCCACTTATGTTCCATACCTGTTCTGGACAAAGACCTCAAGAACACAGAAGCATTACTAAGGAAAACTTGCCGAGGGAAGGACTGGCCTTTTTTTGCGGAGCAGGCACTTTCATTTCACAGGTTTACACCAATGTTTTCACTTATAAGCTTCCTGAAGTATTTGTTTGTGAGGCTAAAGCTCTCAACATAGAGGACTTTTACACGTTACGTGATTTAAAAGAACAGCGATTGTTGGAGCAAATAATTGAATGTCCATTACAGCCTTAGCTCAGTGGCAAGGTATTTTTAGGTGAAAATCCTCTCGGTAGTTTTGGATTGGTTCTAAAAAAGTGAAATAAAAACAAACAGCCAATGGCATGCTGACCCAGTTTGCTTCCAAATCAAACTTTTCTAACAAAAACTGCTCAGATGTGTCCAAACGACTTCTGCTCATATGTGAAATGTATGTACGAGTTATAATCATCATGTGTGAAAACAGATTAAAATGAATGCTTGTAATTTTCTATACAATGTATGCTTTGAATGGCATTATTTTTTTAGTCAAGTAATTACAGGGTGGAGAGAATGCGTGGCCAATGGCAGCGGGTTAATAACAAGACCAAACACCTACTACATCTTGCTCAAAGAGCCTTGAAATGATTACACATTGTTGTAACTAATAGCCTAGTTTGGACCACTGATTGGAGAGCTACCCTCAACTTGAAAGAAATGCATAACTTCTATCTAAGCATCTTGACCATTTTTACAAATAATGCTGTATACCACACAGAGATTAGCTAAATTTCTGGAGAGAGGGGATGTCAGTTTATTTACACTGTCCACTTGACAATTTCACATAATACCCGTGTCTTCCCTTCCCTTCTTAAGATCGGCCAATTTCTCATCTTCTCTCACAACACAGCAGTTTGGGAGAAAATACTTTAAAGTAGATATCTGTGATTAAAAATAAAAACTATCAGAAAGTTTTTTGGTACCGGCAGCAGCTCTGAACTTTGTTTTAACTGATTGCATTTTAAATTATATGGGATAGGGCCAGGAGAGATCATCCAATAATCTAATGTGTACACCAGCCGTTAAATTTCTCGTCAATACCTCTATATTGAGAACAGCACTCCCTGGATAAAAAACGTTTTCCAGAAAAGCATTCCGTATTCATTTGAGGGTGAATCCAGGAGGATTCCAGTGTTAGGCTGACATCAACAGCAAACTTCTAACTGGGACCTGACCCTCCTCCCAGGTGCTTCTGATTTCCAGGAGCTGTTCACCCGAGGACAAATACAGACCTTGCTGAAGTCAACAGGACTGCTCACATGCTGCAAGACAGTCAAACTCTCATCCACCTTGTTGAACGCGGATCAAAGAGCACACTTCAGTAAAGATAGGACGGGGGCTGTGCGTGCTGTGAACCTGCAAACGCAGGTATGCCTGAGCACCCTGTCTTGAGGTCAGCTGCACAAGAAGAGCTTCCAGGCTCTTCCTCCACTGCTAAACGGCCCACTGGACCATTTCAGCATCCAGATCCACTCCTTTGTGCCTGACCATCTGTAAGTTAAATTGTTAGCATGGCCCGGCTACAAACTGGGTAGCTCACTAAACAACTCCTGGGTGCAGACTAGGAGTCAACACATGCCAGGGACCACTCCAGCAGGCGATTTGCATGCAGCCACCCTGTTTTAGAGCTAAACCAATTTAAAACCATGGAGGTGGCCAGGCTATGTCAGTTGGCTGTAGGGCTAGAGAAAGGCCTTTACGCTGTTTAGTTTATTAGTTACAGTTTATTAGTACAAATATAACTTGAGGGATCTTAACCCAAGAAGTGTTTACCAATAAATTACTTGGAAAGATCTTCTATACATAATAAAAATTAAGCATCTCCTTAAGGGGATTTTCTTGACAGTTTTTGTGATTCATCAAGATACAAACCAAAAGTAAGATACATTTATTAAGATAGCTGCCATTTATACAGTTTTGTGCTTCCCTCTCCCTAAAAATAGAGCAAGGGTAATTGAACTGAAAACCTAAAGATTTCCAAAAACCAATTACATAACTTGCCACACTCGCCCTGTTTTCCCCTCCACTCCCCCCCCTTACTTATTTTTTAAAGAGGTCAAGGTTATTAAACATAAGCCCTACATTCATACAGTAAGAAAAGTGGGATCTAAACATACAGTAAAGATTTTTCATGCAGCATGAATTTGCCCACGTAGCCTGTATGTACTATGTTTGTTTACCAATTAGGCTATGAAATTGATACTTTGATGTACACAGTGTCTGCAATTCATGCGGGTGAGATAATGGTGCAATGAAAAACTTCTTTTCCCTCCCTGACTCATGTGTGTTTATAGTGTCCAAAGCTGCAATCCTTATTCCGGCTAATTTATTTACCTCAATGGGTGTGTCATCTATGTAAGGACTGCAGTTTGATGACCCAGGTTTCCAATGTTAATGTGGCTCTAACATAAGCTTTTGCATTGCGTTATGCAAAATTACAGCTCCGATACTTCTGCTCTAGAAATGCATGCACACTTCGGAAACCATGAGGAGGGTTACTTTAATAATTTCAGTCTTATCCGTGAATTTATAACTTCCAATAGTGTGCTGATTTATACAGCGTGGCACTATACATCAGATGCATGCTGCCTCCGAAAATTAATGCTGCATTCTGGCAACCATATGGGCAGCTGGCGAGCGGCCAGGAGACCAGCAGAGCATGACCCTACCTTCACGCAAACCCTCCCTACACAAGAGAACTGTTTGCATGAACTGCATTGGCCGAAGAGCAGACATAAAGGGAYCCTGTACGTTGTTGTTGCTCACAACCATCAGATCCCCCAGGGACAGATGTACGCCAATATGATTAATGAGAGAAGCTGCACAGACACGACCCCCTTGCGGCAGGTAACCACATGGGCACCGCACTTCTTGATGTCTCGGGCAACAGAGAGGATTGCAAAGGCCTCCTTGTATACCTGTGCTTCTTTTGTATGGATCTCTCTTCTAGTTGTTGCTCTTGCCTGTGACAAAATTTACCTTGCCAGCTCTATGGGSAAGGGCATTTATCTTATTTGTTCTGTAAAATGCATATTATACTTTTGAGTGCTGAACAAACAATCACAATATGGCTTACGGTAGCTTAGTTATCTTAAGCACCTTAAAAAAGAAAAGAACATTGTTCAGTAAGGAAAGAAGTAAAAAACACTTTTCATTACAACATGCAAATAAAGCAGTTTTTGTTCCCCGTTCTTTTGCTTCTCTCACACTATTACTTCTTATCAAGTATGTGATCATTCATAGAGTTAAAGCTAACTCTGCCACTGGCTTCAGTGGGACCACCTACAGGAATGCTGGGCTGAACTGGAAACTCCTCAAATAGGATTCTGTCTTCTCACTATGTAAATGATAAAAATCTCTGAAAKAATATAGACGGAAATTTCATTTAATGGTTTCAAGTAACTTTATGCAATACCTTAAATGGAAGATGCCTTGATGATAGCTCAAACACACAATCCTGTTTGTAACGTATTTTATGTGTATAATGCTTTCCATTCATAAATATCTCTGAATTTTTTTTACAACTGTTCACAGGAATCATGTCACTTGCTAGGCTTTACAGCAGCTGTTTCACTTCCCATTGCAATAGCCCTATGAAAAAAATAGGGATTGAAAGTAAAGCAGCACACATTTTCCACTGTAAATGAGCTGGTACACTATAATTTCATGCTTTAGCTCTCTGCACACTAGCTTTTCCAAGGAGATCAGGGCTTATGCTTTATCTCCCACAGTACAATCTCCATATGCATACTGTCCTGCTGGTTCACTCAGACAACTAAATTCTTGTCTACATTATGATTTTTCTTAAACCCTGATGCTGTACTAAAGCTGCTGTCGTTTGACTGTTGATGGCAACAACTTGCTCCGCAGGTACAAGCGGGCCTGGTTTCTTTCAGTACTGCTTCAGCACTGTCCGGCTCAGTGCAGAGCTAATCAGCCGCGTGACCACTGCTGGTATCTGGCCATCAGTAACATTTCCATTGCTCCTGCCACTACGGAATACGTTGTAGTGACTTGGGATTTCTGAGAAATGACATCCAAACATTATTAGCCTGCTCCAATTCTGCTCATTTTGAGGGATTTGTTTGTATCCAGACTGGAGTCTAGCTATGGTTTAGAAATGCTGACTAGCTGCAGTTAAAATAGAAATAAATAAATTCACAGCTGATTATATACACCACGTGGGTCCAGCACAGTGATAATTTTATTCCTGGTGCTCCTCAGCATTTGAAAACCCAGGCATGACAGCAATGCTAAATCAACTACTTTGGGCAGCCAGTTTTCCCAGAGCAACCGCCTCTCTTCCCCAGGAAAAATAATTTTATCTATGTAGCTTATAAAAGCAAACCAGTGATCTATGCATACCCTGTACCTAAAAGTCTCCTTCCTAACCTTGAAGAAATACAGCCACTGTTTCTCATCCTGTGTCCTGAACAATCCCATTTCACCAATATCCAGACAGAGCCAAGCATCCAAATCAGCACACCGCTCCACAGATGTCATCTGTCACAGAGCATGCAGCTATCTGCCTGGGTTGTGGGCTATCGCATCACAGATTTTACATGGTTTCTTGATCTTAGCAGGCACTGCCAGAACATCCAAAGTTATTTGGCAGCACACTCTTTCTGGATACGGAAAAAAAATCCAGCATAATTTTTTCTCGCTTTTATGTAAGAAGAGTTATGTTTGGGTTTTTTTCTTCCTCTTCTCTCTACACTTTAATTCTAAAAGGAATAAAGTATAGTTTTGGGATTATGGTATTACAGGAACTTGAGGTTGTGTCCCCCCTTCCAAGTTCTGCAAGGGCTTTCAGAAGGCCCTTCAACCCCTCCCAGAGTTTGGGACCCGAGAAATAGGATCTCTTCTGTCCTTGGAACTGTAAAGCTCTAATACGGCACAGTTACAGATGTAGGCCAAAARTGTAACTGACCTTCACCTGTAAAACCAGAACTGCTAGTACTTATACCTGAGCTATACTGCTGGATAAAAACAATAATTTAATTGCTTAATGTAGACAAGGCCTCTG
The DNA here is from genome assembly GCA_030449065.1 of Oceanodroma leucorhoa. Lineage (NCBI taxonomy): Eukaryota > Metazoa > Chordata > Aves > Procellariiformes > Oceanodroma > Oceanodroma leucorhoa. The sequence continues at coordinate 7,960,808 of JASVER010000016.1, forward strand.
AGGAATCTCCTTCTTCAAATAACCCAGCCAATCAAAACTTCATCAGCAAAACCCACTCATCTGAACTCCCTCAGCAAGGAGCGACTTGAAATACTTCGCCAGGTACACTAAAAAGAAACAGTATTTCCCCTTTTTTAACCACCTGAAGAAACCAAAAAAGATACACACTCGGATAACCGAGTTCAAATACAATTGTTCAAGGACTAAGTTTCAGAGGATGCCCAATGCAAAACAAACACAACTGTTGAAGTATCAGGACACATTACTTAGTTCAGCGAGTAAAAAACAAAGCCTAACCCCCAGAGCTGTACTGGATTCCAGTCTATACAATGGGCGATGCCTCCTGCAGCCAACAGACACATTTTGTGAGAAACCACACATAAACTGTATATCTAAAAACCATTAAAACATATCTGATGCTTTAACTACATCTCAGGTTCACCTCAAGCGGCGGAAATTTCTGTCAATACAGTGTTTTTAGACGACTCCTTTCATGCAGTGCTCCGAAAACTCTCCATAAACATTATTAAACACAGCAGCGCCCGGGGAAGCGGCGGAGAGTTATTCTCCACGCTTTTCACGGAAAAGTTGAGGCACARAAAGGCTAGGTGAGGGAATGGAGGCCGCGCGAGCGGCGGGCGGCACCGCTCCGCTTCACAGCGGCCTTGACCCGGTCCCCCCCGCCCCGCCCGTGCGCCCTGACCCCTGCCCGCGGGCAGAGACGGTTTCGGCAGGCAGGGCTGGGAAGCGGGGACATTCCCGCCCAGGCGCGGAGAGGCCCCGGCGGGGCCGCGCCAGCCTCCGCCCGCAGGGTCTTTGTTCCCGCGGCCGCGGCGGCCCAGGCCCAGGCCCTTTGTTGCCCGGCCGCGGGCCCCGCACGGCAGCCAGGGCTCCCGCTGCCGGCCAGGGGCCTCCTGCCGGCGACCCCCCCCTCGCGCTCCGCCTGCCCCTGCCCGTGCCTGTCCCCCGCCACGCCAACGGCCGCCGCGTGTGCCCAGCAGCCGCCCCTCCCCCCGCCCCCGTTCACCGCGCGGAAGCACCCGCCGCACCTGGCCGAGCCCCGCCCCGCCCCGCCCCGGCCGCCCCCGGCCCCCGGCCCCCTCCCCGCGCCGGGGGGAGCGGGAGGGAGGGGAGGGGAGCGGGAGGGAGGGGAGGGGAGCGGGAGGGAGGGGAGGGGAGGGGGCGCCCTCCTGAGGCGCGCGGCCGCCGGCGGGAGGTGACGGCCGGCGGGAGCGCGCGGAGGAGGAGGAGGGCGGTGCGGGCGGCCGGGCGGGGGCGCGCACGGGACGGTGTGTGAGGGAGCGAGCGAGCGAGGGGAGGGCGATACCGGGGCGGAGAAAGGCGGCAGCGGCGGCTTCGCTCGGCTCAGGGCAGGCGAGCGGGGACAGACACTGCCGCGCCGGGAAACACGGCGGCTGCCGCCGCCGCCGACTCGGGGCATCCTTCCTCCTCCTCCCCGCCCCCTCCCCGCCCTTCCCCCTTTCTCTTTCTCTTCTTCCCCGCTGTCCTCCGGGGCCGATCGCTATCGGCGCCGCGATCCCGGGGCGTTTCCGCGGCGCCGGTGCCGGCATCAGCCGAGGGCAGAGCCGGCCCCTCCCCTCCCCAGCCGGGACTGAGGGACCCCCCGCTCCGTCCCCGCCTCCGCCCCTCGCCGGGGCTCGACGGAGAGGGCCCGGCCCCGGCTCGGCTCCCCGGCGGCGGGCTCGGCGAGGATGTCGGGCGGCGGCAGCCGGGAGGAGGAGCGGCGCAAACTCGCCGACATCATCAACCACTGGAACGCGAACCGGCTGGACCTGTTCGAGATCAGCGACCCCACCGAGGTGAGCGACCCCGCCGCGGCCCCCCCCGCCCGCCCGGCCGGCCCGCTGCGGCCCGCCCCGCCACCCCCTCCGGGCCGCCCGGGAGGTGAGACACCGCACCCGGGCCAGGCCGCGCCCGCCTCCGCTCTGCGGTCCGCGGTCAGCCTGGCCCCCCTCCCCGCCCCCCCCACCCCCGGCCGGGGGGCTCGGGCACGGGCCTTCCCCCGCTCTCCCTTAACGCGCGGCCCGCTCTGGTCGGGGAAGAGGCTCCGCTCCTCGGCGGGGAGGGCCGGGGGGCGAGCGTCAGGCCCCTTGCTGTGCCCGGAGCGGCTCGGGTGAAGGCAGGTTGCAGCGGCCGAGAAGAGAAAGGGAGCGCAGGGCCGGGGTCCTCCCCTCCTCCCCGCCCGCAGGCATATGCCGGCCCGACCCTGCGGGACAGACGGCTCCGAGGCAGGAAACCCTCTGGGAGCTGGAGGTGGCGAAAGGGGGCGGGCAAGGGCGGCAATACAGAAGCTATCCCCCCCCGACCCCGAAACGGGTTACCTCTGTGGGCTTTTTTTTGTCTCTCTGTGACTTAAACAGAGCCGAAAGACGGCTGGTGGAAGAGAAGGACTGAGAAGCCTACTGGTGGTCTTTTTTTTGTTGCTGCTCGTTTGTTTCTTTAAATATTCAGCTTTGTGCAGAAAGGCGCCTCTTACAAAGCAACCTGCTCTACTTCAGCGGCTCCCCGGGCCGCTGGTGCAATCTCCGGGGTAGCTTTCCCAGGGCGTGACGGACGGAGTGCTTTTGGCTCGCTGTGCCTGAAGGCTGCCAGCCTTCAGTGCAAAGTAAATACCAGGAGCAGGTTCGTAGTCCTGAGTTCACATGCTGTACCGGAAAAACACAGCGGGTAATGTCTTCCTAATGAAATGGGTGTTTCTGATGGCTGAGAGAGGCTGGGTTTTACTTTTTTWAAAAAAAAAAGTAGTAGTCAAACCACACCCTACCACTGCCCCTTGTCATGTTGCCTTTGGCTGGTTAGTGCTGTGCGTCTGGTTTGGGGGGGGGGGGGGGGGGGGGGGGGGGGGGCAGGTTACAGCCCTGTTGGTGTGTGACAGCGCGCTCCCTGCTCGGAGGGTGGAGGCTGATCATGTGCGTGTTCCCGGGGAAAAGGAGGAAATTCACACTTGCTCTTGGCCTGGCCCTGGTCCTGGCTGTTTATTAACAGAAGCCTCTGAGAAATCACGTTGGCTTGATCTTGGAGCTTGCTCCTGCTTCTGCATCCAGGTGCTGACTGCTAGGGTAGCCACAAAAAAGTCTTGAAAGCAATTCTAAGATTATTCAGTCTGTGATAGCTTGAAAAGAATTGCTTTGGCTATTTTCACTTCTGCTCATTGCAGACTGTTTCTTGAACGCCAAGATGAGGGGTTTCTGTGATTATTTCCTACATCTTGCAATATTTATCATGATTAGAGCTCCTTGCTTGTATTGCTTAGGTTTTAAGAATATCACTGTTGGCTGACAGTTGCTTGTTCAAAAAAGTGGGCTGATGCTATGCTAGCATGAAGGAGCCTTCACGATTGTGTTTGAGAACATAGCATTGTCTTTCTGGAATTGCAGGTTGACTGCTAACTGTCTGTGGCTTATTTTTTGTCTGATGAATGCATTTGTCCATTCCCAATACATTCTAACTCCAAGCTGTTTTCTTCGTGTTTATGGGAGACTCTGCTTCTGTAGTTTTGTTACTAAGTAGTTTAACGAATCTTAACATTTTTTAGGTCAGCCTTACATGTTTATCATAATTAACTAGACTTTGCACAAAAGCTACCAGCTTTATTATAGTTACTGTGAAACGAAATAATAATTTTACTTGCATTAGCTCCACACTTCTGCAGTTTAAGCCTCTGAACCTATACAGGAGCGTACTTACTGCTGGCAATGATGACATTTATTTCAGGTGAACTACTGATAGTAAAAACTAAGTGCATGCACATCTCTGAACATCTGAGCTTTTTAGACTACTAGTTCTAAAAATGTTTGATAAGGCTGCAGTAGGTAACAGTTTTATAGATAAATTATGTTTTCCTTCCAGATAATTACAAATGCAAATGTTTGCATTTTTTTCACTGTTACCCTGAGCCTGACTCAAATTTGGCAATATTTTCAACCCAGATGATGGTGTGATTCACATATTTACTATTTATCAGCTTAAATGAAAGCTCTTTTACTAGACTGCTTGAGAGCTGACAATCCTCTGTTGTTTTCCCCGCTTTTCCAGGCTCAGCTTGACCATAAGGGGCGTTTTGCTTATTGTAGGAGCTGCAGTGAGCGTGGCATCTGTGAAGATCCAGTAACCTGGGTATGACTTTTGGTTGGGTGTGCCTGAGCTGGGTTGAACTGGATCATTTTAAACTGTTCAGACATGGTTGTTGGCCAGCTGGGTTAACTTTGCAGCTAGCACATGCCTATACTGCGAACAGTCATCCAGGAGCTGCTGGTTGTATGTATCATGTTCAAAATATGGAGACTCGATGCCTTACAGCGATTCTCCAGGCATTTGTTCACTGTAAACAATCTGGTTTAAGTGACTTGTCTTTTAAGTTTCCTATATATAGAGAGTAGGATTTTCCAGAAGTGCTTATCACTTCCTTAATAGTAGGGTTTCAGGGAGATTTATATATTCAGAAAAGAAAAGGAAAAGTGAAATCTGGTGTAAATTGACTAGAGTTCTGACAGTATAGCTTAGGCAATGACAGTGAAAGGTACTTGCATGTGACCTACTGATGTACATCGGTGTTAGTTTGAAAGGTCTAATTCTTTGGTGAGACGCAATTGCTCTAAGTCCATTGGGTCCTCATCACTTTAATGGAGAGTGTAAAATGTGACTTGGTTTTGAATGTATAGAGTAGTATTTTGAAAGAGGTTTAAATGTGTGGGTTTTTTTGGAGAAGTGCTTAATGAAATGAATCAGTTCGAATTCCTGTTAATATTTTATTGTGTAGACTAGTGCTAAGGGATTAGAGATCTACTTGTCTCTTTTGAGAGCTAGGCACAAATTATTTCTCAAAGTATATTGCCTATAAGATATTGAAAAGCAAGAGGCTTTGGTAGGGCATATTGTAGAGTTCTGTTATTAACTTCTTGTGTGATATGAACAGCTAAGTTATTCAAGTGCTACTTTTCCCCAGCAAAACAGGGGTGAAGGGAACTTTCTGTTCCATGCTCAAAGCTGAGTATTTCTCTGTCTGTATCCCATGTGAGGAAGACCGAAAACTTCTTGTGAGTGAGGGTTTCATATCTTCACTTACGCTTTCATTGAAGTCACATGTGGACTCATGCTTGAGAGCGAGGTGGTAATTTTAACTTTGGTAGGTATTTACCTATTCTAACACTTGTTGCTGTTTTGAGAAATATGTTAATAGTTTGCATTATTTTCATTCTGAAGATTTTTTGTTGTTGTTGTTGTGCATAAGGTAGCTGAGACTTCTGAGCTTCTCTGTGGCTTGAGAAGCTTATAAATGAACAAAACCAAAACTCTGTTTTTAAAGTTCTAGCAGCCAATACTGTGTAAACTCTAACGTTGTCAGGAGTGATGCTAGGTACAGACCTTTGCTAAATGTATCTGTAATACTGGTATTAATTTAAACTTGATTAAGCTTTACTGTCTCTACTTTAAATGATGAGGCAGCTACTGACTTTTGCAAGTCTAAAAAAGATACAGCAGGTTTTGGGGAAATGTGGGGTGAATCATGTTTTTGTATGTAGATAAATCAACAGTCAGATTCAAAATGAAACAGTATGTTAACCCTTTTCTTTAAATCTGTTTCCCCTTTCTGTTCCACTTTCCCCTTGCCTTTGTTCCAAGTATTACCAAGTTTTTGGATGCTTTTAATATTTGGCTTGCTTTTTCTTTTTTTTTTTTTTTTTTTTTTTGGCCAAGGATAGAAATGCAGTAAAAAGACTGAGACCTTTTGCAGTAGGAGATAAATTGATGTTTCAATCTTGATTTAAGTCTTGGGTGATTATAGTTTGAATTAATGATTTGGTAACAAGTGCATAGAGTTGTTCAGAAGCTTGTAGATAAGAAATCATTTGCATTTATACACTTTTACTCCCCACCCCCCAAAAGTGCTTACTGGAATTAAGTGATTGATTATATAAAATAACTGCATATGGATGTTTTGGGGGAGAGCAAGGAATGCAAAGGCACTGTAGAATAATGCGTTTGTCACTATTGCATAGAATAAATATAAATCCTCCTGAAAGCATTTAAGACTTGTTGGTTTAAGACGCCCTACGTGAACTAGGTGTTACAATTATTGTTGATCTTGATGACAAAATAAGGTTTCATCTTTAACGTATGCTTTGACAACTGTATATAAGAGGAAGAGAAGCGCTGGTTTTTTTCTGAACGTGGTTTGTGGATTAGGAATGTGTATTTATGCATTTAATGCATTTAATTTTTTGAGACAGACACTTCTTAGAACAGGTGAGATTTCTTTTATAATTGCCCAAGGGCTCAGGGACTGTTGTCAGAAACATTGATCTGTTGTAGTTTTGTTTTCTGATGGAGAAAGCTGTTTTAAACTGATATAATATACCTACGTATTAACAAAAGTAGAAGAGTCTAATCAAAAAGTTTAGAGAAATAACATGCTTTGCATTAACAATAACTCTTAACAGCATTAAGAATAACTCTTAACAGAGTATTTAACTTTTAAATGGGTGTAGTTTTTAAGAAAAAAAAAAAGGAATTTTGAAGGTCTTTATGGCTATTTGATTTTTTTTTTTTTTTGGTTGAAATAACTTGTGTAGTCTTAGCAACAGGGCATTAGGAATAACTCTTCAGAATGAGGGTGGGGGTGTTTTTTGTTTGGTGTGCTTTTTGTTGTATTTTTTTCATATTGACTTCCCCAGTGTTCTCGTGTTATGTATGTTTGGTCTAGTCAGTATGTTTTAAATTCTTTTCATTGGCTTTAAATACAGATAAGCAATTTATTTACGGACAATGTTGCACAGTACACTGGATGACAGGATATTTTAGGGTTGATGCAATTTTTGTCTTTATTCTTTGGGTTCAGATCTGATTCTGGTTCATTAAGTGTCATAGGGAAGACTGATATATGACATAAGTTTGTAGTCTTTTCAGAGTAGTTACACAAGCTCGTTATTTAAATCTAGTTAGAGCAATAAGAATTAGGAATCTTTTAGGTTTTAAACCCCCTGCAGATTCTTATCTGCATGGTTGCTCATCTGTAGGCTTTTAAAAATCTGGCTTCCGGAGTTTTAAAAGGACTTGTGTTTTAAGATTGGGATTACTAGTGACTATGCCTATTGCATTATGGGCGATACTAGTAGTGGAAGTGCAGGTCGGGAGGCAGGGAAACATCTAAATGGTAGAAATGCTTGTGCCTTCTCCATGCGTTGGATTCCACAGCTTTCAGTAGTTTTAACTAGTGCAACTCTGCAAACTCTATGGATCTCAAGAAGCTGATAATATATCTGAAAATACTGTCTTTTTAAGTTTGCCAAACCTATGATATGGAAAATAAATTCTCTTTGCAACAAATGTTTAAGCTAATATTTAGTCTGGAAAGGTGTCTTGGAATCTTAAGGCCTGGTCCCTGCACTTTTTAGTGAGTAGAATATTTTTCAATAATTACTACCACTAAACAGATGCAGTTCAAGAGGAGGTAAAAACACTGAAGTATTAGTTATATGTTAGTGATTTCTAACTGCAGCTTACTGAGTCTAGTTGAGTTCGAGTTCTTCATGGAAATGGCTGGAGAAAAAAAGTCAGGGACACAGGTCTGCTCATTTGCATCAAAAGGACTTTGGAGACCAGTTTTCCTTTGACTGAGTAAAAGTGAATAGTCTGTCTTTACAAATGAAATATAATCACAACTATCTAGAGAGCAGTAAGAAGTTTGAACTAAGATCTTCACCACAATCTACAGACAACATAATGTCCTGAAAATATTTCTAGGAAGAAGCTTTATGCTGTACTTTTAATATGCCTTATCTAAGTTATTTCTTGAGTTAGTGCCTAATTAGGTCCATACAATTCAGACATACTGCTTTTAAGAATTCCCTCCTGATGTGTGAATCTGTTCCCTGCCTAAAATGCCATTGACAAGCATTATTTTTTCAGTTGAAAAAACCCCTAGTCCTCTGGATGAGTTAGGGATTTACTGTTTGCACAAGTGTGTTTTTTCTGACAAAACTATTTCTCTTTCAGAAAGGTTAAAACAAAACGAATGGAACACACTTCTATGATTTTTGAGGAAAACCTTGCTTTATAATTCATAAAATTTTGCTCTTTTCCGTAAATGCTTTTGTCATCTAAACGGGGTAAGAAAAACTAAAACTTAGATGGAAGGTGTTAAAAATTGAAATGAACTGGTGTTTGTGATAAGGATGTAGATCATAACAAACCACTCTGAATTTCTCTTTGTGTCAGTATTTGTTTGAAAAGTTGCTTTGTTACAAATGAAGGGAAATAGATTCTGGCTATGCAAAATTCAGAGTGTTGCATAAAGAATAACTTCTGGTTTTGACCAGTGATTCTGATGAAGATGGAATTGAAAATCACAGTGTGAAGTAATAAACTGAATGTTATGATAAACTTAAGTGAAGTCACATTTAGCAGATATTCCAGATAAGTAATGGAGTATTTGCTCTGTCTTTCAAAATGAACTTCACGCAAAGGGAAGCCTTTTCTGAAGTGTATTTGAGTAAAGCAGTGCTTAGGTAATTCTTGATTTTTGGAGATTTTTGGCTAGGAAAAATATTTGCATATAAAATATATATTGAGGGATGCTTGTTGAGGTGAACAGAGATGTATGGGATTTTGCTTTTAGCTTGTGAAAAGACTAGAGCCTGTTGATTTCTGCTGTTAAGATTGTTACGTTGATTTTGGAGATCTTTTCTCCTTGCAACATAGTTTTTACCTTAAAAAATCAGCTGATAGCAGTTAAATGCAATAATGTTTTAGGAGGATAGTTTTTTTTTTCAACTGGATGTAAAATCCCAACATATGAATGATTTCAGCGAGTGTTAAGCAATGTATTCACATTAATTCTGTTTGTTAAGTAGCTGAGGTGAAGGTAAGTGGGCAACGTGTTGCATTTGGTCTAGCTTATGCAGAGTTAAGAATTGCCATATAAACAGCTGTCTGCTGTCTAGTTTTGTACATCAAGATCTGAAATGGTAAATAATGTTGAACGCACATCTCCCTGGAAATTTTTTGAGGTTTGTGTAAAAATATAGCACAATACGTTTCTCTTCCTGGAGGGGATCGAGATTATTAAAAGTGAAAATGCTCAAGGACCATTGCTTTTTCTAATTTGTTGTGTTTCCTTTGCTCTCTTTTCTCTCCGCTTGTTCATTTCCTTACCTCCTCCTGTGCTCCTCTCTTGTTTTCAAGGAAGGAAATGTAAACTTGCTGATCTGCATCGAGATGCTCCTTTCATTTTTATTATTTGCTAAACAATCAAGAATGTGGAAATTGAAGCTAAAATTTACAGTGAAAATGCTGATTTTTAGCATTTTCATTCAGTTCAGTGGCCTCTGTAAAGGAAATGTTCATATCTTTTCTTTCCCATGTTGTTCCTCAGTACTTTCTGTAGCCAAGGTGTGTATCAGAGGCAGCTTTTTCTTTGTCTTGGTTTATCTTGATGACTAAGGGGATTAGAAATGTTCTTTAGCTAACTTTTTTTTCTTTCAATGACTGTTATCAGGATAAACCAAACTAGGTATTAGGTAGTTCTTCTGGATGCATGCATGACTTAGCTCATTAATTCCAGTTAAACACTCCGCAGAGATTCCCCCCTCGCCTTTAATTTTGGGTAAAAATTACGTGCCGCTTTTCTGTAACTGTCCCTGTCTAGAAGTTTGATAATCCAAGATGAAAACAGGAGACAAGAGAGACACTCTGTAGTAGTAGTTCAGGTCTAGTAGTAACATTCAAGCTATCTGCCTGGACCGTATTGTGCCTTGTGAGCTTCTGCATAATGGACAAAGGTATGAGGTCATAACATAACTTTTTGCAGTGGGAGGATAAGTTTTCCATGTGATTGGTTGCCCTCAATCATCAAATTGCAATTCTGCCTTTCATTGCTGTCTAGTTTGGTTCTCTAGTAAGACTAAAAAATCTGCTTTGACATGAATTCCAGTGTTCATTGCTTCTTCTTTTTCAGTACTTGCCTGTTTTGCTGATACCTTCTTATTCTATGTGACTTTTACTTTTTCTCTGTTAGGTACGTATAAATTGGTAAAACCATTTTGTGTAATACTTCAGGATTATGGTCATCTACTTCTGTTACAGGCTTTAGCCTCAAGGTTATCAACTGATTAGTATTATCATATGTTATACTTCATTACATTTTCCAGAGCTGCTTTCTTTCCTTGTGTGCTCATCTGTAAGTTAGACCCTTTGCTCAGCTCCTCTTCAGATCATCCTCTAGCCCAGATATTCTCAGCAGGGAGCCATTCCTCTGATACCACCTTCATTCTCGTCTCCTTATGAAGAAGCCATCTGCCTACATAGTGCTTTTTTCATTTCTCTCCACACTGAGCAGGACAGGGCTCTTTATTGCCCTGTTCTGTCTTGGACAATTTTGGTGTAGATTATTAATTGCTTCTGGAAATGTCTTCAGAGTTTGAACCCTGAAAGAACTGGAAAAAAAGTCCTAGGGCTGTCATCTAGAAGATCAATGTATGGTGTTAGTTTTAAGTGCAAATGGGACACTAGGACCCCAATATACATATTTCTAATCTGTCTTTGAATTTCGTCCTATAAATAGGAGAGTCTGTTAATAGAGTTTATGATTGTACCGATGAAATTGTGTATACTCCTCTTCTATAAGTTTGTCCATGTCATCTGTTCCAGTCAAGAGCAGAAATTACACATTGTCAACTTTGCAAGTTTTAAGCTTTTTTTAAATGGTGCTTGGTATATCTTAAGAATAATTCTCAATGGATTTCTAATTTTACTTACATATTCCAAGAGTATAAGATACACTATACTTTAAAAAAATAGTTAAGAGTTGCTATAGTGATTCTTTTCAAGGACATCAGAAAACCTGCTCGTTTGCAGTGTAATTGGAAATTGAATATCTGTTTGAATATATGACTCCTAATGCCAGGTCAACTCTTGGGTAAATATTCTAGAATAGGTTTCGTGTAATACAGCACTAGTTGCTATAGAGTGGTGGCAGACTGAAACAAAAATGATGTTGTATGTTAATGGCTCCAGGGTGAGGTGTTTTTTTTTTTAGTGTTCATTGTTTTTGTTGCTACGTTGTATTCTGTTGTAACTAGAACTAAGGAATATGAAAGCTCTCACAATAACTTACTACCTAGTACTAGATTTACGGTTTCTTGATGAACTGTTTTAAGGCTTGCCCTTGGTGAATTGTGTCCCAGGGCATGGGTGAATTTCTGGTCTACTCTGTAGTGAAAGCACCTTTATAGTGGCAAAAAGCAAAAGAGTCAGTTGTCTGGCAACAATATTTATTTGGCCAACAAAGTATGTTGCCCATAGCAGTATCTACGAACTAAAGTTTCAGTGCCTAGATTTTTCAAGCATCCCACGAGCTGTTCAGCAGAACTTTCTCTTTGTCAGATGAGTCTTGTCAGTCTACACGTATTTCCTTACAGGCAGATACACAACTTAATTGCAGTGTCATGCTTTTACATATATATTGTATTGCTCCCAAAACCCAGTGGAAGATCAGAATCCTCCTTCTTAATGAAGATTAGTGGCTGTTGCATAGCCTATGGTTGGGCAAAAGAATTCAAACAAAGAAACCCTCCCTCAATGACTGCAACAACAAAAGGTCTCCTTCCCTCTGCCCTCCCAGATGGTGCTCTACTTTGAGCAATACATCGGCTTGAAATTAAAAAAGGCCCTTTAACCATTTTGCTGCTGTTGTTCTCAATTTTAGTAAAAACAATTATTCCATGTTCTCCACTTAAAAAAAATATCAGGACAATGCTGTCTGTGATGCAGTGTCCTCCTGGGCAGGAAGACGTTTATGTGGAAACAGACCAAATTGCACCAGGTTGTGTTTTAGAAAGCTTTGCATTGATAAAATGGTCTTTATTTTATCACTTCTTTTATGTTAATAAATCTGGAGAAGTCTGTCTTGTATTCACCTTCACGATTCAACTATTGTATATAGTTTGATAGTATTTACTGCGTTCGGATCATATCCAGGGATTGCATACTTACAGAATGCTGGGCGTTTTATTAGGAAACATGTAAATCGTTTCCATTTAAAGTGATAGTCTTACTGAACATAAATACTATTTATTTTCAATGTAGACAGAATGGAAGTTTTAGGAGTTCTTTAACACTTTGTGTATGTATTCTGGCTATTGGAAGAATGGGATAGATTGCTTTCATATTTGGAAAAGGAAAATAATTTTAAAATTGTGATGGAGGTTTGCTAACGAAAACATTGCTCAAACCTGCTAATTGGTTTATGTCTAGTGTTTGCTGTATAGTGAGGAAACTCAAAAGTGGAATTACTTAAGATATTGCATTTTACAATCTAATTCTTTAGCTTTGTTGAAGCCTTAAAAAARAAAAAAAAAAAGGCCAAACAACTGTTTCCTTCTTCAAAAATTGGTGAAATGCYCTAACAAAGCCCTTCTTTGTTTTGTGTGAGACATGTATTGGAATACTTTTGATAAAGTCTCCAGAAATACTGAAATTGTATGTAGTATTACAAGAGTGTTTTAGTTGTTGCCATAGCGCAGCAAGGACTATTTCAATAAATTCAGCTGCAATGCCTATGACAAACTGTTCTCAGGCAGATAAGGATTGATATGTACACTACAAACAAACAAAAAAAAACCCCAAAACAAAAAACAATGAAATAATTTTATGCACTGACCTTTGGCATATTCACTGAAGCCATCTACAAGCATCTAAAGACCTAACCATCCCAAAGTGATGACATTATTACAGTCCCAGGAAGTGCTCAAGAAATGAGCTGGGTTTGCAGTCCGTCTCAGGTGTTCTAGCCACTTAATGGGAAAAAAAATGTGGAAGAAGAGAGATACTGTCTCTATCCTAGAGCCTTTGTCAGGATTTACAGTGAAAAATACGGTTTTCTGTTGTCTTCTGATTTCTATCTGTCTGTATATAGCTTTTGACTAAAGCTGGCCTGTAAGGTAGGATCTGTGGTGACCTTACAGTGTTTGAATTTTACAGTGTTCAAAATCCTAGTAGAATTTTCCGAAGTAGTAATCAAGAAAATCTCTTTAACAATCAGATACTGACTCAGTATCTTGAGTGTTAGTAGTTCTGAAGGAGTTACTAGTTCTTGTTGTTGGAAATAAATTGCAGTCTGTTACAGACTCCAGAATACTTTTATTTTCATGCTTTCTCACCTGCATTAAGATTAAGCATGAACTCAGAAAATCACTGCATCAAATTTCTGTGAGATGAGCCAAATTTAAAAACTTTGCCTTCTCGAAGTAATATTCACTCATCCTAAGTGATAAGTATCAGGCGGCAGTACAAAACTTGGACAGAGTTGTACCAACGTGGGACAGTCATATGTCATACAAAATATTGTACAACACTCTGATAGTGGTAGTCTGAAGTTTGTAAAAACCTTCTGAAACTCAGCACTTACCTTAAGTGTCTGTCTTATCCTCAGTATTCCACACTTGTCTCCAGGTCTTTAAGCATCCTTCTGCACATGGATGCTTATAAAGATCCATGTATATAATTATAAATGCATTGATCTAGCTCTCTCAGTAAACGTGCCTATGTAGAACTCTTTTCTTCCACACTTCTGCCACACACGCTCTGCCCCAAAAATCTCAAATCAACAACCCTAAACAGGACACCCCAATCTTCTACTTGGGGTGAAAAATGCCAATCATAAGTCTTCAGATGTGTGCATCCTGCTACACGGGGTTCAGAAGGACCCTCGGAGCATGACTTTATGCAGCTTTGTCAGTAGCTTCTGTGAGGTTACTGATCAGCCGGTCCTCTAGCACATACCATGTGGACTTTGGAGTTTAGAATGGCTGGGCCGTTGCAGTCGGGCCTCTTTATAACCAGCTAGTCCCTGTGCTGATGGTCACTGACAGTAGGGTTTTCTTATAAGACAGTGGGGAGAAAAGGTGTTTATTTCTTGCTTGCTGTACTATTATAACCTTAGATACTTTTTTCCTTATTTTGGAGAGGATTCCTTCTTCTTATATGCTTTCAACTTGAGTGTTGTCTATTCTGGGTACCTGCCAGGTAGGGACAGAATGAGTTTTCTGGATTAACCTTGCACTGAATTCCTCAGCTGCTGAGAAGGGAGTCTTGCACCAAGGGGAAAAATTCCTTCCTAACCACCTCAAAGGTAATTAGGATGCTACTCTCAGCAGGTAAAGTGGAGCTAAATTCAGCCAAATACTGAGGATGAACAAGGTGTTTCTTTATGGTGCAAAAAGGCCAAGCCAATTGCTCTGATCCTTGATATAAGTGGCTTTTTCCTAGCTCCAATTCTCTTCCTTCCAAGGTAATACCATGACATTATCAGTAGTAGTAGAAGTCTGCAAGCAGAGTGAGATACCAGCATATTTCTGATACCTTTATACCCTTAATTTCTGAAGTAAAATATTGAAGAGCACTGTTCTTTCTCATGGCTGATAGATGCTTAAGTAATCTGAAGCCTCTTCCACCTCAGCAGCTGTAAAAGAGGGTGAATAGTTTCACTTGTACATACATACTCTATTCTGCAGCCACTTCTTCACCCACCTCTGAGCACTTCTGAGGCACAGAAAGAAAGCTGGTAGTGTTGACCCTCTTCCTCCCATCACTGCCATCTGATTGCCATCATGGGGGGGTTGTCTTCTGCAGCACAGAACTGTCCATCTTTGATTCTCTTCCAGCTCTATGGTGGTGATGATAGCGAAAGGCAGCAATGGGTTTTTCTGCTGCTAATGTTTAGCASTTGCTTTGAGGTGATCCTTACCACTTTTACAGCATCCAGAAGTACTGAATAGTTGCAATTAAATTTGTATGTTGCTATTTACTGTAGCTTTTAAAAACTTTGGCCAGCCCTTTCTCTCCCTTGTCCTCCACCCCCAATGTCCATCTGACTTAAATGTCGTTAAATGTTGACAACATTTTAATTGGTGCTTAGTTTATTTCAAAAATTTCTTTCCATATTTACATACGTGAAATCTATGTGAAATGAAAAAAAAAATTGACAAGTTTAGGTTTTACTAAGCTTACTGCATTTGTTGGGAAAAGCTGCTTGCTTGCTATACACAAGTGGACTTTTTTTTTTTATTACTTAACTTTCCTGTTTATATATGCCAGTACAAAATAATATGGTTGTCTGACTTTTTCCTTACACTGACTGTCTATCTAAAGCAGTTTTGTAGGTAGAACATACATTATACGTGTTTTATGTAATGAGCAATTTTGAGTCTAATTCTTGAAAGTAGGCAATGCTCAATCAAAAATGTTTGGAAACCAATGATACTACTTTTTGCGTAGAGTGCTTCTGCAAGATGATATTAAGCAAGATGAGATTATTTAGATCATACTTAACTTCTACTTGTGTGTAGTTGTAGCCTCTTCTTAAACTGTCTTGTGTTTGTTTAAAAGACACCTAGCATTCTCTCTTTGTTATAATGTCTCCAGGACAGTGGGATGGGAAAACAGCGATGCAGATACGTGAAGTAATGTGTTGAAAACTGTGATGTAAATTTGGTTACTACAGAGCCAGAAAGACAAGCCAGATTTTTATGCACGTATGCAGTTTGCTATTCGCTGGGTCATGCTAATTTGAGATTTCAGCCTGTAAAATATAGGGTGGGGGGCGGAGTTACTCACACTTAGGATGTCATAAACGAGGGGTGGTGTGGTGGTGTAAATCTTAAGCTGACTTGTATGGTATAGCAAAGAATGCCCCTTTTCTCTATTTGGTACCTGCATACAGTGAGAAGTAGGTTATGTATCTTCATAGAAAACTTGAATAATTTTAATCTTTGGTTTTATTTTTTTGTTTCAAAAATGCCTAGATATCAAATCTACATGAGACTGCCTCATTTCTGTAAATAGGTAACTTAAGTTTTGAACTTGATGAATAATTTCTCTTTTCCACATGTGTAACTTTCTGGTATGCATACTGCTAGGAAGCTTATAAACTGTTAATTAAGACAAGTATATATGTTTTATTAACATTCTTAAAGTGAATACTGAATACAGAAGAAATCCCCAAGCGCTTTGCAATAATAATAATAATAAAAAAAAAATCCTCTTGAATGAGTTACTCAAAGTACCTAATCCTAAAGAAATCTTGCTTCTCATTGTGGATAATAATAAAAAATACACAGCATGGATAATGTGGTGTTAACTAAGAGTATATGAAACGTGCATGGTTTTTTTGTTTGTTTGGGGTTTTTGTTTGTTTGTTTTTATTTCTGTACAAATAAAGTATTTTTGTACAAATAAGCCTGGAAAAGTTTACTGTCCTCAGTAGTAGAGAAACAAAACAGTAGCCAGCACACACATCACACTGGGAGAGACTATTGGTTGTTATTTAAATAAGAGGAAAAGGGGCTAGAGACTCCTAATATTTTTAAATCCCTTTCCACTTCTGTATATTGCAGTCTTTGCTTCTTGACCGATTTTTTTTTTTTCCAGGCCACCTTTTCATATTCTTGTAACATACTTCCCACTAGGAGGGTAGACCTGTGTATTGGTATAACTTTTCAGCTGATTTACTGCAAAGATTCTTTGGGTAATATCACCAGTTAAAACCTAAATTGTTTCACGGCGTGTCAGAATATACTTGAAATCTTGCATGATATTATCACTTATGCCTTCACTATGTTTTAATATCTGAGTAAGCCAAACCAAGTTACTAAATGCTTTTGTAATCTGAGCCTGTTTAAACTTGAAATACTCCTGTTCACGGTTAATCATCTGCATTAATGTTTGTATTGTAACTTGTCCTTGGTCCATGTGCCACTGAAATGGCAGCCCCTTGATAAGAATAAAATTACGATTATTTGATAGAATTATGTTTTAGAGCAAGAAAATGCTTGAAAGTAAGCAACCAATTAATTTTCTGGTAGTTTTTTGCAATATAGTGATGATAAATGAAAGGTGGGAATTGTTTAGATGGAGTTAACTAAACATACAAGTCATGTCACTGGCTGCAAAACTACCTACTGGGCAGAAGTGCAGGACTTGCTGAGAATAAGAATTTATGCGCAGTACCCTGGCAAACGCTTTCTTCTGGCGACTCCTGATTAACACAGCTGCAGAGACCAGTTTTGTTAACCGGTGCTRCATGATAAAAACAGTAACTTGTTGTCTTCTAGAAGAAATGGTTAAAATAGAGCTGGTAGCGCTTTTTAAAACATAGCTCCTTTGGTAATGAAATGTGCCATTTGAAGGGTGAAATGAGCACATTGATGGGTGGATTCCCCAGTGCAAAGTCACTTTCCTGACTGGGGAAGTGCTTTTCACTTTGTTATTCTACATTTTTAAAAAAATCACGTATATCTTTCCTGTATATCTGAGACAGACTAGAGAAAACTTAAATGCTGCAAATTGCAAAATAAAATTTACTTTAAAAAAGCATTTCAAGCATTTTTTTCCTAAAGCTGAAGTGTATTCCAGAGGGTTGGAATTTTTTTAAGTAGTGAACAGATTTTAGTTAAAAAAAAAAAAAAAATTGCCTTGTTTTAATAAAAATGTATCTGATCTGGGCTTGGTTATTGTCAAAATCACCTCCCTGAGATCACTTTCTTCTTTAGACAAGCATGAAAATTTTTATTGCTTAGTTGGGTAAACCTTACTGATGAAGAGTGGGTAGCCTGTGGCACAGGGAGGAGTTGCGTGTCCAAGCTCAGTAGTTCTTGATCACAGCTTAAATGTGAATGGATGCTGGAATTACCATTTGTGACTCTGATGTTGCAAATTCGTCCATCTCACTTTATATGTATGGGTTTGTCCAAGCATGATAGCTTGCAAAATGGGAGACCTATATCCTTGTAGAGAAAATTAGACTTGCTCCTTTTTGTTGTTCAGCAGAACATCTGAAAAATTTGGCTTTGGGGAAAAAAATGTTCTATTTCTGTTTGTTTATTTGTTTACCTTTAGCAATTTGAGACATTATATAGCTTAAAATTTTAGGCTGAAGACCTTGTGGAGGTGACATGATTAGAAATTAACAGCTTGAGAGGGAAGAATGTTTATAGGTGGTCAAGACTTCTGTATAGTTTGGTCATGTATCTCAATTTGTAAATATGTTTTTTACTGTATGGCAGTTTGATTTTAGGACAAAAGACTGAAAATGTGATTCCTGTCTTCTACAATTAGTCAAACTAATTAGTCAATTTCATTATTCCTAATTTCTGGTGTATGTCATTTTAATTTAAAAAATAATAATTTGCTGGACTGTAACTTTCGGGGGCTGAAACACGTGCTGTCTCTTGTATATGCATTTGAAAGGTATGAATCAAAAAGATGAACAAAACCAACTGTTCTTCTCTGCTTGACATCAGAGCTAGTTTTCCTAGTTCTTCAGTGTGCAGGTAGCTCCTTAGCGTTAAGAAAAAGCTCATTTAATTATTGTATTAGATAATTTGAAAAGAAACTGATACAGATTGCTTTGATAGTTGCCTATATGCCTTCTGTATTGAGAATTTCCAAACTTCTGACAATGAGGACCACGTTTTTATAGGGCTGAAATGGAGAGACTCGTCCATGTGATTTTGTGGACATACGTATCTTTCAGATATTTAGTGATTACGTGATGACAACTACTACTAAATATCAAGTTGCTTTTAAAAGATGACGAGTTGATCCACATGTTAAAAGTAGTGTCAGTGATGTGATTTACCCTGCTCTTTGTGGAGGAGCAGCCCTCTCGACTGCTCTGTGTATCCAGATTCCAGTTTGGAAACAACTCATTAGTGGCAGATACAGGCCATGTAGGTTTTACAATGAATTATTGTTAGTCTAGTACTCTCAGCAGGTTTGAATATTTACTTGAGAATTTTTGATCATGAAATTATTACCAATGATTAGGAAAATCTTCATTTTTAGTGTAGTTGGTTTCTAGAACCAGTGCTGTGACAAATTCACATGATGCAGATCCTAGACCTCTATCATATAAACAGTATCTCCATTGTCATACAGCTATAATTATACAGTGGTATATGGAAAATAAGACGGTGACATTTTTCTATTGTTATATACAACTTATTACTACATACTGGTCTGCCGGCTAAATTAAGTTCAGAAAATAAGATCCCCCATCTGCAAATTGAAATTAAGGAGAGATTTAATGTTGAATTGGGTGCCTGGTATTTTGAGATTGATAAGGTGAACCACAAGTGCATTTTTCTCCTTAGAATAAGACTGTTACCTTCTTTCCTAAATTTTTTTTTTTTTTAAGTGTTCAGGAGGAAGGCTGATCCTCTAACTGTTTTGTGGATTTGAGGCTTTTTAATTAATTTTGTTTTTTTTGTTCACAAGAACACTGAAACAAAGAGGCTTCTCTTAGTGTCTGAAGTTCAGATACTGTTTGGGCCTCTTTCCCTCCTCCTGCCCCCTAGGTATACTTGTATGAAGTGAACGACTGAGAAGCTTGAAACTAGGCTATTAATGTAATTAGACCAGTGTTTCTTCATTCTTCTCTTGATCTCTTGTCTTGGTCTACCCCACTTTCCTTTCGTTCCCACTTTCTGAGTTTGTTTTCTTCCGATGTTCTGCTGCTTTGTGGTGCTCTCCTCAAAATCAAGTTGTACTGTTGTGGTTAGCGTGTGATTATTATTATTAATAATAATAATAATAGTATTTCCACCTACTCCTCCCCTCCTGTGCCCCACATACCCTGTAGCAACTAGAGGATAGCAACAAATTGCTATTGATGGTGGTGAATCACTTTCCCTTTTGCACTCAGATGCTTGTCTGGAACTTCAGAACTGAACTGTGTTCAAAAGTTACATACACAACCAAAGGAAATCTCACCAGTTTGAGGACATAGGGAGGGCAGGGAATATTTAATTCATTTTTTTTTTAAAAGCCTCTTCTTCTGAGTCCTTGCCTTAAATTTCTGTGTTTTCTTGCTTTTTCTGATCTTTCATTACTTTTTGGTTGTATAATCTTTCTTGAAGAATGAACAGGATTTCCATATTAAACGAATCATCCTGAAAATTCCTGATGACCTATTTATGTTATAAAATATCACTTTGTATTCTTAAAGGAAAAATGAGTTAGAGGCTAGTCTTAATATTTTGCACTGGTGAATAGAGTAAGCAAGCTTATTTTAGAGCCACTATACAGTGGTTCACCTGATAGTATTTGAAAAAATGTTTTCAGGCTTACAGTTCACTTTATCCATATTAAAAGTGAAATCATTATGCAGTTCACTAACTGCAAATGTGCTCTGCAAAATAAAACTTTTCGGATGCCAGTGAATAGTCAAGTAGTGGAACAGGTTGCGCAGGGAGGTTGTGCAGTTTCTGTCCATGGAGGTTTTTAAGACCAGACTGAATAAAGCTGAACAGCCTGATYTGACCTCAGAAATGGCCTTTCTTTCAGCAGGAGGTTGGATTGGAAATTCCTGAGGTTCCTTCCTCTCTGAATTATCCTGTGATCCTAGATGGATCAGCGGTGTGTGTGCCCATTCCAGTTTATTTCCATCTAGGACGGATTGCATTGCATTAGTTGGAGAAATGACTCTTGATATGTGTAGTAGAACTACTTATATAGGTTTTACTGTCTCTAATCTGTACCAGTTGGACTCATACCTGAAGAGAAATTTGAAAATGTTACGCTGCTGCTTAAACTATTTAGCTTTTTTCATCTCTTCTTTTGTCATGACCCTTCTTTTGGCATACATGTGGGACATCTCAGTATCGGAGCTCTCCTGTTCGTCTTGTCCTCTTATTATTCTGTGCATGGAGGTCACCTTGTGTAAACTAAGGATATCTGCCTGCCTGGCTGGTGTAATAATTAGTGTTTTCTGTAGGAGAATAGTCTTGGAAAATCAATTAGCCTGTCCTCCATAGATGTTTAAATAACATCATAGGATACTTCGGTTTGGAAGAGACCTCAGGAGGTTTCTAGTCCAACCTCCCACTCAAAGCATGGTCAGCCCTGAGGCCCCTCAGGGCTTTACCCAGTAAAGTCTTGAAAACCTGTAAGGACCAGGCACTACACAACCTCTCTGGTCACCCTCTTCCACTGCTTGACTGTCCTAATGGTGAAAAAGCTTTTCCTTATATCCAGTTTAAAGGCTTCTGTTGTTTCAACTTATGTCCATTGTCTCTTGTCCTCCCACCATGCACTACTGTGAAGATCCTTGCTGCATATTCTTGATGGCCTCCTTGTAGATATTGTGGGCTGCTTAGTAGGTCTTCCCAAAGCCATCTACCTCCAGGAGAAACAAACCCAAACAAACCAAGAAGGTTCTCCAGCCTCCTGACTGTCTTGTGGCCCTCTGCTGAACTTCAGTTTTTCTCTGTCCTTTCTGCATTGGTGGCCCAAAACTGGACTGATGGGTAGAGGAGGATAATCATTTTACTTGATCTGTAGCCTATATTCCTCCTATTAATCCAGCTCGGGATGATGTTGACCACCTTTGCTGCCAGGGCATGCTTCTGAGTCATCTTCAGCTTACTGTCCACCAAGATCCCCAGGTCCTTTTTAGCAGAGCTGCTCCCCAGCCAGTCATTCTTGAGCCTGTGTTGTTGCAAGACATTATTCCCTTCAGGGGCAGGACTTCGCATTTGTCCTTGTTGAATTCCATGGAATTAAAAAAATGCTCAAAAACCCAAACAAAAACCAAAGCAAAAAAAAAAAAAAAAAAAAAAACCAAAACAAAACCAAAACCCAAACCCCCACCTTGTAGAAATTCCTCTGGCAAAACATTTAGGCATGTGCTTGAGTGCTTTGAATATTGGAATGCTTAGGTCCTTTTTGAAGTTGAGCACAGCGTTCTTCTATTCCTGTCCTACCCAACTTTTATGACGGAAAGTACCTTAAYGTTTCAGGATCACCTTATGTATCCTTTGACTTAGGCATACATTGAAGGAACATACTTTGCTTATATGATAGACTGCGGTGGGGAGATTGGATGAGGTCCTAATACTGCAGGACAAGAAGTGATTGTAAGTTGTCTAAATTCCAGTATTTTGTTTCCTTTTTCTGCTCCTGTGTTTCCTCCTTCTGCGGATCACATGCACTGGAATAGATACTTGCAGTGATTGAGTTATACTGGATTATTTTTGTTGATATGTGTTTATTGTGAATAGTATTTGCTTTCACTCCTGATTATTATTAGCTTTATAATACTGTATTTTGTGCAGTACAGTGTGTTGACTAGTTAAATTCTTAATACTGGACCTCATGTTCTTTGTGGTTTAAATTCTGCCATTGTGATATGGGTCTCTGTGTGATGCCTAAAAAAATGTCTTAAAAAACAGCATTTATTGCTTGGGGCAAGTGGTAGCTGCTGAACATATGTTGCATTTGTGATGTTTAGAAACAAGAAGTTTTATCTACGAAACATTAATTTTAACCATAGAAAGGTCTTTTTTCATGGTATCAGAACTTCAAAGCATCTGGTATAGTTGGTTAGATGTGGAGATTATGTCAATTGCATGGAAATACAGCTATGCTGATAGTGTAACATTTTTGGTGGAAGAAATGCCAAAGTACTAGTTTGAAAGTAGACTATAGTCTCATCTGGCCGCAGACGTTTAATATTACTATTTGTCACTTCAATGCAGCTTTTTTACCATTAAAATTTAAATCACTACTTTGAAACTTGGGTAGTACTAATCTGTTAATTCTGTAAACGTTCCAAGGCCAGTATTAACATAGCGGAATTTAAAACCGAAATAAGCCAAGCAAGCAAAACCCCAGAAACTCAACATAAAATTTTATATGTTGATATTAAATTTAAACAAAGCTTTCCTGCATGTTATGTTGGAATCTATTTTGATGCAAACTTGCTACCCATTCTTAAGTAGCTAAGTTACTAGTTCAGCTGATAACCCCCGGGCCCAGATGCTTGTTCTTGGATTTCCACCTAAAAAACATGGTTAAAAAGGCTTATTGCATACTCTAGAAAGTAAGTAGGTCAGGAGTGGTTTGTCCCAGAAGTTAAGAGATCACAATATGGAGTTCCTCAAGAAAAATATCCTTCCAGAAGTCTCCTTTCATAAACGGAAGCTGTTCAGCTGAAGATAGCTGCAGCAGTGTGCGGTGGAGAGAGACTGCCTATGTTATGACAATATAGAATCATTAAGGTTGGAAAAGGCCTCTGAGATCATCAAGCCCAACCGTCAACGCAACGCCACCATGCCCACTAAACTATGTCCCGAAGTGCCACATCCACACGTTTTTTGAACACCTCCAGTGTTTGACAACCCTTTCAGTGAAGAAATTATTCCCAATATCCGATCTAAACCTCCCCTGGCGCAACTTGAAGCCATTTCCTCTTGTCCTGTCACTAGTTACTTGGGAGAAGAGACCAACACCCACCTTGCTACAGCCTCCTTTCAGGTAGTTGTAGAGAGCGATAAGGTCTCCCCTGAGCCTCCTTTTCTCTAGCCTAAACAACCCCAGTTCCCTCAGCCGCTCCTCATATGACTTGTTCTCCAGACCCTTCACCAGCTTCGTTGCCCTTCTCTGGACACGCTCCAGCACCTCAATGTCCTTCTTGTAGTGAGGGGCCCAAAACTGAACACAGTATTCGAGGTGCGGCCTCACCAGTGCCGAGTACAGGGGCATGATCACCTCCCTACTCCTGCTGGCCACACTATTCCTGATACAGGCCAGGATGCCGTTGGCCTTCTTGGCCACCTGGGCACACTGCCGGCTCATGTTCAGTCGGCTGTCGACCAGCACCCCCAGGTCCTTTTCCGCCGGGCASCTTTCCAGCCACCCTTCCCCAAGCCTGCAGCATTGCCTGGGGTTGTTGTGACCCAAGTGCAGGACCTGGCACTTGGTCTTGTTGAACCTCATGCAATTGGCCTCGGCCCATGGATCCAGCCTGTCCAGATCCCTCTGCAGAGCCTTCCTACCCTCAGGCAGATCAATACTCTCGCCCAGCTTGGTGTCATCTGCAAACTGACTGAGGGAGCACTCGATCCCCTCATCCAGATCATTGATAAAGATGTTAAACAAGACCGGTCCCAAAACGGAGCCCTGGGGAACACCGCTCGTGACGGGCTGCCAGCTGGATTTGACTCCATTCAGCATAACTCTCTGGGCTTGGCCATCCAGCCAGTTTTTTACCCAGCGAAGAGTACACCCATCCAAGCCATGAGCCGCCAGCTTCTCTAGGAGAATGCTGTGGGAGACAGTGTCAAAGGCTTTACTGAAGTCCAGGCAGACCACATCCACAGCCTTCCCCTCATCCACTAGGCGGGTCACCCGGTCGTAGAAGGAGATCAGGTTGGTCAAGCAGGACCTGCCCTTCATGAACCCGTACTGGCTGGGTCCGATCCCCCGGTTGTCCCGCACCTGCCTTGTGGGCACCTTCAAGATGAGCCGCTCCATGATCTTCCCCGGCACCGAGGTCAGGCCGACAGGCCTGTAGTTCCCCGGATCCGCCTTCTGGCCCTTCTTGTAGATGGGCGTCACATTGGCAAGCCTCCAGTCGTCCGGGACCTCCCCTGTTAACCAGGACCGGTGATAAATGATGGAGAGTGGCTTGGCAAGCTCCTCTGCCAGCTCCCTTAGTACCCTTGGGTGGATCCCATCCAGTCCCATAGACTTGTGAGTGTCCAGGTGGCGTAGCAGGTCATTAACCACTTCCTCTTACGAAGCCTTAACATTGAATGAACAAACTTTTGAAGGAGCTATTGAGTTGTTTTCTGTAAGATCTGTAACCATCTGCTCTCTCAATTCTAGGAATGAAGCAGCTGCCTAGTCTAAGCAATGTACAAATACAGAAATGTATTGTTTAAAGTGCATTATTCTAGATCAGGGGTGGATAGGAAGGGTGAGGAAGTAATGTGAAGGATGCTGATTTGATGATTAAGCATTCAGCTTTTCAGTTGTCTTTACGTTATTCCCATCTCCTCCCAACTCCACACACCTAGTTTTGTAACTGGTGATCTGACCGACCTGCCCTCTGAAACTTCCTCGCTTTTCTGTAAGCAGCCGGTGGCAACCCTTTGCGAAGCAAGGAGCAAGCCGCTACGAAATGATGGGGCAGTGTTGGTTTAGTTGCTGATCTGTTGGAGTAGATCTGTCCTGATGCTTAAATGAGAAGTGAGCAAGTGATTCTGGCTACTTAAAATTTTGGGTACTTAATCAACTGAATCAACCCCATACTTATCTTTCAAGCCCTCATCATGACTAAAAGTGAAGCCAGATTCTTATCTTACCTGGTATTACAACAAAATGATAATTCAAGATGCTTTATATCATATTATAATAAAGAAGTAATGAATACCAGTGTTTATGAGTGGGAAAAGAGCTGCCTTGCTACTGTTTGGAAATAGAAATTTTTCATAAAGCATGAATAGTCTTGTACAGAACACTTAATCTAATTAGAGACTCAACACCAAAATATTGGAGAGGGTAAGGTCAACAATTATAAAATAGTAACTCAAACCTTTTTTTTTTTTTTTTTTTAACTTGGGCATATGTCACAGCTCCATTGTTTGAAAAATGTTGATTTCTGACCAAATTCCTTCTGACAAAAAGTCGCTAAAATTGGTCTTTATGCTTGTACCACATGATACCTTTTTCTAGATTATTTATGCTATTATGAAGAGAACTGCAAAGGAAATGAGGAGCTTCCTACGTAATCAAGTGGTCAACTGCTGTTTCCTCTATCGGGAATAGCACTGGCGATTACTCACAGTCGCTGCATTTGCATTGTTGTCCTGGGCGTGGAATAAGAGACTCTGAGGCAGTAGGAGGGAAGGAGAAAATACAGTGGCTGTGGCTGAAATACTGCAATTATAGAAAGAGAGTAGCTTTTTACTCCCATAGTTATGAGGTGCTTTCGAGTGCTTCTTTATTTTAATGACTGTTTGGTGGCACAATTAAATGTTACTTTTAGCAGGTTTAATTGAGCTTTCTTAAACAGGTTTAACCCACCCTATCTCTGGACTGACTTTCTTAATTATGACTGCCTCCTCAAATCTCATTTTCTTTTAATAATTTTGCTTACTTTCCTCTTCTGCCCTGTTTTGTTTAAATGATGCTACTGTGATCTCTGCAGGACATTGGAGACTCTCAGGACTGTAAAACTCTGTCAGTGTTTGTGTGTGGATGACATCTGAGACAACATCTGATGTGGTGTTTTGCAGAAGGTCTCTTGGCACCACTGAGTAATTCTTCCAGCATTTGTGTCATTCCTACTCTAACTGAACCCTTGTCAGTATTGTCTTTTTATGCCCAGGACATGAAAAATATTTCAGAGGCTAGTGTTAGCAGGCCATGATTGTAGCTCTAATGTACTCTGTCCTCAGTGGCTCCTGATGTTTTGGGGAAAATGTTACTTCTAGTAGAAAATAACATCACCTTGGTATTTGGTAACTTTAGTTATTATTTACTTAATTTTAGTTGAAATAATAGAAAGCTGTATTTATTTTTATGAAATGCTACTCTTAGAGGACATAGCATCCAATGTCTAGCATTATAAACAAAAGTGACTTCGGTTCTCCTCAGTTAAATGATTTACTAATTGAAATATAGCCTGATTTTATTTTAATAGCCTTTCTTAGGCCTTTTATACTGAGTTTCAAATACTGTATTACTTTCATAATGTTTTGTTTGTTGAGCCTTAGAAAAGCAAAATACATGTTTAGATAGGGATGACGAAATATCTGAATTCCCATAGATAACCAAGTTATCACCGCTAGATTCTGTTAAAGCTAGCCTCTAACATACTCCCAGTTAGTTGGGGTTCTGGATCTGCAGAGGTGTTCCTTGCTTCTGTAAATTATTGTTCTTGGTTTTATTTTGAATGCCAATAACTACACAAGGGAAAAGTATGAGGATGAGATTTCATATTTACAGTTTAAGCTAGTAAAATGGCTTTCTAGCAGCAAAAGAGTGTTCCCCTCACCCCTTCGTCAACTGAGCGGTTTTTTTAATCCCTCCTTTATGCTGGCATTAGGTTTTACGTGACTCCATGGTGAAGTTCTTAAGAAAGCAGGGGGACTAGGATTAATTCTCCTTGGGCTTTTCTCTCTGAACTAGCTCATTAGAGTTCACCTAAATGCTTGTGTTGAAGCAATTGAAATGACACTAGCTGGAGGCGGGGTAGGTAGGGAGAGAGAAAGCTCCTTCAAATGTAACTGCTAGTTGCCATTGGATTAGTTTAATGTCATACTCTCCCTTGCTGCCACGTACAAACAGGGCATGCGGAGTAATTTTTCTCCTGACGTAACCTTCCAGTAATTGGCAATTAGGGACTTTTGGGGAATTTATTTCTAGGTCTATGTGAATAGTACATTCCATGTTCTGTTCTAATAATAATAATGTGGAGGATACGTAAAAGAAGAAAGTGTTCGGGTGTAGAGATTTTCTTGTTAAATGAACCCGTTTACAGAGCAAGACCTTTCAGCCAGTGAACTTGCTTCCAGTCTGGCAAAACAGGCAGTGTTGGAGATGGGAGCCAGTGTGGAACCCCCTAGGAAAAAAGGAAACTGGTAGGTAACTGGAAAGTAAAATGCTTCATCATGAGAAGAAGGGTGCCAGCTCAAGTACAAAGCATTAAAGTGTATTGTTATGTTGATAGCTACACAGTGTCTTCTGTTTCAAATCTAAAAGTAAATAGAGTAGTGAGGGAATAAAATCAGAACCAAAGCAATATTTTGGTTGTGCAAGTACCTTAGTAGGAAATATGTTTAGGACTACTTTGAACTAGCTTTTGTGTTAGAATGGAGGAATTTGTTCGTAGCATGAGAACAGTCAAAACAAAGCTTCACAAAACAGTGAGTGCAAAATCACTATCAGTCTGAAGATACTGTAGATGGTGTTACTGCAGAGAAAGTCCTTTTTTTAACTTGTCAGCAGTTGTTTTTAAATGCAACTAACTGAAGCTGGATGTCATTCACCAAGCACAGTGCTTGGTGAAATTGTTGCCAAAGATTATACAACAGGATTAAGTAGGATTTACAGAGAGAAGGCTATCAACAGATAGTTTTTACCAAAGTATTACAACTACTGTAAAGATTTTTTCCAAGCTGTCTGTGCCCTTGGTAGTCCTGTCAACCAACATTAAGATAATTAATGGCATTAATAAGCTGCTTCGTAGGTTTTAAGAAATTACCTGATTCCTTTAAATAAAAAAATAAACAAGTCATTCAAAATGATAATTCCTGGGGGGCGGAGGGGGGAGGAGGTTGAGTGACAGAATTTTAAAAAACCCACTTTTTTGGACTCTCTCCTGTTTGGAAGTTGCAACATGGACCGGGTACATTGTTTTAAATGTTAAAAAGGTTACAGTTAATGCTTCTAATCATGCCTAAATCTGTGTGGTATTTTAATGTGTAAATTTGGCTACCTGTTTTGGTTGTATCTGTAGTGAATGAATATCCTTTTTCTGGATGTACAGTAGAAGTAACTAGAAGGATGTCAGCTTTTTGTGTATGTGTGCTCAAGATGAAGCTGCATATGAGCACTGTGGTTGTGCATCTTTGCCTATGACACAGCTGAACTCACTAAATTTCATACAACAGTGCAGATTTTGGGTTTGGGTTTTTTTGCAGAACTAATATTGTAGATGTTGATGATTGTGTAGCCTGAAGTATGGTTGGTTTGGCCTTAAAAAGGAAAGGGGAACGTAAGTATTTCAGGTAGAGAGGAAAAATAATGATAGGTCAGAAGGAGGTCCTTCCTCCTGTTTCCATAGTATTTGTTGCAACAAAATTGTGTTTTAGGCTACATTTTGAAATGGTATTATTCCTTCAAACCTGCTTGACTAACCTGATTTACTTTTTGAAGTCCAGTCAAATGTTGGATTTGAATCAATATGATCTGGAAAGTATGAATTTAGTGATTATAGACTGAATTCCAAGGCAGTGCGACAATAGTTGTACAACTGGAACGAATTTAAAAGTTGCACATTAGTGTCTATTGAGGTAGTAAAAAGTGTAATAAGGTTAATGAAGCTGGCAACAGTCCGGTGCAATTCCTGTGCTATCACATTGCTTTTTGGCAAGATCTTGACCTGCTATAAAACCTTTAGCAATGTCAGTTTGGCAGTGAGCTCTTAACAGTGCCGTAAACAAGAGAACACAGATTGAGAGGGTTTTTTTGCTTTCGGGACCCCTTTCTTTCCAAATTTACGTGCACAATAATCCCTTGTAGGCCTGCCTATTTTGCATTTTGCTAGATAGCACCCTCTTACATTTTGTCTTGCTGTATAATTCTTCATGTCTATAGCTACCCTAAGGTGCCCCAGAAAATAATTAAATACTTTGCTCCTTTTAAAATGTTTTTAAAGTGAGTCCACCCTGTCTCAGAGGATAGAGCAGGACATTTGGGTCCACTCAAGAACAGATTTTGTGTTAAGCTAAGAGTCTAATTGCATTTGGTGTTGTATGGGTTTTTGAGTTTTCCTTTTTTGTTGTTTGGTTTTAGGGTGTTTTTGGTAAAGTCTTCAGTTTTTTTCAAGTAGATTTCCTGCTGCAGTTTGTCTACTTCAGCAGAATCAGGTGCTTGTTTCCTATTAGGCTTGTTAGCATTCCTACTTTAAACTCCTGACTAATTAGCCTGGTTGCCAGAGCACTTGCATGCAGAGTATCAGATAGCACCCGCGTTTTTCTAGTTCAGTCAGTGTAGCTGGGTGTCTTAACCCTGTATGGTGCAGATTCCAGCTCATCCCACAGGAGTGAGAAACTAATGTAACACAAGTTTATCATTGCAGAGTAGAAGTGGGGCTATGTCAGCGGAACAATAAATATGATATGACCCCTGGTTGCATTATGTAAAAATGACCCTATTTTTATGGTTTCTTTTGATACCGTGTTGCATCATACTAAAGCCTGATACTAGAATAGAAGAATGCAGTGCTGGTTACAAGAAATTAATCCAGACGGCTGTTTGTTTAAAGGATTGTTGCTGTCACATTTTTCTGCTGTGCAATGAGAGTTTATTTCCTATATATAGGAAGTATACAGTTTATACTGAGAGCAGATAAAAATGAATACTTTGTTGGATGAATGTCAGGTGGTTGAAGTGAGGGTGGTTTCTGAGCTGTTCTGTATTGGTTGGTGTTGGCCCATCAGTGGGAACCAGCTTGTCAAATTTGTTTTTTAATTGATCTATTGGTTGTTAGATTGAACCTTCAGCCCATGTCAGGAATGTGAAGTTGCCACAGTAAGTGGTCAGATAGAGACAAGACATCAGATTTAGTTTCCACTATGTAGTGTGTGTACTTCTGGACACTAGATAATCCACATAGGAAGGAAATGTTAGGAATAATTTGATTTGTGCGACCTCTAATAAAACTGTAATCAGCTTTGGGAAGGATAGCCACAAGAAACTAGGCTTCATGAGTTTGCTCGTGGAAATGCTTGTTTCAATAATGAAGCTTTCTGTCTTAAGTAGATTGGCATTTCTGTTAGAGATATCTGTTGCTTCTTGAGTGAAAATTATCTTTTCAGTTTTTAGTAGTTTCACTGATTAATTTGAAAACTAGTTGTACTGTCATTTTTTTTTATGGATTTAAGATTATTGCTAATAAGTTCCTCTACCAAAGTTTTATTATAGAGGAAACAATTTGATCTTTTTAAATTGTGGAGAAATTATTGTGTAACTCCAGTATCCAACAACTCTTGCAGTATGCCTGTTATGGAAATGCCCTCAAGACTACAGTATTCTAAACTTTAGTTTGTGGCTTTAAAATAGTTGTTTGTTTTTCTAAATTTCCTATGTTTGTGGAATGAGTATTTAAAATATTTGAGAGAGTTGCCATTCCTGCAGCAGGCCACGATTTCCACTTAGCTCATCAGGACTGTCAGTCTCTGCTAGGACACAGTTGCACCCTGTCAGTATCAGCATCCTCAAGGGAACTTTTTTTGGTGATGATGAGCTGTATCACTGTATAGATGAGCTAGAACTACTTTTCCCTTGAAAAATGTTCATTCAGATCTTCACTTTTTACATGCAACATTCAAAATGTACCTTTAAAAACCTGCTTGCCTCTAACTTTGAAATTCCACTTCGAAAGTGGGATTGTCACTGTGCTGTTATACTCTTAATGTTCCTTCAGAAATGTATAAACACTGCATGAGAAAACAGAAATACAATTAAGTGTTGCCTGGGTGCTGTCAAGTCAGCCAGCCGTGCTGCTGCTGCTACCAGGCTGCTGAGCAGGTGTGAAAGTGAGTGCAGTCATATTAGGTTGAGATTAGGATGAGCTGCTGGCTGCTACATTTCTGCTCCCTTTGGTCTGGTGCTTGTCTGACCTGTGCAAAGACTTCAGGCATGCCCAGCCAGCATAGCCTGAAACGAAAAAAAGAAGTACCTGCTGGCTTATAATGCTGTAAAGTCTCTGTGCAGGGTCCGGTATGTGCTGATGCGAGTGCAAAACTGGGAATAAAGTGTCGCTTGGCAGAGGTTGCTGTTTCATGGTTCCTCCAAGTTAAAGTGCCAGCAGAAGGACAGTTTCATCCTACTACTAGCTCGGGTGACAGCTTCCACCACATTGAGTGGAGTGGGGAAAAAAATACCTTCTGAGTTAATTAACCTGATTCATGTTGCTGTACAGCTGCAGCTGGGAATAAGTGTCTCAGTCTGAGGAAGGGCTTTCTGCAGCAGCTAGAGTTTCTGTTGCTTTAAAGTGACTRTGTGTCTACGCTTTTAATGTTAAAGTGAGTAAGGGCAGTCTTTTTTGTGGCCTGATTGATGCCTGAAGATGCTTAAATACAGGGGTTGCAGCTCTGCAAGTTGTTGGCAAGTAGCAATGCCAAAGAAAAATCAGACTTCCAGTGCCTGAACTTTCATTCTCTCCCTTAAAATTTTTCTGTTGTGTTTTGGTTTGAGGTGGATGTAATAATGTGTTCCTCTTCCTCCAAATCAGACTATTTAAAAGGAACAGTCTTTAATGCAATAAATACAATTTTTTTTAAAGACGTATCTGAAAGAAGCTATAGTGGATTGTCTGTGCTTCTAATTTTTCTTCTCTGAGTTTTCTGGAGTTGTTTATAAGGATTTGGCTCTTAGTTCTGCAACAGTGGCAGGTTGTAGGTAAATAGTAGAAAGGTAAGCAATGTATTTTTGAGGGCCATCACTATTTGTTACTTTTGCTCTTGCTTTTAAATATGTCATGACTAATTCAAAGTAGGCTTTGTTTTGGTTTTGACTGGCTTTTTACCTGGTTTCAAATATGATTGTACTCTGCTTGTATATCTGTTTTGTTGTTAGAGACTTTCAGGGTATTTTGATAGACCAAATGTGTGTCAATTATTTTTGCTTTTTTCTCTGTCATGTTTCCTCCTTCAAACAATTTTCCAAATAATTTGTTGTTGTTATTATTATTTATTTATTTTTTATTATTACTTTTCTGGGGCATGTTTTCAAAGTATCTGTTGACAGTGAATGCCAGATCCTCAGTGTTGTGGTACTGGGAGAGTCACTGAATGGCTGTTATATCAGCATTAATACGGTTTATAAAGGGGGGTCTGATTTAATCAGGGGGTATGATTTAATCTCCTGTAGCTTTATTTGTTGCATTTTGAATTTAAGCAGTCTAGTTTAATGAATGATTAAATAGCTACAGAACTGTTGGTAGTACTCATTGTTGAAAATATTTTTGTTTTTCAGCTAACTGTTGTAGATTTTATTTTGTAAGAACAATCTACATTTTCTCTGGTTAATTGTGAACGGTTAAATGATGCTGTCCACTGCAGCTTAACAGAAAAATATCCTGCAGGTGGCAGACAGTTGCTGTGTGTTGCAAGTGCTGTTAAGATTTTCCCAATCATTTACTGTAGGTTTGAAAATTAGAGTTAGAAGATTAAGCCCGTAATGCTTTTGGGGAGAACCTTTGGCAGATTTTTGTTTATTTTTAATGGTAGCTGCTTTTGGAGTTGTAAATCTTGCTTGAAGACACTTCATGTTGCTCGTACAACAATGTCTTTTGTAGAAGGTTATGAAAACGTAAGTGTTTCAGCATGAAGCATAGTTGATGGCTGCATACTGAGTCTGGTGGCTTTGGCAAAATACAAATCTGAAATCAACTTTTTTTTGTTTTGAAGTAGGTAGGAAATATTCTGGTTCATCTGCCTCATGTAGATGGGTCTGTTCTGAAGTTTAAGTTTTTGAACTGTGAGGTGTGACTCACCAGGAAAATATTCACGATTACTGTAATGTTTGTTTCATCCCAAGAGTTATATTAATCAGTCTTGCTATGTGGGCAGATAGGTAATAGGAAATAGGGAGAATGCACGTAAGGTATACAGTAGAATATTTACATCAGTGATAATTCAGGGTTCACAAGGGCATTTAAGCAGCATTTATGAAAGTAAATGCTTTTTTAGGGTATGTGTTAATTATATTTAGACACATGAATTTTGGCCTTAGTTTAAGATTTTATTTGTGTAGCATTTGTCATACATTGCAGTGGGTTTTGCATTGACTTCATTGCATTACATTTATATTATAAAAATATTTGTAGTACCTCTTGTTTTTTGATCTGAAGGCTTTGTTTCATATTGTAAGTGGGGCTGGTTCCTAAGGTGTAGTTTTCTTCAGGAAAATCAAGAGGGGATTTAATTTAGTCATGCTCCTTGTGTTRTGGGTTATTGATAATTCCCTCTGATAGAAAGCTCTGCTGTTGGTCCTGCTTCTGTGAACATTATGGTGTGTGTAAATTGTTGTGGCAGAATGAGTCATTCTGTAGTGGAAAGTCTTTGTTGATCCAGGTGTCAAATATTTGGAAGAGGAAATAAAGCTGATGAAAATGATTTTTATAGGAGCTGTTTTTTCACCTGTATTGTTCTTCCTCTCTTCTCTTGGAACCATTTAGGGTATTCTATCATTAATCTTGAAGCTGCACTTTTTGAAGGTATCTGAAAAACTGTAGCTTAGCTTTTCTCCACTACATGGAAAACAGTTTATAACAGTTAACGGGATTTTTTTTTTTAAGACTATTTGGAATTTCTTTTTACTAGTTAGCTGTAGAGTCTGTGTACGAATATACTGTCTGTCCTTTAGTTTCAAGTTGAGAATTCACTGCTGGGAATGTATGCTAGAAACCTGACCGACATGTAATTTCAATGCTTACTCCCTTAGTGATTTAATATGCTTGGGTTTTAAAATCTTGTAGGAATTCTTTTTTAAATATTCATATATTCATCAGAATTGCACGGATTTGTTGCATACTTATGGCTTTTGGGGAGGCAAAGGAAGCAATTCCATTTTACTTTGTAGACTGGCAATGGGTCAGGTACAAAGGCATATGTGAATGTTTCAAGAATATCCTGCAGTGATAGTACTGTTGTTATGCTGACCTGTTATATCAATATTGTGACCTGAATTCATTTAAAAGCAACTTGTATTTGTTTTAATTCTAATTGTTGCACTGTGGTTTGGTTTTATTGTGATTTATATTCTGTCAGCAAAACTCCTGAGCAACAAGTACGTGTACCTGAATAATAATTGCAGCTTAGCTAGGAGTTAGTCTTCTGTAGGTTTTTGCCCATGGAATTTGAATGGAGCAAGAAGAAAGATGTGACATTCTTAACGCTGTTTTTTGGTATTTTCTAGATGCAGTCATGCAGAATGCTGCTTGCAAGGCAAACAGTGTTATCGATGCAGCTAAAAGAGATCAAAGATAGGCTCTTGGAGGGGTTACAGATGAGGATTTCTGAAAGGAAACTTCTATATTCTCTACTGCTCAAGAGATTATTTTACTGGATGTGTAGTGTGTAATATGCTTAAGTATTGAAGTATGTATTGCTTTGTGATTGATATTGGTGGCATAGTAGTTTAAAAGCCTATGAGTATTCTTTGCTTGGCTTGTGGGAATAGTGATCCTGATCGTCTCATTCATTGCTGCGTCCTACATACTGGATTAATACTCCCTCATTACCTCCTCTGACACTTTAAAGGAGGGGTTTCCTTTCTCATATGTGAGCATGGCTATGGATTACTACTCCTGGATGGATATTACTGTTTTGTTTGCAGAAGCCTCTCTGATTCTTCAGGAAGTCCAGGTTTCCCTGCTACAAATCCCAGTGTGTCACGTTGCAGACTTTTTCCGTATCTCACAGCACATTCTTTTTATGTCTTTCTAGTTGTTTTTCATATTCCTTCTTGACTATGTTCTCCTTGTGTAGAAAGAATGGGATAGTTGGAAGAAAAAAGAGCTGGTTTTCTGTGGGCATTTTCAAATAACCAAAGTATTAAATATTAAATACTTCAGTCTTCCATAACTGTTAACACTTTTCGTTTGTGTATGTAACTAGCCTCTGTAATCGGAGACCAAAGCTTTAGACACTCTTCTCTGCCTCTCTTAGTTATTTGCGCGTCTGTATAACGTAACTTTGAACRAGTGATTATCGTGATTATTACTGATTACTGCTTTAAAGCAGAAATACCTACTTGATAGTAAGTAACTGGGAGCTAGATCAAGCAAACCATTTTGAGAAACAGGAATCACTTTGCTGAAGCTTCATGGAAAACTTTGATGATGACTGCCTTGAAAACTTGTATGTCACATTTTCAGTTTTAAATGTGATTTAAGTGATCTGTGAGACTTTGTTATGTATTAAAGTTTGTTTGCTTCCTGCTTTTGTAGTGCTTTTTTTTCAGTTGATGATGGTCTGAGGTCATCGAGGAGGGCGATAGCACTGAGAACGCAGATGTTTTCTAAGAATGTTTCATCAAAGCTTTTCACAAGATTTTTTAGAATTTTCAAGTCTTTTGCTGTTGTAAAAGTTGTTGTTTCAAGTGTGCCATTCTGATGCTGTAGTGTGTTGTTATTTTCTTTTTCTAAAGACACGCTTTTGGAACATTTAACCTGTTGGTTTTGAAGCAGTTACTGCCTGTCATTGACTTTATGGAAAAAGTCATAACTAAGTAGTTGCAGCACTTCTATAATTCCTCTTCTGTGCTTAATGAAGAAGTGTTACAACTTACTTTTGTTTATAAAACCAAGAAACAATGATTAACTGGAAATTTTTTATTATGTAAGTTGGAAGCTTCTTTTGAGTAGGATATACTTTTAGAAACTACTGTAAGTCCTTCTGATAGTGATAAAAAAGCATAATTAGGCTTTGTATTTAAAGAAAATGTTCTTTATTATTTGAGAGGCTTAAAAAGAGCTGACTTTTGCTACGTGCTTTAAAAAATACATTTTGCAGCCTAGATGATCAGAATTAAAATTTTGTGAAAATTGACTGTATTTGTGTAGCCGATGAGTGTTTT
This sequence comes from Oceanodroma leucorhoa, assembly GCA_030449065.1. Lineage (NCBI taxonomy): Eukaryota > Metazoa > Chordata > Aves > Procellariiformes > Oceanodroma > Oceanodroma leucorhoa. The sequence goes on from JASVER010000016.1 coordinate 7,996,979, forward strand.
GTATCCTCACATTCCTTTCCAAGGAGCCATGGACTTGCACAGCAGATACATAAAATATCTAAAATACAGTTACATGAGAAAGCTAAAATTGCTTATGATGCATATAAACTCCCAAGAGGAACTTAAAAGAGCTTTCATACACTTATGTAATTAGTCACTTTTGAAATCCAGAAAACATTTTGACTTCTTTTTGGTAATTTATAAATGGCAGTTCTATCTTTAGAGAAAAATGGTTTTAAGAGACTTGTAAATGTCTTGGGGAGATTTCTCCATTTAGAAGTGTATGTTAGGCAGTAACAGAAATTTGCATATCTACTTGATTTAAGGCAAGTGATTTTTACTCTTTAGCCTCTTCTCTTGACACAAGTCCATGTTATAAACTGCAGTGAACCTACCCGGCAGACTTGACAAAGAAATTCAGAAGTGAGTGAGTTTGAGGATGAAATGTACCTCTCAAAAATAAATGCTTTAATGCAAAATTAGAGTGGAGAGTGGAAATTTAAATGTGATGCCTACCTTGTCATCTTGATGTGGGTGGTGGCATTGGTCTCTGTGTGTGTTTTGTTATTGATCTGCTAAGAACGTGGCCAGAACGTTAAATGTGTCTTGAATTGGAGATACATACACACATATATATATATATATATGTATCTCACACACACACACATATATATGATATATAATAATGATGAAGACTGGGGGAGGGGAGTTGTTGGTGGTGTGCTGTGGGGTTTTGTGGGTTTTTTTTCCTTTTGTCATCTCCTACTTTCCTAATTTTTTGAAATGTGAAACCAATTACTTCCGTATCACCAAACACTTTTATTTAAATACTGTAATACTCTAGCAATGCCCCAAGGAACAGTTTGGAACTTACTGCAAAAGAAACATTAAACGAACTAGAGCTTTACACTGGGAAGCGGTAGAGTGTTGTGATGCAGTTGTGCAGCCTATCTTTTTTGTTAATGGAAAACTTTGGAAAATTGAGGTGGGAGGGGCCATGGACCATGGGGACACAGCATGAGAAGCTGCCATAGAAGAAGATGATGGGGAAATGGACAGCCAGCGGTCGATGCATTCAGTTGTTTACACATCCAGATTGTCAAAGCCATGAAACAAACCTCAAGTGATAATTCTTCAGAGGCATGCATTACTTTCTTTCTTTTCTAAAAGGAAAACAAAACTCACTTTATACTAACACCGTATCTTGAGTATTCACAATGCAGTTTTGTCACCTCTCTGCTTTGTTAGTGTGTGGAAGTAGAAATAAATTTTAGCAATAAAACTTTAAATAATAATAATGATAATAAACCCCTGTTTCCTAGATGTTCTCTGAATGGATCTATGTTGCACTCCTTTGCTCTTGAATCTCTGCCAGTACTGCTATGTTGTTGTAAAGAATTAATAAAATCTATAGGATTAAAAGCATGGCTAAYGGACAGTGGAATGTGTTCTCAGTAAAATAATCTCCTCTCCTTAAACAAAAGAAATCAACTGGAACCTTATCTGTGTATAGGATCTCATACAATACTAAACTCCTGGAAAAAAAGAGATTTGCAGTGTGCTCATTATCTCTCTTAATTCTTGCTTCAGTAGTACCTTGAGATGGTGGGGAAAACCTCGTGTAAAGGGAAATAAATGTTATAAATGGGATATGATTATGCTGCATGACGCTTCTGCAGAAAGCTCATGTGTCGTCGTCTTTTGCAACCACCAAACAAGTAGATCAAAACCYTAAGTTGGTTATAAAAATAGTTGTGGCTGTTTTGTGAAGCATCATGGCTAAGGAGTATTTACAGAAGAGGCAACCATTTAAATCTCTCCAAAAGAGTGTGTGGGATGTGGCTTACAATGTTACCTGCAAGAAGGCTCTCTGTACTGGAGATCATAACATGCTTAGATTCATTTTTTTTGCAGGAACTGCAAAATTTTCCAACTCGATTGGAAATACAGCATAGCTGCCCTAGGGAAGCTTGTTAAAGCTGAAAGAGGCAACTGGTAGCAAAGTACTTACCACCTGCTGAGAATTAAAGATGTCATGCTGGAGATACAGACCAAAAGCATGCCAGCTATCACGGGAAGTGTGAAAGGAAATTGGCATGGCTGAACATCAGGCAAAGATAGTTATTAGAAAGCTGAAGTAGTATCCAAATGAGGAAAATTGTAAGGATATAAAATCTGGCAAGTAGAATATAAAAGCATAAGATAGAACAAAAGAATTTGAGGAATAAATTTTGAAAAGTCTTAAACTGTCTTTCAGCACATTAGTAGTAGCAAATCTACCACAAGCCGTAGGGCCATGAGATGATCACTTTATAAAAGAAACTTTCAGAAGATAAGGCGATAGCAGAAAACATTTGCTTTGCATCTGTAGTAATTGTTGAAAATCCTGGAAAGGTTGCCCTGCCAAGAACCTTTTATGGGGAACGTATCAGAGGAACTCTCTCTCAAATCAGCGTTTAAGAGTTTAGAGAACAAATGGACAACATGAAAGCAAGTTGCTAGAACCAGACAATGTTAGAATCATAGAATTGTAGAATCATTAAGATTGGAAAAGACCTCTAAGATCATCGAGTCCAACCATCACGGTCCCATGCCCACTAAACCATGTCCCGAAGCGCCACATCCACACGTTTTTTTGAACACCTCCAGGGATGGTGACTCCACCACCTCCCTGGGCAGCCTGTTCCAATGCCTGACTACCCTTTCGGTGAAGAAATTTTTCCTAATATCCAATCTAAACCTCTCCTGGTGCAACTTGAGGCCATTTCCTCTCGTCCTATCACTTGTTACTTGGGAGAAGAGACCAGCACCCGCCTCTCTACAGCCTCCTTTCAGGTAGTTGTAGAGAGCGATAAGGTCTCCTCTCAGCCTCCACTTCTCCAGGCTAAACAACCCCAGCTCCCTCAGCCGCTCCTCATAAGACCTGTTCTCCAGACCCTTCACCAGCCTCGTCGTCCTTCTCTGGACATGCTCCAGCACCTCAATGTCCTTCTTGTAGTGAGGGCCCCAAAACTGAACACAGGATTCGAGATGCGGCCTCACCAGTGCCGAGTACAGGGGCACGATCACCTCCCTACTCCTGCTGGCCACACTATTCCTGATACAGGCCAGGATGCCATTGGCCTTCTTGGCCACCTGGGCACACTGCYGGCTCATGTTCAGCCGGCTGTCGACCAGCACCCCCAGGTCCTTTTCCGCCGGGCACCTTTCCAGCCACCCTTCCCCAAGCCTGTAGCGTTGCCTGGGGTTGTTGTGACCGAAGTGCAGGACYCAGCACTTGGCCTTGTTGAACCTCATACAGTTGGCCTCGGCCCATGGATCCAGCCTGTCCAGATCCCTCTGCAGAGCCTTCCTACCCTCAGGCAGATCAACACTGCTGCCCAGCTTGGTGTCGTCTGCGAACTTACTGAGGGTGCACTCGATCCCCTCATCCAGATCATTGATAAAGATGTTAAACAAGACCGGTCCCAAAACGGAGCCCTGGGGAACACCGCTCGTGACGGGCTGCCAGCTGGATTTGACTCCATTCAGCATAACTCTCTGGGCTTGGCCATCCAGCCAGTTTTTTACCCAGCGAAGAGTACACCCATCCAAGCCATGAGCCGCCAGCTTCTCTAGGAGAATGCTGTGGGAGACAGTGTCAAAGGCTTTACTGAAGTCCAGGCAGACCACATCCACAGCCTTCCCCTCATCCACTAGGCGGGTCACCCGGTCGTAGAAGGAGATCAGGTTGGTCAAGCAGGACCTGCCCTTCATGAACCCGTACTGGCTGGGTCCAATCCCCCGGTTGTCCCGCACCTGCCTTGTGGGCACCTTCAAGATGAGCCGCTCCATGATCTTCCCCGGCACCGAGGTCAGGCCGACAGGCCTGTAGTTCCCCGGATCCGCCTTCTGGCCCTTCTTGTAGATGGGCGTCACATTGGCAAGCCTCCAGTCGTCCGGGACCTCCCCTGTTAACCAGGACCGGTGATAAATGATGGAGAGTGGCTTGGCAAGCTCCTCCGTTAGCTCCCTCAGAACTCATGTTCATCCAGTAACGCTATAGAAAGTGAAGGATGAAGTAATTTTACTAACTGATATGTAATGACTCCTTTAGCTAGACACCTTTAGGTCATCAAATATAGATGCAGTGTGAGGCCAGTATTAAAAGGACGTTTACTCAGGATGTTGTCTGTGCTGATTAGAAACTACAGTAATATACAGAGTTCAGGGACGTAGTAATTATAATAGATGGCGGAAAGGTCAATAGAGCTTTTTGAAAAGAAGTTGTGCCTTAAACCTTTCGGAGCTCACTGAAGGAGTTAGCAAGAATACATGTAAGGAAGTTCCAATTTGCTATGGTAGATAGGATTTGCAGAAGTCATTTGGTAGCCTTCTGCATGAGAGCGGTAAGTCCTCATATGGATAATTAGTTAGTARTTAGAGATGGATAATTAGAGACAAGAAATGAAGTGGATAGGATGCTTTTCAGAGGTGAGTAGTAGCTGTTACAAAAATATTCAGGGTAGAAGAACTGAGACCCACCTTTGAGTAATTGCAGTTAAGTGAAGAGTGGATGAGGAGGCGGCAGTTTAAGTGAAGTGAGGCATGTGGAACCTGTAACTCCTTGCAGGAAGGAACACTAGTTTGGGATTACAATAGATCTTTCTGAGCCTAAATTGATGTTCCCACAGAACTATTAATTGTATAAATTGTTAGGATAACAATGGAGAATAAAACAAAATTGGCCATTGTCTAGGTCCATGGTGCATTTGCATTTGACTGCTGTATTGGTGCAGGCTTGGGAGCGCCCTGGGAAGAACAGTGCTTACTTCTTCTGTGTATATCTGGGTGGCCGACATGTTTGTCTCAGTGTAGGTTATAACACTTTCTTTTTTTTTTTTTTTTTTTGCAAAGATCTTCTGAATGATAGAGTAGCTTCAATAAATATCTCAGGTTCTTTGCTGTTCAAGGAAACGTGATGTTTTTTGTGTGATCAGATGTAGTACTGGAAAGGGCTGTGCTTAGCATGAAAACTACCACTACGCTCAACACCTGAGGATATATTTATTTCAAAGCCTCTGGAAACTAAAGACAGGAGCAATGATTATTAAACTTTGGAGTAAACTTGGCAATGTCAACTAGGACACTTGAATCTCCTTGATTCCCCCTGCGTGCAGGGCCCCATGGGTGCTGGGATTTATGCAAGGGACAAGAATCGGCCATGTGGAGACTGCTGGGGAGCTAAAATTTTAATCTGGAGTTGGTGTTCGGACCAGTAACGGAGCTGCGTGAGCAGCCAGTATCCTCCTGCAGTGTGGTAGGCTGGAGTGGAGGACAGGACTCTGATGGATACAGAAAATATTTGAGGATGTGAATTTATAGTAGCTTGAACAGATCGATGTTGCAGCTGTGGTGTAGCCACCTGGTTAACAGTTGCAGTTCCTTTCTTCCCTCCCTTTCACTTTGTGTTGGTACTGGAGCTTTTYGTCCCTCCCAGAGTGTTTAGGGAGCTGTACCAAAGACTAACCTTTCTGAAAATATAAAATAAAACAAGCAAAGCAAATGATTTAGCTTCCTGAACAGTCTGTTTCTGGAACAAACAGATGCCAACATAAGAGAGAGGAGTGCATGAAGCGGGGAAAGAGGAGAGAAAAGATGATGCTTAGGACTGCTGTGACAGAACGCTGTTCTCTCTGAGACACGTTGCTGTTCCTTGAGCATGTTTAGGCTGCACTCTTACAGACATGGGATACAGGGGCCTGCTCTGGGTAACAAAATATTATTGAGACCAGTCTCAAGACGCATTTCTGGGTTTAAAAAAAAAGTTCTCCTTCGGGTAAACCTGACAATATTTGTAAATTTGAATACTTAAAAATTCAAGTTTTAAATATTTCCAGTAATATAGAGTACTTAATTTTTTTTTCACAGAATATCCTTGTTTTTTCAAGTTTATGATTTCCTAGTTAGTAAATTCTACTGTCTTCAAAATTTTGAAAACCAGTGCGATATTTGAATTATGTGTTTTCATAATATATTTGTAACTAATAAATAATCAAAGAACTCTGAACCTTATAACTGTTAGCCAGCACTCAGATCTGTATTTTTATTTCTTTACAGGATCTGGAGTTTCATGGAGTAATGAGATTCTACTTCCAAGACAAAGCAGCTGGAAATTTCGCAACAAAATGTATCCGTGTCTCTAGTACTGCCACAACTCAAGATGTGATAGAAACTCTTGCAGAGAAGTTTCGACCAGACATGCGAATGTTGTCGTCCCCTAAATACTCGCTTTATGAGGTGCATGTCAGCGGAGGTTAGTATTTATTCACGAAGTCTTTCCTGCATCCACACCACCTTCCTATCCACCCCCAGCCAAAATATCTTTAGGTTTGTCCCCAGCTTCTGAGCCACATAAGACTTYACTTTTTTGTTCCTGAGTACATTGCTACTGATTGTCACGTGGTGGAGTGGTATTTCAAAATTTAAGTATGCATATCAAGCCTGCAGTTTATGTAAGTTTTGATTATGATCTATTAAATGCTGTACTTGACACCCTGTTAATTTGTTGACATTTGTGAGAGAGTTGCTATTTTTAGGACTAGTAGGTAAAGACTAAATTTGTAATGGGAGAATAGGGGTGTTAAATTGGAGCACTTAAGATACATCCTTAGTTCTTTGATGTTGTGGGCCTTTGATAGGTAGCCTTATAATGCACGTTCCTTTACCGCTAAACTGGGGGAAGTTCAACACGGTATTGTTTGAAGCCACTGTGCTTCTTAAACAGATGCTTTCATGTTACCTGTGAAGAAGTTAGATATCTAAATAGCCTTTTGATGCTGCTAGCATTTGTGTCTCTCTACCCCAGTAGGAAGCTTCAGGTTGGAGGGCGGTAGTGTGTGTGGTGGTGGTGGTGGAGACAGGAATAGGAGAAACTAGCTTTTTGTTGTGCTTTTTCTTTTCTGCACTTTGGAAGCTTACACAAGTAGTTTAACTACCTGAAATTCTGCTTTTGAAAGACTGAAAATAATTTAATTTGAGATTTTAATTTGAGAAATTTATTGGGATATGTGTCACTTCTCATGGTCTACGAATGATGACTTGATGTGAATTATATGGGATTAGGGAAGAGTGCGTGTGTCATCACTAATTTAAGCAATGAACAGTATGTGTTTTTTCTGCTTTAGGTTTCTTTAAAAATCTGTTAGCACTGCACCTGTAGTCAAAATGAAATGGTTTCGTTTACAGAGCAAGTTCCTGATGTTTAAAACATCAGGAAAAGGTGGCTCATAAGAGAGGCACCTCATTCAATAGGAGTGTTTCTCATTAAATAAAATGTAACTGCAAAGACATCATTGTCTTGCTATGCATATGTACTGTCCCCTACTTCTAGAAGGCAGATCAAATGGCAAAACTTGTTTAATTTTTCTAACCACTCTCAGATTTTTTTCATATACTTAAAATAGAAATAATACACTACATGAAATTTTGTCTAGTATATATATGCATAATGGATTTTTTTTTTTTTAATTATTTCATAGTCTGGTTTATTTTTGTGCAGTCTTTCCAGAATAGTAGTTCTTGGGCCACAGTCAAACTGGTTAAATTTAAAATAAGGAAAATGAGTATTTAGAAGTCTCATGAAGTTATAAAGTTTGAAACATTATAACTGTAGATGTGACTTCTCCTCCTGAGTGATAATCTTGTGTTCCCGGACTTCTGATGAAGGAGGTATGCAAGACTACTTTATGTGGACCTTTAGCTTATGTAGATAGAGGTAATACGCTTAGGCTGACTGCTGGAAAGGGGACATATATTTCTACCTCACCAGGCTTTCTGAAGGGAGGGGTTTCTGAAGGAAGCATCAACTGATGTGTACTGTTCAGCAAACTTTTTTTTTAAGAGTGTGACTAGTTTCTACATATCTTTGCCAAGTAACTGTTACTGCTTTTCATTTTTTTGAAGAAGAAAGAAGATTAGATGTAGATGAGAAGCCTCTTGTTGTACAATTAAATTGGAACAAAGATGATCGAGAGGGAAGATTTGTTCTCAAGAATGAAAATGATACGCTTCCTCCAAAGGTGAGTCTTTAAGGAGTATGCGAGTGGTAACAGCATTTTTGAAATGTGTGGAACTTGCTTATATAGCAAAACACAATTTCTGCTTTTCTAATTCCTGAAAACAACTGCTGCTGCTGACCTTCAATATCTGGAGCAAGTCTTTTTAAATACTTAAAATGCATCTTCACAACACAGCATTTTTGTGATCTTTCAGATGGCTTGTGATGCTTTGATCCATGTAGCTGTCTAGTACTGGAGCATGTAATGCCCAGAGAACTTAGAGCTTGCTTTGTTCTAATATGATGAATTAAAAATTTCCTTAAATAATATGTGATGCCAGATACCTAGGAGGTAATCCTACCTCTTGTAGAGCCTTTAAAAGGGAATGCCAGAGGGACTTAAATGACTAAAAATTGTAACCTCCCTAGGTAACATTCTGTTCCTTAACAAAACTGATGGGAGACTGTTTCCTTTTTGGGGAGTTTTTTTTTCCTTCCAAATGCAAAATGAGGGACATGCAAACATCAGCCATACAAAAGCTTTTTTTATGTTAGTCATTTAAACATTAAATTAGATCAGACTTTGGCTCCTGAAGTCATATAATTATATATATTATATCTAACTTGGATGCTTATAGCTATGGAAAACATGTTCAGTGTGGGCTATTTTCAGACAAGTTTTTCATCTTTCGCTGAGCACTAAATTTCTTTTGCTCTTGGAATTAGAGCTTGTTAATTTTAAAGGTGCTTTGGGTACATGAGCTATTCTTACACTACGCTTTTGACTACAGGATACATCCGTGCTGGCGGTGGGGAGAGAAAATTAATGATGCCTTGCACTACATCTACCAGACTTGCTATTCCTATTCATTGAATTAAGTAATCTTCAATCTTCCTTCTCTGTGTTCTTCCCTTCCTGACAGAAGCAAAAAAACGCTGCATTTTCTTTCTCTCATCTTCTGTTATTTTTTCTACAGAAGGCAAATGAACCTAGGATTACAGGTATCTTGTGTATGCAAGGAGCAGGAATTGGAGAAGAGAACACTAGAAGGACAACTCAGAAAAAAACACCATAGGGGAAATATAATGTTTTTACTTTTGCAGTTTATTCTTATCTGATGCTGCAACACAGTTGTCTTGAAAACAGATTAAGTGCAGTGTTGTTGTGTGAAGTATTTTTACTGGGAGGCAGAAATTTGTTTTGCAGCCCTCAGTTAATCTTTGAGGCCAAGTAGATAGTAGGCGTTATTCAAGTAAAATTCTGCTGTTTCTTCGCTTTCTTGAGTACGAGGTGCTTAATCAGTTCGTACCTGCTTTGGAATATGATGACATTATTTTTGCCTTCTATGTTATTCTGGAGAGTATTAGTCCCATCCCTGTGTAATGGAGTATTGTTGCCTGGAGTATTGTTTTTGTGTTAGTGATACTATATCTTAATCAGATTTATCTGGAAAGTTAAAACCAATACTAACTTTTCATTGGACTAAAAATGATGGAAGTTGTTTGAAACTCATTTATTTCAGAAGGCTCAGAGTAATGGCCCTGAAAAACAAGAAAAAGAGGGAGTAATTCAGAATTTTAAACGAACTCTCTCAAAAAAAGAAAAAAAAGAAAAAAAAAGGCGTGAAAAAGAGGCGTTGCGACAAGCATCAGATAAAGATGATAGACTTCTTCATGGGGATGATATGTAAGTGTTTTAAACTTTGATCAGTTCATATAACCTATATCTTACTTTAAAGGATTCCCCCTCTCTACCAAATAAGTTGTTGTTTCTTTCAAAAGTAAGTAGTTGACATGGGTGCAGTATCATGATAAACCAAAATATGTGATGGCAATTTCTGTATGTACATTTTGCCTCAAGGTTTGTTTTTAAACCATGAAATAAGCTTTTTCCTACCTCTTTGCCCTTGTACAAAAATTGACACATGCTTGGTAACATGGACTTTCCCCGCTATGTTTATTTTTGAGCATTTACTCTAGAGTGGGTTTATTCCTCTCCCTATGTTTGATTGTTCTGTCTTTTGCCAGAAAAATTAGTGTTTGCATTTGACTTACCACCTGACTATCAGTTTGGTTTTCTCTGAGATGTATTTTGGTAGTCAGTCTTCTAGGTTCTTCAACTCTTGCTCCCAAATCTGCTGCGCCTTATTCATTGAGACAGGGCAGGACATAGATTAATCCTTGTACAGAAAACTGGAGCACAAGAATCAGGTGTGAATAACTGTATGTAGAACTAGAAAACTGAGAAAGGTCTACATTAAATTAGACTTTGTCTCTGTACCAGATTCTGTAGGTTTCGTATGTAATACACCAGAAAAAAAAATCAGCAATGGTGGATTTTTAACATACCCAGAAAGAAAATGAATTATGAAAACTTATTAATTGATAACAGATCCTCAGAGATGAAAGAAATTAGTTGACTGGTTGACATATAATAGACGATTTAGCTGTTCAGCTTGATTTTTTTTTTAAATTTTTTTCTTTTTTTTGAGTTCATTATTGTTTTTTGTATGTGTGGTACTGCTCTGCATGGATATGTTTGCAATGTTCTTYAGGTGTCAGTATGATCTTTTCAGTATTCTGTGCCGTTACTTAGCTTGCTCTTAATTTTTTAAATTAAAATAGAATTGTATTTAAGTGCATTAGCAAAAGAAAAAACATGAACTGCAATCACGTGCTAACTCTGATTCCACATGATTTGCAATATTGTAAATCAGAATAAAGTTAGGGGTATAATGTAAAGTTTCTTTAATGCATTTCCCCCCCCCCCCAAGAGGTAGAAGGCCTCTTTTTTTTCTTTGAAAACTGGTAACCATCAATACAATTGGTTGTTGTCTATTTCAGGTGAGCATGGGTACATGAACAGTGTTAATCCTAGCAAAAGTGAAGTTCATGTAGACACAGTCTTACAATAACTTCATTAATCTCCTGTGTGTATGGATTCTACTTGCCCTTTATCCTTTACGAAGTGATGAGGATATATGTATTTTAAATTATTAATGACAATTTTTTTCTTTTTATTTAAACTAACTTGGCAGTGAGAATTCTCGCCTTGCAGCTGAGGTTTACAAAGATATGCCTGAGACCAGCTTCACTCGCACAATATCCAATCCCGAGGTGGTTATGAAACGGCGGCGACAGCAAAAACTAGAGAAGAGAATGCAGGAATTTCGTAGTTCTGATGGCAGACCAGACTCAGGTACTTAGATTACTTCTGGTTAAGTTGTAAACAGTATACTGTTTACTGAGAGAGTACTTTTAAGGCCAGCAACTCCTGTAAATTTTACTTAACTTCTACGTTCTCCAAAATTTTTTTTTGTACTGCATGGCTAATTTATCTATGGTGTAAATAAATGAAGGATTTGTAGAGGTARGAGTCCACAGGAGTGTGTTCTGTGACAAGTGCGAGTCAAAGCCTTCAGTGATGGGCAAATTGATGGGAGAGAATATGCTCACTGATCTTGCTAACAGTGCTAAACTGGGAAAGAAGGGAGGACAGATTAGACTTACTAAACTGACAAACTGAGGAAGTCTTCTGAAATAAATGTTATTCATTTTACTAAGAACAAGCTGAATGACCTGAATGTAAAAAATGCAATCAGTAGCACAAACACAGTATGGCAAGGAGTGATTGTTCAGGTCTACACAAAGGGTTCTGGTAGGTCTTGTGAATATCAGTGACCAAGTATTTCACATTCCTGGGGGTGGGGATACAACAACAGTGGTTGTATAAACATCAGTGTTAAATGAATGAGTGAAGCAATGTTAGTATTGATAAAACCTCAAGTGATGAAAGAGTAGTGAAGAAGGAGTTAGAGGTGTAGAAAACATCACCTGAGGGAAATCTTAAATGGGCTTTTTAAAGAGAGGCTAGATTCTTGAAGGTCAGCACAAACTTTCTGTCAAGATGGGAAAGGTCAGTTCTTCATCCAGCTGTTGTCACTGTTTCATTTTAACTTCAGGTAATATTAAGAATGGTGAAGCACTGGGGAGAAGACTTCTCTAAGCACTTGCTTAGAGAAATTAGGAAAGCATCACTGGAGGTTTTTACCAATGGTGGAGACAAATTTATTTCAGGGATGTTACATAACTTTTCTTGTATTAGTGGATTGACTAAATGATTTCTGAAGAGGTTCGTTCTTATATTCTGTTCGAAATGTAATAAATGGCTGCGTGTCTTTTTTATTCTCTGGTAGCATTGTTAATTAAATTTTGTTTCCAAGGTGGGACGTTGAGAATTTATGCAGACAGTTTAAAACCAAATATACCATACAAGACAATCCTGCTGTCCACTACGGATACTGCAGACTTTGCAGTTATTGAAGCACTGGAAAAATACGGTCTGGAGAAGGAAAATCCCAAGGATTATTGTATTGCTYGTGTAAGTGAAGTCACAATCTTCTCATGCTTTATATTTGATTTTGTTCCTTGCAGTAGCTTTAAAACTAAATGGAAAGACTCTGGTAGTTCTGTGACTAAGTTGTTTGTTTGGTGGGGTTTTTTCTTTGTTGGTTTTTTTTTTTTTTTTTTTTTTTTTTTTACATCTAATAGCCTCGGGAATTCTGAAGTGATTTGCTGGGTTTTTTGTTTTTAAAACCTAAATCTTCCAATCTTACTAAATTACTACTTGCTACATAGATAAACATAAATAATGAAAATAACATATTTCTGTATTTGGCACTGTGGTTTTATGCCACTCAGTGTGCTTACGCTTCGCAGATGTATAAACTAATAGTTAATCCTGCGGATACCTAAATAAATTTGTGCTGTTGGTGCAGAAGACTATTCCCCTGAACTAAGAGCGTCTGCTCAGGGGCAAAAGTGCTGAGTCCAAACTCCATTATAAAAGATAAGTTTTATATGCTGTTGCCTTATGCCTTTCAGTGGTAGCTTACCCTCATTACACATCAGAAAAGATTAAACATTTAAGTGAAACTTATGCTTAGTTAGTTCAGGAGTTCTAAATGAGTTGTATACAATTGCTGTTTCTTAGAAGTATGGATTTATCAAAAAGTCCCATGGGCAGTACGGATTAAAGGTTACAAACTTCTGTCCATATCATCTTCTGAAGGAGAATAGTGAGACTCGGAAAACATTTGGTCCTTGTTTGAGTCCAATCTTTGATTACATTTCTGGCTATTACTTGTATGAAGAAAGGCTGAGAGAGCTGGGGTTGTTCAGCCTGGAGAAGAGAAGGCTTCGGGGAGACCTTATTGCAGCCTTCCAGTACTTAAAGGGGGCTTATAAGAAAGATGGGGACAAACTTTTTAGCATGGCCTGTTGCGACAGGACAAGGGGGAATGGCTTTAAACTAAAAAAGGGTAGATTTAGACTAGATATAAGGAAAAAATTTTTTACAATGAGGGTGGTGAAACACTGGAACAGGTTGCCCAGAGAGGCGGTAGATGCCCCATCCCTGGAAACACTCAAGGTCAGGCTGGACGGGGCTCTGAGCAACCTGATCTAGTTGAAGATGTCTCTGCCCACGGCAGGGGGGTTGGACTAGATGACCTTTAAAGGTCCCTTCCAACCCAAACTATTCTATGATGTATTATGAAGTATTTATATTTTAGGGGATTTATTGAACTGATTGCACACTTACCAGGGAAACTATTGCAAGTCACTGTTGCGGTGGTGTTCTCTCTCACCTCCCCTTGTTCTCTGATCTTATGTGGGGATGTTTAATGTAGAAAATAGTCTGAGGAATGTTGCTTTGATCTTGGGAAAGATTAACAAAGTCTTTGCTGTGAAGCAAATTGATTTAAATTAGTTTTCTGGAAAGCACTTCTGGAAAATATTTTGTCTTTTCTGAGCAACACAAAAGTATGTTTATGTTTACATTTGAAGTATGGGAATGGTCTTCATTGGCTAGTGGCAGATCTTTTTTTATACCTTTAACTGTAGAAGACCTTACTGTTTTGCTCACCGTAATTCATTGTAGTTGGCTGAAATCTGCTTGGCCTTTCTCAGTGCCTTTGCTGATACAGTTCTTGGGGTTTTAAATATGACGATCCTTGCTTTTCTTTAATAAAGTTGAGTATTTTTAACCTAGCTTTAAAGTCTCCTTTTGGCCAAATATTTTATGAAGTTGCTTTCCTTGCTGGAAGCATTAAAATATCCTAACTTTAGCTTGATGTGTCTTTCACTACTGTTTTCTTTTTTGGAAATGCACAAATACAGTGCTAGGTAGGCGTCATGGCCATTGGTACTCCTTTACGCTGTAGTCTCACAGCTGTTCTTTATGCCTGGTGGGCTTTTGCCCCTGTTCTACTGACACTTTACAGTGTTCTGTGGAAGACAAATCTATCTTGCACATGTTCCTATCGTTTACTTTTTGTTGGGTTTAAAACGGTGTACAGTGGAACATATAACTTCAGTTTCTTATTGGTTGGGATTTTTAAATGTTTTGTTCTCTTTGGGTGGCAGGTGGGGTGTCTTCAAAGAAGACTTTAGCAGTTGACATTTACTTAACTATTCAGATGGATTTTAAGTTATATGACAAGACCTTTATAAGGCTGCATAAGTACCTGTAATAAAGTTCACTCACTTCTGAAGTTTCAGTTGAAAGATGAACATTGTRAGAACTTTTCTTAACACTTACCACTGACTACTTTTATTGTAAATGGCAGCTTCCTGTTAGTTGCTTGCTTTCATACCCTGGTTTGCGGTGTATCGGGCTGTACCTTTATGCCCACTTCTAAAGTGCTTTTCTGTGTAATCAAGTAAATACAAGTTTGTTCCAATATACGTTTTGTTTGCTTGGTTTGAGTTTCCCTGAATAATGCAGGGTTCACTGCACATCTCTCAAGATGTCAAATTAATTAGACAGTCTTCCAAGCTACCTCTGCATATTCACTTAGGGCATAAGACTTGAGGCATGTGGCAAACCAGTTAACTCTTAAAAGTAGCATCTTGATTAGACTTTTGTTTTAGCATGCTCTTATTTTTTACTCAAGGATAAGGCATAAATAAGTTTTTGTAATGTCAAGCAAAAACATGCAGTTCATGGTCATAAGTTTTTGCTTTTTTTGGTTTTGTTTGTTTGTTTGGTTTTTTTTTTTTTTAGAAATAGATATTACAGACATGAGGGATTAAATATTTTTTAGAAAGTTCTATTGGTTTTCTTTTGTTTTTGTTTTTTTTTCAGGGGCATGTGTAGAGCCTGTGTTCCCAACTTGTAAGGAAAATTGAGGATTAATTCATTTGAATAAGCAGATATATTAAAACATGCAGTAGATATGATTTTTTTTTTTTTTTTCATTTAAAAAACACTAAAATGACGAAAGAGCTTATTGAAGACCTATTATAGCGTCGGGTTTTTTGCGTGAAACTTTTGCTAAGGATAGATCTGGTAACTTGATCTGTAGCTATTACTTACCACAGGGGACTTAAGTATTTCAGTATTACCTTCTCTCACTTGTTTATCCCAGCAAATGCCTTGGAAGTTAAGTCCTAAGTTGCCATGGTCTTCATTTAAATTTCTTAGCTTGTATTTTCTGCATGTTTCACTGCATTTTAAATGAATAAATACAGATTGGAATGACCTTATGATAATTTGTATATGCTTATTAATGCAATTATGAGGAAGCAGAGTATATTCTTCCTAATTATTAGTTACGAATTTGTATCAGTTCATAGGTTGTCAGCTGACAATCTGCTTCCAAGACTTGTGATCTTAAGCTGTTTTTACCCATCTCCATTTCCTAGGCTGTTGCAGAAATCAGGGAAATGTCTGTGCCTGATCTCAGCAGTCTGTATGGATTCAAATTCATGAAAGGATATTTAACTGAATCTTCTGTTTTTCAAAATGAAAACAAATCTCTACCCATGAGCCAAAACCCAGCCATAATATAAACTTGTTCCCATGTTTTCCTGTTCCTCTAAAATGTAGGAATTTTGAGCTTTGTGGGTGACACTGAAGCAGCATTCGCCTAAAACATAGAGATGTTTTCTAAAATGGCTTCATCATTACTAGAAGCCTCCTGGCCTGCATAAGCTCAGATATGGTGTTTTGTGTCTTTTTGCAGGTTAGGTCACACACTTTTTTTTAAGTGAGGTATGTCTGAGTTACCGGCTCACGCTTCCTGAGAGACGGGAGGAATGGGAACTGTCTGGGAGGACGAGGGGATTAGTGCTTTTGTGACCCCTCTTCTCTAACTTGTCTAGTTTACCATTGCTGCCATTAAGCCCAACGCCAAGTACAGATGCTCATCCAAATTCCAAGGCGGAAATCAAGTAGTATTTATATCTCATCTGTCACTCTAACTTCACTGCATTTGCGTTTTCTTTGGTTTGCTCCCCAGTCCAGTATCAATCAGCCCCGGTATGCAAGGTGTAGCATGTAGTTCTTGTCTTGTAACTAGTTACCTTCTGTCTTGAGGGCTTTGGAATTTAAAAATTGTTGCTTGTTGAATGAGGCTTGAAACACAGTGTTACTTTAATTAGCTCATCAAAATTATCCCGTAGGTATAATTGATTTTAAAATCTGAGATGTGAAATAGAAAAGAGTGGTTTGGCAAGATAAGATTTGAGTGTAGATGTGTTTCTGTTTCCCTTCGGTTTATACATTTTAATGTTTTCCTCATTTTATAATATCTTGTCTATTTGAAAATCTAATTAAAGATAATTTAATTAGTCCTATGTTTAGCCAGGTTTTGCATAGAAAATGTTCTAGGGAAAGGCCAATGACTTGATTACGTACTTTTGATCTTAAATGTACTTGTTTCCTGCTTGGAAGAAGATGAAAGGATGTTCGAGGTGGATCTGTGAGAACTTACTTAACACTGAAATGGGTGTGGAGAGGAGGTGACAAATAAGAGTGGAAAGCCTCTTGAGGGCTGCACCATAGTAGGGTGCAGTAGCCAATAGCTGCATTACTTCAGAAGGTGTTACCTGGGTCATAGTTCAGAGATGGGAATAATTTTTAGTAGTTTGTTTAAAATAGAGCTGTCTATGAATTTAAATAACATTGTTAAGATCACAAATGAGGGAGTAAAATGTATTTTATTTTATCTTTTTATTCAGCTTTGAAAGATCTGTTTTTAAGTTAAAAGGTACTCACGCACTGTAATACTGCCTGTCATTGGTTTTTAAGCTTGATCGCTGTGGGGAGCAGTAATGCAGATGTGCATGAAATCACAGGGCTGTGTCTCCTTTAGAGTCAGAACTCAGGAATCAAGGTTTCCCCCTCCTCTACCTTGTAAGGATATAGCTGTAAAAGGTATGAACAATCTGTGGTTCTGTTCCCAAAGTATACTTAGTTTTGGTTCTTCCTTAAAGCTAGACAGCATGAAGCAATTGTGTGAAATGCTCGTCGTGCCCTTAGTCTCTGTATAGACCAGGTAAAAGTTGGGTAAGGCAAGGATGCAGGAGGTATCACAACATGCTCTTTGCCAGCTTGTCTTGCCATTTCTAAAGATACGTGCATGTTGCGTTAGCAGGATGGCATTAGCAAAATGAAAGGCTGATTCCAGTGTGTGAGGTAATAAAGGAAACTTCAGTTTTGTTTTTTTAACTATCACCTCCACAGATAATTCCCGCCCCACCCCCACCCCCCGCCTTTGCTGTTGAGAAATTGGAATAAACTTATTTACTGGAAGGTGGTCTTGTCTACCTTAAGTGTAACTTGCTTTCCTTTGCTTTTTAAATACATCTGGTGTTCTGGGAAGTGTGATTTAACTGTAACAAGAGGCGAGAGAGAGAGAGTTAGAAAAAGTCTTGGAAAGCAAAATGCATTTCAAGTTACTGAATTCTTTTGCTTTATCTCTTGTTATAAACAACAAAAAAAAAAAAATCAGAAGATATACCCCTGAATCCTCTGTTCTAATTGTCCACTAACAGCTCTGAAAACTGTTAATGGTTCTTTTCTAGGTCATGCTGCCTCCTGGTGCTCAGCACTCTGATGATAAAGGTGCTAAAGAAACTATTCTTGATGATGATGAGTGTCCACTGCAGATATTCAGGGAGTGGCCTAGTGATAAAGGTATGTCTAAAAAGCTTTAAGAGATTTTTGTGCCTTGGGTGTTGTAAACCATGGTGTGGAACCCCTGTGAAGTAAGAAATTGGAACATATATTTTAAAGTTATTTTGTTTTCGGGCGCTTTTAATACTAGCTGCTTTTAGAGTTATTTACTATTTCATTCAGCACTGTTTACATTAATACATCTTTAGACAGTAGAAGGGTTTTACATTTTATCCTAAAGTTTCTAAATTATCCACTGTGGAGAAGTATGCTATTACTCTTTTAAATAGTTTTAATTTAAAAATAACTACATAAAGAAGCGTCAGGAACTTAGTAAGCTGAAAGTAATCCTATGGAACACTTATAAATTAGTAGATGTTGGATGTGTGCTTTTTCACTGATAGTGAGACTCAAAGGATGTATAATATTGTGTTTTAGGAATACTAGTCTTTCAGTTGAAAAGGCGGCCTCCTGATTATGTCCCAAAGAAATCCAAGAAAATAACTGATGGAAAGACATTAAAGGGGAAGGAAAGAGTTGACGGGTCTGGCTATGGCTCTTGCCTTCCTCCTGAGAAACTACCATACCTGGTAGAATTAAGCCCAGGTAAGAATTCTGGTTATCTAATAATCTAAATTACATTATTACATAGACATTTAGCTTTTCCAAAAATAAGACTTTAATTGGAAGCGCAGGAAAGTCTGTTGGCAGTGTAAGTGAATCAGTTGTTCTTCTGATGTCAGATTCTGAATTGGAGCTATCTAGAGGTAGAGCTACATACTGCTATAATGTCGAAATTTTAGTAGCAAATGTTTGGAGTAAAAAGAGGGGAGAAATGATTGACTAAGACTTTGTCTCTATTAGCATGGTTTCAAGTATGAAGTTTTAAGTGTTTCAAAAACAAAAAAATCATTCCGTCTTCAACTTCCTTTGGATTTTGGGGTTTAAAACTTGATAATAAGTAAAATAGTTTAACATGTCATCTTGTGATTTTGGGGGGGGAACCAGAAAAGCACTGCTTAAATCTGGTTTGTTTTACATTCAGAAGTATACTGTAGCATACCTAGTAAGACATATTTGACAGTGCCATACATGAAGAATACATTTTTAGAAGGACAAGAACATGGATTTTTAAATCAAACTTACTTGTTAAACATTTTTCAGCGTATATGGAACCTTCAAATCACTAGCAAGACTGGATTTTATTTTGGCATCATTACAACTCTCTGGGCTGCATTGTAATTTACAATTCATTTTATGATCTAGGAACAGCCAGGGGAGCTTGATTGTTTATAGCACAACTACTGATAAAACACATACAACTTCTACTCTTAATTTCTCTTGTCTTCATGTTTAAAGATTTGGATATGGACTTTCATTTTTGGTGATTTAGTTATTTGCAGCTCTTTTTCCTATTAAGTGTAACTTGGGTACACTCAGGTATCCAAACAAGTGATTTACAATTTGAAGTCTGGTTGTTTACCTTTCGGGAAATTGGAAATTGGTGCTGAGAACTTTGACCAGAACTGCAAACAAAAGGCTTAAATTCATAGTCAAATAGTGTGGTRTTAATTAAAAAAAAAAAAACCAAACAAAACCCAACCAAACAAACAAAAAAAAAGGCCAGATGAAATTAACAGTACACAGAATATATTAAGTGGATTTTATATTGTGCTTTATATGCTGAGGTTTGATTTGCATATTAATATTTTGGGTTCTTTTAGTAGTACTTCTGATTTCTTTTCTTGTGCTCTAAACTCTTACTCTTTGTGGAGCCTAGTTGCTTTAGTATTAAAACGTTGTGCTTGGGCAGTGGAGCAAGACGTCCATTAACTGAGAGAGGAAAACCAATCTGAAATGCCACAGGTGGCAATGCTGTGTACTAAGCCTTTGCACATTGCCTGTGGGGACTGACCTATTGTTCATGTTTTTCTTCTAACAGCTTGTTGTCGCTTTTCTAAACAATAAGGATTGTTTCATTCAGTAGCTTTGTAGTACTCATGTCTTTATATTCCATGCAGTTTCTAAAGTTGAAAGAGTTTAATGCACTTCATCCTTATAAATTGAATAAGTGGTGTCTGGCTACAGTTTCACCCTTTCCTGTCTTTTCTTTTCCTGCCCTCTTCCGCATGTTCTGCATGGTTCTGTCCTGCTGGTGCTGCCTTCACCTGGGTCCTCTGCATGTGTTTCTAACCCCAGGGAGAAGGAATCACTTTGCCTACTACAACTATCACGCTTACGAAGGTAACACTATATTTAATACTGTTCTCTCACTAGTCACTAAAAACATCGCTGGCTGTAAATCTTCTGTTTCTTTTTGACAAATGAAAGGCTATCTTGCTTATCTTACTTTTTTCCAAGGGACTGCTTCTGTGAAGTAGTTATGTCTTGTCAGCTGCCATTTAATTATTCTGTCTGTGAACAAACATCAAATAGATCATGAATGTGCTACCACCCAAGGAGTTCAACCTTTCAGCTAAGGCTAACAACTACATTTCATAGGGTGGTTTACAGGCAGTGTTGCGGCAGAAAGAAGAATGTTTTTTGATCCATCTGCTTGCAGATTTCATACTTAAAAAGTGAAATGGGTAAATGGCATGGAACTTAATTGTGCTTTTCAGTGTTTGACTCCATTGATGCAGTGGATGAAATCCGTGATTTTTATGTGAAATAGTGTTTGGACCRCTGGTAAAGTGACCTCACTTTCTGCTCTGTGGTGTTCCATAGCATCCTTTGGTATTTCTGCTGCCTGGTTTGTGATGGTGTCTAACATTAACAGTATACGTGAAACAGATTTAGCCACATTAGACAGTAGAGTCTTGTTCAGTTTTATGTGTAGCATTTGAAATTGATAACCTAACCTACTAATCATTATGGATCTTTGATTCTCCTTAGAGTTTAGAGTAATGTGCAGATATGTCCTGGTTTGGCCAAATAGACAAGAATACAAAGCCACTTTCTTCTTCATTGTGAAATGTCTACCAAAATACCTTTTCCTTTTCCTAGCTTTTTAGCATCTGTTTCCTCATTTTATTTTCTAGATTGCTATAAAAGTACTGTATGTCTGTCAGTGTTGCTCACCCTTTCATGGCTGTGGAGTACAATACTGGGATTTAAAGAACTCTGTTCAAACTTAAGCCTCCAGGGCTCCACTCTTTGATGAATCCAGAATTCCATTTCATTAACATCATTATTCCAGAGAGAAGAAAAGTTCCATAGAGTGTGCTGAACTAATAAGCATAGATGATCTCTGCAGGAACACCTGACTGTTGAGTAGAAAGCTTGAAATTTGTTTGCATCTCACTCAAAAAAAAAAAATATTACAATTTCTTAAATCTTTATCTCAGAGTGTGAAAAAGAGGTCTTAGTACTCAGTCCAGTCTGTCTCTTTGGAACAATGAATTTCAGGATACTTGTATTTATTATAGAAGTAACTCCTGTAGAAGTGTCCTTCTCTCAAAACATTGGCTGTTTATATTCTTGCAGAAGAACCTGGCAGACTTCAGTTTCATCCCMTGTGCAATTGCACAAATTCAGTAAGTTTGCTACTGTGGAAGTATGTCCCGTTTTTCCGCTTGTCCCCAGCTGCTGACGTTGCTGGTTGTATGACTGTTTTATAGACTGAAGATCAGATTCTGCACAGTACGGTAGAGGATGCACTTCAGTAGCTTGTGGCTGTAAATGTAGCAGTCAGCAATTGTCTCTGTCTTCCAAGTCATGTAAATGAAGCAATAAACTGAGATGAATCTGATAGTAATAGAAATACACTGAAGCGAGATAYGGCAGCACTTTGAATAGCTGATATTGTCTATGTTATCTGTGAATGTGATTGGTGATGAATTCAGGGATGTTATTAACTTCAGATGTTCAATCATAATATTTAAAGGCTGAGAAAAATAGCAAAAAGCCATTTTTTAGGATGTGAGCCTCTGAGAGTTATCCTGCAAGCCTAAAATAAAAATTGTAAAGCATTTTAAAAAAAAAAAAAAGGCAAAACCTTAAGACTTTTCTCCTTGCCTCATCACAAAAAAGCAACCCTGAGCTGTAGAATTGACAGCAATGGGAGATGCTGAGAACAGGCAGATATAACAACTTGGAAAGAGTAATACAGGAGGTTGGAGAAGCTTGAAAGCCTTGGCCAGGGCAATTTCCCCAGCCAACCTTCTTTTTGAGAACAGAACTGGAGTATGGTATGTGGTAACATTTCTACACATTAGTTTGAAGGAGCTTTGTTTGTTGTCTGTCACATTCCTCACTGAATCTTCCTTTACCAAAAATGTTTACTGTGGGCTTTTTCTGCTGGAACTGCACATCTTGTCTGAAATTGAATGGCAGAATTATCTCCTGAATTCTACATGATACTTCAGATCTGCCCAACCAATCTCTTTAACTTCTTACTACCTGAACTCTTAGCAGTCAGGAACTTGTGCAGATGATCTGCTGCTTTTCAAATGTGGCTTTAACTAATTTTTGAGTCAATAGGTGCAGTCCCTTGTGTGGATGTTTTTGCTCAACTTTGGGCTTACTTGTTTTATGTGATCTGATCTTCGTTGTTTGGTTTAATCTGGTTTTAAGTCAGTATTATTTCTCAGCATTGTTTCAAGCACTGGATTAGCGAAATCGATAGAAATTATCATCTCCAAAGTGGTGTAGGGTTGACTTTTTAGTGGTGAAGTAATACATTTAAAATATATATCCATGAAGGGAGGCCTGTCTTGTCTTTTTCTGTTGATCAAAAATGTACATTTGTATTATGAATCACTGAGTTGATGTGCTTACAGTGACTGTTCACTTCTGTTCACTACTCAGGTTTTTTTATAACACTGCTGTTTGAAGTCTGAATGTTGACTCATGACTGCATAAACGCAGTCATGAAATCTACTTGTATTGCATCCTTAGCATGGAAGGTGATAGAAAGCCACAGCTTTCACAGGTTTTACATAAACAATTTCACTAGTGACTATAGGTGAATAGTAATATACTCTGCATCTTTTTACTCTACACTGTGTGTTTTATAGCGGTTTTTACTATACATTTACACGCTTTAGTGTTTTTGAAAACCCCTTTATTCTGAATCACTGTTTCCTGCCTGGTCTTTGGTGATAAGGTCTGCTTTCTGATTSAGGGTTACTTCTTGAAATACAAGTTTTCAATCTGTGATAGGCAGTATACATAGATGTGTATGTATCTTTGTATGTGTACTTCTGTCATGGGGGAAAATAACTTGTGAAACTTACTTCAAATGGAAACCGTACCAAGTTTATTTGAACTCTCATATGATGTCACTGGGAAGAGCTTTGTCAGGTAGGTAATTAAGTTTAATGTATGCAATAGTAGCTAACTTGGTCTCTTGAATCATAGTTCTTGCTTCTTCAGCTTGTGGCTTGGGGGCACGTCTGGGAGGCACGTTCCAATTCAATTTTCTAAGTTTAAAAAAAATCCCAAGAATCTAGATATTTTCAACACCTATTTAGCTCTGCTAATGTTATTCAGTCGTGGGTGCCATGAACAGAATACAGGCTATCTTTCTTCCATGGCAGGTGTTCACTTATGCACGCATATAAAATGAACAAGTTTTTGTATAGAATTCATACGTTTTCCTTATTCCTCTTGCTGCTTATCTATTGTTTATTAATGCCCACCTTTCTGAGAACTTTGACCTTTCAAATTTCTGAATTAAAAGAAAATTATTGTTGTGTCAGATAAAAACCCCAGATATATTATTCCCTCTCCCCCCACCCAAATTCTGGACCTTAAGTCATATATGACTTAGATCATAGGTATCGCCTTCCTGAACCATCAGAAGTCTTTGAAATTTGGTCCTTAGAGGCTAAGAACAGCCTTCTTGGACTGTCACAGTTTGGGGATCAGGGACTTTGCCATAGGTATGACAGAATCTGTATCCTGCTGCAGTGAGTTATGAGGAATGCATTCCGAATAACATTTAGGCGAGCTTCCAGCTGTTGAAAAACAGGAAGTACAAGACTTTACACTATAGTATAATGCAACCTTCCTACCCTCCTGCATCCCTCCTCTAGAACAAAAAGGCCTTTCATCCTTTTTAGAACATGTAGTAATTCTTTTCAAGATTAAGATACCTTTTAGTGTAGAAATTGGCTTTTACTGATGGATGATTACATGTGTGCTCCAAATAACTTTCAGTAACTCCTTGAATTTTTCTCATTTTCCTGCGAAAAAAAAGTGTTTGTATCTAGTGTTGTGGTTTTAAAGTAAGGTTTTTTTCTTGTTACATTGGACACTCCAGAGAAACAAAACAGTCTTAATTTGCCTCAGCAGAATCATTGTGATACTAAAATATATTTCTTATGTGAAAGCACATTTTCCATGACATGCATGTATACTGAGGATGTACGGTGGTGTCAGGTAAATGTTTATTAGCAGAAACTTGGTATTGATTGATTATTCATAAGTGCTGAACTCAGGAATGAGATCCAGAAATTATTTTAAATAAACACTTGAAAAATCATAATATTTTATCATGTATTTTACAGAATACTTCAGAAATATGTAGGAATATTTTTAAGTTTGTTGGGGGGTCTTTTTGTTTGTTTTTAAGATGTCAAAAATGAAAAAGTATGGGGCAGAGGGGAAGTATTTTTAGTATAGGGGTGAAATCACTAGACCATAAAGCCTGTTCTTTAATCTGTATATAAAGGGCTTAGAAGAAAATGCTATAAGAAATTAAGAACARAAGCCCTAGATAACTAGCCCTGACTTTTATGCCACTGACTTTTGAAATTCCAGTATTTCTGCATGTTGAATAAGGGTCCTTGCCTGCAAACTGAATCTTGTATCTTTTGGGTGCCAGTTTTACCAAACTGGGATGTGGGTAGGAGAAGGAAATGTTTGACTTTTGGATTCATAAATAAATAAATGAAGCAGCTACTCTAGGTTTTGATGTGTAAGTTGCGGGGAGACATAATAACAATTCAGAGAGTTGAGGGTAAGCAGACAAATGTATTCATTAGCCTATTACATGTCTGCATTTGGTGACATTGAAGATGCAGCCATATAATTTCTGATTAGCATTGTTAAGTATTAAAAACTTCACACAATTTAAATTGCTGAAGATGCTGTATTAGCATTACCTTTTTTTAGTGTACAATGATATTAGACGTATGTCTCTCTAGATTAAAATACTGGGATTTAATAAAAGGCTTATCCCTGTACCTGAAAAATGTTTAGAGGACTGAGTGCTCTTATGTTTAATACTACTTTTGTGATGGATGCCATACTACTATTATGATAGTGATTCTAAACATGTTCAGTAACTGGATATTACTATAGTATCAGCACTTAACTTTGGTATTTATAGTACTAGTCTGTGGACTGTCTCTGCCTGATGTCTTTATGTCCCAATAACGTCACAACACTCCCAGGAGAAGCTTACTACTAGGAGCACCCATTATACTTTTCCCCATGTCAAAATCATGTAAAACTCTGTTGGTATCATTCCTTATTGACAACGCAGCTTCTTCCCCCTCCATTCACTTTGTGTTTTCTGTTCTTTTGTACTGTTGCCTTCCTTTCTTTGTATCTTCTGCTTTTAGGCAGTGTACRGTTCTTAACTGTTACGTTTTCTCTGTGCTGTTGACTTTTAATTCCTTTAAATACTGTTCATTGAAGCATTGATAGATGATTTCGTAGGCTAAGTGACATTTTATGGTTAAATGGCTTGCATTCTGATTTTAATAAACAGATCCTGGTAGTAATGCTGGGAGTTTTACAATTAGATTTATGGAGGTTCTTTTTATATTGACTTTCATTTAAAATCTGAAGATGACTAGTATCCTACTGAAGACAGTATCACTCTGTGTGCCATGGCTTTAATAATATTCTCTAATGCTTTTTGGGGATGACTTGAAATCATTGTTTATGTCCGCAGGTAAGACATTCTTTGTCTTGCAGCCTCCCTTTTTAGCATCTTCCCTTCAGAGGAGAAATTGGAGAGAAATCAGAAGTGACAGTATTAGTTTAGTATCTGATAGTATTTAAAGTTGTAGCATTTTCTGGGAAGCAGGGAGGATTTATGTGTATGCCAAAACCCATTTGTGTTAGCCTGTGAAGGCAGCAGCTAAATCCTCTGCTGCATCCGGTGTATCTTGCRAAATTTTATTCTGTTTGGATGATATGTTCTTCTGGGGGAAGGAGGAAGACAAACTTTATCTTTGACCTCATTTTCTGCGACATGAAAATATATGTCAATGGGACTATAAAGATAAGGCCAGAAGTGCTACAGTCCGGTGTATCAAGACTAAAGCTGTCATAGGTAAACATTTTGTAAGATTCTCTTCTAATATCACCTGATTTCAGTATCTGATGAATAGGAAACAGTTTGGCATGTTGGCCACCTGACAGTAGATATTGCTGATAATCTGTACTTTTAGTAAGATCAATAAATACTGTTATTGTAGAGATCTGCAGATATCTTGTTTTGTAAATCTTTTAAACCCATATTGGTGTACCCATATAAAATCTTAGAGATTAACAAAAATTGTGTTGCTTAAACTACTAAGGAAATAGAAAAAGTTTTTCAAAGTATGTTCAGAATAATAGTTCTCGATTACTTTGTTCTTTCCACTTTTAGAAAACAGCCACTCTTGAGTGGGCTCTGTCTGCTTTCAATGTTTTTACACTATGATGAACAGCAAAGCTCCCAACAAATCTTGAAAGAATGTTACTTAGTTTGGGKTTTTTTTTTTGTGAACATTGCTACTCTGAACTAAATTGCAATAATGTAGAAATATTGTGTGAGTATTAAACTTTAATAACTTGCAAATTAATGTTTGTCACTGGCTGTGCAGATGGTTCTGACTCCAGAGATAAGCCAAAGCTCTATCGCCTACAGTTAAGTGTCACTGAAGTTGGAACCGAAAAATTTGATGACAATTCCATTCAGGTATGGAAAAAAAGCAGACTCAGATGACAGAACTGATCCAATCTCTGGTCAGTTATGTGTAATTGTGGAAACTAGTAAAATATTCTGTGAATATCCTTCTAAAATGCCGTTGCAATTTCATGTTAATGGTCATAATCCTCTGATGTATTTTATTTCCCCTCTCTTGGTTTAAGAGGAAAGTAAGGGTTTCATTATTTGAAAAGGGGTATTCTTTTTTTTTTGTCACTGAATCAAATGGTACCTATCAGTGTTACTGTAACTGCTTAATGGCTTTCAAGTCCTAGTCTCAACCCCTTTGAGTGAGGTAGGATTTCTTGAATGCATAAAACAAGCATAGTTGTATGAAG
This sequence comes from Oceanodroma leucorhoa, assembly GCA_030449065.1. Taxonomy (NCBI): domain Eukaryota; kingdom Metazoa; phylum Chordata; class Aves; order Procellariiformes; genus Oceanodroma; species Oceanodroma leucorhoa. The sequence continues at coordinate 8,024,245 of JASVER010000016.1, forward strand.
TTCATGCCAGGAAGTCTCTTATAGCACGCTGGRTCCATGTCAGTGCAGTTAGTTGAATTGTAAATACTTGCATTGTGAAATTTCACGTCAAAACAGCAAGTGGAAGAAAACAGTTCTGAACAGCATACGACCAAAAAAGTGAAAAACTTTTCTTTAAGGGATTTCTGCTGCACATTTTAGTTAAACGTGTGTTTTATTATCTCTATTGCAAGGGAAGTTGAAGTCAACCGCATCTGATTTTAGTACCACTCATCTGTGTTAAATTCATACGTAAGCAAAGTTAAGTTACTAGTCTGTAAATAGGGTAAGCTGCAGCTCAATCTTTGTGTTTTAGTTTCTGCTGCTGTATAATTTAGTTTATTCCATGTTAATTCTATTTCCAGTTATTTGGTCCAGGAATTCAGCCTCATCATTGTGACCTCACTAATATGGATGGAGTTGTTACTGTAACCCCGAGAAGCATTGATGCCGAAACCTACGTGGAAGGTCAGCGTATTTCAGAAACCACTATGCTGCAAAGTGGAATGAAGGTTCAGTTTGGGTCATCTCATGTATTTAAGTTTGTGGATCCCACTCAGGACCATGTTATTCCTAAAAGACCTATTGATGCAAATCTTATGGTCAAAGGTCCAAGACACAAAACTGGGTGAGTAAAATTTATTTTCTTCTCACAGAGGTGAAGGGGGGAGCCTTTGAAAAAGTAGAGAATGATAGCGTTATAAATGGCCTGTGACTGGAGTATAACTTTAAATGTGTTCTGAGTAGCTGCTTTTAAGTGTTAAATATATAATAACTATTTTAATACTTGAGCTCCACCTTGTGATTTTTTTTAGGATTAGCAAGTGTCTTTTTCATTATGAAGTATTCAGACAAGTTTTCCTGATGCTCACTTCTGTGTTAAAAACAGTGGAATGCCTTATTTTAATGTATTTCAAAATTCATCCAACCTCCAGGAAAAGTAAAGAATTCACTGAATGTTTTCAGAGAGCCTGGTTTTTGTTTTTTCTCAGATAGTAAATCTTAAAATTCCACTAGGAGGATTTGGAAATGAAGTAGGGTAGTCACGAAATGAGACTGACAAGATAGAAAACTAAATGTGCCAATGTAGCAACCACTTTTTACAGTGTGATTACTTATCTTCTAGTTTCTGTGTTGCAAGGACTGACAGTCCAGAAGTCCATCCTGTCGTTTCTCTGTATATTCATATTTTGATAGGTGCATAATAAAAATACTGATTATAGATTTAGTGACTTGCAGGGGCTCAGGTATTCTGTTCAGTGGCTATAGAAATATTCAGGAGAAACAGTCTTAAAATCAGACTGTATAGCATGGAAAAAAATAACATCGTATCTTCCTCTCTGGGTCCAAATGAGGCTACTATTGTAGTATACTGTGGTTTAGAAAAGAAACAAATTAGCTTGGAGATGAATGAGAGAAAGATACCTAGGAAAAGAAAAAAAAAAATTCTGGCTAATGTGCTGAGTTAATATGGAGATATACTTTATTATTTTTTCTCCACTTTATTTTAATGTGGAAGTACACTGTCTGCTTGTTGCAGGACCTGTCTGCAGGAAGACCTCCAGCCATTTAGCTGTCATGTAATATTTCTACTTAAATTTTGAGTTCATTGTACATCTAGCCTGCAGATCAATAGACAAATGTTCTTGCAGGTTTACATAGTCAACTGAAAAGCACTGTACTACTGCAGAGCTTTACCTGGACAGCAAAATCTCTGGCAAAGGGCTACTGCAGCTTGAATAATCAAATATTTTTTAAATCTTTAGAATAAGCAGATAATAAAATGCATTACTATGATTTATGAATGATGTACATTGTCAAGATTGTTGTACATTTAGTACTGAAGAGCTGAGCAAAAAGTTGTAGCAAGCCTACTACAGTGAATACAATACCTTGAACATATTTTTATGTGTTTTTATATTATTTATTTTATGTGTATTTATATTTTCGGACTTGACTGGGAAAAAGTGTAACTAAGAATCGGTTTTTCCAAAGGAAATTATCTGTATAAATATTTGTAGTGTTTTTATATAAAGAATTGGTACAGTGTTTTAAAAAGTTAATATTAACTGGACTCATAGTATACCTCTTGAATTTTAATTTACTAATTTTAGCTGCTCTGTTCCTTGTTTGTTAAATGTTTAACAATATAATTTCTAAGAAGTACTTGAAATGTTATCTTGCTTTTAGAGCTGTTCAGGAAACCACATTTGATCTGGAGGGAGATGTTCACAGTGGAACAGCATTACCAGCAAGCAAGGTATTAATATTATGACTAAATTGGCAATAAATAATGAAAGATCATGTGTAAGTTAGGTCAAAATTGTAACACCAGTAGTATTTGGTAAAGTGCGGCCAGTTCATCATTGTCCTCAGCCATTTCCTGTTGTGGGTGRCTTGGGTATCATGTGCGTTATTGTTACTACATTTTTGCACAAAACTGTTCTGTTCAAGTTTGTATTAGTATTTGGCATGTGTTCCATTACAAGAATAGTTACTTTTTTAGAAAGGGAAATGCCTCAAGCCTGGAATAGTTTCTTCCCAAACTGACCTATTGAAGGCAGATTACRTGCAGGTAAGAGATTCATATTAGAAATGATACATCATTATCTCATGTATGTAGCATACGAATGTATGTAGCATATGACTATTGTCATCTGCAACAGGGTAAATAAATGTTTTATATAAAACGTGAAAGGGTGTTCAATTTTAATTTAACTAGGCTTTTAAAATTTAATGGATGTGACTTTTGACTTCAATAGAGCTCGTGTACACACATTGACTAAACAAACTGTCTCTGCAGTCACATAGTTATAAATATTTTATGAGGTGATAATCTTCTCTTGCTTTCTTTCTGCACTGTCTTTCTGTTAATAAATTCTGTGCCAGAGTTGCATTTTCCAAGAGCAAACAAATAGAATAAAATGACACAATGGTTAATGCTTGGTGCTATGATCACATGCATCAGATGAAATGAGAGAATGAATTATTTCAGCAGCATGACAGGTAGTAGTCCTCCCAGAAATGCATTTCCTTTTATGTTTTATTACTACTATAATCAAATTTAAATACTTGTAAAGAAATTTAGCGATATTGGTGTGGCAGTGTAGGTATTAGTAGTACTCTGATAGCTTTTGAATATATTTGTTAGTCTTAAATTTTTTTTCTTGCCACAGACTTCTGATTCATTTTTTCTCCTTTCTTTGTTTGTGACAATGCTTTCTTTTATCTCGGATGCATTCTTTACCTCTGATGGGAATTTATTTAGTGACATTTTGAAAGGAAAAAATAAAAGAAACTTTGTAAACTATTAAAATGACTCAAAATTGCTCAGAATTGGAGTGTCTGACATTATTATAGCGTACCTCGTATTCTTTTCAGACTCATTAGAAAAATACTTTTAGTGCACCTAGGGAAGCTTGGGAAAATTTAAATTTTTTTTGAGTTGTAGTGGTTGAGAATGTGCATGACGTCTTGTCAAATCACTGGCGAATCACTTGTTTTCTAACAGTTGCTCTTACAAGTTTGCTTTTCTATTTGGAAAAGGGGTAACAATAACTTTCATTAAAGTTCTCTGAGACCTGGTGATGAAAAGTGATTCATGGATTATCGATATTGAAAAAACTATTTTGTTCAAACTCTTATTCTGAGATGCACTTTTTGGTAGGTTTTCTTGTGTCAAAGCAAATTATCTAGTCCTAGAAATTTCGTAGGAAATATGGAAACATTTCGTATTTTACTGATGTTTTGTTTTCAACTGTTTATACTGAAAAATAATTGCTACATATTTTGCTGCTTAAAGCAGCATGTTTTTCCCCTTCCTGATAGGGTTTGGTGTAATTGGAAATCATAAATTAAAAGCTTCCTATTAAGGAGCTTGTGACACTGAAAGAAAAAAAMCAGAATTGTACGTAAAAAATTGCATAGTTTGAATTGCCATTTCTTGTCTTGGGAAATTATGTAGTGTCTAGCAGATCAGACTTCCCTTAAGAACAGGATAAATTATGGCATGGATCAATAATGTAAGCACTTGGAGCTATTGCAGATGCAGGGTAGGAGAGCATAGCCAGTTTTAAACCTGTTGATATGTTTAACTTTGTCTCTTAGCTAAGTTTTCATTAACAATTCATTCTTACTTTGTATTGATAACTATGCAACTATTAAATAAAGACATTGGAAATTTTCATTATATGTTCTTGCAGTGCATTAACAAATAGCTGCTCCTAGCTGGCCATTGTCGTCTTTTGAATTGAAAGTGTGTTCTTTGCTTCATTGTGRTAAAAACACCTGCTGAGCTGCTGGATTCTGTGCTGTACTCTTCTGTTTTCCCATCTCTTTTCAAGCCTCAAATTGATACTTCATTTTAATAGTGCCAAGCACAAATACTGGCTAATCCAATGTTTGCATGCTAAGCACCTGTCCCGCTGTTTTGAATTAGAGCACCAGCAGGCTTGATGGTGACAGGACATCATCAGCATCCAGCACAGCTGAACGAGGAATGGTGAAGCCAATGATTAGAATAGAACAGCAGCAAGATTACCGCAGACAGGAAAGCAGGTAGGAAATGTGTAATCCATTACTTCTCATAGTAGAAAAAACTGGATACATTTTTCTGATAGATAAGCAGTGTATTAAAATATTCTAAACTACCTGATATTTCCTATGTAAAATGAGATTTCCTTTGAGGTCTCACTCCAAATAAAACCCAGGATTAACAACCAAAGCAAAAAATTTCACAATATTTWAAAAAAAAATTATCCCTTTGCTTCAATTTTCTATTATTTGTAGTTCTCTTTTTGTAAAGCCAAGCTGATAGTCATGTCACATGATTGCTGATTTGTGATTACGGATGTCATATGAAATGCCTTTAGTAACAAAAGTACAATTATTTGAAATTTCCATTTGTCAGTGGCAAGGTGATGTGCTTTACTCTGGAGAGGGAAATAACCAGGTCATTCCTATTTCTACAGTAATGTTGTTGGCAAATCTTGTGAGCAAGAATGCTTGTCTTGCAAAGTTACGTAATTTATAAATACATATAATACCTCCTTCTTGATTTTTGCTTATGATATAGTGGCTGTTAATAGGTAGATAAATGCTATCCCATTTTGCTCATAGGCCCTTTTTTCAGGTACAGAATGACACTTTCCATGCCCTGCATATTCAGTTTGTTTCCAAAGCCATAGTGGAAAACACTGACTTCAAATTGTATGCCATTTTCTTGCTATTCACTCTCCATGTATTCATAATACCTTGTTCAAATTCAGTTTGTGACCATCCAAAAGGACTCAACTCCTTGTGTTTTAATACTAGCATTTCTTCAAAAATTGTCTCTATTTTCCACCATAAATAGAGGAGACCTGATGGCGTGCATCCAAAGATGCTGGGAGTTGGGTGACATCATTGTAAAGTCACTGTCTCATCTTTGAAGGGTCGTGGAGATGAGAGGTAATAAATGACTGGAAAAGACAAAGTGGAAGATACAGAAAATAGGGACCAATCAGCAGTAATTCAGGCCCTGGGAAAATTATAGAACAAGTCCTTGTAGAAGCTATTTCAAGGCACACAAAGGACAAGAAAATGGTTAAGAAAAGACAGCATGGATTTACTAAGGTTAAATCATGCTTGACCAACCTGACTAGCTTCCATGATGAAACAACTTGCATAGTTAATGAGGGGAGAGCTCTGAGCATCATATCATCTACCTGATTCTAAGAAGGCATTGTCACAATCTTCCAGAACATCCTTGTTGATAAGATATAGTCTGGATCAGTGGACCACAAGATGAGTGGAAAACTGGCTAAACTGCCAGGCTGAGAGCGTGATGGTTAATTGTTCAAAGCTGAACTTGGCAGCTGGTCGTGAGTTGAGTTTCTCAAGGTCAATATTGGATCTGATACTACTCAGTAACTGTATAAACAATCTGGGTGACAGGATTGAATGCATCATCACCAATTTTGTGGGTAATACCAAACTTGGAGGACAGCAAATAAGCCACAAAGAGGGGCCACTGTTCAGAGAGACCTGTGCAACAAGAATTGCATGAAGTTTAACAAAAGTAAATGTGAAGTTCTGGATATGAGACAGAAAATGCCAAGAGCAATGTAGGCTGAAGTCTGACCATTTGGATTGTAGCTCTGCTGAAAAGAACCTGGGATCCTGGTGTACAGCAAGCTAAACTTGAGTCAGCAGTGTATCCTTGCAGCAGTGAAGGCAAACTATGTCCTGGGCTGCATCAGCAAGAACACAGCCAGCAGTTCAAGGGATATGATTATCCCACTTTACTTGGCTCTGTGAGTCCACACCTGGAATACTGTGTCCAGTTTTGGTGCTCCCAGTTCAAGAGAGAGATTGAAGAACTGGCAACAGTCCTGCAAAGAGACATCTCCACCAGGATGATTAGAGGATTAAAGAACTTGATGTATGAAGAAAGATTGAAGGGTTTGGTTTTTTTCARTCTAGAGAGAAGGTGGCTCAGGGTGGATCTAATCACAATCTTCCAATACCTAAAAGGGTATTTATAGAGAAAGATGGAGGTACTGTCATCACAAGGATGCTGGTTTACAGGTGAAAAGGCAATGAGCAAAAGTTGCTTTGAGGGAAAATTGGCTGGCTGTAGGGAGTGGGGGGTAGGAATCTTCACTGTGAGACCAAGTGAACATTGGGATATGTTGCCCAGAGAACTGGTAGAATCTCCCTCACTGGAAATTTTCAAGATTCTGCTTGACAAGGCTCTGGATACCCTGGATAAAGCCCTGCTTTCAACAGAAGGTTGGAGCACATGATCTCTAGAGGTCCCTTTCAACTTAGGGTTCTGTACAATTGTTTTTTCTCTGGAGTCCAGTGTCAGTCAGTTCTGATAAAAAGAACATATTTATGAAAAGAATGACAAGGGTACCTAGAGTTGGAATTGCATAGCCTTGATAAGAGAAGGCTCAGGGCAGATCTTATCAATGTGTGTAAATACCTGATGGGAGGAACTTTACTGTGAGAGTGACTGAACACTGGAACAGATTGCCCAGAGAGGGTATGGAGTTTCTATGCCTGAGATACTCAAAACCTGACTGGACAAGATCATGAGCAACTTGCTCTAGTTGACCCTGTTTTGAGCAGGGAAGTTGAACCAGATGATCTCCAGAGGTCCCTTCACACCTCAGCAATCCTGTGATTCTGTGAAAAGAATTTTTTTTCTGAAATCTTAAGAAAAATACAAGATTATATTGCTGTCTACATAAATCAGCTTTTAAATTTAGATGAATTGCTATGATAAATGGATGAAAGGTAAGGTAAATGTGCTGCAGGGTTAAAAGTGATTCAAGTTGTAAAGCTGCTAATGTGAAGCTTCTAGTACCTTTAGGTGGATTTATTATTCACTAGACAGAAAACAGAGTTCAGAGATGTGAGTGGTAGAAAAAAGAAAAAAGAAAAAAAAAGGGCAGAAAATTGTGCTTCCACCTGAACTGAATTCCTGATGTTCTAGTGTTTTGTAGCAGGGACATCTTTTAAATGCTTTCAGTAAAGTTACAGTAGAATACAACTCAGTTCTACTCTGCACTCTCTTGTTAGAGTGCCTGGGAATCTTCAGTGTCTTTTTCAGAACTGTTTTTATTAAGGTTGCTGAAGGTTTAACTCCTTCTTGAATTACTAGTGTTTTAACTGTAGTTTTCCTCTCTCATAAAAGATCAACAAAACTTTTTTGTGAACTTTTTGCAGCCTGTCAGAAGTTCTTGAGGCTTCTACTGTTAATATTTCTTGAGTTATACCTGTGCATTTGTATGTGTATGAAGATTATTAAATTTCTGTATTTCTGCCTTTCAGCAAAAGCACTTGTTATAAAGAGGATTATCTTGTGCAGTAGCTGTATGTTTCAAAAATACAGAGCTATCTGTGAGCTGCATCTGTTTTTTTAAACTTTTTAAATTCCTTCTGAAGACAATAGGCATACAAGTCTTACTGTTACACAGGGTTTTTTCACCTTGGTACCTGTGCGCAGAAAATGTTTTTCGAGAGGCATCCAAATTACACTTAGATTTGTGATAGCTACAACTGCAGAGATCCTTTTTTATCACCAGTGTTGACATTGCTATTTTATTTCTGTGTGTATAGTATGTGTTGTGTAATTACATTGAGTTATTTATCTAAATACAGCATTTCTATCACATGCTCTTTCTCAGATACATTTCACTGTGTTGAGATTAACAAATTAGCAAAGTCAGGCTGTCACATTAGGAAATGCCAGGCAATATGTTCCTCAAGTGAACTGAATTCTTCCCCTTTGTGGATGTACTTTGTGAATCTTTAGTTAGGCCTCCTCTGGGATACTCTGGTCTCATTTTGTGAACTGTAAGGACAGTAATCGTGGAGTGAAGTAACTGTTATGTTAGTTTGAGAAACCAAGAAATTTTCACTGAGCAGTTCCAGGTTCTTGTTATTCTGTACTAAGTGTTCTTGTCTGTTCTTTTTGTGTGTGTTCATCACTGCTGTTCAAAGGTGAATAATAAGACAAATAAGACTTTCTTCCAGTCACTCACCGAATGGGTTGAAGACCAAAGATTAGAACTTGGCTGCCTTATTTTTTCATCTCTAGTCTCTAGGAAAAAAAAAATGAAATCTGAGAGCATAACTCCAATTTACTTATTGGGTATGGTTGTTCTGATTGAAATGTGATTCTGTGAAATAAAAGATGATGACTATTTAGTTAAGGATTATGGTTATACATCCTCATTAGATAACTGACTTCAATTAGCATGAGCAAGCATATAATAAAGAAAAAAAATATCACTTTTTCCCTTGGGTACCCTTCACGAGTTCTTAAAAATGTGTTTGGAAATGAGAATAGTGATATTTAAGTGGTGTTAATGGGATGCAGACACTTACTTGATTCCTAATTTTAACATGCCGTACAAAATTTATACGTAACTAGTGTGCTGGCTAAAACAACCACACGAGGACAGAGGATTTTTTTTTTTTTTAAATGCAATTTGTCAGTTGCATTAGACAATTAATCTAGGAGAATACAGAAATATCTGGAGAATGTATTATTGTTTTTAATGCGATTTTAAAGTGTAATATTACCTGATGCTATACTTAGAGAGGAGGCAACCCCTAATCAATATTTTATGGCCTTGCTAGACATACCCTAACTAGACTTTCAGACTGGTTTGGCTCAGAGACTTTAATCACCACGGAGAGGATTTTTGAATAAAAGCAATAGCACAAAGGCAATATATACTTAAAATGTATCCAGTAACAAAGCAGGTTGGCTAGCTGCTGTCATATCAGAAGCACAGACGGTTATTTTAACTTAAATTTCCAATTTGCAAAGCTTAATTAGAGAGTATTTCTTGTGTGTGTGCTTAGGGAAGGCAGAAAATTGTACATTAGTTGAAGGAAACTCATATTAAGGTAGCTAAAATAATTGACTTAACTGCATCTGTTCCTAGAGAACTAATTTACAGGGAAAACTAAATTAACATCTTTTAAAGAAGTCTTTTCCTCTTCCTACTTCATATTAATTTCTCTCTTAAAGCCAATTTCCAAAATTCTGTAAGCAATCTTGCACTAATCCATGTCAGTTCTTATCTCTCCTATTGCTTTATCTCCCATTGGAGGGAAGACTGAGAATCCTGTTCCTTCATTTGTGCTGAAAGGGATCACTATCTTTTTGTTCTAAAGAAAAGGAAATAAATCATCAGCTGAAATCTGTCATTAGTTTACCAGCCAGTTTGTTGAAACATTTCTTTGTCTTATTGCCATTCCTATAGTGACAGATTAAAAATTTCTCTGGAGCTGTCACTATAGTTCTATTTTGATAATGCTGTGTGAGTATTAGTTATTCTTCTATGGAAGTAATTAAGTTCACAGTGAAGATGATGCACTTTTGACAGTGTGGAGGTAGTGAGAAATTCGTTCATCTTAAATTTATAGCAATAAAAACAGAGGAAATCCTACAATTTACACACCGAGTGCTCTTCATAAAGAGAGCATGCTGCCATGTTTGAAATGTAACTGAACTGGCAGATTCTTGCGTACATATTGCCCTGCTGTGCCTGCTGTTCCTTCACTTTTAGCTCCCCAGAACTTCGTTTTGCTGAGCTCTTTTTATAATAAAGCATTATCTAGATGATGTAACTGAGTTCTCTGTTGGTTTAAGTTTTTGCAAGTTTAAAAAACAAAAAAACCCCCACCAAAACCCAAAGGTACCCTTATTTTTTTGACTGAATATGCTAAAAGTTAATTTTAGATCTTCTGACATCAGCCTTCAGAGTTACCTTGTGGATTTTTACTGCAGGAGATAGMTGAATAAAGGCCTTCAGTGTCCTATCTCTGCTTTGTGGCATAACTAAAATTTCTCACGAGAATGAGGCTTATATAATCATATTACAGTCCTTTCTTTATCAAAGTTGCTGGGGAAGTAGAAAGCTACCTATTGTGTTATATGTGGTTAAAAATGGCTATTGCATACAGAAGATGTTAAGCTTTTGCATATTTCCTAAAAAATATGCAAAATATTTGGGTACAAAATAGGTGCCTAACTACAGAGAATAGCTCAATTAATGCTTTTGCTTAAGGGAGGAATGAAATATGTGCTTAACCTTTTGTAGACACCAGAAAAATCCATTTTCTATTCTTTCTTCTCCTCTGTGAATTCTCTGATAGGTACTGATAAGAAAGAGCCCTGCAGTCAGTTTAWGTGAGGACATAGTTCTGGGGCTCATGGAATGACTGCTGTTTCTTAACGTAGCATAGCAACAGCCAGGTGAGGGTAGGGGCTAGATTTTACCTCCTTTTCCTACTTAGCAGAAGAAAGGACAAATAAGTTGACCACGTTCTCATTGGTTTTGAGGGCATTAAGGATAGCAAAGTACATTTGTTGTAACCAAGCTGATGTTTCAGGTGAAGCTTCATTCACTTTCTTTCATGTGTCCATGAATAATTTGTTATTTGAATCCTGTCAATGGCAGATGGCAAACTGATCCTATCAGTCTGCCATCCAGCACAGAAGACGATGTTCATTAATATCACAGACTCCACAGTTCCAAGTCTGTATTTTGATCTGTTGGGTTGCAGGCAAATATAGCTTGAATGATTCTAGAGGAAAGGTAAAAAAAAGGATTGTTTTGGGGAAGGATGTTGTGTCAGCATTTGGAACCAGTGTATTTGGAGAAATCTGTCATTTTTACAGTGGAATTAATATCACCCGTGTGGATTGTTTGTTTCAATTTTTGTCTTCTTTCTTTAGACCTCAGGATGCCCATGGACCAGAACTGATACTACCTGCCAGTATTGAATTCAGGGAAAGCTGTGAGTAAATTGTGAAGTTATAACACTAACCTGTTGACACGTTTTTCTATAGTGTAATATTTCAGTCAGTTTGAAAACTTAAGGCTAACTTAAGTAAACATTGAAAAGAATAATGACTAAACAGATGACAGCTAATCCAGTAATATAATTTATTTTGTTGGGGAGGGTGAACAGACACTTCAGATATTGAGGCAGGTTCATGCATATCCAATTCTAATTGCATTTCAACTCTTTCTCTTCAGAAATTCAAATTTAACTGTGAAAAAATTGTTAATCCCACCTCCTCAACAGTACATTGAATTCATTCTTTTCTATACTGTTCTCCATGCCTTGGACAATCGATTGCATCTTGGTCAAAATCCATTTTATATAAAATCTGATCAGGTTTAAATTTTCATTTAAGATTTAATTTTTTGTTATCTTGGTCCCCAGGTTTTTAAGTTCTTGGATCTGGTAGAAAAATATCATACCAGAGATTTGCCCACACTTCAAATATTTGAAACTAAATAGATTTATGAGCAAAGACAGATTTTTATTAGTATAAAATTCCCTATAATAAGGGAGCTTTGTAGGAATAGAATGGACAAGATAAAACTTGCATTTTCCTGTTCCCTTGCAGATGCAAATTTTCAGCAAAGAGTTAGGAAATAGTACAGAAATGTTTCCTGAGGATCAGATTTTCTAGCTTTATATAGAAGTGTGGTGTTATTGTGCCTAAGTAACTGTAGTACATAATAAACAATTCCTTTAAGTTGCTTCCCTCTCTCCCTCTCCTCCTCCAAAAAGAAATCCTCTACGCCCCAAGTTATGAAATTGTTTTATTTCATTTTCTTTCTGTCTTTGGCTTTATGACATGTTTTTTTCCTCTTTCTCTACAGCTGAAGATGCCTTCTTATCTGCCATTATAAATTACACAAATAGCTCGACAGTTCATTTTAAGCTGTCACCTACGTATGTTTTGTATATGACATGTCGGTATGTATTGTCAAGCCAGTACAGACCTGACATCACTCCTACTGAGCGTACTCACAAAGTCATTGCAATAGTCAACAAGATGGTGAACATGATGGAAGGAGTTATACAGGTGAGTTTCTCTGCAAAAACATGTCAAGGGAATTAAATACATCTTGTAGATTATCTAGTAACCTTCTTAGTCTTTTTCTTAGTGTTTAACCAGCTATTGTTAAGGGTCAGACTTTACATTGCATTGATTGGCCATGTGAAGGTTTGCTTTTGTGTCAATGAATAACGCGAGTGGTAAGAAACTCCTGAGCAATGTGGGAGGTTAGGGAGGGGCTGTTGCTCTGAAGATATGTTCTCTGACAAGAAGTTACTCTTCTCTTCTCTAGAAGGTAAGATCTTTGCAAGCATTTCTGGCCGTGAGCTCCTGTAAAACAAGTTGGATGTGCTTATTCAAGAGTATCATATAGATAGCATTGTTTGCACTGGCTGATTCTTGAAGTGAACACACGAAAAAGAAACATGACACACTAATTTTGATCCTGTTACTTTTACAACTTCTGTAATCACAGAAATGGTGATAAAACTGGACTTTTTGAACCAAGCTGACACAATTGCTTTATAAAAAGAAATATAAGTTCTCAAGTGTTCCAACATCTTATATGTAGTCTGATGCTATTGCTATTACATGTGCAAGACTTCTACAGAAGCACAGGGTGAGTTCTGTTTTGTGTAGGAATGCAGGATAAGAACCACTGGGTTGTCTGTGAAATTAGACAATACCTTGCATTGTGTCACTGTTGATAAAATGTAGTGGTCATTTCCTGAAAAGGGGGTGCTAGTTCAGGTATCTTCACTAGCTAATTAATTATTTTAACTTCTTGTCTGCAGGTTTTTCTCAGAGGAAGAATTGAAATATATTTCTATATTTATTAAAACACACATGTTTGTTGCAAAAAGTACTGCCATAATAGCCCATACAGAGCAAGGACCCTGCTGTGCTAGGCACTGTGCAAGCGTAACAAATGCATCAGTCCTGCTTTAGAGAGTTTATGATGCAAGTGTTATACAACAGGTTGATCAAGGGAGAAGAGGAAAGTAAACAACAAGAGAGTGGCATGAAAGTCACAGCAAACCAAAACTGTGCAGCTTTTGTTCAGGTTTTGGAAAGATTTAGTGGAGTTTTCAGTAGAGAGAATTAGACAGCTCTGTAAACAGTTACAACAGGCTCTCACCTTTCACAAGAAAGAATGGGAGAAAATACCAGTGTTGGAGACATTTTACAGTAAGGAAACAAAGACTAGCCTTTCATGTACATTCTGAAGCTGATGAGAGGTCAAAAGGTGGTTTGAATCTGAAGCRAAGAACTAGCATGTTGCTTTGATTCTTGATGCCATGGTAAATGGATATTTGATAAAATGGAAATGGTATAAAAAATTAAATATTCAGGTTCTGCTATTAAAAAAAAAAAAGATCTGGCTGTGGAAGAGTGAATTTGTTAAAGCCAGAGGGAAGACTGTGGCAGTAGTGGACAACATGAAATGTGAATAGCCTGGACATAAGCAATTTAGTAAGTAATGAAAGGGTAGGCTTAAAATATAATCTGGAAGTTACAGGGCTGAATCAAAGAAAGTCACTTGGTTTATATAACTAATATAAACTTGTAACAATGACCCCCAAAAGACTTGGGGTGACAGGGATGGGTACAGTGGGAAAGCAAAGATAAAGTTCTGCATTCTTTGTGTTGAACTAAAATGCATAACCATGTGGCTGCTAGAAGATACTAGAGAGGTGGGTTCAAACATCAGTTTGATTTGAAAACAAATCAAAGGTAGAAAATAGATTATCCTGTGAAAACATTGATGTACAGCACTGAGAAGGGCTTCCCAAATCAACTCCAGCCTTCTGGTTGTTGCAAGCAAGTGTATTTTATGTGATTGTGCTAATAGTACTACAAAACTGTTACAACCAAGTGTTTGTCTGGACTGTCCTTTGTGAAAGGCCATTTCTACAGCCTTGCAACTCTATAGTTGCAATCTAATCTCCAACCTAAAATTTAAGGAAGACATCAACAAGGAAGTGGTAGCTCCATTTGTGGTTTGTGAAAGATGTTACCTAGTTGCAAGAAATAAACTAAAGAGAGTTGGAGGCTGAAGAAAATTGGGAGAAGGTTCTTCCAAATTTCATGCGAAGAAGCTGGAGGAAAGGGGGAAAATTACAAATGTGATGAAAAAATAGAACTTCAATTTTAAGGTTAATGGGCTGGAGACAAAGAAATGCATTSATTCTAAAGCTTGACCAGGAAAATGTCATTAGCTTGGACCTGTCTTAGTGGAGTATAAATAGTACTAGCTAAACTAAGTCAAATTACTTCATCTAAGCTGTAGAATGAGTGGTTATATTGATGGCTGTCACAGTTAAACTACCATGTAACAAGTCGCTGTATCACAATAGCTTTTTTTCGTATGTCTCGACTGTAAAGCATGCCTGCACTGAAGGGAATCTGGGAGTGTGAAGGACAGAGAAGACAGATGGGAGGCAAGGGGAGAGAGACACCCAAAACAGAAGTAGAAGGAAGGTGCACAAACTCTTGTGCTGCACCGTGGGAGAAAAATAAATTTTTTCGATCCTAATTTTGCCTGCCTAGATCATAAGGAGACTTGATAGCTTTCTGAAGTTACTCAAGGAGTACTTGCTAACAAATTAAGTCTGTGACTTTCTGTAGTCTTTGCATTAGTGTATGCAAATATTATAGAAGACTTCATATGAGATAGGTATAAAATTTGAGAGATCTATGAGAAGGCTCAGTTCTTTCAATAACAATCTAGGAATAGAAACAATTCGTACAAAAAAGCCAATTTTTTGTATCCTGATTTTTTTTCAAATAATTCTGTGGCATTTCTGATCCTCTGCAAATTTTAACATTTTTTTGTAGAAGGAGCATCTTCTTTTGTTCTGTGCCATCTTCAGTTAGTTCAGAGTGCCTTAGCTGGAAAGGAGGAAGAAGCAAAAAAGCAGTGGCAATTTGGTTTTTTGAGCTCTAACTAAAATTATCATAGTAACAGCAAATGACACCTCAAATTTTTGCATCTAAGCTGACTGTGTTGCAGGTGAGGGAGTGGTCTGAATAGAAAGCCAAAAAGAATTAAGTAAGAGCTCAGTTTTAAATAATCAGACAAACATATCTGGTGGGGTTTTTTTGTTTGCTTAACTCAGTGTAGYTTTTATGTACCAGCAAGTAAGCAGCTTAGTGTGGTATTTCATTTGACTCTCTTTTGTTGTTTAAAACAGTCTTTTTGTTCTTTAATTGAAAAGCCATGTATTAAATTTGTCCTAGGTGTTTTATGTTTTTTGTTTCATTTCGTTTGTTGGTGGTTTTTTGGGTTTTGTTTTGTTTTCTGGTGGGGTTTTTCTGTCCCCCTTTGTGTTTGTTTGTACATTGTTTTCATTGCAGCAGTGTGGGCAAATAGCTCCCTGGATCAGTTATTTGGATGGCTAGTTACCCCGTTGCCTGCAAAAAGTTCTGTGGAGTTTCTGTGGTGCACTGAGCATGGAATAACTAACTAGTCTGGGATGTCAACTAGTATAGGGCATTCCTTGAATTAATTGTGACATGTGGGCACTTCAGTTCTTAGCTGTTGTGCTACTAGTCCTATTAAAATAATTCAATTTTTTAAAAGGGGCTCAGTTGCATCGTAGCTACTGATTAATGCATCTGTGTATAACTGTGAACATGTGTTGTACCTTCATATTTAGTGTTTGATTTCTAAAGCTATCATGATTGTTCACAAGTTTCTTTCTTCTATTCTGTTTGATTTCCTTCGTCCGTTTTTCTCCAGGAGGTAGACCAGGTTGATCAGGTAGGATATATTGCTGGGAACTGATCCTAGCTATGTTGGCTTAGCTCAGTTTCTCATGCTGCTTCCATATCAAAATACAATACTCAAAACAGCTGGACTTGAACGGTTCATAACACTCATTCAGCAACTGGAACATGCAGTACTAAAATCCTTTTTTGACTTTGCAACTTTTACGGCATTCCATAATTTCTGCTTAACGCACTTCAATGTGGATATGAAATGACCAAAGTTCTTTTTCTTCCCTTTATTTTCTTTTTTGTTGTTTGTGGTTCCTATTCTTTGGATTTCATCTGAGGTTGCCTGGCCTGGCATTTGTGGTCGGGAGATGGTGAGATAGATCAGTACTTGATACTGAATCACCTGGTATCAAAGCCAGTGAGCGCAGTATCAGGGTGGCAGTGGGCAGTAGTGAATATGCGCTTAAAAGTGCACAGATTACCAGATACTGCATTCCACTAAGCTCTTAGCACTATATAACTAGATGCTTATGCCATGGCTTTATTGATATGGCTATTGGCAATTTAACAGAATTTTGTATGTTCAGTGAACATGTTAAAATTGAACTTAGCAGTTACAGCAATTGCAATATTACATATAAACATTTTGCAAATATCTGGTATCTGAGATATGTTTGGTGAAATGGGAAAAGGTACTGGTCTATCTTTTGGAGCCTTTTTAAGCTGCCGTGCTTTATCAGAAAACTATTTCCTTGTATTATTTCTTGCTTCTTTCCACTTACAGAAACAGAAGAATATTGCTGGGGCACTTGCCTTTTGGATGGCAAATGCATCTGAATTACTGAATTTCATAAAGCAAGACCGAGATCTTAGCCGAATTACTGTGGATGCACAAGATGTTTTGGCACACTTGGTTCAAATGGCATTCAAGTAAGGCTATCAAACTTGTGTTTCACTTAACATATTCTATGTTTTTGTGGTTTTTAGAATAACTTCACATCTTTGTCAAATTTTAGGTCTGGCAATAATGTCTTTTGTGTATTGTTAAATATCTGAGAGGAGGACTTATAAGAGAGGCTAGACTTACTTCTTTAGACAGATATTTTGTTTTATGAATATGGATCACTGGGCTATGCAAGGAGTTTCATCTGTTAGCTGTTCTTGTGATAGTTRAGGCTGCCAATGAAAATTTTAGGAAAATGTTATTTAAATTTAGTTTTATTGATTGCTTTCTTTTAATTTAAGGTTTTTATGGAGATGAGAGGAAAGGTTATTTTTGCTATTAATATATAAATACATAGGCTTAAATATTTATGGGTCTCTAAAATAATAAACCTTGCGCTCTTTAAGGTCTTCTAATTATATTAATAATCTACCCCTTTCATAATTTGCATAAACAACAATTTGCACAGTGGTTTTTTTTGCACAGTTTTTTCTTAAAAATGTAAAGACAGGTTTTGGCTTGAGGTAAAATCAACCTATGGAGTTAGCTCAGGCAATTACAGTACTTAAAAGAAAAACGGAATGAAGTATCCAATGGGAAGGGAAGTCCTCTGAGGAAACGATCCTCGAACAAAGATAACAACATTGAGTGAGCACAGTGCTAATGAACAAGAAAGGCTTAATTCTTGTACATATTTAGGTTTGTTTTTCCCCCAAGCTAGCATTGAAAAAGTTTTTCTCAGCAAATTTGTTTCTCTGAAACTAATGTTTAGAGAAGTCCCAGTGTACTTTGGGTGATTTATACCCAGCCTTCCCCCACTTGTAGGATGTCTATTTTAAATACAATCTTTTCATACTTCTGTAATAGCACAGAAAATAATCTATCTTCTTTTTATACCATGACAGGATTGGGAGACCTTACCATGGTTTAATTGTTTAGCTTTAACGGGGGCTTTATAGATCTAAAGAGCAATATGTACTATGTGAATGTGGTATGTGAAACTTTATCATTGCTTTCTGAACTTTTGAAAGGTATCAGTGAAGTACCAAACCACTTTGTTTGTACTCCCACAGATTATTTTTTTCTGTTGGTGAATTATGGGAAAATAGGGTACAGCAAGTAGCTATTTTGTTAAAGTCTTTCACTTTTTATAGCACTTCTAAATTACTAACTGTTAATGAAGCTATGCCTTTTTGCCACAGGTCAGTGTTTTGGATTGGTGTCTTGAAACAAATCTTTGCTACTTCAATTTGCTAGATAGTCATTAAAGGCAGAATATTTCTGTGGCTAGGGAGGAATGGCCCTGTATTTTTCCCTGTACATGATGAGCAGGCTGGATGCGAATGGGTATTTCTGAATTTTAGCTGTGTGTGAATTCTCCCCTAAGTACACTGTAACATGGAAGATTTCAAATGGATGTATTAAACTTTTGGAGAACAGAACTGTGCAATACATATTTAGAAGGCAAATAAAAAAAGTACAACAGAAGCATGAAAAGAAAGAAATCTGCTGTGAAAATGTTATTTGATGGTAACAACTGGCATACACCAGAATTGGTTGAAATTGCCATGGCTTTTGTTTTCTAGCAATTGAGGGTATTTCATTACAAATGTTACCAGTGAAACAGAAAGGGGAGTTGTAGAAAGCCATGAAATATTTTCCTTTACATATGTGATTACAATTTGATTCCCTTTTAGTTTCAGTTCTTAACAGAAAAATGAACATATATATATGTATAAATGAATTATCAACAACAGTGTTAAAGAAAATGTTTAATTAGTAGAAGAGAAATAATACTAAAACAGGCTTTTCATTTTACTGTAGTTAAAGGTAAGAGAAATACAAGAATCAAAAAATTGTTTACGCAAACTCTAGGGCCATTTCAGGATCTTGTGCATTGGCTCAGAATAGGAACTCTTTTTTTTTTTTTTTTTTTTTTTTTTAAATACTACTCTTGGTAGCTTTTAAAACAGAGAAAAGTGTATTTCTGTTTGGAAAAAATAGTTTTTGCAATCTTATAGAACCAAAGTTTGGCCTGACAGAATCTCTTTATGTAGCATATGGCCTTTGCTTAGAAATGTGGTAGTGATACTGCATTTACGTGGCTGTGTTTGACAGGCTGTTCCCTGACAACCTAATTCTTTTTCCCAACATTTCTAGGAAAGATATGGGAGAACTGGTCTCTCTGGCCTTTTAAAAAGTGTTATTTGGTTCCCTATAGTCACATAAATAACACTGCCATTTCAGGAATCTTGTAATTTGATAGATCTCTTTTCTTTAGAAGTATTCATAATGCACACATACAGGATTTAAAAATTTCTCTTTTTTTCCCCCTCCCTTCCAGGTACCTGGTTCATTGTCTGCAATCAGAGCTTAATAACTACATGCCAGCATTCCTTGATGATCCAGAGGAAAATAATCCTCAGAGGCCTAAAATAGGTTGGACTACTTGATCTTTTCTTGTGTCTTCTAAACAATACAGTTAATCAGTAATAAATAGAATTTTCTTAACAGTGATATGACATTTACAAGTAGGTTGCCCTAACCCCTGAGAATTGTTTGGATCAATTTTGTATGGATGATAAGAAAGGACAGTAGTGACATTCAAATTATCTATATTGGGTTTAAAAATCATGGAATAGTGTAGTTTGGAGGGGAACCTCTGGATGTAATCTAATCCAGTGTCTTGCTCAAGGCAGGTGCAACTGGATCAGGTTGTTCAGAGTATTGCCCAGTTGAGTTTTGAATCTCCACTGAGGGATGGAGATGCTACAACATCTCTGAGTAGCCTGTTCCAATGTTTGACCACCCTCATGGTGGAAATACTTTTCCTATATCTAATTGGAATTTCCTGTGTTGCAATTTTTGTGTTGGTTTGTCTGTTGTTCTATGCTATCACTGTGCACCCTTGAGAGGGATCTTATTCTGAACCCTCCCATTAGGTAGATGAAGACAGCAATAAGCTGTGTCTTTAGCCTTCTCTTTCCCCAGGATGAACCAAATCCACTTCCCTGTCCCTCTTTTATGTCCTTTTCTCCAGCTGCCTAATCATCTTGGTGGCTCTCTGCTGAATTTACTCCATTAAATCGGTATCTTCCTTGTGCTGGGGAGTCTAAAACTGGATGCTGTTCTCCAGATGCAGTCTCACAAATGCTGAATGCATAGGAGGGATTGCTTCCTTCCCTTCTGCTAGCTTCACTGCTACTAACTTGACAGATTAGTGTGCAACTGGCTACCTTTCAAGCAAGGCCACACTGCTTAATCACATTCAAATTTATGCTTACCAGGATCTCTACATCATTTTCAGCAGAGCTGCTTTCTGTCCTGGTGGCACTCAGCTTACACTGTTGCATAGACTTATTCCTTCCCAGGTGCAGGACTTGGCAGTTGCCTTTGAACTTTATGAAGTCCCTGTCAGCCCATTTCTCCAGCCTACTGAGGCCCTTCTGAAAAATCTTGCTGCCCTTCAATGTATAAATATTTCCCCCCAGCTTGGTGTCATCTGTGAATTTGCTGAGAATGCACTCCATCCAATCACTCAGGTCATTAATAAAGTCATTAAACAATGCCAATTCCAGCCTCAGTCCATGAGGGAAGCCACTAATAGCTGACTGCCAACTGTCCTTCGTATCCACAAATCCACCAAGTCCAGTGATGCAGCCGATTCTCTACCTACATTATCATCTGCTTATCCAATCCTTATCTCGGCAATTTCACTATGGATGCTATGGGAGAATCTGACAAAGTACCTCCCAGGTACCAAGGTTAAGCTGACTGGCCTTGTAGATTCCTGTCAAGGATCCCTGCCATGACACTTTAAATAAGATAGTGCTTCGCAGCAATGTCAGCCTTCCTGGGCTGTTCCTGTCCGTGAGAGCATTCGGGTCACGTGTGCTATCCCACTATTGGTAATCCCAGCTCAGTGACTGTGCTCAGACTTCTAACACCTCTTGTTTTCCATGCTGAACACATTCATGCGCAGGCCCCTGAGATTGGAACCCTGCTGTGCTTTTCATGGGGAAAGTGTGAGAGCCTCCTACATTATGTAGCCTGATGACTAAAGAAGAAAATGGAAAATGTAAAAAATGCTCAAGTTTGAAGGGATTAACTGGGGATAAAAGGTTAGGAAGAGTTAAGAAGATAGGGACATTCTGAATAACTGCAGTAAAGGTGATCTGCAGAGCTGTTAAGGACAGTCATTCTGTTCAACTACGAAGAGTATTTCAAAATTCATATGTGCTTCGAGGTCTTTTGGGTATTAAGCTTCCTGCGATTGCTTTTTTCCTGTGTTGAACACTGAAGTAAGAATATGAAGATGTACTGCTTTGGTTTTAGTGCCCTGTACTGTAAGAGAGAGAACTTTCTGGGACACGAACCCTGAAAAAGTAGCAAACTGACATTGGAATAAAGACAGATGATGATCGTTATTTCAGTTATTTTTGAGCTGCTTTATAGATTTCTGTCTTAGATAAGATGTGACAGATAATTTTTTTCAGTCACAATCCTGTGTTTCAGTGCTGAAGAAATTTATTTGGTGGTTTCTTCAATAGAGAGTTCAGATAAAAGTATTGCCTTAAAAGAAGGCTTGGAGATAAATGTTCTACTTGCATTAATGTATTCCACCAGGAAGCATATAAGGATGTTTGCTCTTGATGAAGCTAACAGGAAGACCCTGTTGCTCCTTACATAATATTGCAGTGAACTAATGGCCAAAAGGAAATTTGGATAATATTTAAAAAAACTAACGTGTAAACAGGAGATGCATTCTGCAGTTTAAGTACATCATGCACTGCAAATAGTTTCTGCTGAGATTTTTGAATACAGTTTGATGTTTAACTGCAAGGAGCTATGGAATAATTGCAATATGCATTTGAAACAGTAGAATATAAAGTTTTTAACTTGTTGTTAAAAATAACAGAAGAATGAGTTTACTTAAGTGAGGACATGATTTAAGTGTCAGATATAACCAATGATATACTTGTATACTAAATATTTCCCCAAAAGAATTTATTTTCATTTCAGGAGTTAAAAAACATATTTCAGGTATCAGTTTAATGTTGCTCCATCTTGAAAACCATGAAGCAGTAAATTTATTTCTGAAAATCTGTATAACTTAATCACATGTAGGTTCCACCTAGCATTCCCCAACCTGGGTTAGGTGTCTCTGTATTATTATTTATGGTCTAAACCAGTTGTACATTGCAGTATGTGAATGTGATTTACTTTTTGTTTTATCTCTGTAGATGATGTGCTGCATACATTGACTGGAGCTATGTCCCTCTTGCGACGATGTAGAGTGAATGCTGCTCTGACTATACAGCTCTTCTCCCAGCTGTTTCATTTTATCAACATGTGGCTTTTTAACAGATTAGTTACGGCCCCAGATTCAGGGTTATGTTCACACTATTGGGGAGCTATCGTTCGTCAACAGTTGGGCCATATTGAAGCCTGGGCAGAAAAACAGGGTTTAGAATTGGCTGCTGATTGCCACCTGAGCAGAATAGTACAGGTGAGTGTGTGTATTTCTGATTAACATTTCTCACATAATTGTATATTCAGGGAGAACATTTGTATATTCTGTGTTCCTAGAGAATAGCATGTGGATAAGTGTAGTTTGTGTGAATCAATCCTGGAACATTAAGGTAGCGTGCAAAGGCACAAAATAYGTTTTCAACATCATTATTATTTAAGTTACAAGTGAAATTAATAATTAGTGATTTTAGCCAACATGCTGTTCAGTTTCTAAGACTGAGCTACAACTATGCTGAACAGAGACAAGAAGAGTAGCGGAAAAATTGATATGCCTCATTTATGATAGGTTTAGTATTAGTTAATCTTGTAGGTACAGGAGATCTATTTAGTGGTTGTTTTGGGGATATTTATGTTGCTTCTGTAACAAGTCTGGCTTCTTGCTTTGTTTTTTCCTATGTCTCGTCTAAAGAAAACTCAGAAACAAGGCTTAAGGTTTCATTCTGGTTTGGATTTGTCTCCTGTGACTTTTTTTTTTCTCTCCTAGGCAACCACATTGCTTACCATGGACAAATACTCAAATGCAGATGTTCCAAATATTAACAGTACTTGCTTTAAGCTGAATTCTCTGCAGCTACAAGCTTTGTTGCAGAATTATCACTGTGCTCCAGATGAACCACTCATCCCAACAGTAAGTCTCTTCTGTCACTTACTGTGCTGTTTAACATACCTGAGGAATATAGACTTAAAGTAAAAAACACTAGCTGAAAATAGCTCTTGTTGTTGATTGGTCTGAAATTGTTATGAGAAGAGTCAGAGTAGGCAATCTGCTCTCCATACAATAAGAAGTATTGGTAGTATCAGCCTGCTTCTGGCCACCAACTCTGGTGGGTGTACTTCACTGCAACTCGAGCAGGATATTACCAAAAACCTCTCTTACACCGAGCTGGAATGTAAGGTAACACTGCATGTTGAGCATACTCAGAGGTGTCACTGCACCTTACACCATTTGTGGATGAAATCCAGTAGGGCGGTAGAGGAGAGGTGCACAGAGCTAGTTCTATGTATAACCACAGGAAACAAAGATTGAAATTTTGACTATAGAAATCAAATGATTTATGTATGGGATGTAAAAATCCATGAATCTTGAATCCCTTCATATAAGCAGGGGATTGTCCTTTGATGGACAGATTGATATATGGAACATTGTATGTAGAGATAGAGATATAGATATATATATGTTGTTTTCACAACTGTKTTTTATCTTGATATTTAAGACATAACTGAGTATTCTAAGTTTTATCCATGGGAAACATCTTTTTAACAAAAGTCAAAAGAGATTTTGTGTTCCTTGTAGAATTGTGATCATATGTGGCTGAAAACTCCTAAGGTAAACCCTAGTTACAGGATAGTTGACTGATCTCAAAAATCTTAAAACGTCAGGATAATCTAATATTTATATAACTGAATGCATTGTCTACAAAGTCTATTTTTTAATAACTTCGGATACATCTGTTTATTAAATCAGAGGTACCAAAGGTGTTAAGGGGGACTTGTAGCTTGGATATATTTTTATATATTGGCTACCAAACCAGAAAGTCTTTTGCTGAAGAACATAGCTTATATTCCTTGTTTACACATAGGTAGAATTCCACAGTTTATTATTACTGTTCTTTAGGGACCTCCAAAGAAATATAGTGCTAGATTTGACAGGTTGTCTTTGTGTCAGAGGGAGGATTACAATATGGCTAGTTTGTCCCATTGAGGTGAAGTGGTATTTGGGACTTCTTTGCTCCTTGCTATGAAAAAGAGTTGCACGCTCAAACTCTGAATTATTGCTGCCAAATCTGAAAAATTTCAAGGCTTGGAATTTGTTCAAAGGACTATAAATGTATTTACTTCTACGTACTTTACTTTGATGTAATTATTTTAAAAATTAGCACCTTTTATGATAAAAAGGCCCTTCTCGAATAGCACTTCTAAAGACAGGCTGCATTTATCTGACTTTCCCCTGGAAATTTGCTGAAACTGAACATTCAGATGAGAACACTTAACATGGTTTTGTCTCAACTGTCTTCTGGATTGTGCTCCAGTAATAAAATTGTTGTATCAGGCTTACAGATTCTGAGTTGCACGTTGGTGTAACTGGGGTAAGATTAAGACCAAACTGTTAAGCTGGTCTTGGGAGCCAAGTAGAAGCTGTAGAAAGAGACTGGAAATCACATCTGAATCTTTGGTAAAGCCAATACTTGTAGTAAAGGAATCTATATGTAATATTTGTAGCAGCTTCGGATAAATTAATTGTAGTAATTCTGTCTTGATGCCAGCACAATCACACATCTCTGGGGTGAGTTGTCTTCCAGAAAGAATGCTGGTTAACTAGAGGTAAAGGTACTTTTAAGTATTGATGCTGCCTGCTCATTCAAACATAGTGGTGAGTGAAACCTGGAGTGATTTCTTGGTTCCTAAGGGCAGAGCATGCAACTTGGAAGAGACTGAGTGCTCAGAGAATTACTACCTACATCTTTTTAAAAAGAAGTTGCTTGTAACTATTTTTTTATTTCACTTAACAACTGAATACTTCCATGCTAAAACGTAGGCCAGCCTAAGGCATATAAGGTAACAGAAAAATGGAGGACCTGCTYGAGGAGGGAGAGAGAAGAGCCTTTTCATTGTGCACTCTTTTGAGTTATTTGGGATAAATAGAAGACTGTAGAAACACAAAGTGCTGCTTGGACCTTTACTTTTTGTGAAGTTGTTAGAAATTTGATTTTTTTTGTTAACTTCTGAATTAATTTTCCTCAGTTCATACAATCTAGTAACAGATATCCCTTACAGATCTCTCTAAAATGTAGAAGGAAGACCACTCTGTGCTACGTGCAACCACAGTAGCTACATTGTGGAAAGTACACTGGTTTCATAGAGCTTTTTGCTATATTAAGCAGAACAGTTGTGCACCAAACGTAAAACTTAAAAGTTCCCTGCCGCACTTTGAGTGATCCTGCTCTTGTGTTGTATGCTTCTACAGTGTTATTTAAAAAATAGATATCCACCTTAAGTGATCCTTCACATTTTATTGAGCTCCCAGGAAATGTAGAATTAAATTAGTTCTATAAAACTCCAACTAGGGAACTGTATATGCCATTGGTCCTCTGTGGGTATATGTGTCCTGATGGAGCTGAAAATCCTGGTTTATACAAGTTGTCTGTTTCTTTTCTATATATTGAGTCTTACAGAAGTATATATACACTCAACAAAGCGTCAAAATTTTAAAGCTGCCTGTGATTCCACCTCTGCACAGGCATGTTCTCTGCTATGTATTTTTAAATACAGCTTTCATATCAAGTAAAAACATGCACCACAAGTTTTGGAAATATTGAAGTAAAAAGAAATACTTCTGTTATATACTCTAACTACATAATTTATGGGATTTAATCAAATAAAGCAATGCAGCGCACTGACTGTACATAGTGGAGCTGAAGAAGTTTCATATCTGATAATTTATTTTCCAAATTCCTTTTTCTTGCAGTCTCAGTATTTTCTTAATGTTAGTTTTTTCTGTAATGAAAATTATCCCTTTATAGTAACAACGTCTTTCTGCCTTCTGTCCAGGAATTGATAGAGAATGTAGTAACTGTTGCAGAAAATACAGCTGATGAACTTGCTCGCAGCGATGGCCGAGAAGTCCAACTGGAAGAGGATCCTGACTTACAGCTGCCTTTTCTTTTACCAGAAGATGGCTATTCCTGCGATGTTGTCAGAAATGTTCCAAGTGGTTTACAAGAATTTTTAGATCCGCTCTGTCAGAGAGGTTAGTTCTTCTGTTGTTTTACAATGATCATCTTTTTTTGGTGTAGTGAACACAGAATGCAAAATATATTTTAGTTAAATGTAAACCACTTTCTTTTTTTTTATGTATGTTTCAATCTTTTTATACTGTGTTCTTCAAGTGTTTACTTTTGCAACCCATAAAAAGTATGCAGGATTTTTTAATCCTTACCCTTTCTCCTGGTCCCTTTCATTCATTTTCAAGGTTCTAAATAAGCAGTGCTGAGTCACTAGTGCCTACTGAAACTTTGTTTTGCCTTTGCTCCAGAGCTTTTTTGGATTTTGGTGCTAGAGCAGCAAAAATTTACATAAATGTAAATTTTGTAATACTTCAACAATTTCACAGTCAACTTACTTTTAAAGCTAAAGTGAATTGAATAGTTAAGTCACTTTTTTTACTTACCAGCTGCTTCCATGTAACATTAAAAACCCACAGTTTAAAATAGTTCTTATAATGTTCATCAATGTAAGAATGTATGGTTTGGACATTTATAGTCCAACAAAATTTCAGATGATGAGTAGAGAGCTCTTGTGGTTGGATGAAAGTGACCTAAACTTGAGAAAGTAAAGCAGGGGGTATGTCAGAGCATTTAGAGTGAATGAACAAATTGTGATCCTTATCTTGTGCTACTCAATTCTATTAGAAGCTTTTTTGTTACGTAATTTCTTAATAATTTTCTGCTTAAAAAGCAGTTGTTCAAAAATTTCCACAGGAATATCATGGTAGGTAGGACAGCAAAGGAGGCTATCGACAAAGCAGACTTACTCTGTCCTACAGTGAAGTTTTGCAACTGTTGGTTCCAACACAGTTTATAGAAAAGCTATATTCTTGCATTAAAAAAAAAAAAAGTAGGAAACTGGCTGTTTTGAAAGTACAGTGAGTTACAGAGAATGTAGTCTTGAGACTAAAGAAGGTTAGTAGAATAAATTAATTAATAATTATAATTCATTTGCCATACAAATGTCTGTATAGTTATTACAAGTTACTCCTTTTTAATGCATACACTCAAAATTTTACTTTTTAGGTGTCCTGGTTTCGGCTGGGATAGAGTTAATTTTCTTCCTAGTAGCTGGTATAGTGCTGTGTTCTGGATTTGATATGAAAATAATGTTGATAACACACTGATGTTTTAGTTGTTGCTAAGTAATGTTACACTAGTCAAGGACTTTTCAGCTTCCCATGCTCTGCCAGGTGCACAATAAGCTGGGAGGGAGCATAGCCAGGACAGCTGACCCAAACTGGCCAAAGGGGTATTCCGTACCATATGATGTCATGCTTAGTATATAAACTGGGGGGAGTTGGCTGGGAAGGAGTGACCACTGCTCAGGAACTGGCTGGGCATTGGTCAGCGGGTGGTGAGCAACTGTATTGTGCATTGCTTATTTTGTATATTCTATTATTATTATCATTATCATTATCATTATTATTATTATTTTACCTTCCTTTTCTGTTCTATTAAACTGTTTTTATCTCAATCCATGAATTTCACTTTTTTTTTTTTTCTGATTCTTTCCCTCATCCCACTGGGAGGAGGAAAAGTGAGCAAGCAGCTGTGTGGTGTTTAGCTGCGGGGTGGGGCTAAACCATGACATTAGGTATCCCTTAAATTGTGCTGAGGGACTGGTTTGCAGTAAATAAGTGTAAACTGAATTGCTGAAAGATAGTCTTTGTGAGGGCGAGAATCTCATCTATTTGGGTGGAGTGGTTTGTAATTTGACTGTGATGTGGATTCTCACTGTCCATGATTTAGGAGACAGTGTTGATACCTCTCAGCTGCTGTGGCTCCTTTTTTCAAAATTCTAGGAATTGCTCAATTAACAAAAAACAAATCAAACAAAACCCCACTTTTAATTGCATAGTTTTATTAAAAAAAGTAATGAGTCTAGGTGAAGCTTCACCTCTGCCAAGTCTATGCTGGTTAGCTAGACTCTCTGCAAAGCAGATTTCTGTGGTGCTGTCTTACTCAGAGTTCTGGTGGTTTCTATTCTAAAAGATGACTTGGTGTTTCATGTCTCTTTTGAGTCTGGTTGGTACAAGCAATATTTTGCAGCCCAAGAGTATTCTATGACCTTGTAGTGTTTTTAAAACATATGTTTCTCAGAAGCAGCAGCTATAGAACTGTAGGATTTTGTAAATACCATAAAATTGCAGTGAAGCACATAATGGCATCTAAGATGCAAGATTAAACATACTAATGAATATAAAAAGATAAATACTTCTATTTGGTATTTCTGTGTGGCAGGCTATTTGATTTTAATTAATCWGTTGAGGAAAATACCATGACTATGTTGATGTTACTTTCTCTTTTAGGTTTTTGTAGACTAACACCTCATCCACGGTCACCAGGCACGTGGACAATATACTTTGAGGGTGCAGACTATGAAAGTCACCTGTCACATGAGAATGCTGAGCTAGTAAGTATTCATTCAGTGAATAACTGTCAAAACTGGTATCTTGGCAAGCCATTGTGTTCTTTGTGATGAGTTACAATCCTTATTAGGAAGAACAGACTTCATCATTAAACGTAGTTCATCAGTGATTTGGTGAATTTAAGGAACTGTGTGCAGATTTTTGTAAGTCAGTATTTTTCTAGGCTGCGGCGTGATATAATTCTCACGTAAGCAAACTTTGTCATGTTCCCCCACTGTGGGGGTAAATAGTGAAGAAATTCCTTTTGAACACAGGCAAAAATATATATGGACATGCATCTGTAAATAACTTGTAATGTGAATGGAGCTGCAGGCCGCTTTTATTTATAAACTGGCAGTCACCCACTAAATGTTTAATATTAAGTTGTAAACTCGTACTTTTATTCTGGTAGGTTTTCAGGAAAAGKTCTTTAGTTTTCCTTTTCATTGTACTTACTAAATAAGGGTTTCACTTCAGTGTGAGGTGGATTTTTTTTCCTGTTGTAGTTTTGTTTTGTTTTGTGTTGTTTTTTTTTGTGGTGGGGGTGTTTTTTTTCTTTGGTTGGTGTTTTTTGGGGTTTTTTTGTTGTTGTGGGGGGTTTTTTTGAGTATATGATAACCAAGAATATCAAAGTTACAGAACAACTTGGTTTTGGAAAGATGGTGGCTTTATGTGAAATAATTTTTAGAGCAACTGAACAGAAATAGCTTCATATTTACAATTGGTATTTCAATGAAATCAGGCAGGCCAACATGAAACTAGAATTATGTTCCTAAGGCCTTCTATGAAAAATACTTGCCCCTCACTATTCAGAGGGACTTGAAAGCTTCGTTTACTCTGTTCAGAACCCAACATTTGTTAGATGACATTAAGCAGTCTTGCTGCAGTGGCCTAAAGAACATGTGTACTTTACAGAAGAGAGCATCTCCTAAATCTGTATGACTGATATAGCAGAGCCCAGTCCTGAACTGGTAAGCCAGGCTCTGCAGGCTTGATATCTTGGTGAACGGGCATTTGACTGAGGAAAATATAGCAGAGACATTAATGAGACATCATGCTCTTCCTCGTCCCTTTGTTGCTCTAAAGAAATGCATTTTTTAGAGCTAGTGGAAACAAAAGTCATCTGAAATGATACTAGGTACTTGCTGTTCCTCATACTAAGAAAAAGCTAAAGTAGAGTTCTGGCCAGTCTTCCATAAAAAAGCTTGATAAAGAAATGCAGAATGAGTGGATGCTACTATTTCATTCATCCATGGAAATGAATATCATGTAAGATTGTTCAAATAACTTGATCTAATCATTCTTCTCTCTGGTACATGTATGTGAATTGAATGTGCTAAGCTTGGGAGTTCTGAAAGTCTTTAGTCTTGGTGTCTGAGCAGTGCTCTAAATGCCAGTTCACAAATCACCTCTCGATGCAACATGTCTACATAATCTAAATACTAGATAAATGTTCCATTTTATATCTGTGAGGTCTTTTTTTTTTTTTTTTTTTTTTTTTTTCCCCTCCCCAAGCCAAAATTATTCTCACAATTCTGCTTCTGTTGGTAGTCTGGGGAATTGCCCAGTCTAGGCAGTCCTCCTCAAATTTTCACTGAAGAATTTCTTTTATTCTTAGACCAAGAGAGAAATTAAGTATAGACTAACAGCAAAGTTATGTTCCTAGTGGCATACCTTTTCCAGTGTGTGTGGTTTTTGTTGAATTAGTTTAATAATGTTTCTACTTAAATTAATGGAAAAAATCCTAAATAAAGTAGGAACAGATTCTGTTCTTCTGTCATCCTTGGCACAGGAGTACTAGAATACTCCTAGCTTAAAAACTACTTGCTTTACTAATACTTGAACTTTATAAAAATGTGTTAATATTTTTTTGAATTAATTTCCTTTGCTTATATTTTTACTTTGTCATGGGTCTTGTGGAACTTGCAGTTAGCAGGTTTTAATATGAATACAAGCTGGGGTGCTTTAACTTACATGCTTCAGCTAATGAGGACTGTGATGGCAACTTTTTGAGTAGAGGGAACTGGCAACGTTGCAAAGATATAAAAAAATCACTGAACATGTTTAGGGGCTCAGGCTGTATTTGAGTTACAGAGTTTTCAGAAGTGAAAATTTTTGTAACTTTCTTTCAAGGCTTTAACTCTGCCTTTGAAATTAATTGTCCTCTTAGTATCTTTGCAGAATTACTATCTTCTAGATGCAGCACTAAACTGAGCTCCCTGTAGATCACCCTCACCTTTCTAATAGGGGCCTACTGAGTCTGAACTTCAGTTTTCATTAAAAGTTACTACACTTTTTATAGACCTGTTACATTTCAAATTGTGACTCGTTAATCATCTCTTTACTGAATTGGAGAAGCAGAAACAATGGGTAGACTTCAAAGCTTCAGTAGTGTTCATAACACAGGTGTAGTACTTGATAATGTGAGTCTATACTAATCAAATGTTAGAGATTCTACCTTTAAAATGGAGTACCAGACATATTATTTAGGGTGCGAGATCTTCTGCTGCACTGACTTAGTTTTGATTGTAGATGAACTATTTTGTGCAGTAATTTTCCTAGCCTGGCAGTGAGTATGAACTCTTGTCTTTTTTTCTTCTTTCCCCTTCCCTGTTTCATAGGCTCAGCCTTTGAGGAAAGAACCTGAAATTATCACTGTAACACTAAAAAAACAAAATGGAATGGGACTAAGCATTGTTGCTGCCAAGGTATGGAAGTCAGTTTGTGTAAGTGTTACTGAAAAAAGCTTTTTTTTTTTTTTTATCAGCCTACTGTGGAAAACGTTAATGGAAGAATCTATTTCCCTTAAGTTTGTTGTGCACATGATGTTGATCATACTTTTATTCTGGCTGGGGAATGTTTCTGTAAAATACACAGATGTGACCAATACAAGAGGAAACATAATATGGATGTAGTTATTATGACATTTAAGTTTAAACCTCTACTACAGGTTTATTCATTTTTCAGAGCCAAAAATTAATAAACAGGCTTATTTAGCACTTCTGCTGAAAAGTAGCAGAAGTATCTAGGAAAGAAAAACAGTAAATATAGTGAATAAAATGTGTGTATTTCTTTTTTAATTTGATGAAGAAATAAAATAATTCAAATACATACATTAAAGTTTGTATACTTTCTGCTATGAAGACAACACCTTATCTTTTGCACAGTGGACAGATGCATGTATGACTTCAGTTTTGCTTCTTTATAGTAGAGAACTACAACATATTAAGTAGCTTGGTGAAGGAGGGTATACCTCTTGCCCTGACTTGCTGAAATTGTGGGTGTATGCTGCTCTTAGTAGCACTAGTTAGTAATGTATAGAATGCACATACAACTCCAGCCACCAGATGGAGGACTGCACTAGTTGGTTTATGGTTTATTAACTGGGTCACATAGCAAACATAATCTTTGAGTTTTAAGCTTGTTACAAATTATGCAATGGTGATATCCAAAAGTCCTTGTTGTAATTACGTGGTGTACAACAGATAGAACAAGTCTTTCTTAACGTCTCTTCGCTGTATAGTACATGAAACTTCAGAATGCTGTAGTCCTCCTTGGCACTTAGTGCATGGGCTGAAAACATGATGGTTTTACTGCTTTTAATTCATCTCACATAGTTAATTGCTTCTGAACAGCACTATTTTTTTTTCTCTACAACTTTTCTCATTTCATAGTCTGTTCTTGAAACGGTAATCTTGCACGGTATCGGCTTTTAAGATTTATTTCTGACATCTGTAGAGGAATACCAGGTGTCGGGTGTATGTTGCTAGCAATCAGCAGTTACTGAGGAAACTTCAGCATCTGAAAAATGTAACTCAATATTCTGCTCTTATTTTGGTGGAGTGGGTTAATAATTTGAGAAGCAAATATTAGGTCTTGAGATATGCCAGATTAAATATGTGTCAGACTTCTGACTGCCATCTGCATTTCTGTTGAATGTTTCAAAATGTACAGTGGAAATTTTTTTTTTCACTTTAAACTGTGAAATATGATTTCTCATGTAGAGAGAAGCAGGATATAACAKGGGAAAAGTTTCCCTTTTCACTGGAGCTGGCTAGCTTCTATACGTTGTTTTAACACTGATACTCTTAACTTCCAGTAGCAGTATGTAACAGTGCTACTGGACAGTGTTATTTACAATACAAGTTATTTAACCAATTTCATGATTTCTTTAACATGATCAGTGATGGACGCAGCAGTCTTCATCTCAGCACAGTTGCAGAAACATTCACTGGTTCAGGCAGTGATTGCATTTCATCTTGCTGCTGTGTGCCTGCTGCAATATTGGAATTCTGATTTTAAAACGGTTATGTCTTAAACCTTGATCTGAAATAAGTAAGAGGCAGATTTTTGTTTTAGTTTCAGTGTACATAGAATAGAAACTTTTGCTTAATTTGAAGTCAGCAGAATGTTCATTGGATAGAAGAAATTGTCTCGCATTAAGTGTTGAAACAAGTTGCTGTAGTAGTTAAATAGGATTATTTTCAAGGGGTTATTTCAAGGGGTTCAAGGTGGCTTATTCTAAGTAATTAATTGCATGTTTTTCTCGTAATAGGCTTCATAAAAACAACAGAGTAAGGAAGAATACACAGGCAATAAATGTCTCAATCTGGCCAGAGCAGAACAGATTAGAGAATTGAGTGAATGTGACTGAGAAGATAGCGATAGTGGGTGGATTTTTTCTTTCTATTCCTATCTTGTTGACTTTTACTAATAATTCTTCTGACATGTCTCAAGTCATGTATCTTTTACCAGCTAAAAATTCTCATTTTTTTCCTTTGGCTGAGGAAAATGGAGGAAAAAGTCAAGTAGACTATTTTTTTAAATTTTCTAAACATTAACTGGATAGAATATCTGAAATGAGAGGGAGAGGCAAGTGTGAGAATAGGTTTAGGTTTTTCTAACTTTTTTAATAGTACAAGGTTGGCTACCTGATGCTCCTATGAACGTGCCTTACAGTTGAAGAAATGAAAGCTCATATTTATTTTCAGAAATAAACAGTTACTGCTGCCATGTACAGGATCCCAGTTTGATTGCTGACCCAGTTACATTTATTGAACTATTGGTTTCTAGAGTGCTTCAAAAGTGCTGTAATAAAAGAAAATGCAGCGGCTGGTCAATAGGTGGCCCTGCTCGAACCCGTGAAAGACAACCCTGAAACTATTAAGCTTTGGTTAGGAAAACAGTTGTTTTTTTCCTGTCATGTGACAAAATAGTCGCTCTCAGTAACATGCTGTGAAGAATGCCTTTGCATGTCAGTGCTGACCTGCCTGCCTTGTGAAGTCTTAATGGGCTCCTCGTACTTGTCACTGGCTTTGGATGAAGTTGGTTAAAATGTAGGTTGATGATATTCTGTAGACGGATGAAATGGGCAGATTCTCAGAGATCGTAAAGAAAAATAATTCCTAGTGACTACTTTTCTTCCTTCTRCCCACGGCAAAAAATCTACGCTTTCCTAGTAATCTGTGCTCATCTCTGAGGAAACATCTAGCAAATTTATGATTTGATAATTCTTTGAGTTTGTATTAGTTTGCAGGGTTTTGTAGATAAATAAAGTTTGTGCCAATTAAGAGTTTTGAATGGGGAAATTAGATACCATACCTTACATACCCCCTCCACACCAAATGTTATTAATTACCAAGTGATTGTCATGCCTTCTCTGCTGCAATCAAAATAGATGATTGGAGTTGAAGCTAAGGTTGTACAAGCAGACAAGTGATGCAACTTGC
Source organism: Oceanodroma leucorhoa (assembly GCA_030449065.1). Classification (NCBI taxonomy): domain Eukaryota; kingdom Metazoa; phylum Chordata; class Aves; order Procellariiformes; genus Oceanodroma; species Oceanodroma leucorhoa. The sequence continues at coordinate 8,058,723 of JASVER010000016.1, forward strand.
ATTGAAATGCTGTGCGCCTGTTTATTCTTATGATAGATTGTTTCAGTTTGTGATACTAGATGATTGCAAACACATTGACATTAATGTAAAAACAAAACCAAACCAAAGGAGGTGCGTTGAGGAGTATATGAAAGTGTTAGGTCCCTGGGGAACCCTGTATTTGCTCCTCCTTCCACCTAAAGACAGGTAAAATGTTTAAGTGCATTCCTTCTAATTAAATAAAATATGTGTAGCTGTGAAATAGGAGTTTTACAGGTCTGCCAGGTGTGCCAGAGAGAGCAGAAATGCCGTGCATCACCTAGTTCACCTCACTTTGCTGCGAGGGTGTTTTCTGAGGCAGGACAGCCCCTTTGAGCAACCATGTAGTAAGCGTGTACGCTATATGCAAACATACCAGGGAAAACAAGTTTAGTTATGAAACAACTGTTAGCTGCCAGAGCACTGTAAATAGTGTTGTGTTTGCTTGGGTTTTGTTTTGTTTTTTTAAATTGGGAAAATACCTAACAGCATTTCTTAAACTGAATACTTTACACCAATTTCTATTTGAAGTTAAATTGTATAGCTAGAGATGTGATCCAAAAAGGTAACTTGTTGTTCTACCCTTCTGTAGGTGTTGCATGTTTTCTTACAGTAATACTCCTGTGGGTTTCTTAGCAGTAGCTTTTGTAATAGGTGTATGGAAATGTAGTTGGTAGGAGTGGTCGGGCATCGGGAACAGTATTGCTTTTTGAGGTTGTGTGCAGAACTTGGTTGCTCTAACCCTGAAAGATGTTTTGATGTTAAAAGCTGCCTGACTCCCAACCACATTGCGGTTAAGTTTTTATGAAATCCAGATGATTTGGAAGCAGTGTGTGCATGCAGTTTACTTTAAAAATATATCGCTTTTTGGGGGCTTCGCATGTGACTTCTTAGCCATCTGCGGGCCAGCACATTACTTCCTGTTTAATTTGGAGGGTTTTTTGTCTTTTGTACAAAAGGGCTCACTTTTTGTTTTTTCTAGCACTTTTCAAAGCTTAATAAAGTCTCTAAAGTAAATGGAAGTCAGAACAGCATAACTGATTACGTAAGAGTCTGAATATTGTATTGGTTATAGCTGGTGTTGATAAACGCTACACTGTGTCATAGCATCCAGCTCCGAGTTATCTTGATGGGTATCTTGGAAAATCCAGCAGACTAGAGCGGTAGTTGCTGTTGAGGGCTGAAAGAGAAGTGGAGAATTGTTTTTTTTCTTTCAAGGATCTGTAGTCCCGGAGATCAAAATGTGGTTTTCTGTTGTTGGAAGAACAGAATCCATGGTAAGTCTGTTCAGGTTTCTGTTGGGGCTGTTTTTCTCTGAAGTTTTAAGTACTATCCCTGTACTTTTTCCTGCTCTCTTGCTTGTTTAAACCTGCCAGTAGTTATTTGTTCGTATAGCAACAATGTAATACAGCATGCAGTTAAATATAGTCAGATGTTAGTAGCTAACTTTCTAAACTCCAGAAAGAAAAAACTAATTTTTTTAGCTTGTTCTTCATATGCACTTCTCAAATTTGTGGAAGTGACTATTAATATTTAAAGTTTCAGGTGTGATAACTACTGTTTTACTGTGGCAGAGCATGAATAGCATGACCTGTGATCTGTTTACTTGTCATGTTAGTTGGCTTTAATCCAGGTTCCTCTAAAAGTCTGTTTTCCCCTTATAAAGCCTTAGTAGAATAATTAAAATTGACATCCCAAACAGTATATATTTTTAATACTCTCTAGACCCCTCCGAAAAGACCAGAACATGCAAATATGTTGCAGTTAGGATATCTTACGTTCAGCACATTCACAGAGTAGAGCATTTAAATTCTGCTTAGATTGCTAATGCACAAAAGAAAGGATTCTCGTGTTCTGCAAGAATGATAGAGCAGGTTTTGTTAATTAATCTTCACATGCTGGTTATATGCATTAGTATGCTATGATTTAGTCTTTTAAAGTATGGCACGCTTCTACTTCTTGCTCAGTCATCTTTTATTAGTATAGCAGGAACAGTTACCTTAAAATACATAAAAGCGTCTTAAAATACATATGTATATGGCCTTACTGGCATATAAATAAATCAGAGTGTATTTTCTAGGGTTCTTTAACAGATGGTCAGATTAAATATCTTCATAGCGCTTGTTAAAATAGGATGAGATGGTGATAAGGTGTTTCTTTTTTTTTTAATAGAAGCATTTCAAACAGAGTGTGACAGTTCATCAATAAATATTCTGGGGAAGGGGCTTACTTTTCTAAAAAGAAGTGTGTGGCATCTTAACCATAAATAATTTGTATTATTTGGCAAATTTGATTGTTCTTAAGGTTTAATTAAATCATTTTTTTTATTATTTTCTTTATTTTCTAAACCGTTGCTCATGATTTTATATTTACCAGTCAATTTAAGGTGTTAAATTTAAGGAGGGTTTGAGACTACCAGGTATATCAATTTCAATGTGAAATTTTTCTGAAAGTTTGTTCTACAAGCATCTTGCAGGTGATCTATGTAGAAGGAACAGGCTTAAACATTCATTTAAAAATCTTAATAATTTTTTTCCCAAAATTGAAAATTAGGTTTGTAGTTAATAATACTGTTAACATAATATACAAATTTGATTCTCTCTACTCTGCATTTGCACATACAGACAGGGATTTTTCTTTTAAACTGTTTGTTAGCTCCTAGGTTGTGTTCCAGATCTTAACATTTTTTTAAGATTTCAGATAACTCAGTATCTGAAGTTGTCTTGTGTCTGTGCTTTCTAAGTATTTAAGGAAAATYTGTGCCCTTTCCTCCCAGCATGAATTAATTGAAACTTTTGAGTAAGAAGATTTAGAAGTTGTTTTGTTTTATTTTTTTTTTAATGTTCGATACTAATTCACATCAGCGGTCTGATCTACTGATGTTGCCTTAACAGGCTTCTTAGCAGGAACTTAAAGTAAAAATGTAGTATTTAATTGTCATTTTCAGCACAGATTTCTCAGTCTTGCAGGAATAAGATAGTATGTAAGTTGCCAGCTTAGTCTTCATCATGAACAAATATATAAGTAGCTATGTGTTAGCAATTCGCCTGTTTCTTGTTGATTTGTAACTTCCAGCAGAGGTTTTGGTTAAATTTTGGTACCTTGTAGATGTTCTATAAAATTTTCCTAATGCGTTCATATGCTGTGTGAAAACTAAAGCTTATGCCAGCACAGCATGATTTTTCTTCTCACTAGCTGTGAGATCGCAGCTCTGCTCGAGTGTTTTCGTCTTTTTTATTCGCTTGTATTTAGATTGATACTGCAAAAGGGTCACCTAGACATTTGTATTTAATGCCTTCCAGAACAAAGCGGGTTTTAAAATTCATGTGCCAGTTCCTCTTTGCACTAATACCTCCTGTAGGCAGGCACTTGCAACAAGCCTGCAAAAGTTATAGTGCACATATGCTTTAGCTAGAATTCCTCTACCTTCATTCAATTCTGGCATTCAAATAACTTCCAAAATTCTGTTCAGGTACATGTTAATACAGCATTTTAAGTTTAAATTTTTTACTCCTACTAATGAAAAAGACTTTCAGAAGTTAACAAATGCTGTGATGATGTTTTCCTGTGTGAATAATGCTCTCAATTGTAGTAGAAATTTACATGCTCAATAGTACATGATAGTGTATGCACTGATACTGGATTAAGTTGTATCCATCTGAAACTGCAGAGCAGCATTATGTGGAAGATTGTGCTGTGGGTTTTTTTATTCGGTTGTAATTTGTCCTTAGCTATAGAGCCAAGAGCCATTTCTTCGAAAAGTTGCAGAGACATAGGGTGTGTTTTTTCCAAAATAGACTGCCCAGTATGTCTTGCCTGTGAAGTTCTATCCACACACCTAATTAAGCTGAGGCATTAGTTCAGAGTTGCCTTAACAGGGAAGAGTGTCACAGAATCTGCAATACAACTTGTAGATTTGTACATAACTCTGAATAGCCTTTAGTGTGTCACTGCTCATGGAGTATTTATAGCAAACATAAATTAAGAAGTTAAGCCTTGTTTGGGGAAATAGAGCTCGAGCAATATAYTTTCCTTGAGCTCAACAAAGATTTTTCCTTTGAAACAAAAGAGAAATGGAATCAAATAGGCTCATGTATTTAATTTCTTTTGTTAAAAATGAAGAGTGCTTTTAGGCATCTGTAGAATATCATATGAATCTTAAGTTGCAGCATTTATAATAATAAAAGAGGCTTCCTTTTTGGAAAGGTTAAGACTGACTAATGAATAAAACTTGCTTAGTCTTTTAAGAACGTTGTATATGAAGCGTTTTCCCTTTACTTACCACTTTACTCTTGCTCTCATGAAATGGGAAAAGTACATTTAGGTAGGAACTGTTGCATATTTGAGTTTCAGAATGAGACTTTAGGCCAATTGCTTTAGCTAGTTCCTTTAGTTGCTTTGATTTTCATCAAAGAAGGTATCTTTTAGAAGCACTCAATTTCCAGAGTGCGAGAGAAATCACATGTTACAAATTGATATACTTCTGTCTAGCACAAAAGACACTACAGCTATTTGTGTCAGCATGCCTGCTTTCCATGTTTATCTAATTGCCTTATTAAGGTTTCTGAATACCATAATTTGTTGTGTGTTTTTTGTTTCTTTTTTTTAAAAAAAGAAGACTACATACACAGAAGACTACAGTACTACATATTTTATTAATGCCATTTCAGGAAGTCCATTACTTACCAAACATCCTGGGTTTTTTGGTCTTTTATCTCCTGGGAGAAGCACACTTTAGGGTGTGCAAGTCAATCTTGATTGCAAACATTCTTTTATTAAAAAAGTAACAGGTAGCCTTTATTCCATTAAAGAGAACAACAAAACTCTTCAGTCCTTTCTCTTTACTCCTTTTGAGGCTATTTGTAAATAGAGCTTCTGGATACACTGGATGTAAAGTTTCTAGGTTGTTGGATGCTTCACAGTCCTGTGATATTGTACTGCTTGCAGTCTAGCTTTTTTTTCTCTGAATAGTAAGACACTTATTTTTCACCTGTTTTCCCACCCTGTGCAACTCAAAGCTACAACGGAATTGTTCGTCGATGTTAAATGCTGGATGTTTCTTTGCCTGTGAATAATGTTGCCACCAAAGTTTGAATCTCCACTGCCTGTTTTGTTGAATTGGAAATGTTTTGCCCATTTGTGACTGTAGTTTGTCCAACTCCAAAATGTTTGTTTTTTTCCCTCCACCATGGAGGAGAATTTGAGAGGGGAAAGCAGAAGTTTACATATGTGGAGCATGGGTCAGTTTTAAAATTCTTTTTAAGTCAGGGTACGACGTGACTCATAGCAGCTGTAGCCACAACTAACAGACCAGTTTTACATACAGTAGGCTGGTTCACCTCATTTATATTTGGAAATTATATAGGGCATGCTGTGAAGTATTTTGTCTAACAACGACAGATTTCCAAAGTCTCTACATTGGTCTTGAGGCAGCTGAGACCTTCGCTTCCTCTGACAAAGTGGGTTTTTTCTGATCTTCAAGTCCAGAGAAGTTTGCCCTCACTGGTGGCGGGACCAGTAGCTGTGAAGTTGGTCTTTCTCGTTCCTCTGGGCTGACAGCAAGTAGTTCAATGACTTGTAGACGTAGTATGTTCAGTACATAAAGTAGATAAATATGTACCTACCCAGATACAACCTATAAAATGCATGCGGCTTTAGGAAATGTGAGTGTTGGGGTGATCAGAAACCTTTTGCTTTTGCATCCTAGAGAGTGCATTTGTAAACTGGCTGCATAGTTTAGTAAACTGGTATTCTTTAAAATGCTTACAAGCTTGGATTATTTAAATGCTTCTAGACTAATTACTTGCCAGGGAGGTCAGACTGAGACTTGATTCTGTTGCATAAACTTGCCTTTAAGGATGTTTATAAAAACTTACAGAGGTCTTCTATGTAAACTTAAGAGTCTGGAATCAGAGAATTAGCCTTGATAAAAATCAGTAAAATCTGCTCTGGGCGTAGGCAGATAAAAGATTTCAGGCCTGACGGCTGTTACCAGCCTTGATAGCTACACTTCTGTCCTGTTTTGTTTAAAGACATTTTAGTTGCAGGAATTCATTCTGGTTTTAAACTGTTTCATTTTTATAAAATACAATAGAAGCTTAACAAAAAAAAACTACTTGGAGAAACAGTGTCATCCTTGAAATGTTATGAGAGGTACCAGTCCTAATATTTCAGCAAGGTATATCTGTGTATGTATATACATACACATATATGTGATATCTGCATTACTAAAATGAAATCTTTCTTAATGTTGGCATAATTATGCAAAATCCAAGAAAGCCTTGAAAATTAATTGTTTTTAAAAAATCTCCAATGGTTTATATGAACCGTTGGAGTGTTTTGACATGTAGTTGTTGTATCTGAAGCCACTTAAATTGGAATATTACTTTGAAAAGGTTGGTAACTGCATGACACTTCTGTGGAGTCAGTCAAACTATAATTGGAGAGTGAAGGATACCTTCACTTCAGGACTACTTTTTCATATTACTATTTATGTGGAGCTTGAAACCATTTAAATAGTCATGTATTTGAGACAGAAATCTTCAAATCAGTATTGAAAGGTCATTAGGAAGACTTTCTTGTATCTTGTGTAAATAAAAGTAGTTTTTAATCCATGTAACATATTTAAAAAACCCTTGTTACTGAAGTGTATTTTTTTTCTTTAATCAAACGTGATTCTGCCGGTCTTTATTGGAAGCTATTCATCGCTCCAGTTTTATTGGAGTGATAAAGTATGTGAAGCTAAACAGGTATGGGCAAATGATGGTTCAGAACAAGTAATGACAAGACAGTACTGTTAATTGTCTGGAGCATTACCGGTTTGGTTAGGTACCGTACCTGCAGATATATTTTGCAGATGCATAATTTTTCCTTAATTACTTCATACTACAATTTTGCTGTCATTCCTAACAACTGGAAAAGTGTTTTTGTAATAGTTTTCATAGTTTTAATTCTAGTGATAGGTATTAAAATAACTGGGTCATCCTACAGATCTATAAAACTGCAAGAATGCTACTAACCTCACAGAAAGTACAGCTGGTTTGTGATCCACCTAATCTAGTTGTGGGGCATGATGTTTGAGGATGGAAGCAGATTAACTGTTAAGGGGTTATCACCTCATCAACAGGTGGACCTCCATTCCTGCTCTGATACCTTTACACTGGGGTACTGGTGGGGCTGCATGGTGTCTCAGCACCTCCAGCCCATCACGCCGCTGGTGGCAGGTCCCCAGGTGGTGTGGCACGGCATGGGTGGCTCACCTGGGAATCCAGCTGCGTGTCGACGCTCACTAGAAGGAGCTGCCTGTTGTTTCCACCATGCCATTACGGCTGCTTGTCCTGGCAAATACCAAATGGGAAGGGAGGAGCAGGTGGGATTTCTTCTGCCTGCTTTTAATGCGTGTGTGGTGACTGAATCATCAGCTCGTGGACTAGCTGTGATGTTACCATTAGGAAGACTCTATCTGATGTTTCTGTTCTTCAGACTGCTACTTTATATACAGTTGCGTTATATGGCATGCTCCGATTTTATGACTGATGTAATGTACGTGAGCCAAATTTTCCTGTGTGTGTTACTGACAAGGAAGTCTTATAAAACTCATCCTGTGACATAGCAACACTAGCAACAAAATCTGTTCTCCTTAAATATTTTCTTTAATTTTGTCACTTTTATTAATTCATTACTACTGGAGTCTTGTACATCCTCAATTTTACACTCCTCTGATGTAGGAGTAGTTGTTTCTTTTTTCAGATCAGTGTAGTTTATCTTGTTCTTTTTCTTACTGCACTGATTACTCCATAGAAGTGGCTGTAAATTTTTTTTAATGTTGCCTCTTCTATTTCTATAGTTCTCATAGTAAGTTTTGAAGCAAATGCAGTATTTTGGGCGCAGTTCTGTTAGAGCAAGGAGGGGCTTGCAAAATAACACTAGCTGTGAAAACAAGTATGGACAACTGTACGCTGATGCGTTGCTTGATAGATGGCCCAGATGATAAGTGGATGTGATGGAAAATGACTTGTTTCTTATTAGGGTGTCTCAAGACCTGAGGTTAGATTGCATTACCCAACTCGGTCCTTTGGCTTCTTTAACATGACAGAATTTTTGTAGTCAAGCAGAGAATCGTACCAGGCTTAAAAGGGGCAAATGCCCACTTGGACAACAGGTATGAAATCTCTGCATACCTTTGTTTGCCATAAGTCTTAGTTAGCTGAACATATTTTTGTATTTTTTTCTTTTGACGCATTAAATGCATGATTGACTTTGCTGTGTTCTATCAACTTTGTTTTCCTTCCATCCTCCAGCTCCCAGTGAATTTCCAGATTTTTTTGAGGTTGCAGTCTGTGTGATTTGAAGAGTGGAAATTCCATCAATAAACCTAATATTTGGGGGGTCTGTTACTTTCTTCACCTTCCAGGTGCTCTTTTAATGAGGGAATCTAGTGCTGGATTTCTTTTTTATTTTTCTTTCCCCCCTCTGCCCCGTGTCAGTGCTGTGACTCTCCAATATATTGTATCAGCATTCTAGAGATTGAAGTTACGCTGGCCAGAGGTGTCAAAATAGCTCTTTAACTTTGAGGATTGCCATAGTTGGATGAGTTTTCAGAACTTTTCTAATCTTTCAGGCCCTTCAGGAAAGTCATTCAGTCAATTAATTTCTTCACTTACTCAGTAAATTCTTTACTAAATCCCTTTATATCTGGTGATCTGTCCTGGGGTACTAGCTTATGTTTTTCTAGTTGTCCTACTGCTTATTTAGGAGACATTTTATAAAGGAAAGTTTACAGAGTTTTTGTTACTTCTTAATTTCCCAAATACCAGTACTTAACAAGTACTTTTTCTGAATTAATAGGGAATGTATATTTATAAAACCATAGATATCTATATATATCAGTCATTTATATTATACATGTAATAAAAAAAATTAAAAAGTTGATGTCTCTTGTGAGATTTTAATGTTGACCCTTTTTTGTTGGTTCCAGTCTGTCTGAATTCATTAATCTGAGAGATAGGGAGKTTTTTTTAAAGAGGTGAAAGCTCTTGCTGAAGTTCCAGTTGCTTAACTGTGATTTCCTCTGCAGTCTTTGGTTGTATTTTGAGATTAAGTTCTGTTGACATTGTACAGGTATTGGGGGTTTGGGTTTTTTTGAATCCGTGTGATGGAGGAATGATAAAACATCCTCTGAAACAAATTATAACTACTGCTAATTTTTCTCTCTTACACGTGTAAGCTCCTTCTTTCTTGTTCGTGAAATCCTCTCCTATTTTAGTATTTATACATGTTACTTTGTGGTTTGGGAATATAGTCTGCAATTTTTGTTTCTTTTTCTAACAGGTCAGGGAGTTTTGCTTTGAAAATAATTGATTTAGGAAGTTTCATAGGTATTTTATAAAATATTCAATCTTTGGGCATGTCAGCATTTTCCTCATCAATTTATAGTGTTTTGCATAAATATTACAATATTTATGTATTTTACAGTGTTTGGGAGCTGAATTGCAATATTCATTTCATGTGCAGACTTTGTATGCAAAAGATTCAGTGTCAATTTATATGTAGGGTCTACCCAGACGTTTGAGAAGGTCCCTTGTCAATTTGACTACAAATCACCAGAAAAATAAGTGTCTCTTCTTATTACAGAGTGAAATGTAGCTGAATATTGTTGAACAATGCTTACACTAAACTAGGGCCTAATGAATACCACTTCAGTAACGTGAAGTTTTCATTTAATTTCAAAAGAAGAATTAGATTTGCATGGACTATGCAGCCCATGACTATGAACAGTACTGATGTGAAAGTCCCAACAATCATTATCATCCAAATGTGTAATAAACTTAACAAGCTCTCTGTGTTTTATTTCCTTGCTTTTATTTATATCCTCAGGTTGTAATTTTGGACTGCATCTTGTAAAATTTTTCTGAACATGTTTCTGTGATAAGAACTATTTAAAACTAGGCTACTGTGACAAAAATAAAGCTAGTCCTCTTTTCTGAAAGCTTACCTATCTTTCTTCTGTCCCACATTAAGTATTGTTATACAGCGTATGTGGGCCGCACAGATACAATAAAACCAGATCTAAGGGAAATAGAACTTCTCATGAGTTTTAATTGCTGGATTTATTGGTAGTGTTTCATACCTCAGTGTCTTGCTTATCCTCTTGACTTGTAGCTCCTTTTATTCTTGCTCTGTTTCTTGGAGGAGGACTCATTGTTTATTTACTTTTTACAAGATAGTCTGGTCACTTAAATATTTTTCCCATACATTCTTTTCTTCGTTTAGATTTAGGATAAAGACCTCAGTTACCATTCTAAGCAGACTTCTGTATGCAGGAGTATCCTGTGTTTGCCTTTACCTCCCAAGTAGGATTAGAAGATCTATTAAAATTTCATCTAAATGCGAGAGAATGTTCCCCATTGTCATAGAATTCCTGCAGCAACCTGTAAATCACAGCAAATTTAGGATTAATTATTCTCATACTCTGACTAAACTTCAGTGCATGCCAAACTTGCAAGTGCAGTATGTTAACATATTTCAACTTTTGCTGTTTTAAAACATTAGATTACTTCTTAAGATAAGTATAAGATGATAAAAAAACTTCATACAGGTGTTGCATCTCATGCAAATGTGTGGCTTCGTTCCGAGTTTTGGATCTAATTGTTTTCCTCAGTTTCCCACATGGGTTGGCTATGTACATCCATCTTAAAGATAAATAAGCTCAAGCATGGAGAAGATTATTTTCAGGAATCCCTTGATGTTTTTACTCAGAGAGCTAATTAAGCTTCCTGGAAAAAAAATGGGGACATTTTTATCCCAATGTGTAATTACACCAGTAAAGGTGTTCTGTTTTTTTTAACAGGATGTATTTACTTCAGCTCGAGATACGCTATTCATCTCCATCCCTTGCTAAAGTTAGGATGATCTGAATTTTTTATGTTTAGGAGGGGAATAGGTGGGCCTTGGCAAAGCTGGGAAGTGTCTCTTGGATGCGCTGGCCACGCAGGCTATAAAAAGCTTAGAATGAGGATGAACTTCAAATGTTCGTAACTTTTTTTTTCTTTCCTATGTGTAGTTTGCTTGTCTGTGTGGGGATCTGTATCTATGTGGCTTTTTTGGCTTTGTAATTGTTTCGGAACTCAGCTTCCACTAGAGTACTGTTGCTCTGCAAACACTGCTCAGAGCTGCTTGACAAGTCAATAGGTTACCTATAATAGAATTTAGGAATTTGAAACTGTTTAAATATTGGTTTAAAAATCACACTATTCACCAAATAGTGGAGTCTGAGGCTGCAGCAGTGATTATTTTATGTCATGCTGTTTTAACCCATTTGGGAATTACTTGGGCAGTGTTTAAACTGAAATATTCTCTGTTAGGTCGAACTCCATTGGTATTTTTTTGTATTGCTCATTATAAAGACGACTTCCACCCTGGAAGTTGACAGGTGTGGTCTAAAAGTGGGTAAATTGTTCTTATGTTGAAAAGATGAACAATTCCTGGCTCTTATTTTCCTTCTTAAAGAGGGCTTTTGGGTTTCTAGCAGTAAAAAGCACAGTTCAGGGTCTGATGTGAAAAGCCTACCTGATATTTGTCCTATATATTCACAGCCCCTGACGATGACACATTTATTAGCACAGGTACACAGCTGCTGTGACCTGATAAAATTTGGCACAACAGCTTAACAAGAATAATGTCACCCTCCCTTCTTGATCCAGGCCCCTCCTAGCAACCCCCTTTCCTGTACGGTTACGAGCAGTCATGCTGTGCAATGTGAGGAAGCTGATTTGGTTGAAAACAAAGCTTTTATGTGGGAGGAGAGGGGGCTGGGGCTGGGGGTCAGCTTAGCCTTCAGGCAGGTCTGTCGTGGGACCTGGCACGACGCAGTGGTGCCTGCGCAGGTCCAAGCGCCAGACAGCGTGGGAGCAGGCAGGTGGGGTTTTTTCTGACGCTCTGTATGAGTTCACTGCTAGTGTCATCGTAATTAATTTAGTATAACATTTGTTTTTAAAAATACCGAAACATGTAAATGGTGCTCCACTGCTGGCCTTCAAATTTAGTTCTCTGTGCTTTATGCAGTTTTTGTGATGTGGGTTGTTCTTTTGTACTGATTATTTACCTGTATTGTAAAAGCACAGAATGTAGGTGTTTCTCATTTCGAAGCTTAGGTCTAATGTACTTGAGGTATCAGAATTTTTAAATATCACGTAATTCCCTTTCTTTAGTCCGCAATTCACTGTTCTTCTAATTCTGATCAGCTAATATCTTCCTTAAAAAACTTTTTCCCTGTGGTTCTCTGCTTTGACTATGCATTGTAACAATTGATAACATTCAGAGCTAAACAAAGGAGGTCTTCAGAGAAGAGTGTTATGCTCATGCAGTTCAGTTCAGGAATATTGTCACCCAAGAGAACTGAAGCCTGTGTTGATCGCTTTTGATATAATGATTGCGCTCGTTTTGTAGAAGTGGTTCTTCCAGTTGAAGGCTGTGACTAAAAAGTATAGCTGCTAATTTGGAAGCAATACAGAAGTAGCAGTAGGTTTGTGGTGTTTTTCAGTTATACACCTTGAAAATTTTCCTTAAATTATTACTTAAGGGAAAGGATTTCCTAATTTTTTTCCTTAAAAGGGTACTATTGTTTCACTTTCTGCTAGGATTGTGGGAAAATGTTGCTTCAAGAGTGGAAGAAAAACAGGTAGCTTGGTAGCACTAGAGAGTTTACTACTATAGATGAGGCTTTGTTTTTTTTCTCTTAGGATTTTCTACATTATTTTTTGAAAAATACTTGTAAAGGTTTTGGGGGTTTTGTAATTGGCTATATAGAGAGTCAAGAAAATGCGCTGTAGGTTAATTAATCTTGAGGGAATAAACCATCTTTTTATGCTTACTTGCTTTCCACAATCATCTAACTTCTCTACAGTTGTTTTTCTGTTCGGACTAACAGCTTTACAGATACACATGCTTTTGTTATTCAGGATTGGAGAAAATGAAGTGAACTGAAAAGAACGTTTACCATATTACTGTTATCGATACACATGTCATTGCTCTGTTTTGTTTGGGAGGGAACAGTTTTAGTTATGTTGACCTTCACATTCCTTTGAAACTGAAAAAACGGTTTACAGAGAGACCTGTTTTATTGTGATGTCAGTAAATGACAGGAGAAAAATCCATGTGGTTTGTAGAAGAATTTCACTCAATTTGGAGTTTAGTATGTATGTCTAACGACATATTAACATCCTTTTCGTGTCCTTAGTAACTGTACATTTCCTTCTAATGCAGTCTCCTGGAAAGCAGAAATGAAGCAAAATTAAGTCTGTTTCATAGAAATTAAGAATTTGGATTCAAATTACTCTAAAGCTTAGGGTAAAAGTTGAAGGAAGATGACGAGTTAACTTTGAGGATGCTTACTGAGAGGTCTTCCCAAGCCCAAGTGAGAGCATAGGCATCTTGGGAGAAACATATTAAATGGCATGTGAAGTAGGCAGAGGAGGAACTCATTTGTCCTAATAATATGTGAGTAGATGTGGTAGCAGATAAAGATTTTTGATGTAATCTGAATGGAGATTTATTTTTAAATAATTTTTTATGCTTTCAAAATGCATTAGTTTTGTATTAAGTGAGATCACTTGGAGCTAACACATCTGCTCGTAACTTCTCTTAACAGGAAAGGGATTGACAAACTGTATAGGCTTCGTAAAAGCATTAAAAAAGAAGGAACAAAGAGTAAAATGTCAGCTCCTTCAAATCGTAATGAAAAATTACTGTAAGGCTTAGAGTATAAGAACAGTTCTACTTAGAGCAAAAATCCATCTGATCTGGTATCCTCCAGCTGTGGGGTATTTAGCCAAAGAATGTAACAAAACAAGTGTAAGATGGTTCCTCTTAGTTTCTAGCCTTCTGTAATTTCAGAATTACCTTCAGAATGTATTATATCTGTATTATTTTTTCTGAAAGCCCTTGAAAGGCTGTACCCTGAATCTGTGATCTTTTTTGGGCATGTTTACACTTTGGTACCTATAGCAGTCTTGTTCCTGGCAGTTCCCCAAGTTAATTACGAAATCTTATGGAAAATGTACTCCTTTTTTGGTTGGGGTTTTTTTTTTTGGTTTTTTTTACTTTTTAAAATATGCTAGCTGATAGCATGAATAAGAAGGCTTTGTCTGTTGGCTGAGAGAGATGATAAATAATCCAATCTGTGCCACTCATAATCCCGTAGACCTTCATTTCCTTGATGGTTGCTAAGCTGAGGAGTCCATGTCTATTTAGTTGGTTCTCTCAAGAAAGCTATTCCAAGTTTCTGATCATCCTTGTTATCCTCTGAGCCTTAGAATAATCAGAATTATAAACAGTTTTCTAAATGTTAAACTTTAAATGTTTGGTGACCATGGTGGTTTCTGTTTTGTTTGTTCTTTTCTATTAGTTCTGTTGGCTTCCAGATATTTGAGCTGATATATGAAGACTAAAAAGGTCTTTCTCAAGGAGTTAAAGCCAGTTTAGAAACTACTATATGGATATTTGTGCAATTGCAAATGTATATCTCATCACTACCTGCAAACCAGTGCACGTATCATGGACATAAACAGAAGGTTTCAACTTCATTTAATGTGTTAGCAATCATAATCAAGCATAAAAAAGGTGATATGTATGGATATATTGTGTCTAATGCAATTTTTGAGTACCAAAGTCACAATCCCAAAATTGCTTGATTAATATGTGCACTGTTTAAAGTGGCAATGCTCTTCCAAAGGCTTGCTGTTTTTTACCTAATCTTTGACTGTATTAGGCAGATCTTTGATTTACTGGACTCAAGAGGGATGAGATCCTTGCTAGCATCCTTTGAAGTTAGGACTGAATAAAAGCAGCATCAATCCCAAGTTGCTTCAGAGTAAATAAACCCAATCATATTAATTTTCAGTTCTCAACAAGGGGAGGTGGTAACTGGTTCTGCCGCCAGTGCCCTAATGGGGACCGATCCCTTACAAGGTTGGAGCATTACTTCACATTTGGACTAATGAAATACATTTTCCTCCCGTTAGTGCTCCAGTGTTCAGCATCATGTGATCCTTCTCCAACCCTTGGTTTTTAACTTACCTGATAAATCTTCTACATGGCAAATTTAGTTACATTATTGTTTGCCCTTTTTGTGGAATACTTATGCGCATGGTGAACAGCACATTCATTTAGGGCTTCTCTTGATACCTTACATTCCTTGTGAAAATAGGAGTAACTTCCTATCCATTGTTGAACCAGTTATTAATATACAAGGACAAGTTCCTTCTTATGCCATGTCACCTTCAAGTCTTGAAGAACTCCTGGTAAGAGATCTTGCCATGTGTGTCCTGGAAGTCTAGATGTTCTGTCAACCAGATCATCCTTCCCCATGTACTTCTTGGGTGCTTGGGGAAAAAAAGAGATTTGTGAAGCATGGTTTCGTTTTTCATTATATTTATCTAGCTGTCTTCTCACTTGTATTTCTCATAACTTTAACCAATTTTTCCGGTATAAAGTTAAAAATATTCTGCAGTTACCTTGATGTTTCTTTAGAGCCCTTTAAAAAACAAACAAACAAAGTAACTAAACTTTTTTTTAAATTGCCCTTATATGCTTTCCAGGCAAAGAAAGTGTCCTTACTTCAGTTAGTTATTGTGTATTTTTTCCTTTTTTTCTTTAAGAACGGCTTAAACAATTATTGTGAAAAATTTGGACATGTAGAATGTTAATCTGGAATCATGGGACTTGAAGTAATTCCTTTTCTGTGGCTTTTGAGTAAACATTTGTGATCAACTCAAGATTTAATGAATAAAAATTAGGTCCTTCACCTGCTTAGAAAACCATCTATAACACTAGCATCTTCACCTTGATTTTTATTTTATTAGAATAGTGGGAGCAATGAATGCTTTTGCTGCCAAAAGAAGGAAAAAAAAAAAAAAAAAAAAAAAAAAGAGTTGGAAAAGCTGGGGGCGGGCAGAGGAGGAGGAAGTTGCATATTCAATATCAAAGTAACTTGGGGTTTTTTTTAGAAAACGACATTCCATTAAAAACTCTGCTCTGTTGAAAACTTAGCACTCTTCTTCCAAGTGACTTGCAGAGTACAATGGCACGATTTGCTATAGTAGATAATGAAATCACAAGTAATTGTCTTAACGTTGTAAGTGACAATTTAAAGGTTTGTGATACTAACATTTAGACTGATCTGTGTGGTGTCTTGCAAATTGGAGCATGTGGATGATGCAACATCATGGCTTGAATAGATGCTTATGTTCTTTTGTCTTGGATCTGTTGGTTGTCTCGCAGTAAGTTCACTGTTAATAGTCCTTTCAAAATTTAGCAGAATGCTTTGAGGCAGATGTTTTATGAACAAAATTGCATGGTTTTGCAGTAGACTTAAATATTGGCTCTGTCAACTCTAAAAGACTTATTAATTATAACGTCTACTTTACTTGTTTATTGTAAAACTAGAGGCACTGTTTGTTCCTTTACACTTGCTCCTTTACAGTCCTAATGAATGTAAAAAGCATTTCTATTCCTTTTTCTTGTAATCTGCAATTTACCTTGTTTCATTTGGGTATTAGCAAGGGAAACAGTGCAGTCTTTTGGAACATAATACATAGAGGTATGAAAAATAATAACATGCATGTAAAAGTGCAAATAGGTATTTCTTATTATAAGGGGATTAGAACAAACTTCTAAATTATAAGTTTTAGTTAATGTATTTTCTTTCTTATTCAAGCTTGCATTAAGACCAGATATTCTTTGCTTCTAACAATGCTTGCAGGTTCAATAGGCCTAATATTAAAATTTTCTTTTGACTTTAAATGAATGTAACTGTTCTCTGCATAATTGTTTTTTTCCAGTTTGGGAATATATAAAAGCAATGAGAACTTAAGAGGGTTATGTAGCCGTGTAAAATTCTGATTAACACTTGTGGAATGCTAAAGAGATCAAATATAAATGTAATAAATTAATGCCTCTTTCTCTGTAGGGTGCTGGTCAAGACAAACTTGGAATATATGTCAAGTCTGTTGTGAAAGGAGGTGCTGCAGATGTGGTTAGTAATATTCTTAAACATCAGATGTTCAAAGGTAGCAAGATCCTTTGGAAGTACTTTTAAATCCTTTGTTTACTAGTATGTGTGAATAATTGTTTTAATTTAGAACATGTTAGCATTGATGTATGAATTTTCTTCTCTCTTGAATATGTATTTAGGATGGTCGTCTGGCTGCAGGGGATCAGTTGCTCAGTGTGGATGGTCGAAGTTTGGTGGGCCTGTCCCAGGAAAGGTATGGAATGTTTTCCTCGGGTGTCTTTACATGAAGAAAATGCTAGAGTAATAATTTACTGAAAAGGGCTGAAGCTCATTTTTTTACATGTTAGGCTTTGTCTTGGCTTTTTATAACTGCCTGTGAATAACCTTCGTAACAAGTTCAACTGTTCATGTATATTTTCCGTATATGATTTGGGTTATCTATATAGAAGAGATTCTATTACACGTTTGGGCTTTAGTTTTGAGCAAACTTTATTTAGCTCTAATTTTAAATATTTTGGCTCCTGACCTTTAACTGCAGAAATTGGAAACAGTACTTGCCTGTAGGTGTTGTCTGTGTAATAAGCGTATCTTCCTAGTCGTCATCATCTAATTTTTTTCAAAGTGATCTTAAGTATTGAGCAGAAAAAGATTACTAGAATAAACATGAGAAATCATGACATACAAGCTGATAATAAGGAGAACTAAGTAATACAGTGCCTAATTTTATTTTGTTTTATTTGCTTTGGCTTTTATTGCAGGGCAGCAGAACTTATGACTAGGACAGGTTCTGTAGTAACACTAGAAGTAGCAAAACAAGGAGCAATTTACCATGGTCTGGCAACCCTGCTTAATCAGCCGTCCCCAATGATGCAAAGAGGTAAAAATGCTAATATTATTTATGTCAAGAACAGCTTTATAAGTCTTAGAACACAAAAAATATAATAATTCACAGTAGCTTGCCAAATATTACCAAGATATTAAATCAGAAAAGAAAGATAATTGCACAGAAAAGATGCATTTCCTTTCTTATCGAAAGTTCATCTGTTTTTAAGTATTGTTTGAAATTATGCTAGTCTAATCATTAACAAATGCTTTGCATATGTACCTTTTAAAAAAATTAAATGATGCATTTAAACACAGCTCTGGTTTGAAGTAATTTTTATTTTAACAAAGGGAATATAATGAATGCAAAAGGCGTTAAACTTCAATGGCTTTTTTATCCCTTTCATGAAAGCTTCTCTCCTCCTCTTGGAATATGACTTCCTTGTAACCAGATAGTGCAGTGTAATTACTAAGAGAGAAATAAACAGAAACAGAAGCCCCTGGAACATGTTTTGCCATTGAATTTTTTTTATTTTTTTTTTAAACTAGAACTATTGAAACTTATCTTCTTAAGTTTCCGTGTCTGATCATAAGAAGTTCTTGAATGTTTCTCTGATGTTATATTTTTATCATCCTACTTCAGTGAACTAACAAAAGACATGTTTAAGTCTTATATAAACTAATGTTGTAAAGGAAATAATTTTGTAAAGGAAGACCTTTTCTACATACAGGGTAGTACTACAGTATAGAAAAGAATGGGTTAAAGGAATAAATCCTTATTATCACAGTTTACAACACCATCCCAGATGCCATACGCCTCTGAGAGTCAGCAAGAGACTTTTCAGTAAAGCACGTGTGGCTTTTCCACATAACGTGGTACCTTTTCAAAAGCTCTTTTGAAGCATACAGATCAAAGGAATCCTGTGTGGTTGATACAGGAGTGGGATTGTGTATGTGAAGAAGTAAAGATTTTAAAATCTAACATTTGCTTTACTGGGAACTCATTTTTAATTGTAAATGCAAGATAGCTCTGGTTTGAAAAAGAACGTGCTAGATAGTAGTTAATATAAGTGAAAGGGGGAAAATACATATCCAACTGTTACAGTTTCTGACCGCCGTGGCTCAGGTAAACCCCGACCAAAGAGTGAAGGTTTTGAGCTGTATAATAACTCCACTCAAAATGGGTCACCTGAGAGCCCTCAGCTGCCGTGGACGGAGTACAGTGAACCAAAGAAGCTGCCAGGGGATGATAGATTAATGAAGAACAGAGCCGATCATCGCTCCAGTCCCAATGTAGCAAGTAAGTAAGATTATCCTTCCTTTAGGGGTAGATGCCTCCTCCACTAGTTTTAGAGGCTGTTGAATTCAAAAAGGGGATGATTGTTTTTAAAAATTGATTAGGTTTAAAATGCCAACGTAGTAGTAACATTTGGAGCAAGCCTCTTGTTAGAACTATTCAAAGGAAAAATCATAGTTATTTTGTGAATAATATTATTTTATTAAGTTATGTAAATTATTATTAACAGTCATGTAAATGCTTCCTTTAACTTTCCAACAGATCAGCCTCCAAGCCCCGGGGGGAAGAATGCTTATGCATCTGGAACTACCACCAAAATAACCTCCGTCTCTACTGGAAATCTTTGTACAGAGGTCAGAAGTGGCAAGCAAAATGCTGGCTATTAAACTTTCCTTAGCTATCAATAGCGTCAATGTGCTCAAGTCAAACCAGTGTCTCAACTATTTGAACATAATGCTGGTGCCAGTGACTGGGTGGGGGTTTTGCTTATTACAGCTAATGAAAGATTGAGACAGTTTTGAGTGATTTTATTAAATTTTGTTCATGAAGTTGTCCTTGTGATTTCTTAGGTTTGTACAATATTGCGTACTTGTATTCAGACCATAAAAACATGAGTCATAACCACAATTATGTTTGATACTAGACAACCTCTTTATCACCTGTTCCAGACAAATAATGCTCTTATGAGCCAAAAGAAAACATTTGGAAAATCCATGTTAAGAATAATATTCTGTACAGATTTGCGTGATTAGAAAATTCTACCTTACGTTCTTTCTACCTTTTTCAGGAACAGACTCTGCCCCCACGACCTGAAGCTTATCCCATCCCAACACAGACCTATACTAGAGAATATTTCACATTCCCAGCTTCAAAGTCTCAGGATCGAATGGGTCCAGCTCAGAGTCAGTGGCCAAATTATGAAGAAAAACCACAGGTCCAGGCAGAAAGTAATCATTCGATCAATACTACAATGCAGGTGAGAAGTAATTTCTTTCAACATAAGAAAAAAACAAGGAAACCACCTGCTTTCCACTCCCAGACTGCTGGAGACATTTTTGCAGAACAGTCAACTCTCTATAATCTCTGAGCTGTTCCGGACAAACTATACCACGGCAGGGAGAACAACTGTACTTTTGCTTGGATTCAGAAACTCTACTCTTTTTTGTTTGGTTGGTTTTGGTTTTGTTTTTGTTTGTTTGTTTTTTCTCCTCTGTAGAATCTATGTTATCATGTTCTGCAGACCTGTTATCTGGGATGTTTTAATCCCCCGTTAGAGGTAATGGGGTGAAGATGGTAGTAGGGTTTGTCTTGTAAAATGTTTTGTGGTTTTCTGAAAAGCAAACTAAATCTTTCACTCTTCCAAGAAGGTTTATGTGGAAAAATCTCTTTGTCTGCAGGGTGCATTGTTTAAGTGACAAAGTAAAGTATTAAAAATGAAATAAAACAGTACTTTGAGACCTATCCAAGGTCTTCACTGAAACGCACTCCCTGCTCTCAGTTAAAAAAAAAAAAAAAATCAAGTTGCATCTATTATCAAAGTGCAAATGCTTCTTGACCTGAAATTAATTCACCCCAACTGTACCTTTATAAATTCAAAAAATAATGCTGTTCTGCTCTTTGTAAATGAAGACTTTACTCAAATCCATACAGGAAATTAAATCTAGTTCTACTAAATCCAGTCACTGGATCATCTTTCTCTCTAATCCACCAGACACTTAAAACTATATAGAGAGAAAACTTTTTTTTGCTATTTCTTAATTTGTGATAAAAGCAGAGCCTTACACCAGGCTCAGTATGTTTTACTTTTGGAAAAGCAATGTCATGTAAATTATCTTGAGATTGTGTCATAGAAGCAAAGTAAGGATTGATTATTGATTACTCACACATGTATCAGCAAGTGAATTCAGTAAAAAGTCAATTGAATAAAAGCTTAGTGCCTTTTTTTTTCAGTATTACAGATAGCAAATCCTAATTATTTCAGCTGTTAAGAAAACAGATGTTAGACCAAAATTAGGATGGTAATTTTGAAGGAGAATGCTGCAAGTTAAGTGACTGTGGCAGATAGCTATGGAAAAATTTTGCTGAATTTCCATGCTTAACTCCTTCACGTTTTGTGATTTCATCTCACCTAATCTTAGCTGCATAGTTAATGTCTAGGCTCTCTCTCTCAGTGATGGGACAGGGGGAGGCTAGTACCTCCAGAGAATGGTTTATACCCATTTGTCTTAATGGGATGAATTGCTGCCTGGACATGCATCTCTCCCCTGCTTAAGACAAGCTTAAGTGAGTAGCTTAGATGAGGTGGTTAAAACTGGTGAGATGAACCCCATCTGTTACAGTTGTTGACAGATACCAGATTTGAGCTATGGTCTTAAGGCTGAATGCAGTGCAGAAAAGCATTTTCATAAAGCAGACAGCTAGAAGCTTTAGCTCCTTACAAGCACTGAAAGTGTACACAATTTTTCCCTGCCACACAATAGTTCTCCTAAGTTGAAAATTAGAGGAAAATAGACTTAAAAAAAAATCCTTTTCATCTCTACAGTAGAACTGGGCTTGTAAAAACAACAACAACAACAACAACAAAAAAAGGCTGCAGTAAGCTACTGACCAATGTGAAATGCCTGGTTTCTGTTCTGAAGGCATTAACGAACTGTTTGGCTAGGTGCATCTTTACAGCAAATCTAACACAAATAGCTGTGTGTTCAGCTCTGCTGGACTAATAGAGCGTAAAAAATACACTTGTTCATCTCAAAGAAGGCATTCTTTAGAGGTCATGGTTAAGGTCATCGATGGAGGGAAAAGAAAAGGAGTTTGCTTTGTTAGTCTTCTCTCAGTTGTTGATAATTGGTACATTAATGTGTTCAGTGCTTAGTAGTTCCTAACATTCAAAGTATGAATATTTGCTTCAAGAAAATCATTAACGAATTTGCTAAGCCTAATTTATGGTCCAGTATTCCCTTTCAGGAAGTTGTACAGTGCAGTGAGACTCTGAGCTTGTATAAAAAAGACTTTGTGTTTGATGCACTAAAAAAGTAACAAAAGCTCAGACCAACACACCCATGCCCCAAGAGCAGGTAGAATTAGACCTGGCTGCCCAGATTCCATACCCGTGAATGGTGCTGTAGTCATGAGAGCTTCCCGCGGGTCCTCTTGCCTGTTAATGGAGGAGGGTGGGCAGCTGCTCCCTTGTCTCTTCCTCAGCAGCCTTTCTGTTTGCCTTCCCAATAGGAAAAATGTTCAATCAAGCCAGCTGAAGGCTGAATGGCAGAGCTGCTGTGCCTGAGCTGCTGTTCCGAGCTGCCAGGACTCTCGTGCTCCCATGTGGGGGAGGGGGTGTAAGGGATAGTCCTGAGAAATTGTGCGAGCTGGGGAGGTTTTCAGCTTAAGCTCCATTTTGCGTTCATCCTTCCTCTCAGTCCAGGTTTCCGGGCATTTCAGAGGTTGCAAAGTCTTCCATGACTTGAATGAGTTAAAAGGACTGAGAAGAATATTTTATTGTTGGTTTTGTGAAACTTACTGGGCATGGAAATGCTGGAATTCACTAAAAGTAGTTACCTTCAGTAATAATGTGGTTTGTGAGCCATTTTCAAATATGTTTTAACATAGATGGACTACGAAATACATGCCTTGTTTAATTTTTTCCAGCGTGTGGCTCGTTCCCAGGAAGAACTCCGAGATAAAGTTTTCCAGCCAGAGAGGAATCGTTTGGAAGTTGTTATACGAAAGGATGTAGAGTACATCGATCGGAAGTCAGACAGCGATCAGTGGATGAATTCATCTGTGGATTCTAGCACATCTAGCCAAGAACACCTGAACCATTCATCCAAACCGGTCTCGCCTGGTTCTTGTTTAACTAAAAGTGGACCTGGCCGTTGGAAAACTCCAGCTACTAGCCAGCCAACTCCAGTGGCCATTTCCCAGCCCATCAGAACAGATCTTCCCCCTCCACCACCACCTCCTCCAGTGCATTATGCCGCTGAATTTGATGAACTACAAATGGATTTGCCTCTGCCTCCCCCTCCTCCTCCAAATCAGATAGGAGCACAAGCATCTTCCCAGGTAGCCGCTGCTGAGCGTAAAAAAAGAGAAGAGCATCAGAGGTGGTATGAAAAGGAGAAGGCACGTTTGGAAGAAGAACGAGAAAGGAAACGTCGTGAGCAGGAGAGAAAACTGGGCCAAATGCGTTCTCAGCCACTAATTCCTGCTCAACCTGTGGTTCCCCCTGTTTCCCTTCAACAAGTGAAATCAGAAAAACCTTCAACTTTGCAGAGGTCTCAAGAAACAGTCATTCGAGAGTTGCAGCCTCAACAGCAGCCTCGGACTATTGAGCGGAGAGATCTGCAGTACATTACTATTAGCAAGGAAGAACTGTCCTCTAGTGATAGCCTCTCTCCAGATCCCTGGAAACGGGATGCTAAGGAGAAACTGGAGAAGCAGCAACAGATGCACATTGTGGACATGCTGAGTAAAGAGATTCAAGAACTTCAGAACAAGCCTGATCGTACAGCGGAAGAAAATGACCGCCTGCGCAAACTCATGCTTGAGTGGCAGTTCCAAAAGCGACTTCAAGAATCAAAGCAAAAGGATGAAGATGATGATGAAGAGGAGGATGATGATGTGGATACTATGCTCATCATGCAGCGACTGGAGGCAGAAAGAAGAGCAAGGGTAAAAGGAGATAATCCTTTCTAGACAAAAGTATTGTAAATATCTGTCTTGGTGGGTTCTCTGGCTTTGTCCAAGTATTTTGATGTTCTTATAAGGTAAAGGAGGGTGAAGCTTTCTTAAATGCCTTGAATTTTAAAATTGATAGCCTACATCACTTGACTGGTGAAGCCACTGTGTTATGAAAGTATCATAGCTACCTATTACAGAATCCAAGTTGGCAGTCAAATTTACTTTTCTGGTTGTGGGGAAGGAAATTCCCTTTGGATAAAGGGATTTTGCCATGTAGCTGGAGTAGAATTAGAAGGTTAAATATGGCAGGAATTTGCTTACAGGAAGGTAAGCAAAAACATTTGAAATTATGAAAGTCACTAGGAGAATCAGGAACAAAAAACAGTGTGGGTTTTGTTTTCTTTTTTCCTTACGTCCCCCACCCCCCGATATATTTATCTGTAAGTGTTCTTATTTATAGTCTCAGACCTGAACACAGACACTGAATGCATGCTGTTTGCAGGGAACAGTGAACTGAACTGAGGTTCCACTTCGCTGGTCTTCTCCAAGTAGAGGCTGGGGCATAAGGCAGCTGCTGCCTGTACCTTTACCACCACCTCACTGGTGACCCCAACAGTGCAGGGGGGAAGCATTACGCTGAGCCGTGTGGTTTTGGATACACCCTGTCTAGGGATCCAGCTCACACGTACCTGGATTTTGCATGGTGTCCAGTTTAATCAGTATGTGACAAGGTTTGCTTAGCTTAGCTTCAGTACTGTGAAAGCTCGTAATACATCTAATAAGATAATACACTGAATAGTATGATGAAGTTTTTATCACTCTGTTGGTGGCTGTTGTCTCTAGAATCTGTTAAATCTGTTGTTATTGGGAAACAATTTCTATATGAAAATTTGTTTTTCTTTTCTGAATAATAGCACGGATACCAAAGTTACATACCAATAGCTATGCTTTGACAGGCTTAACAACTAGCTCTGTAATATGCTGAGTGTCTTCTGTTTGTTTATCTTGAAAAGTTGACTTAATTCTGTGATAAGCAATTTTTAATTCTGGAGCCATGTTTCCACATGCTTATTTTGACATTCAGAAATAGCTATTGGCTTGAGTAGTATTTGAGCTCAGGATTGTTTTGGCAGCTTGACTTCCTAAACTTACTTTTCTCATATTTACTGCAGTCTGCATTGCTTTCCTTTTTTCTTGTGGCTAATTTCATTACTGTGTAAAACAATGGATACCTCAAACTTGGAAATTGAAGACAGGAAAAGCTAAATATCTTTGGCAAACAGGTTGTGTTAAAGCCCAGCATCGCTAACATGTAATTTGT
The DNA here is from genome assembly GCA_030449065.1 of Oceanodroma leucorhoa. NCBI lineage: Eukaryota > Metazoa > Chordata > Aves > Procellariiformes > Oceanodroma > Oceanodroma leucorhoa. The sequence goes on from JASVER010000016.1 coordinate 8,083,869, forward strand.
AGCACATAGGCAGTTACCTATGGGCATAAAAAAATCCATGTAAAACTGCCATTTTAACAAACAGCGTCTTTAAAATTTTACTGTAGCAAGGCTAAAAAAGCCATGTGTCATTARTAGAAAGCCAGTTGTATTGTGTAACATATCAGTAGTCTCTGCAAGAGCTGTATTTAAAATAGTATTTGTGCATAAAGTTCTTCCAGCATTCTGGAACGTTTTGAAACTAAAAAATAACAGTTGTCTTGAACTGGAGTAATATTTGCATTTTGGTTACATTTCACTGTCTATACCACTAGCGATGCAATAAGTAGCATCTCTGGAGAAATACTGAGGTTTTGAATGAGTCAAACTGATACTGATAAAAAATTCGGATTTTTTGATTGTTTTCACTTCTGTATTTCAGGATTATGTCAATGCAGTTCCTCATTCTAAAGCAGCTGACTTTAACAAATAAACGAAAATGCTTTTGAAATAGCACAAGTCTAACCTATCTTTATTTTCACTGTGCATCTTTCTTTTTTTCCCCTTTCTTACTACCTGCAGCAGACTGCTGTGCCAGCAATCTCTGTTCTAGATTTGGTATGTTTCTTTCTCTTCAATATCTCTTTCCCATTTCAATTCCTGATATTATTAATAACCACTCTATGTGCTTTGGATGATGATTTGGCATCTTTGTGTGTTCAAAAATCATTGTGATACAATAAGCAGTAAGTTAACCGTAAGCATGCATTTGAATGTTTCCAGATGTGGTGACTCCTTTACCTGTGTTTCCTTCCTTTCAGATGTTGTGTTCTGCTTGCAGGCTTGATTTGTTTGTTGTAGCAGTGGTCTAATATAAAACTGTGTATTTGATGTTTTGTGCAGTTGTGTTTATAAAATCTTACTAAGCACTTTGAATGAACAAGCTGTGAGGTAAGATTTCCTCCCTTCCCTTCCCCACCCCTGCAGGTTTTAGAAGAGCTAGCAACACTATTCCTTTCCAATCTGAAGTGTAATTGTCCTGAGAGGCTAATAATACAGCATACTGCTTCAGCACATGCTGAAACCCTGTTGTTTACAGGTGTTACAACTTTCTCATTACAGTAAAAAATTGATTGTAAACTCAAAAATTACTTCTGAACTAATATTTCCAAGTAGGTCACATAAACATGCAATTATTAAGTTACCATATAATTTGAGTTTCATTTGGTTAATACCATTCTCTTGCATCTCAGACATGACAGGCTTTCAAATTGCTGCAGTAATTGCTATGACTCCAACTAATTCTGTATTTTATTGCTCTCATTGGAAATGGGTACATAGAAAAAAGAGTTCTGTAGTCTTCCAGAGAAGAAATATATCCCCTTCAAAGTGTATTTCTATATCATTAGTATACCAATTTGAAAGAAGGGTAATGCTTGCAAGTCCTGTTAGTCCATAATTAATCTGTGCTGCTGGAAAAAATGTAAACATGACTGATAAAAATATAAATTTGGATATTCAGCACTGCTTTATTTTTTAAAAAAATCATCTTTTAAAATGTATACTTCAGATAGATAACTTAGTAAGTCTATCTGTCTAAAGTGTTTGGTTTTTTATCTGTATAGTACATCAGTGTTAAGCACCTGACAGCCAGGAAACAGGTGAAGCATGTCTGCTTTCTGAATTAATGGACAAGCCAGGACTCATGGATTTTTCAGACTTAGTATCTATCAATATTTTATTCTTATTACTAGTCCTATATTTTTTTGCTTAAGCCTTGGTCCCCGGAGCTGCGACTGGATAGATAAAGTACTTTGCCAAGCAGGCTGTAAAATTCTGGATCTTTCTGCAACAGGAGGTTGTGAAGGCAGACAGTATCATCAGCTTTAAAAATGGATTAGACAAATTCATAGACATCACGCCTGTAAACAGCTACTCAAAGGATTACACAAGGCTGTACCAGCTGACATCTCTAGTACCACGGTGAATGCTAGGGAAATACTACAAGAAATGGCCAGGCTCATGTGCAGCTCTTCTTGCCATGGTCAGAGACAGAATGCTGTGCAAGATGGATCCATGACCTCAATCAGTCGAGGATTTATTAAGTTGATAAATTTAGCTTTAAAAAAAGAAAGCAAGCTAATTCTGAAATAGATGATGTTGAACACTATACCCAGCAAATACCTCTTTTTCCTAATTTCATCATTTTCGTACTGTTCATATGACTTTCTGGGCATAGTTGCATCTATCCTATACCACCTCACGTACTCAAGAAATTACTTCGTAGTTTCTAGAGGGAAAAAAATACACTTTAGAATGCTCCGTGCTTTTTTCTGTATGGCTAATGTGAACATTGGTGATAGCTGTTCTGCTAATTAAAAACCTGGTGAAAGGCAATGTATAGTTAATGTAGGAATTGTCAATTTGGCTAGTGTTTGTCTTTTTAAATTCCCCGGACCACTAACAGATCTGACCCAGCTTTAGTTGTCATAAATAAATAGGTATAAATTTAAAGTTCTTCTGGAACTTCTTCTAAAGCATTCTAAGCAGTGCTTGGAGAAATGAATTTTGTCTGGAATCTGAGACTTCCTGGGTGCCTGCCAGTCCCGTGAATATCTTAACGTTGCTGATAAAGAGCTGATGGGTTGATCTGTTAGGAGGAGCAATAGCTCAGAAGAAAGGTGGCCTTTCTTGCCCTCTTCTAGGTAGGAACAGCGCTGCAAGCATATGTTGGCGATCGGGGGACAGAGTTGTGCGGCTGAGCAAACTGTTGGCACTTTTAGTAGAGCTAGGACAAAGCAGGGGGAAAGAATTAGTGCTTTGTGCTTAGCTGCTTCGCTAAGCTTGGGAGAATGCTCTTCTCCATCACTCTGGCTGTACGGATCAGTTGTTTCTACCTGTTAGAATATAAACACGTGCTGCTTTGGAGAAACCCTGGAAGTGTACAGTAAATCACATGAAAACATGACTTTTAAACTAGAGAAAAAACTAATTGGGGTAGAGGAGTACTGAATCCAGATATTCAACCTGGGAATCTAACAGCCCTCTTAATAGAAATGGGACGGGAAGCTAGCTTTCCTTAGCCTCTTGAAAATTAGGGAGTTCGGTTTGAGCTGGGTACTGCTGTACACACTCACAAACAGAAATGCCTGCAAGCGCTCTGGCATGCCTCGCCATCCCGCCGCTCCCTGCCTTGGTCTGGGAATGCTCCAAAGTAGAAACTAGTTAGTAATCATAAAGAAATGAAGTGCCACTCTGTAATAGTTGCTCTGTTCCCGCTTGTGCCTTACATACCATTTTTGGCCTTTTTACTAGGTATTACGTTTAGAATAGCGTCTGACCTGGATGCAGTTGTCTTTTGCAATTATTATGGTTCAGATGTTGACAACTGTTCCCAGGTGGGCACCCTCCCCAGTTTTCCCTTCTTTCTTTAGTTAAGCTCACAAGAAAATAAAACTTCCCCTCTAATTTAGTTTGAAATCTTTTCTTGTTTAAGTGCATTTGAATAGGAATATTTGCTACTAAGCCAAAAGGCATCCATGCCRTAACCTGGGATCAGTAACTGCCATGTTTAGAGTTTTTCTCTAAATGCAACTGGGACAGAGTCAAGGAATTTTCCTGTATTTTTTTACTCTGCAGTTTTTGCCTATTTTTATTCTTTCCCCCCCTGTGAGGAAATTAATTCTCTTCTATAAACTCTTCAGTTACTAGCTGTCTTTCCTTTTGACAGCAATATTATCTCCTTTGCTAAAATAATGTCTTTTTAATAACAAAGACAAGAGGTCTTAATCCAAGCAGGGAGTTGGTTAACTATTTTATTCCCTGCTCTACCATATATACTGAGCTTGATGTCTATCTTTATGTCATTTTCGTTAGGAATGACAAAAGTTTCAGCCCTGGATAAGGGGAATTTACTCAAATTAGAGGTGTTTTCACTTCAATTGGTCTGTATAGCTGCTGGAAGATGTAGAAGGCAAACATTTTCAAAATTACCTGCTGTACAAGATCAGAAGATACTCATAACACAAATACTACATGAACAGTGGGGAGAAATAATGACCAGAAAATTAGTACCCCCAAAAAAAGTTCATTTTTAGAATTTATTGGAAAATTGATTAAAAAACCTAATCTGCTTTAAAGTACATTTCCTGTTAATTAATTGTGGGGGAGAGATACCTACATGAAGATTGTCCTCACAAAGTCTATTAAAACTAAATTTCTCTTATTGTATCATTATTGCTTTGTGTCTTAAGGGTCTTTCTCTGTAAGTGAAACTGGATTGTAAAAACAAATCCAGGAGTAGAGAAGTATCTGTGTTACATGCAGCTTGTAGCAAGATATACCAATTAGTACAAAAGATCTTGGGGGGGGGGCGGCGGGTCACTTTAAAACATGTGCTGCAGTAAGAAATAACATAGCATGTAGTCCAGTTAATTTCTACTTGTGAATATTATTGTGCCAGTGATTATTCCTGTCCATCAAGGGCTTAGATACTATTAGCTTTAGAGAATAATGCAAAGTTTGGATTGTTGCTCAGTTTTCCTATCTGTGCACTGTTTATCATAAGCACATATAAAATAGTGTTGTCTGTTGGACGTCAGTTGTTCATGCGAGCTGTTTAATCTAAGTAGTCAAAGATTTCTTTGCCTTGCTTTCTGSTTTTTCCAAAACACATCTGTTGCAGATACAGTGGGAGATTTTATTTATCTCCCGAGACTATTTGCAGACTTGCTGAATGAGCCTGTTACTTTAAATGGATTGACCCTTTGACTAATGAGTCATGATTTTCCGGTGCTTAAATACTAATCCAAAATGAAAAACCAATTGGCTGCTGGAGCTGTGGGCTGTTGGTTCCAAGTATTTAATTTCACTTTACTGTACCTGTGAGACTATGGTTGCTGAAGCTGTCTGGAATGTGAGTCACCTCAGTCTTCTGCTAGGGGTTCATATATGACTGCAAAAAATGTCTCCCTGCGTGTTTTGTGCTTTTATGTATGTTGTTCTGTGCATCTCTCTTTTTTCTTTTTTTTTTTTTTTTTTTTAGGGATTTTAGGGAAACCAGTGTAACAAAGCGTATTCTTAACAGCTGGAAATTATATTGATTTATCTGTAGTGTATAGCATTTTCTACTGAATGAGTTATTTTTAGATGCAAATACTCAGGTTACTTTTTTTTTTTTTTTTGGACCCATCTTATCCACAAGTGACGAAAAAATTAAAGATGTGTTTCTGTTAGTTACAGGATGAAGAACGGAGACGACAGCAACAGTTGGAAGAAATGCGCAAACGAGAAGCAGAAGACAGGGCCAGGCAGGAAGAAGAGCGCCGACAGCAAGAGGAGGAGCGGACAAGAAGAGAGGCTGAAGAAAAGGTTGTGGTCTTCTGAATGCTGCAGGGGTTCTTGCAGGCCTCTCCTCTGTAGCCTGGCCAGTCACAGCTCAGCATTGGGTCAGCAGGGGTTAAACCCGCTAGCCCTAGTGATAACGGTCATGGCCCAAGGCTTCAGTTTATCCAATATAAAACAAAAAGTAATTAAACAAATATCCCATTTATGGTGCCCAGAGTTGACTGGTATTGCAGAAATAGTACCGTAGGCTTACCGGCTGAAGGTTTTTAGCAGTGGCAGAGCCTTTTCTGAAAGCTGTGGCAGAAATCAATTATCTCCTGGTTTCCTTCAGCCCCCAACGTGACTTGCCTACCTTCTTTATTGTAATGGCTGAGTTAGTGGTGTTGGGTGTTGCTGTGTCTCAGAGGTGGCACTTAAATATTGTTGCAGTAATTGTTTTATACAGATACAGAGAGAGGGAGAGAAATATGAAATACAGTGGAGTGGAGTTAAGTACTCCATATTGTCTTTTATGTTTGGACTACAGGAGGAAAAGGAATTGGTTTCTAGAAAGGAAGTAAATAATTTCAGCAGATAAGTCACTGTGCAGTCAAACAGATTCTAAAAATGCAGACTCCTAGGTTCCTCAGAACATTATACATGAATTTGAGAAGCATTATTGTTCAAAACAGGCAGCCAAAGCACCTCATTTGACTCTTAGCATGTTTGTTAAGACCCTCTTCTTGCCAGAGAAAGAACAGTTCAGATTGAAGACTTCCCTGTTAATAACACTGACTTCAGAATGAAGAAAGAGGGCTAGCTTTTAATGTTGAGAGGAATTTCATCTTGGGAGATTGAGCAAATACATTTTTTTAAAAAAACCTTAGATATATTCACTTTGTTAATTTGTTTTGTTAGATTGTTTTCAAGCTTTGTTAGACTGTTTTCCATAAGCAGTATGGATTGATGAGTAGAAGAAAGCTAAGCTGGGGGTGGTGAGAAGTGAGGAAGGCGTATCTGGACTGAGGAAAGTATTTAAAAACATACTGTAGGAAGTTTAAAAAAAAAAAAGGGGGGCAACCAAAAAAACCAACCAAGGCTTTCTTTATTTCTGACAATGACGCAGCCAAATGACATTTGGATCACACAATTGAAATGGTTTTCACTGACAGATCTTGACTGAGACACTCGTACATTTACCAACTCAGAACTCAGTACCGTCTGACCACTACAATGGTTTTGGAGAGTAGTACAAGGAGATGAGTTTCATGTCTTTTGCTCTAGATGAACAAGATCAGAATTATCTATTACTTTTTTAGGATAACTGACTCACGGCGTTGAGCAGATAAGCAGATAAGGTGGATTTTTTTAAACACATGGATTAAAAACAGAAAGGATGGTTGTTCAAAATGTCATTTATTCCCAGCAGAAGTTATACTATGCTTAGACAAAAGTTTTTTGTAACATACAGTTTCCAAATACACATTTTAATTCGTTATCAAACAAACTACTGAATAGAGCCTTGTATTAATTTACAATGTGGCTTAGACAAGAGCTGAACAGAATTAAATGCTATTTAGTTTAGAACAGTAAAAATCTTTTAAACTGGAAAAATACGTAGAAGGTATTTCATGGCCTTCTAAATGGTCCATAGCCTCATATAAATATCATTAGCATAGGGTTTTTTAATTTGTTTTTTAGAAATGTTTTTAAAAAACAGTTACTTGATGCCTGTTTTAGAAAAGTTCTTTGTAATTTGGTTTCTACGTGAAAGTAGTTTTCCTGGTATTTATACTAGAAGCTGTATTAGGAGTCATCTATTCCAAGGCTGTGTTGATTAATTTACGTTTTATAAGCATGCAGCAAAATTACAAAGTTCCTTTTTTAAGATGGTAGTTAATTTTAGTTATTTCCCTCACCCACAGATTCCTTACAGTTTTAGTAAGTCTACCCCTTATTAACTGTAGTTACATTTTGAGTAATAAATGCTGGAATCGCCCTCAGTTGAGACAGGCAGCTGCCTTAGTTACCCGAGGCAGTGGTAAATTCTGGAAATAACAGCAACGCTGTTACAGGACGGCTGCCATTTTTTTCATAGTAGTAAATATTCTTTGTATGAGTCCATATAGACGCCCTGCTTATTGCCAGAAAAGGAGACGTTTGTAGCTCGGTGATGGAAAACTTAAATTTCTCTTAGATTAAGATGTCTGTCTTTCTGACCACTGTGTTTCTGTTTCCTCTGGACTTACAGAGGCGACAGGAAGAGGAGTATTACAGTCGCTTAGAGGCTGAAAGGCGCAGGCAGCATGATGAAGCAGAACGAAGATTACTGGAACCTGACGAGCCTGGTCTGTACAGACCTCCGCTTCCACGGGAATATGAACTCCCATCCCCAACCCCTTCATCTAACGCTCCTCCTCCCCCACCTCAGCGAAACACCTCTTACCTCAAAACACAGGTCCTCTCCCCTGACACGATTTATACTGCCAAGTTTGTTGCATACAATGATGATGATGAGGAGGAGGAGGATTCCAATCTAGCAGGTCAGGATAAGTACTCCAGCACAAGAAAATCTTATGGTGACTTTCCTCCTGCCACCCTTAAGCCACAGCAGCCTTCCCGCCAGCCTCGCCCAGTTTCAGATGGCCTCTTTCTTTCCAACTCATTCCAGTCATCTCCAGTCAATGCCAACAGTACTACTGCCAAAAAAAGTCAGCCCCAGCCCCCACCAAACAAACCAAGTTTCATCCATGCCAGCAGCTCTAAAGGTAGACATCATGAAATCAATCGTCTCTACAGAACTATCCTCATGTTTTCAACTCTGGTGCTGTAGATTGAATCGCTTACTTTGTGATTTCTCCCCCCACCCCCCACTTAATCACTATTTTCGCTATGGTGATCTAACTTAAATCCTGATATTAATATGAATCCTCCAATTTTTAATTGTTTTGATCTCTCAAATTTCCTTGTTCTTTACCCAAACTCTTCAAAAGCAAAAATTCCATCTTTCACACAATGAATCAGAAATTATTTTAACTGTTACTCAACCAATTCAAAGTACTGTTGGTTTTGGCTTTCATCCYGTATCTTTCAGTGATTTGATTTGTATGACTGACCACTGGTTACTCAGGGCATCTGGAAGTGCGCCTTTCTTGAACACAGGAAACCTTTTCTAATGGGTTCATGGACAGAGCTTATCTTCTGCTTTCATTATTGGTACCAGGGTTCTCTCTTCGAATAGTGTGTGCAAATGGCTTTAAAAATGACCTTGGTAGACGTAGTTCTTAAATATACAAGAACCAAGAGACATATAGGACATGCAGTTAGTTTCATGTATTAGGTACCATTCCTGTACTTCTGATTTGTACAGTGCCGTTTTCTTGCAAAGAGAGACAAAAATCTAAATTTCATCTTAGTGCTTTTTGCCTTAATCCTTCCCTCCCTTTCTGCACCCCTGTATTTCTTTGTCTCCTCATCATGTTTCTTTTATAACTCCAAGTGGGCAACCATAATGGAGTTTAATTTCAAGTAGAGCTCTAGCTGCTAGTAACTTCAGCACCATATTTTATCTGCAGAGTACTAGTTTAGCTATACTCATGAATTCAAAGCTAATGCAGTCCAAAGTTCCATGCTAAATTTTTTTAAACTGCTCTCTGTGTAGATCTCACTCTAATAAATTTGCAGTTTATTAATAAAAGATTTTGTCTTTAAATAGCAGCATCTGCCAGTGCTTCCCCTACACTTGTTTTCTTCTTCTGTATTCTTCTGAAGGGAACGGTGGCCGTGACATTCCCATAGTTTGTTCTTTTTACTTGTGCTGGAAGTCAACAAATGCCTGATAACCAACTCCAGCCGATCAAATCATCCTTCTAAAGTGCAAAGGGGAGCAGGTCACCTGACATAGCAGGGGAAGGTGTTTATACTGGCTTCTAGCCGAATGGCTAACTTGTTTACTGGATTCAAGTCTCAATGACAAATGTGGAAGCCTACAACATGGTATATTCCTGATCACTTTTTTGGCCACCTAACAAATTACGAAAATCACTTTCTTTAATCAGAAGTGTGGTGTGCCCTGGTCACAGGGAGCATACGAGCCTCAGAATAGGTTCCATCCATCAGAAGCACTTCTAATCCAGCTGCAGTAGTGTATGAATCTGATTTAGGATATGTATGAGGCCATACAGGTACATGATACGCTGAGCTTCCTGTCTGCATCCTTTTCAGCTAAGGCCAAGTCATCATTTTCCAGCAAGGCATCCTTTCCTTTGCAGGGCAAATTAATTTCTGCTACAGTTGGACTGCTTCCAGTGCCGAAGAGACGCTCTATACAGTGTTGTGTAGTTTTAATATTGCTGAAGGGACAATAGTTTAGCTCGTTTATAGTTACTGTCCAACTGATACAGTTGATGCTTAGCAGTTTCACTGTTTGGGGTCAGTACAGCACCCAAGCTGCGTAAAAACTATCCACACTGATACTCATCTAAGGGAAAAAAAAACCCTGTTTATTTACCCTGGTGTTGCCTGTGAGATCTCGTGATATATTAGTCCCTATGGATCCTGCAACCCCGTCTGTCACTCCTGTCTGGCTCTGTCATAGGTTCCAAATCTTAAAGGAAGGTAAGGGAAGGTTTTAGCTTTTCAGTGTGTTGTCATTAGACTGGAGTATAAGTAGACACACTATACACTACCTGCTATGTGCTACCATTACAATGCAAATAATTCCATTATGCCTACCTACCATGCATGTGAGCCCACTGATAAACCCACACCCAGTAATCCCAACTCACAGTTTTATATCAGAAGGACTCTAGCGTTTGATTACCTTACATCACACAGAATTAATGAGTTAAAATAAGATTAAAGAAAGACAGGAAATATTTGGAAAAGATTCTCTTTAAGCACTATGACTATCTATGTTGTCAGCTTGCTCTTAGGAATATTCTGAAACGCCAGGCTTCTGACATGAAACTTTTGTACTCTATGTCTGTACTGAATTTTTGTTCTTTCAAAGGACTTTCTTTTTCTAGAAATTCTTATTTGAAACTGACTATAATAGACTGTAACCACAACAACACGTAGGCTTCCAAAGGCCCTTGCTTTCCTTCCTTATTTGGCACTTTGAAGGCTGTACATGTAATGAATTAAGTAACTCTAGAACCATCAGTCACTAGTTGTCACCACCTCTCTTCCTGCCTCCCATCATCCACAACCCAGAATACCATTTCATATGTAATTGCATTCCCCAATCCTGCTTTCTGTTAATTTTAATGGAAAAATGAATCTCAGGAAAGTGAAATGTTCAGTGATATTTTTGTGTGTGTGCGCATTTGTTTTTCCTGGAAAACAATCAGAAGGACAACCTACAAAGATTTGTTAGGGTTTTGGTAACCATTAAGGAATATTGTAGTATGATGCTTCGCCTTTAATAACCTAATTCATAAACCATACAACTAATTCTGAATACTCTTATTTCGTAATTTTTAAAATAGCCATGAGAACAGGTTAACCTCACCTGATTGCTCAAGCTTCTCTGAAGACTGCCTGCGTAACGTACAAAGCCGTTTGCACAAAATGCAGAATTCACTGTGCAGTTTACCATCTTCCATCTCGCTGACTCTGTTACATTACTGTCCTTTACAGCTCTTTTCTGTTCTGAATGTTAACTCTAGTAACCACGCTTCTGCAAATTTTGCTCTCGTACCTTCTTCCACTGGGTCTCTTTAAGACTGTTGGGTCTGTCAATGAACCAAGAAAAAAGCCAGCACCCAAATCAAAACTGCTATCCTAAAGCAGGTGGAAGTGTGAACCACAGCAAGTGGATCCAGACTTTTCAAAGCAGGGAAGGTGGTACTTGTATGCGTGTAAGACTCGTGTCTGAAAGGGAAAAAAATCTTCATATGCCTGGCATACCTAGTATGATTTGGTCTGCTACAAACTTCTGGTGGAAAAAAATTAGCCTACAAGAYGCTAGCTAAATTTGCTTGTGTGTTCCAGCGTCATATGTCTCTTTTATTGAATATTTATGAGAAGTTATATATACCAGTGGAAGAAGCAAACATTTCCTTCTGTACCAAAGAAGGTTCACAAGACATAACACATACAATATTGAGTCCAGAACTGTCTGAAGACAATCCGAGTATTGTGCTGACACTTATTTTTACTCTTTTCCTGACGGCTATTAAGAGAATATGGTCTTAAATATAGATTAAATTATTAAACTTTTTGATTGGAAAGAAAAGGTTTTGTCTTGTGGCCTTTAGAAAGAATTAATATAATGTGTAAAACCTGTGTGTTATATCAACTTAAACTAAAGGTGCAGTGCTGCAAGATACTTGCTTGAAATTTAAATTTAAGGAGGGGGAGGAGGCATTTTCTGAGTGATACAGTTTACTTAATCAGACTAAATGAGACAAAAATTCTGACTGCTCAATTGCAAAGATGGTGTATACTAATCTTAGCTTACTTGTAGCCTCATAAAGAGAGCAGCTGCAGCTAACTTATTTCCTGTGGAGCTTGTTACAGGATAATGAAATGTGTTGCTCTTTCCGTCAATCTGCTTGAACAACTTCTAATGTCTGTCTTACAGTAAGCCATAATAAGATAAAGACCATGATTTGATATGTGCTGGATAATCTAAACAAAATGCGTTCTGACTCAAAATTAGGAATAAAAGAATTAAAAAGCTGTTTTGAGGGCGAGTGGAATTTAGTAGTACTGGTTTTAAATATTCTACAGGTCAGATGACCCTTTAAATTTATTTCTGATTCTAGTTTGAGATTATTTCTTGAAAGAAGCACTGCACCTTTTTGAAGAAATACAACATAAAACTTTGGTGTTGTAACTGCAATCCTTCAACTTACTTTTTCTTTTGCATAAGGAATAAATTCATACACTGGATCTACAGGAGCAGCTGTTGGGGCCCATGAAGTTTATCGGGATCCAAGAGACAAAAGATCTAAAAGGTGACATGCAGGAGTCCATTAACTTTTATACACTGACTTGGCTAACTTCTGCAATATTTTGTATTGTTGTTGAATCTCTGTGGGCTATTCAAGAGTCCTGCAGTTGGCCTCTGGAGTTTCTTGGGTTACTATAAAATACACATAAGTTCTCCACAAGTCTTAAGGTGATCTGAAGTACTACTTCACAGCAGCAAATTTCAGTGCTACAACTGAGTGAACTCAGTAAATCATTGTAAATGAACAACTTCAAGTGTTTTAGGTGTATTTATAAATCTGAACAGTACCTCTCAAGTGGGATTCTTACCAAACGTGTAATAAGCATAAATAATACCAGCTGTATCCTATATGTGAGTGGCAGGCTTTACTGTGTAGCATACTGAAGATGTGACTGGGCTTGGCTAGGATTCTGTAGAAGCTGTTAGGCCAGTTCCTGCATTTTAAAATGTAGTTGATGTTTCAGTGGAGTGTGCAGAGCAGAGACCTCTTGGAGCTAAAAGCGAAACCTTTTCTGATCAGGAAATTGAAATATATATTAAAGCTTTACTACGTGCGAGTTAATCACATATGTAAAGTATTGTTACAGCTACAACTAAGAATGATTTGAGATCTTCACTGTGGTGGTCAGAAACATAATACAAAAATTGGTTTGCTACAAGGATAAATGCAAGAGCTTAGGCAAGGATTGCACTTGGAAGCTTTGCCAGTATAGAATGAAATACAGAAGTGTTGCAGCCGCTATAGCATTCCTCAGTACTAGCAGCTTTGTTTACCAAGACATAAAAGCTTTGTCTTCCAGTGCTTTTTCCTAGACACCTGCCACCACAGAAAGGCTTGCCGATTTAGCCATAACAGCAGTGCTGTGGTAATATAGACAGAACCTCAATTTACACCTGCACTTCACTTTGAAAATTGGCAAGCAGTTTCATTCATGTTAATGTGCCAGAGATGGCTCTTGAGCCATTAATTTGTCTGATTAGCACAATGATAGCACAATGTCAGAATTATATATGTGGGGAACTTTGCAGAACACCAAACGGTGAATCTTTTGCTGCAGTCAAAAAAGCTACCAGTCAGTACATGTCACTAAGAATTATTGTATTTAAGGATATTCTAGATAAGAATTATAACAAAGACATTTTTTTCCCTTTCCAGTCAAGATACAGATTTACCTGGAGCACCAGAAAACTTGACGTTCAGGGAACGCCAACGACTTTTTTCACAGGGTCAGGATGTATCCAATAAAGTAAAAGCTTCTAGGAAATTAATGGAACTGGAAAATGAGTTGAACACAAAATAAGATTAAAGCACCTTATCAGATGTAACTGAAGATCTCTAAATTGAGGGATTGAGATGGGGGGCACACTACTAATGAACAGAAAATGAATGTTTTCTGAAAGAAGTGACTTTGATTCCTCTATATCTAAGACTGTTAATTAAGATTTAGAGATGTTGCAATAGCAAGAAAACTGATTACTTTGCCAGGAGCTTGTGGTTTATACAATGAAAGCACTGTAAAATTTTAAAGATATGAATCACGTGAAGGTAACTTTTTTTTTCTTTCTGTTTTGGGGGTTAAGTTCTTGTGCACCAGACCAAGTAGCACTTGTCAAAGATAAGTTCTGTTTCCTGGTGTTTTTACAGACACACTTTTGTTTTAGCTGCTGAGCAGAGAGAGTGAGAATAGCTTGAACTGCCTAAACTAAACTGTGCACTAGAAATTAGTATTTTAGGTTGGTTGATAAGAAGCCAATATCTGGGCCACCTTAAATAAGACTTTATATGCAAGTTTGACATACTGTATGGTGTTCGTATGATATCAGCATATCAATACAGATCTTACCATTACTTAGTACCGGAACAACACACATTCTGTAGGTAGAACCTTGGAATAAAAACATTTCTAGTCCTACGTATTTGTTGGGTCTAAAATGGTTGCGTAAGAATTTATCTGTAGTTATGGAAAAGCCTGTATGTTGATGCATCCCCACTACATGTGCTTCAGACTTTCAAAAATGTGAAGATAAAACCTTTGGATAATTGTTTTATTAAAAATTACATGAGCAATAGATAGTAGGCTACACTAGTGGCCCTTTATTAGTTAGGACCAAAATATTAGTAATGTGTAAAAGGCGAGGAGTAATGATTCCAGTTCCGAGGTGAGCAGAACAGATACATATGTTTTCTGAGAAAGGTAGATTAGAAGTTATTAGGCAATTAGGCAGGGAACAGTATTGATAAGTCTGCTATTATCAGTTCAGCAATATCCTTTTTTTTTTTTTTCTATGGAGAAGTGAACTGGCATATTAGTGTGAAGCATCAAATACAATACTGCTGGCTGGGAGTGGGAATGTTAGTGAGGTTGTTAACAGACTTGGTGTGCTGGCAGCAAACCATCTCTGCTCACGCTGAGGAAGCAGTGCTAGCAAGCTCTTCTTTAGTCTGGCTGGCTTTACGGACATCCTGTCACTGTTGTACTGAAAATCTTTTTGGCAGTTCAAGCTATTTTTTCACACTGTAATAGCCTTATTTAATTTTAAATTGTTAATCTTTTTCCTCCCACTATTTCTTCAGCTATGCGTATGTGGCTGATGATGTTGGGAATAAGGACCTCATCAGAGTTTTTCTCATTGTGTGATGTTAAGACAATATATATTGTGATTCCAAACAAATTTTCTATTTGACAAAGCCCTTTACTGGCTTTAGATGATTTTTTTTTTTTGTCTGTATCATATTGTTCTCTTATAAATATATATTTAGGGAATTGTGCACACTTCCAAATACAAAGGGGTAGACTTTCACTGCCTTAGGAAAGAAATCACTTTTAATAAGAGTTGTATGATAAATAAATGCAAGTTAATGAAAATTGGAGTGTAAATATTTTTTACGTATTTCAGGTTTCTTATTTGAAAGTGTGCTTTTACCGTTTCACCTGTTAAATATGAAGTAGAAGATTAAACTGGTTCAAAGTGTTAATGAAGGATCTGCGTGCTTGCTATGTCTGTTAACCAGGAAAAGCAAGCCTCTCCCAATTTATCTTGAGAACACTAGCAGCCTTACAGTGACAAATTTTTCTTAAGGAAAAAAAACTTATGCTGTGGCTGAATTACTGTTGCTGCTAGAATCTGAAAAAGGCTTAGCAAAAAATACCTATAACCTTCAGTCGAGTGGATTTGGCCGCTATTGGGCATTCGGGTCAAGTGTGAATATGTGTAAAAGTGCTTTTCATATTTGTCTGTGCATTATTATGAAAAACATCAAAACTGCTGTAGTTTCCCATTTCTACTGTATTTCACTTGCAACCTATTTTTAATAAAGTTTGTATTGTATTTAACTTTGCATTAAATGTTTTTTGTAATGTTTGTTATTTGATTCGGCATTCGTAACAGTGTTACCATAAAACAAAGTGGCTCTTCTTACTACATTTTCCCTTACCTGTCCTTTTAAAATATATTTACAAGCAAAGTCAGGCTATCTCGTAATGAATAGATGAAAACCTCAGATTAATTTTGTATGGAGAATCATTGATCAGAAAGGAGAATTTCTTGGCCTAATGTTGTTCAATATCTGTGGCAGTGACTTGGAAGAAGAATTTATTTTTACAGCTTAACCAGCAATTTACGAAATAGTAAATATCGGTGGGATCATTTACACAGGCTAGTCATACAGTATTTGTATCCTCCTCAAGGGCACAGTTGTACTTCCAACAGTGAAGAGGAACCTGGAATGCGTCTTCTTTTGGAAAAGTAAATATTACAACCAGAGTCTCCATTGTGATTGCTGTGGTTAAAAAGTCATTTGATCTCTTTATTTTGAACACAAAGACAGGATAATTTTCTGTCAGATCTCTGAAAAAAATCAGTTTGTCTGACCTGGAAGTTTGGGGGGATGGACTCAAATTCAGTGTGTGGTTTTGAATGGAGGTTGAGTTAAAGGACTTAGGAATGGTGGTGCCCCTCTTTTACCGTTGGATTGATAAGGTTAGAAAACTTGTCTCTTGATGGGAGACAGCAGTTTAAGCTCTGCTTGGGGAGGGTGGGGGAGGGAACCAGATCCCAGTGAAGTGCTGTAGGTGCCTTCCGCTGTACCTGAACATCCACTGAAGCCGGGATTGAGAGCCACCTACCTCTCTTCTCAGGTGAGCACCTTAATCTCTTGAGTTGTGGCGTCTATGCTCTGGAATTTTCAAAATCACTAATGAGGAGATTCTGGATTTTAGTATGAGAGAGGTGTGCATAAAGGCAGGGAAGAAGCTAAAGGAACCACAGAAAGCCAGAAGTGCTGTGCAGTATGTTGCAAGGAAATGACTGCCAGGACCTCAAGGCATGTCTGAGTGGAATCTTTTAGCCATGCTTTGAGTCTGTAGCTTTTGTCTGTGAGAACAGATTGAAGGAAAAGAACTTTAATTTTGAATATAGAATGTGTAGTCTAGAAGAAAAAGGAAACAATCCATTGTCCTTCTGTATGGTAGTCCCTCAGTCTAAGCAAGAGCAAAGAACCGGTACAAGCAAAACGTGATTTATTTGATGAGACTATAGTTGTCACAGCTGTGAACTGTGTCATAGAAACATTTATTTCCAGACTAAAGTAGTCCAGGGGTTGCAGGGGAGGAACTGTGTGACATGCAACAGCAGTAACGCATTTTCAGTGGGAAAACAAGTTTTGCGCTATGCCTTGCACAGTTCAGGTCAGGTTTCCTTTAGGGACATGAGTTGTCATCCTTAGCAGCATAGCTCTTGATATTTTAATTGATGATGACCCTTATGGTGATAACTCTGTGAAATTACATTTGCATATGCAGCCAGGCCTGCCGCTCCCAGCAAAGACTCTATTTTAAACCTCTCTCAAATTCTCCCTTCTGCACCCATCATCCACATACACTGCTTCTCAACTGCTTTTGCGTAGTGTTTGTYCTACAGTCTTGCTGGTAACTGAGGAAAAGGCAAGGAAGTTAAGAAATTGGCRAAGTCCATAGTGTGTGTTGTGTTTACTGAAATAATAAACTATATGGATCATCATGCAGATTGCTGGTTTTAGGTCAAACAATGAGTACACAAGCAGCAGAATAAACAAGATCGTTCTTTACCTCCAAATTCAATTAGATAACATGAGAAATCTAACAAAAATAGCGATGGTAAAAAATGAACTTCACCAAGAATAGTCTTAAAACATATAGTAACTCATGTATTTGATAATAAGAATGGGGAAACATTTGGCTCTTCCTCCTGTTTTGTCAAATGATATTGCGGTCTCAAATGGTCAGTTAGTGGCGCAGAAGGCAGGTTAAAAATTCTGAGTCAGCTTTCTTCTTTCCCAGCTGTAATGGCAGGTAAACTCCTTAAGGAGATCAAAGTGCAACACACCTGCTCGGAGAACCTCCATTTATTCTTAAATGTTAATTGATGGATGTTCAGAACTTGCCTACAGTTACYGAAGCAAACACCTTGCTAAAAATGTGGAATGAAATATTTACAGCTTCATTGAATAATGTTTTAGGAGGTTTAAATGATAAGCTGTGTGCAATTTGACACAGGAGGGATAGTAACCTTCTCGCTTGGTATTTTTCCCAAGTGCTTTTCTACCCATTTTGTTTCTAGTAACTGCATTTGGGAATGCTGTAATGGAGGAATCTGTCAGAATGCTGAAGCTGGGACCTCATTAGTTTTGTTGGTTCCACTACTGGGGTTAATGTGAAATGCATCAGAAGTATTCAAGACAATGCTCACTTTCTAGTATCTTAAGATTTATAATCCACCTCGGTATCTCACTGATGCTAAAACAAAACTAATTAATAGAGTAAAATGAGAATTTAAGCAATTTCATTAAATTTCTGGCCCTTCGGTTCCCCRGAAGGTTCTGTAATAAGGCAGGGCTCTGCATTTGCAGGGGGAAGACAGGATCAAGTTGGTAGAAGTTTGGGGAAAAAAATGAGATTCCTCAAAGCAGAGAATCGGTATAGAAAGGCGTGCTGGAATACGGCCTTTCTGCATTTCCAGAAGATATCTGGATTTTATATTTGTTTCTTGCCTAGATCATACTGACGGACTGTTTTGCTCCCTGCCCATCAAGCAATTTCTCCGGAGCTTTGGAAACAGAAGGGAGTTCCCAAAAGAGAATTGCTGCTGTTATGGTGAGTCACAGATCATATTGTGATTTTTTTTTTTTTTTTTTTTTTTTTAAATACAGATGGGACTGAGCTTTCAGTATTATCCAACTTTCAGGTGTGCATAGAGAAATGGCTAAATTTTTTTTTTTTTTTTAAATACAGATGGGACTGAGCTTTCAGTATTATCCAACTTTCAGGTGTGCATAGAGAAATGGCTAAATAAGAGTGGTCCAGGAATGCTCAGTTTTAGGTTACTAGTTAAAAGTCAGAGTGATAGTGAATTAAGTCTTCTCTGTTACAGCCTACAAAAAACAGATTCTTAATCTCATTCATAAAACCCACAGGAGGGGAGAGATCAACCATAACACTTCAGAGATGGTCCTTCTGAGACGAAATTGAGTTGTGTTGGAAAATAACGTTCTTCTGACTTGATCGCTGCTGCAGGATAAGCATTACATACAAAAATCACAGCTCAGTGTCAAGAATTGAGTCACACCYAACAAGCTACTAAACTATTCTCCCCAAAATAGCTGATGTTGATAATATCCTATCTGCCTTAGTGCCAACATCTCTTGACATCCTCAGCACTGCAGTACATTGGAACTCTCTTTTTTTAGCCTAAATCTATTTGTCAGTTTTCATTTTTCCACCAATGCAGACCTAGTTGCAAGGATGAACTGCTGAGGGGCTTCCAGTCAGTTTGTTTTTTTTAAAACTGAGGCTAGAGTTTATGGGAGGAAGTCGGAGTATCATGGAAGACAGTTGATAGAGCTGCACAAAGATGTTTGGTTTGGTCTGTGAGAGATGGGCTGCATCGGGGTTCCTTTGTAAAGGACTGCTATCCCTCTTGTGCCAAACATGGAGAGATTCACTGCTGTACACCTTTGGATTTTCTACTGCCCGTATGATAGCATATTCACTACGTTCAGTAGACAGTAACTTGAAACTGCTGTTTTGCAGAACTGGATCCTCTGTAATTACAATATTGGCTTCAGTTTCTTAAAAAAAAAAAAAAACAAAAAAAAAAAACCCACAAAACTGTAGTGCAAAAATAGTGTTATTTCCCACTTCCAAGAAGCTGACATGTTTGTATCTGGCATACTTTCACATTTAGTAGCCAAACAGTATTCAGACTGCTTTCAAGTTAATGTTAATCTTTCAGTGCAATACAGTAGAGCATTAAGTAGTATTATCAACGTATGTCACATATTGGCCTCGGAAACCTGAGTACGAGACCCCTGGCCATAGCCTGAATGAATAGCTCCTGTCTTGGGCAGCCTCTTAGGACTCCCACACCAGCTGGACCTGCAGGCTTTGTCCATCTCCTAAGACTAGCTGCAGAACTGGCTTTGTTCACAGAGTTTCTGAATTGTTGAGGTTGGGAGGGACCTCTGCGTATCATCCAGCCCAGGGTCAAARCAAGGTCAGCTACAGCCGGTTGCCCAGGGCTGTGYCTAGTTGGGTTTTGAGTATCTCCAAGGATGGAGACTCCACAGCCACTCTGGCAACCTGTGCCAGTGTTTGATTACCCTCACACTAAACCTAAAAAAAAATATTTTTTTTTTAGAGGGAGTTTCATGTGTCTCGGTTTGTGCCTATTGCCTCTTGTCCTGTCACTGGGCACCAYGGAGGAGAGTATGGTTCTGTCATCTTTATACTCTCCCATCCGGTATTTATACATATTGATCAGATCCCCCTCAGCTTTCTTTCCTCCCTGCTGAACAACCCCCAGCACACTCTGTGTAACAGATGTTCCTATCCCTTAATCTTCTTTGTGGCYTTTTCAGCCTTAGATAACTGCTCAGGGGAGAAATCCTGTAGCCAATCTAGGAGCTCTAGGCTCTGTCCTCCTCCTTGCCCTTTGTTGTGGCCGCTGAACCCAAACGCGGGGCCTGCGCCCCTGGACCGAGGAACTGGTGCCCTGAGGTGAAATCTTTCAGCAGCCTTACGCCAGCCTTGGCAGCCCCAGCCTTCGCTTCCGTCCCTGCACTTTTCACCCTAATCCTTGGCCGCAGCCTCTCAGGTCGCTTATCCCAAGTGACGCTGTAGACGGCGGGAAACCACGGCCGGCTTCCAGTCCCYACTTCCAGCGCGCTCGTTAACCGCTCTGTTCAAGGCGGCGTGGGAGGCGGGGGCAGCCGCGCCTCCGCCCCTCTGCGGGCGYCCTCCCTGACAGTCCGCAGGGGCGCCGCTAGCAGCCGGGCCCTCGCCGTGGCCCCGCCCCGTCCCCCCTCACTGCGGGAGGATTGGTGGGCATCCCTGCCATTCACGGGCGCGTCCGTTGCCGCCGGCCTCGCGGCGGGGSGCGGCCGGCAGGCGCTGCCGTAGCCCTGCTAACGGGAGGAGGCGGCGCGGGCAGCGCGTGAGGCGCTCGCCCAGCTGGTGGGAGGGGAAGAGGGCGGGTCCCGTCACCATGGCAGCCGCGTGGGCGCCCCAGCTGCATTTCTCGCTGGCCCATTTAAATCCCCGAGGGGCCGAGCGAGGCCCTGGTCGGCCCCGCCGCGGGAGCGGGGAGGACGATGCGGCCGCGGCGCGGGCTCGACCCGGGCTCCGTCTGGGCGCAGCGCCTCCGGCAGCTGGAGCAGCGGTTGCGAGTGAGCCTCGCGCCGCGGCGGCGGGAGGGGAGGCGAGGGGCGGGCGGCGGGGCGAGAGCTGGCCCGCCCCGGCCCCCGTGGCGACGGCGGGGCGGGAGGAGGTGAGGGGCCTGTCGGGCGGGGCAGGTGGCGACGGGCAGCGCCTCGGCCCGCTGAGGGCGGTGGAACGGCCCGCCCGGCCCCTTTCTGTCAAAAGTATATTTCTAGRCTTAAAATTTAGGCGAGAATCCTAACCGCAGCAGCCTGTGGGGACTCGGCAGGCAGCCTGATGTGGGGGAGAGGCTGCTCCACCTGGGGCTGGGTTAGAAACGGGGTTTCAGAGTTGTGATCAGCCTTCCCAGCCGTGCTGCTGGGCAGGATGGGCGTCCAGCTCCTCGGGAAGGCAGCACCTGCGCGGAGGAATAGTCTTGCTGCCACACCACTGAACATCTCTAACAGTGCAGCCTTGGAAATGGAAATGTATATCGTTATTTATAAATAAATAAAATAGCACTTCTCTCACGACCTGGAAAACGTCAGGAGGTGGTTTTATAAAGCAAAAGCAGTTAAAATTTTGTACGTATGCATTTCCACATAAGCAGGCAAAGTGACAGGAAATATTGGTAATCGTGGAATATTGAGTTTATCCTAATTTTTATGTGCTTGTAGACAAATACTGTGCTGAGGAGATTGGGGGTAGGTGGTCCTTTGATTTTGGAAGGTAGAGAAACAGAAGAAGGTAATAAAACTTTTATAATGAAATAATGTTTATCAGACTCCTCTTTATTTCATTTTTACTTTTGTGGGTTTGGGTGGGTTTTTTCCTTAGACCAAAGAAGAAAGAATAGTTGTCCTGGAAACTGAAAACGCTGCTCTTCATCTAAAACTTGCAGAGGTAACKGTTGTTTGTTTTTCCAAAAAGAATTCCTATGAAAATAGAAAAAAAAAGACACTGAAATCTGCCTTCCTATTTTCAAGTTTTACATTCTTCACCTGTTGGGGAAATCTATGAAGGGAGTAAGGCTCAGCGTTTATTTTTTTTTAATCAGCAATAACGATAGACTGATTAAGTAACTAGAAGTTGACATACATTTAAATAATTGCCATTGTTTTAAATCTACAAAAGCGAACTGAGGGAACGACTCTGCAAGCATTAAATATGGACTATTGCTTTCTGCTTGCAGGGAAAATGTTAGCCTAACGGACAAGGGTAGATCCTGAAGGAATACTTTTTAGACATAATTAGGATGATCCTTTAAAAAGGACTTTTCATAGAGTGCAGGAAAGACATTTCATTATGRGTAGATTTACCAAAGATGCCCTATTGCATGTCTTCATAGCACTAGTGTTACACTTGTCTAGAAAGGCAAGGTACTGTTGCAGAAGTCAGTCACAGAGCATACAGCAACAACTGGRTGCCTTCATTTCCTTATATCCTTCTACAGAAGGATATGTCGCTCCTAGACCATTATTGAAACAAGGGGCAGCCTGTGATAATGTTTGGGGCCTTCAAAGGTAGGATTTCAGAGATTTACAGAATGTTGAATATTGATCTGCACTGTTAGACCAGAGCCAGCTGTATTAGTTGTGATAGAGACTGTTGGCCAAGGGTTTTTAATCTGGGCTGAAACATTAAATGGTTGGGTGACCTCAGGAAAGCCATTTGCCCTCCCTGTGGGTTTGTAAACACCTGTGGATAAAAGCGGGTTTAACATTTTTCAAAGCGTGACTGGAAGCAGATGGTACATCTGAAATGAGTTTTGCTAGGTATACAGAAGAATACTGTAATTGATTCTGAGAAAATGTATCTATTATTTTTTTTCTGCTTTATAATATTTATTAAAAATCTGAAGTATTTCATCTGATTTTTTTCTTTACTTTCACAAACACAAGAAAGAAAGAAATTATTTTAGTAACATGCATCAGATGTAGGAAGTAGTTATCTGAGTATTAGATAATGAAGCCTTGTTTTCCAAATACAGCACTSTTTCAGTTTATTGCAAAATGTGCTGAAAGATACGAGCACCTCTAGACACATGAGGAGCGTGGCAGTGTTACCAGCATGAGTCAGAAACAATGTCAAATGATTTGTGGAAATACTTTGCAATTAACCTTGCACTGATGTTTCTATTCAGGTGGTTATATAAATACACTTAAAAGACTTTCTCTTCTCCTTGGTTAATTTGCCCCGCCAGTCTGAAAACGTGAGCTAAACTGATGTGAAATAGTTTTACCTTAATTGAAGAGTCTTTATTAAAAAGAATACTAATTTTAATTAGATGAATTTAAGGTTGTGCAATGTTGCACCATATCTCCCAATATTTCAGCAGCTATGCTGGTGAAAAAAGCTACTGCCCTCAACTATCAATCACTGACCCTTCAGATCTGCTGGTGGAGCTGCCTGAATGATTGAGCTGTAACAAGTTCAGTCACAGTGACTGGGGTTAACAGAGGTCTCATTCTTAACTTGTAAAAGCTAATTGGATTCGTTTTGGCTGAAGTGAGTGAGGGAGCTTTGGAGACAAACTTATGAGGATAGCCATAAATGAGGATTTGCAGTCTAAATGTTTGTCTGTAGGTTGCATCAGTCTAATAAAAATGTTACCTCTTGCTATTGACCTTCCCTTGCTTATATCCTTAAGACAATCATGAATATCAGCACTGCCACTGTTTTCTGCAGCCCGGTATATTATTATCCTAGCAGCATATTGTGAGAGTTGTTACTGAACATAAGTCAGATTCTTTCTCTGTAGACTTGCTTTTGCCTCTTTGGAAATGTGTTTGTCTACCTGCACGCCCCTTGCTTTTGTTTGCAGTCCTTGAGGTCCTGATCCTGCTATCTTCCACAGATAAAGCCAAGTCTGCCAGAATGGTTCCAATTGCAGAACTGAGATTTCACTTTGGAGAACACTATTAAGTAGTTCCGTTTCACTTGTTTATAATAAAGCCGTCTATAAAAAGTTTTATAGTCATTTTTTTGCTTCTCGTGCATGAGCACAAATCTGCAAGGTCTGGTGTACAAAAAATTCTGATGAATGCTAAAACTGTTTTAATGGAGAAAACCTCAAAACCAAGGCAGCCTTTGCAATAAGGATAAACTTGATAGCGGAAGTAATGAGAGGCTGACTGCAATGAAAGTAGAATTGACCATTCCGCTTTTATTGTCCATGTTGAGAAAAATGGGGGACTCGGGGAACCTGTGCAGATGGTGGAAAACGCATTAGATGTTAAAAGTAGGTTTTAACTAGGTTCAGCTCATTTAACAATAAGGCTTGAGTACTGCAATTGCTTATATACATGCTTAACTTTTCACATGTGATAAGAGATACTAATTCTGGTGAGCTACTTGTATGCATTTTTGTCAAGCACGTTTGTAAATATTGCATCTGAGTAACATGAGTCTTGAAAATCCTCACAGTAAAAGAATACATGAACACTGCATAGAATCAGTCTCAATTTCTGGGAGCTTAAAGTCTGTAACAAAAAAATGAGAGTTCTTTTAAAATAATCTCTTCCTGCTATTTCTTTTCCATGTAAGAACTTTTTATATTAGTGCTAAGGTGTTGTATATCTGTGCAGGACCTCAGGTTGCTTTTGTAAATAGAAGATGCATGCTTTGTGAAGGTGAAAAAGCCACAAGAAAAGGTTGGTTTAGATAAGTGAAGTACTTTTTTTGGAAAATATAATCTGCCTTTATTCTAACAGCTCCAGGACATTGTATTGTTGTTCTTGCAGATGTCATCTGTAGTTAAACTGCARTTAAATATTTACGTTTTACCCATCATTATCAGATGATTGGAATTAAATAACCCATTATGTGAGTAGATTTAGCTCTTTTATCTAGTTGTACTCTTCTATGCTCTGTTAGTTTAAATAACAGGGAACTGCAGTAACAGAATTTATGGCCTGAATAAAGTAGGAACTAAGTCTGTGCTAAACACAAGTGCATTCCAAAAATAAGGAAAGAGGCTATTAGTACTGGTTAAGGAATGACAGATGTCAACAGATTGCAGGGGAAAGTAGGTGAAGAAGTTGCAGCTCATTTTAAGCACCAGGACTGTCAGTAAATAATGAAAATGCAGTTTTTAATGTAATAGAGATTCTGTCATATTGCAGAATTTCACAAGTACTCTACAGAGATTTCTTTTTTGTGTTCTTGCCTSTAAATGTTTAAAGTTCCACTATTTCTATTTTCCTTTTGACTTCAACATCTCAAAAAAAATTGGCCATAAAAATTGCTTTTGCATAATAGGTAATTTTAGATTATTAGAAAGCATTCTTCTCCACATCCTTTAAAAATTGCTTTGGTTACTTTGATCTCTGAAGACCTAGCTTAGTACTTTATTGGTACAGTTTTGCACCATTGCAACTCTACTGAATGTAATGGAGTTGGTGTTGGCAGGAAGCTAGAGCAATGAACACTAAGTTGGGGGCTGTGTATTACCAGCTCCTTCAGGACTTCAGTAGTTAACACATGTGTTTGTGTGTCCTCGTTCTGTTTCATGTCCTTTCAGAGAGCTTTCTGCATTAAATGTCAAACCAGCTATGGTTTAAGCTTCCCTAAGTGAGGGCACAGTTTTAACCATTTAGATCCACCTCAAGCATAAGTAAGGGGTTTTAGATACTGCAAAGGATTTTTGTAATCTGATGCTGAGGTTTACCACCCTAAGGAAATAGAATATTGTGATGTTAGCCAGTTACCTCGAGGTGATCCTTCACATGACTCAGGAAAAGGTAAAAGCAAAGAAATTATGTATTTACAACATCATTTGTAATCAGATAGTTGAGTTACAAATGTTCACATGGACAAAGCGGACAGAATGCAACAGAAAACAGAGCGCTTTAAAGTGACTTTTTTACGTGATTTTTTTTTTTTTTAAACAGTATCAAGGGTTGGCTGGAAGAAGCACTAATGAGGTATTGCAACTCTACTCTGCTCATGGCCAACAGCAGAAATTGCAGAGGAATTCTGTTGTAACCCAGCTGCATGGAGCAATAAAGGTAAAGACATTTAGTAATAATGTAGGCATAATGTATGCCCTAAGCATTTACATGCTTACCAAATACAGTAAAACCCATAAAATGKTCAGATATGAACCTGATCTATAGCTTTATTGTATTCACAGCAGTGCTTGCAGTGAAGTGTAGCAATGCCTGAGTTAGCTTAAAATTTATAGTGGGTTTGCTGCAATAGGCTGCAAAGTCACCTGAGAAGCTGATAAAAGTGGCTGCGCCTGAGCTCCAGGATCTTAGGTACAGACATAGATAGAAAGTATAGATAGATATGTATGTATCAATACCTGAGYTAGATGCTTTTGTAATCAAAACCTTGCAATCCCTGAGTTTCTGAGTATCATATAGACATCCCCTAAAAAACAATAATTGTGATATACTTTAACCAGATAGGCAAATCCTTTAAAAAAGCATTGGAAAGCTCCATTGATTTCACAAAGAGTTCTGCTCTGGCGGACCTCACAAGAGGGAGTAGTTTGCTGTATGCTCATTCAGATTGTCTTAATTTTGCATCAAAGAGACTGGAACTGTTCTCCCAGTACCAGTACCATAATATTTTCCTTTGCTGAAGTACTTATTCCTTAAGTTACTCCATAGAATAGTGAGTTCCTTTTAGGGACACTAACAAATGTCGGCTTTTCTCAGGACGGCACTGAATGCCTGCATAAAATGACTGAAAAGTATCTCAGGAAAGAAATCTGATTCTTAACAGGCAGAAGGATGTAGCTTAATTGTGGCATAGTTGGACTAGACAATCATTGTAGGTCCCTTCCAACTGAACTATGTTGTTCTATCTAATTACAGTGATTCTGCTCAGTAAAATTTGCGGTGGTGTTTTACATTTTAGGTTAGCTAGAATGGCAGAACTCCTTGTGATGCAATACCAGTGGATTGAGATGGTTTACTATCAGGGATCAATGAATTTCAGGAGAGAGAAAAGCTCTCCAAATAAAAGTCTAGATTAATGGTAATACTATACTCGTAATAATAAAAAAAAAAAATAAATTCTTCCCAGTTATATTCTGTGGCTTTTGAGAGTGATAAATGCAGTGATTTTCTCCCTTTAGTTCAGATTATTGTTTTATCATTGAAACTAGTTGGTTAATTCAAGGTCAGTACCACAGTTGGAAAAATAAAATGTCACAGAATATGTGATACTTTGTATCAGGCTGACTAATGAAACATCACAGTGCTTCTGTGAGATAAGGTATTGTTAAGTTCATCTTACAGATGGCTTTACGTGTTCGTTCCAAGACTTTGATGTCAAGAAGTCTACTAATCCTAAAATTAGGTCAATTTGTTTTTACTTTATTTGGACTTCTAAATGAATATAAGCAGCTTTTATAAATATTTAAAAGTCTCATCATGTATATTATGCTGAGTTATATCCATAATACAAATACTTTTCTGAACAATACAGGTTTCTGATCCTTTCAAAATACATCTGTTCTCATAGGAAGGCATAGAACTGGCTTATTTAAGAAATGATTTAGAGTGAAGCTTAGCAAATACCTCCTGATCAAAGTGTGGAAAATGAATGCAGTAAGGGATATACGGATCACAATTTTTCACTGCTAATTTTGGATATGTCTTATAAGTGGACAGAACACACACATGCTCACACACACTTATTTTTGATGAAATAAGAAAGAGATTTTATTACATCTGAAGCTGTGTTATAGTCGAAGTATGTACCATAAGATGGTAAGGATCCATAAAGTCTTGCTGAATTCTTTAGGAAATGACATTGCTAAATATCTTGCAGCATTTCTCTCTAAACATGCTGAAAGATATACTCCTGAAGACTTCCTTTCATCAAGTAGAGGGTTATTCCTGACTGTGATATCTCACCATAATTATTTGTGTTGTGGTTATATTGATTCTTCCTTAACTGCTGTTTTTGTGTCTTTATAACCTATTTTTTCTTCTTGCTGAGAAGAGGCTTAAGCATGACCTGAAGAGCCTCCGTTCATTTGCTCTTGAGCTTTCAAAAGACTTTCAGCGTCACAGCAAGACTTATCTTCACCAAGTTTTGGCAGCAGTCCAAGGGATACAGCTGCAAAATGAAGCAATGCAAAGTAAGGCTCATTGCACTTACATTTCAAACATGTAACATCAACAATGTCATTGTTAAATGTTAGTAACATTGAAAGGTTGAGTTTGATTTTTGAGACACGCGTCACTGAAATTGTAGCACTTGGTTTTTGTTTGATGTTAGATCATCAAGGAGTTCTGAAGCATTAGAAAGAGTAAAATATCTCTGCAGAGGTTATCACTGATAATTTGGATTTAGCTTTTGTGTTGATTGCAGCTGCTGCTAGACTGCTGAGTTGGCTTAGCTGTAACATTTTTAATCTGAAGTTCTCAGGCTTGTTATCTTGCCTATTTAAGAATAGCTGAATAAAGAATGTGTTGCTTTAGCTGAAATTTGTCTGCTTTTGACTGTAGCAGAAAAGGACTTGGGGGATTTCAGGGATTTCTGAAAATACTGTCTGAAATTAGGACAGACCGGATTTTTAATATTTCTGTGCATTTATGGAGAAAATTTTACTTCCAAATCAAAACCAGTTCTACTCGCTAGACTGTAGATAACAACACCATACGGACTGCTGTTTCGGAATTCAGGTCCTTCCTTGTTCATGTGTCCGTATAAAGCAGACCCTGCAGTGCAGTGGCACTCTCTGCCCTCATCACTGAGGACTAAGTGCATTGGTCTTACACCTGGATCTCTTGGCATGGATCTCTGCACCTGCTTTCAATATCCTTGATTCTGGTGGAGCTCCTGCCAGGCCTGAGAAGCACATGGCACATATAGAGCTTAAATTGTTTGAAGCTTAGCAGCCTGATGAACTAACAACAAATACACAAATTTATAATCAGAATCCCCAGGTGATGCTCTGATATCCATATATTGCCTTTTAAAGGTACCTTTTTCTCTTGCTTTACTTTTTGGTTGAAATATTTAATTTTGGCACTGATTTGATTCTGATGGGACTATTCATGTCAATAGCAACAAACAGCATTCTCAGTGATGGGTGTTTGCAGAACTTGTCCCTGTATGTTATGTACTAAGTTATGATTAAAATTGATTTGATTACTGTATTATCCATGTAGAGAAAATGCTTAATCAAGCTGTCTTTAAAATGGAAAAAAACAAAGTGGAAAATTAACCCTAGATAAAGGTGAATGTTCCCCTTATTTAAGCAGGGGGCTAAATGAACAGATAGGAGGTTGGATTTGGCACTTGAGCTGTTGCGGTGTAAATAAATAGTAAATATCCCTTATGAGGCCTTGCAAATTCCTGTTGACTGTTCTCAATTTGCACTTCGTGGTGCATTGTTCTATGAAATCATAACCAGGATAGGCATTCCTTGCCTATAACAAAATAGTGTGTTGGTACTTAGGTGGATGACTTATGTTTTTAATTTGGCCATTTTTCAGGTCTCTGTCAAATGTTTTAGATGGAGATTCTATTGTTAAGTTTAAATATGACAGTCAGAATTGCCATCCTTAAATTACATATAATCTTTTGTAAACAGAAAGCCCAAAGTATGTATTCTGGAGACAATATATGTTATCAGTTTAATCCTAAAATAGAGATTGAAAATGAGGGAGAGAATTATAGAACAAACATTTGAGTACGTTAATTTCAAGGCTGTAGTTGACATGCAGCAAACTATAAAACTTTCCTGTAATAACTGAGTAGTCCCTTGCTTAGAAGTATTTATTCACAGTCTGAAAACCAGGCTATTGCCATCTTTCCCGCTGAAATTTAAATAGCAGTAGTTCATAAAAGAGAGAAGTGCCCATTATTCTTTTCTTATAGGCCTGTTTCCCTGATAAACAAAGCTGCTATCATTTTAGCAAAAAATACTGGCCACCTGACTGCGAATGATACTACTGAGGCAGATGCAGTAATTCAGCAGATTTCTGGAAGGCTAGGAATTTCTAAAAATGTAAGATGAGTTTTTAGATTGCTTCACCACACAGCTATTATCAGAAAGAGGAAATGACAGTATCTGTGCATGCAGAACATACTTTCAGAAAGGGTAAACGGCTGTTCTCACTGCTTAACAAACTGGCGGGCACTAAMGAGAAAAATCTGTCCAAGTCAGTATGTGACAGAGGAGTTGCTGCAGGTTACTGACATATTTTGTGAAAGCTGCTGTAGCCCAGTGACTTAGATATCTTTTGTGGTTCCAGGACTCTTTCCCTCTGGGGTGGAGAAGAGGAAAAATTGGGTAAGGAGCTTATTTCCCACTTTGCCCATATGCTAGCACTTAYGTGATGTGCTCCTCTTGGAGAAAGCTGAGCTCTGCACTGTACTGATGACTTGTATTTGTGGAATGTGAATTACCATCATCTTTTACCCTCAACTCGACAGCAGAGCCTTACCAGCTCAGCTGCCTTTGGAGAGCCTTTCCTTCTTAGTGTAGAGTAGGGTAGGAGGAGAGGGACCTTGGATCCAGCAACAGAAATATTGCAGCAGCCCAAAGAATAATGTTCCACCTCAGGATATAAAACACAGCTGAATTCAAAAGCAGTTTTGGAATTAAGTCTATTACATCATAGCTGCTTATCCTAGAAGGCATGGTCAGATTGACCTCCTTTTTAAACTGGAATCTAGTGTGGAAAGAAACATTAAAACCCCCMGGGAACTATGGGGACAGCTACATATCCACATCTGTGCTAGGCTGTGGCTGTGCTAGGTTTTGCTGCTCCTGTTGTTCATGCCCCCATCATGGACCTTTCCGTTATGCTGGTATAACTGTTTGTGTGACCATACACAAAACAGATCAGGGAGCTGATCCAGGACAGAAATTGCTTAGCAAGAAGGATTGCTTTTAGACCTCCACGTGACTGTGGAAGCAATTGTGTGAGCACAGCGGAAGGTCTGATGCAGCACTGAATGGGGGGGAATGAAAAACTCCTTAACCAGGACTGTCAATTCAAGAAACATTACAATCCTGAACGTGTTTGTAAGCCATCACTCTTCTACAACTGTTAGTCTGACTGTCGATGAAGATCCTAACTGTGCTCAGTGACGTTTAAACAGCAAAATCAGCATTCCCAGCTCCCAGAAAGTTTCTGTATAAGTTGATGAGATGGGCAAAGTATGAGGGAAAGGGATGTCTGTAATGGCTGCAGGCATGTAGTGACTACTTGAATAATGAAGAGTGGGTTATTAGTATTTTAAAACAGATGCACCCAGTGGCTGCCCCTAGGTTATGGATGAAAATGTGACTTCTGAATAGCTGATGCCAAGCAGAAAGCTAGCAAAATGTTAAATAAGTGTTTATATTTATAACTATATAGCTCCACTTTCAGAAAAATTAAAAGTTCAGAAATAATTTATGCATTAGGAAACTTGCTCTGTGGAGCTTCTTTCTATTCAAGAAGTTTTTCTGTGCTGTACATAAAGCTTTACAGAAGATGGACATTAAAACCCGTGGTTCACTCTTACAAATATCAAAATATCATCTGCTAAATGCAACAACTTGACTCATTTTCTCCAGATTGCAGTCCTTCACATGTCTGCTCAAAAGTCCTGGTGTCAAATTAGGAAGCCCCAATGTTGGTTTCTGTTTTCACAATCATCTTCACCATAGAATGGATAGTTAAAAAAAAAAATTTGAGTAATTAGGGCCTAAGTTAACTGAAACTGTCCAGTAGGCTTCTCATAGTCCTCATGAAGAGACTGCTTAAATATTGAAACAAACGAGTAATTTATTTTTTTTCTTTCAAGACTGGAAAAATGGAAGAGTACCCTTAGCACCTGTTGCTTAACTTTACTGCTTATTCAAGAACTGGAAGTTTGTGTGTACACAGATTTATAAATTAAGATACTTATTATGGAGATTGCTTAAATAACAAATGGATTCCAACCYTGTATTTTGAAAAATACTGTATGATTAGCAGTCAGTGAATGTAAGAGTCACTTTTGACAATTTATTGTAACATATTTGCACGTGATTCTCCAAACCAAGACATACTAGTGTTACTCCATGTACAGGATGCAAGAAAAAGTTTTTTCTTAGTAAAACTCCTAGACTTTGATTCCCCAACTATTAATATCATGTTTCTGCTGCATGCATACACTTGTGGAGGAACATTATAAGCTGGAGGTGAACAGTGTGGGTATTACAAAAATAAGATCTGAGAAATCTCCAGTGTAGACAAATGCCCCTTGAAGTCATCTGATTTTTAGTCTATACAGGAGAGCGTAAATCATGTGTGTGACATGCTGAGATTTTAAGTCTGTTCCTTTCTTTGTAAGGTAGCACATACTGAGGCTGATGGCCATCCTGCTACTCAGCTCTCAGGTCATGGTTTTGACTGCTTGCTACCCTACATCTTCAAACTGCTCACTAATTTCTGGGGGAATTGATATCCCACTGGGGTTCCTAAAAGCTTGCTTTGTACACAAGTTCACAGTCACATCATGTGCCTTCTGGGCTGTATGTTTGTTTTAGGCCTGCTCAGTGTTAATGTAATTGGGCTGAAATAAAACCACTTGTGAAGTTAGAAGGCTTTTATAATGAATGACCCATATTGCTCTCCTCAGTTTTGTCAAGGAGACTCCCTGGGGTTCAAAAGATCAATCTTTTTAATGAAATCCTACCCATGAAGTGAGTGCACCTATCTTAAAGGGGAACCTTATAGCTATTTTACAGGATTAGCAGCACTGTAAATGAGGCTGAGGATAAATGATAGGTTAACTTCTTGTAAAGTTAGCTGGCGTGAATCTAATAATCTGCAAATATGGCATGAGCCTTGCAAGTGACAGCCCCACCCAGAAGCAGGTTGGTTCAAGCTTAGGATTCAGGCTTCAGTGACGGATAACATTACTCTAACTAAACTGACACATTTGAACTGCCTTTAAATATCTTGTCTTTTTGATGGTTTTTCAAGATTTCACATGTATACCTGTGGTAATTATCTGTAACTTCGCCTAGCCATTTCATAGCAAGAAGTATGATGGGATTTTTCAGAGGTGTCTAGTAAATCAGGAACTAACCTTCCTAATTTAAGTTTGRTGGAAGTTAAAAAGGTTTATGCTTATATTTCATGAGGTGCTACTGGAAAATTCATTTTGTAAAGTCACAGAATTTAGTTCTTTGAAACAGCTTTCTTCTTCCAGTGTTTCAGATAAAAGCTTTTGATCTTGAGCAGTCTCTACAAGAGGTGGCAGAGAAATATGAGAAAGAAAAACAAAAGAGGAGAGCTCTGCATAACAGCTTAGTTGTAAGTATCTTTAATGACAGAACATTTTCTTAGTTTGTTGTAATTATGACCACAATTTCCTCACCAATAAAACTAATGAATATACTTTTCATGGATATATCACTTCCCCCAGCTGTCCATATACGATGCATTTCTTTGCTGAGGCACATTTGTCTTAACAGTAAGCCCCAGCCCATTCTTTTTACACAAGCATCTTCCAAATGCACTCCTGGAGCATATTGCACTAAGGGGTATCATTCATTTTGAATAGTGAACAAAACTTGAGTTTCTTCATCTTCTTCATCTAAATTTGCAGCTTCTGAAATTGTTTTAGAATTCTTAAAATGATTAACTTGAAATTGCAAAGTGGTCGTCTTTTATTTTTCCAAATAAATCTAGCTGTATCCTGCTCAGCCATTAGTGATGGTTCGGGATTAATTTTTTCCTTTTTGTACTTTAACTTTACTCTTCCTGCCTGCCCCCCCAGATGACTAGTTTTGGGTTGCCTGATTCACGACCTGATTTTTAGAAACACAAGCCACCTTCAAACAAAATTCTTTTAAGTTTTTCTACCTGGGAAAATGAAGCTCTTTGTTAAAAAGTACTTACCTTCCAAACTCTGCCTTGTGTTGCAGTTTACTGAAAAGATGTTCCCCAGGGCAGTGGGGAGTTAATGCCAGTGGTCACTAGCCATCACAGGCAAACTGTTTTCAGTAATACAAAATGAGAAGAACTGATCACCAATAAAAAGGAAGGAAAAATACCAGGTTAGATAAACTGAAGTCTGAAACAGCCCACAGAGAAAAATCAGTTGCTGGCTTTTAGTCATGTACGAACACACAGTGGAGAGGAGAAGGTACAAAATGTTTTCTATTCCACATCTTTCTCAGGGCTGGTGGAAGAGAAATGGAGTGTGTAATCTTGTCTGTTGAGTTAATATATGTGTCTGAAGAAGCTCAAGGAAAGAGGAAGGAGACTGAAGAGGGGAAAATGGCTCAGATCGAGTGTCTTTTTTTTTTGCATATAGACTGGAGAGGACTGCAGCTTTCCAGAGCTTTGAAGAGCTGATACTTCCTCAAGTACTTTCTCCTAACTTCTCAAGGCAAATGATATTGATACTATTTTTCCCCTCCACAGAGTCTAAGGCTGTGATGTTGTAAACACCTGCTTTCTTAAACGCGTTCATGTCTGCTTCACAAATTCCAGTGTATTTGTCCTCTCCAGTCGTTTGTGTTAAATATATCTTAGTATTCTAACCTTAGGAACTGAGAGGAAATATCAGAGTCCACTGCAGGATCCGACCATTACTACCTTTTGATACTGCTGCTGGACATTCGATATCACAAGATAGGTAATTTATTTTGGCTGTGTTAGATCTTAGCTGACTCATAATTAATATACAGAGAAAACAATAGTTATATGTATGTGAGAACAACTGTGTTCTTGATTTTTCTGTTTTTTATGTGTGTGGGGAGACAATAATGGTATTATAAAAATTAATTGCTGTTTCCTTTTCTTTCTCATGCTAAATTGGCTTTAGCCAATCTCATCCCCTTGTCTAAAAGTATATCCACCTGAATAGAAAGCCATAGCTGTTCTGCCAAGCCAGGGATAATCCTGCAGTAACACAGCTGCAATCAGTTTAGAGTATATTCACTATCCTATACAAATTCTGGGATACAGTAATGTAATAACTGTCAGAAGTCGTGGGTAGGGAAACACACTCAGCATTACAGTTTTTCTATAATGTTATAGAACAGATTTGCTGTCAGCACAAACACTGGTAATTCTATTTCAGTATAATTTGGCTCTGCATCCCTAATTTATAATACACTTACTGTAACTGAAGTGTCAAAACATTCCAAGATCCAAAAAGAAGAGAGGGATTAGATGCAAGTATGTGCTATAACAAGCTGAATTCTCCATAGATGACTAACATGAAAGAAGGTAGGGATTGAAACATACACAAAGAAAGGAAGAAGGGGAAAACTAGGTGGGTGGCTAGAAACCAGTAACATTATCATTTGCCCTATCAGTAAACAACTGATTTGGGGCTTTATTTTACTTTTGCTGGCTGGTAATTCTAAAAAAATACATTGTGTTTTAAAGTTCATTAATTTTTAGCAAATTTTTAACAAATAGAGATTTTTTTTTTATTAAAACAACATCAAAAATAGCAGACAAGACATTTCAAGGAGCTTGAAGGGGAAACTTGCATTAATTTGTGCTTGATACACCTGGGAAGGAACCCACTCACTGTTTTTGTTGCCGTATGGAATAGTCCAATCAGGTGCTGAATTGCAGTGTAAAACAGGATGGACTGGGCCAAACAAACAATCATTGAGACTAACTTTTCTTAATATATCAAAAAGTAATTTAAATAAAACTTAGTTGTAAAACTGAGGACTGATTCTCAGAACACTTACACATATGAATGAATTTATACACCTCATCAATCCCAGTCAGTTTTTGGACTAGTAATGGGTGCAACATCAGAGACAAATACCTAAAAAGAAGGTGGTTTTCACTTTAATGTTCAAGTGAAAGCCTCTTATTACAAGTTCATGTTACGATCTCAAAATAATAGAATGGTTTGCATGTGAATTAGTCTTAATTGGGTTTCTTCTAAATGTCTTTTTTTAAGCAGATTATTTTGCTTGATTGCACTTTAATTTGTTTTTTATTCACAATTAACTATGGTGTTAGTATGTACATGGGGCACAATAATAATACCAATTCCAAAAGGTACTCTTCAGACAATGTAGTTCAGAGACATTTTGAGCATTGACTTCCCTGAGATAAATGGAACATTTATGGTTTGAAAGGTACCTTTTTTCCACTATTGGCTTTTTTTTTTTTTCTTACAGGCAAAGAAACTTTTCAGAAGAAGTGGCATATGCAGCTGATGATGTGAGTATTTGATGGTGAAATTCAAAAGCACATTCATAGATACTAGGAAGGAGAAACAAGAGGGACATGTGAACCATGTTTTTWAAAAAAAAATGAAGTACTTTCTTGTCAATCAGTGCCCAGCTTTGATCACCCATGGGTGCAATAGCAGGTGATTTGGGCTATTTTCATCCTGACTCTGTAGTAGTAATAGCTTGGAGCTTCTGCTGGTGCAGTCATCCACGAGCCGGAGGTTGTGTGTTTGCAGTAGTCAAACTGCTGCAGACTTCCTGCAGTCAGTCCCTTTCGACCACTTGTATTTACTGTAACTATTTCTAAAATTATGTCAGGCTTTTTTCATTTTATTATTGCAACACAACTAATGCATTAGGAGGGAAATATAATACCTCATGAACCACAACAGCCTACATGGTACTGCAGGCAAGCCTGTTAAAGTGTCCTGGCTTAGATACATCAGAGGAAGGAGAATGAGCATTAGAGTTGCAAATCCAGATGACATTCCAGCATTAATTGAGACCATTACCAAGATTTAAAATTTAAAAAGGCACAGTAGTGTGAGCTAAGGTCAAAGTATTAGCTCGGGTTTTAATTTTCTTAGCTGTCATAGTTCTTAGTTGGCTGCTCACTGTTACTTACACGGTCATTAGCCAAATTCACTTCTATAGTATAGTGCTTAAAATATTGCTGAAGTGACCTACTGTATATTATGCATTTAAATCTCCCAAATCATAGCTTCATTAGGCAGATCTCAGTTGCRTAAAGTGGATACTTAAAAAGATATATATATGTAATTAAGAAACTAATAGAGCACATGAAGAGTCAGTGAAGAAAGGGTAAATATGTCAGGAGATAAAAACCAGGGATCTATAATGGTAGACATAGTATTCTGGATGTCATGACCCATTTATTGTGCTATAAAATGCTACGACCATTTTTGACCTGTTAAATTTTATTGCATGAAGATGAAATTAGATAATATTTAGGTTTTGGATTATTTCATAGAGAAATCTGATATATTGCAGTATCTATATGTTTACAGGCAAAGCAGTGTCTGCTTGCTTATACCAATTTACGAGTTTTATTTTGTATGAAACAGTGACCTGGTAACCTTCAATATGCTAACCTGTTCCCATGTTTAAAAGTCCTTATGAAGTATTCCAGGAAAGTACATGCATGGACTTGATTGTAAAATGAAATTTGCAAGATATTAACTTCCTCGTTTTGGAAAACACAACATTGACTTCAAATGTTTTATTGGTTTACCTTGACATTTATTTGGTTAAAATGCTTTCTAGTTTTGATCAAAAATCTTTGTGTTAGTTTCTTATTATGAATATTTTTTTTAGAAAAAAATAAATATTTTTGTTTAAAGTATCCAAGTTGATGAGGGAGGATAAAAGTGCAACTGATTTTTTACAAAAAGCAGTCAATTGAGACTAATCTAACATAAGTAAAGGAAATCAATGTTTATTGCCTGCTTATTTTGCTTTTAACATCTGAAGGTGTTATGCTTGTGGCTAGGATAAATATGCAATTTTCAGTTAAAATTATGGGGCTTGATTTGTTATTGAGCTCTTAGTTGCAACACAGTAAAAGCTCCTATTTCTGGAAACAAGTTAACCATTTTCTGGACAAGTATTTATGATTTAAAGGAAATTTTAGATCAAGGTGAAGGAAGGCTGTCTGTGATAGAGGTGATGAGTTTAATAGTTTTGCTTTTTAGATCATGGCTGTCTTTCCAGATTTTTCCCTGAAAATACTTCATGTGTGTAACATAGCCAGGCAGTTTTCTGCCATGATCATTTTAGAGCTAATGTGCGTTAGAAAGGAGAGCTGCATTTGAGAACCCCAGTCACAACACATACATATCAGAAACTATGGTTGGATCTTCTGGACAAGCTTCAGCTCGACGTTGTTCCTGGACTGGACTGGAGCCCTAGTAATATGCCGATCTGTCTCATCTATGCTACAACTTTGTCATGTTATAACTAGAATAGGGAAAACATCTGTCTCATAGTGAAAGACCACAACAGAAATTGCAGTATAAAGTAGCTTTGCTTCTCTTCTGCCAGGAGCTGTGTAAGACTTCCTTCAAACTGTCTGTAGATAGGCAGAACTGACACTTGGACAAGAATGGTTGTGTATCTTTTTGTGAGACTGAGACTACATGAATTCCATTTAGTCTTTGAGTGTTTTTTCTTTTGTTTATTTAGAGATTCATATCATTCTTCAAAAGACACATGTGATCTTTTCTATAATCTTGCTCATCTTGCCTAGAGAATCATTATTCTGATTCTACGTCTAAAAAAGGCTTAGGATTTTACTGGATGTACAGAAGAGTATTTCATTTCCATTTTTGAGCTACTTTAAGATTTTTTAAGTTTTCTTTTTACTTTCCCATCTATGTCCAGCTCCTCAGCTTAACAGTAACAACTGCCAGAGCCTTTCTCCTGAAGCTTGTTGTGCAATAATGGTGGAAAGTGAGTACACACTACACATCAGGTTGAACTGCTCCACATAGATTAGGACATTGAGCACTGCTGGTATTGTCGCTACCTGAGAAAATGAGTAGATGAGGTACTGAATGCTCAGAATCTTCTTGGTGGTGACAGGACAAGGAGGAATGGGTGAAAATTGAAATACAGGAAATTCAGCTTAAACATGAGAAGCTGTGAGGGTTGTCAAACACAGGAACAGATTGCCCAGGGAGGGGGTGGAGTCTCCATCTTTGGAGATACTCAAAAGCTGCCTGGACATGGTCCTGAGCAACCTGCTGTAGCTGGTCTGAGCAGGGGGTTGGCCTCTACAACATCTGTAAGTCCATTCCCACCTCAACCATTCTGTGATTCTGGTCTAGGATCCCACTTGCTGCTTTTCTGTAATTTTGTCCATCTCTGGCAGGGTGTGCTGTGTGCGCAAGTGAGTATAGGTGTCATGTTTGAATGAGTAGCTATGTTTTCACCTGGATTCACAACACCCAATGTAGACGTTTAAATGAGGTGCCTAATCACTCCAGACTCCCCTTGTGGTTGCTGAAGAAAAGTAGCCACCTCCAGAGGGAAAGTCATTCACTTAAGATATGAATTAAACTTTAAATATGTTTGTCTCTTTCCATGACTACATAGGCACCTGAGACACCTGCCCTAGCCTAATATCTGAAGTGATGTTTGAATCCAACTTCCTTTGTCACAGGTAAAAGAAACTGGCTGCCTCTACGTGATTAATTCTTTTCAAATCATTTTGAGAAGGTTTTCACTTGTGAGTAGTTGAGAAAAAGGTGATGGCAAGGAGGCTGCTCTGAATATCAGGGAAGGTGTAAAATTCAGCTGTTTCTTCAGGACAGGACTGGGAAAACGTGAATTAACACAGCCAAGACCCTCCTTTTCTTGGGAGATAATTTTGTAGTAGATCAGATGAATGTAGCTATAGCAGTTGGAGACATTATTGCTTCCCAGTTACTTATCACCATCCCCAGCTAGAGGTTTCTTCCCCTGGTGCTTACCCAGCGTGGGGAATCCTTCAAGCTGTCCGTGTCAGCCTCGGTGCTTTGCCAGCTGGTTGCACTGAAGTTGACAGTGAAACGTGAGGAGCAGTCGCAGTCTCCCTTACACTGGCTCCGCTGTGGAGCAGTAGTCTTGGGAAAGGGGGCATAGCCTTCAGCAGATATGCAGTAACAAGTGATAAGAAATGATAGTTATCGCAGCTGGATTCTGTGATCATGTCTATATCCACTATTCCATATAACTCATTTTATATTATTTCTCTGCCTTACTGAATTTCACTTACTGAACTGTTCCCCAGGCTTGGGGAGTCAGGCTTGGGTGTCAGGACATACTGTGAATATTTATGAAGTATCCTTTTGTCATTTCCATGATTCATATTGCCCTGAAAGCACTCAGACTGGGAGTATTCTGTGACTCTGGGGTGAAAAAAAGGTTCTTCAGTATTCATGTGAGACAGCTGTATGGATTTCACAAGCACTATTGACAGGGAAACCTGATGAAATTCTGTAGGGCAGCAGCCGTGGTGGATATGTTAGGCCATACTGATCTCCTGAGAAAGGAAGGTCGTTACCAAAGCTCATATGAAACTTCTGCCTATTAACAATTCTTTTGTTTCTATGTTATGCAAGTAGAGTTTTTTCTGTCCCATTTCTCACCTTAAGGAAAGCTGGTCTGCAAGTACATTTGATATCTCAATCAGAAATGTGTTCCATAGCTCTGTGTGGTTTTCCTTTTTTTTTTTTTTCCTTTTTATTTCTTTTTTTTTTTTTCCTTTCCCCAGAGCCTTTTGGTTACTGATCCTACTAGAAATTCTTTGTCAGGCCATTTTGTAGCAAAAAGTGTACTCACATCCGTACTGCTGCTAGATTTGCCAGTACTGGGATGGGTAACATACTCATTCTGTAAAGTGAGTGTTGTCATCATTAGATTGATAATGATACATTGGCCTTCTCCAAAGAGGAAGAAATACTTATAAACTCAAAACAAGAAATTTGATTTTTTTTATTAGCCATTTGCATACTGGACATACTGTTGTTCMATTGTTATTTGCTCAGCTCTTTGCGACTTCATTCTGTGGCAATACTCATTTGAAGGCCATTCGTTCAGCACTCCAAGCTACTTGTCTGAAGCGCAGTAGGAATTTCAGCACTCCCATCAAATGCAGTAATGTAACTGCAGGTTAGTAAGCTAGGCAACCTCCTTGAATTAGATGAAGTATTTTGTGTGCTAGTGAGCTTCCACCCAAATTGTTGTAAACCCCCACATTTTTTTTCTTTACTTTTCTCTGCAATTAAGCAACATACGCCATGAGGAGCAGAAGGGCACAGAAGTTGCTATGTAAGACATGCCAGACTGCTGTGATTACACTCTGGTAATAGTTCAAAGAGCGGCTTACGTATCTGTCAGACCTACAAAACTACTATATAATCCATCTGGAAAGTGGATTCCACTAAAACCTCATGGAATGCTACCAATTGTGCTAGTGCAGTTCTTTCTCACAGTTTTGGACTAGCATGTTATTGTATGAAATGTGCATCTTCTGCTCAGTTCTAGGCACAAATATACATGAAATCAATCTGAAAAGGCACTGTGAAAACTAGCCCTATAATAAAAAGGGCTCTTTTTGCCATTTTTTATACCTGTGGTGGCAGTTAGGGAGGTTGGGTTTACTTGCCTGTGGCTTTCTAGGCACRTAAGAAGTTCAGGTATGGGTTTGGATCTTTCTCGTGAACTTAAGTGCACATATTTTGTGTTGGTTGTTCTTTAATAATCTGAATGTATTTTGAGATCCTTTCTTGTGGTCTTGCTCGTTTACTGCAATATACAAGCTCTAAAGCCTCATGTGTTGATGACTGCTGGAGAAAGGCCTTGGACTTCATGATCCTTGATTACTGCTGTCACCTGGAACGTTAGAAATGATAAATATTTTTGTGTGTGTGTGCCTATGATATTAACTGTAAGTATTTTGTTTTTCTCTTAGGAAACTGTCCTTGTAAAGTGTAGCCGTCCCGGTCACGCATCAATAAACAAGACTTTTCAGTTTGAGAGGTGGGTAGTCCTGTGTAGCAACCTGGATTGCTGGAAGATTTGTATAGTGAAGGCTAATATTTTGGTAGGCATTGGTTAAAAGGTAACCATATTTTTTTATTTATGTGGTATTCACATTCTTCCCAGGACAGAATAATGCAGTTCAGGATATAGATGACACACTTGTCTTCCCTCTCAGAGAAGACTACTGATATACCTAAGTTTGAAACCTGTGTAGAGACTTATTTGACCCTCTTCACAGTCTGAGTAGCTCTCGTGATCCTTGCAACATGTTGCGAGATAGCAAAATGTTACCCACATTTTAAACGTAAGGACTTGAGGTGGATTGCGTGACTTCAGCATTAGACATACAGCATGACTGAGCCAGAAACTGGACTGAGGACTTCTAAGACTCGATGTTCAGCCATGCTAGTTTTAACTTAGAGTTTAAATGGCCTGAGCATAGACAGCAGGATAGAGTAGTGGCATGTAAACTAGCGCTCCCCGGGGGAAAGGCTGTAGTGTGACCACTTTCCTTATTAGATGCTCAAGAATCTACATAGATGAGAGAGATTTTGAATGCACCAGCTGTGATAAGGGTTTTAATTGGTCTTTGTGCCTTATTACACACCAGAGAGTCTGTCTGCAAGCCAGAAAACTGCAGGGAGTCAGGCTGAAAGGTGCCTTATGTTCTTTCAGAATGGAGC
Source organism: Oceanodroma leucorhoa (assembly GCA_030449065.1). NCBI lineage: Eukaryota > Metazoa > Chordata > Aves > Procellariiformes > Oceanodroma > Oceanodroma leucorhoa. Next base: position 8,126,175 of record JASVER010000016.1, read on the forward strand.
TGACCTGAACCTCTGAAAACAGGAACAAAGAGTTAAATTAATACAAGTGAGATCTCTGTAAAGGAAGAAATACAAAATTTTCCCCCATGCCTTTTTCCTAATGCAGACTTTGCATCTATACATTGCAATGACTCATACAGTAGGCTTTCTACCCTGAACCATGGTTCAAAACACTCTGGAAACAGAACACATGAGCACAATTTCATGCTTCCTTGCTTGAAGGCAAAACTTGATTTAAAGTCAAATGTATCCAACATGAATTATCTGTCCTGGTTTAAACTTAAGGTCTGAGCCTGTTCAGCCCGAACTGCTGTAGGTTTGCTAAACATTGTCAGTCATTCGCCCTTTCCTTGAGGCATCCTTCTTAGATGCTGCCTCTTTTACTCATGAAGACTGGGGACTGCTGTTGTGCAGGCCACCAAACAACTGAAAATTCCTGAGATAATGTGAATCTTGGGGAAGCTTTACTGACCCCATAGGTTATAGGACTCCCTTGATACATATGCGATCTTTCAAGGTACATGGTCCCCTTGCATGTCTGCTAAGCTACTCGAAGTAATTCCTTTCACCCTCCAGCTATACCTAACACAGCCATACCAGTTGAAGTAAATGCAGAATAACGCTGGAATTCAACTCTGTAGAGCAACACAGTTAATGGTATTGACACAGGACTCCAGAGGTGCTGTGACTCTGGACATGTGTTGTAGATCCTGATAATCAGGAAAAGGGTTAAAAAAATGTAAATCCCCCAAAGAATGCAGTTCTTGGGGTATGTTTTTTCAGTGTCCCAGCACAGCTCTTTTTTATAAACAGAAGAGCATATGGTTCTTATGAACTCAAAAATGTTTATTTTTTTAGCAAGGTTTTATGGAACTAATAAATGTCAAAATATTTGATTTCAGCTCAGGAAGAAAATTCCAGCTTTCAGCATGTTATGCTTTTATAATTTTATTGGTGAATCAGTTAGCAAAATAAAAAAGAAGCTTAGAATTTTCAAGGTGAAATTAACATTAATCACTACACAGGCACAAATCTGTCATCATTCTGGTAAAAATACATGGGCTTATAGAAAGAGATTCTCTGGATTTGCTGCATCTTTCATGGTCTCAGATAGCTAATTAAGTGGGTGTCCATGCTTCAGCCAGTGCTGTGATTACAGTGTAGCATAAAGTAGTTCAAGCCAACTTTAAACTACTTCATTTGGGTACTGATAGCATTTGAACCACAGCAGCTAAGTAGTGGCAGTAAAACCCCTTTAGGAAGTTGAATAAATATTTGGAGTAGTTACTGTAACATGGAGCCCCATGCCTTTCTTCTGAACGGCTACCAGAACCTGAACCTGACATACTTTGCAGTGCAAACAGACTACTGAGACTGGTTGATTCTAGCCCCGGCTATGGTTGGTAACAATCTATGTGCTTTATTAGACAGCAAAACCCATCAACAGCAAGTCAAGACAGTATGAATGCTCTCATCTCTAAAATATGTTTTTAAGTTTGTTTTTTTTTTAATGTAGTAGCTCTGAGATGCTTTGATGTGTTAGGAAAAAAATATTATTTCAACACATATTGAGTTAGAGGCCTAGTTGGTTAAGATGGAGGACTTGGTGCTAATGAATATTTCATTGATTGCAGATGATAAATGAAGCAGAGAAAAGTGTTTGGAAGTGCTTTTGCTCTCTTATATTGACCTTGCAGATTTGATGGGCAAAGTTTACAGAAGCATATGCGTGTATGCATGCAAAGCAAGGATGGAGTATTGCTATTCAGTATCTGTGCCTTCCCAGTATGAACTGTGCCACATCTCTGCATATTTGTTGGTTTCTCAGTGTAGTATGACAGCACATCAGTGGAATGGCAAGACAAGCAGTATTTGTCCATCAAGCCAGACAAGTGCTCCTTTCCTGATTAAAGAGAGTACATTTTCATGCAACTTGCAATTAGACTGTGGAACACATTGCCACAGGATGTTACTCCAGGCCAAGAATTCAGCAAGACGCAAAAAGAAACTGAATACTAATTCTAATAATATTTTTTTTGAAACAGAGTTTCAACTCATATTTCAGTTTTGAGGCCAGTTTACAGCTTTTAAGGATTAGGATGAGACACAGAGATGAATTACTGTGTCTCCAGCCACCATAGTGGAGTGGAGTTTCTTGCTCCTTCCTCTGGGTATTGTCAGGAACAAAATGCTGAACTAAGTGGAGTGGCTCTAATTCTGTATCTGTTTATCAGTGATTCCTCTGTACAGCCTTATTTATCAAGAACATGAATACAAAATCTACATTTGTGCAGGCTATAGACTGTAGTGGCCAGATCCTGGTTAAATATACAAAGAGGCTTGAGTAAATGCTAAAGAGCACACTATGTCTTAATTCAGTTAAACTTGTAGTATCATATACAAGCTGTGGAGTACTGCTAAGTGAAGTGTACTAGTATACTATACACACAGGGAAGTAACTATGCTTTGTAATGTTTGCTGCTACCAAAATTCCTGTTTCTAATTAGTTGTTTTGCTATAAGCTATAAAGAACACACATCACTCATTGGAAAACAGAGCTAAACCAAAAAATAAAAAAGAATCACAACAGAAAGATATCAGAAAAGGAAGCTTTTTCCAAAGATAAACATTCATACCTCAAATACTTAAGTGTGGCTAATGACATTCATGTGTTAGATTCTGTTCATCTTGTATAAACAGTACTTGCTTCAGGCTGTAATCTTGGGGAGGATACATTTTTGGTGTGCAAGAGAAGAAATTAATGAGTTAGGATGTCCATGTTTTACGATCAGAATTTCCTCCCTTTGATGATTTCCTATTTTCAGGTCTTGATTTTATGTTGTACAAACTTGATAGTTGAAATGGTTGGAGGAAAAATTTCTTTGAAGACCCCTGTGTTAGCTTTTTTTTTTACCTTGAATTTAAAAAAATGTATGCAGTTGTTTTAGACATCATTGTTTTGGCCCAAGGATTGTACTGTCATTGCTCTTTTCTAAGAGGTGGAATAACTCGTTCAATTTAATTGTGTTTCATTATGTTTAAAAATTAGTCTGCAATTCGCATCACAATGTAAAAGAAAGTCTTCCGAGTGAGAAGTGTTTATTTCAGAGTAGATAGTTCAGCAGGGTTGGGATGGAAATACCTTAGGCGGATGCTGCCCACAAAGACAGTGCATCCTTAAACATGACCCTCGGGCCTTCTGATTTCTGCTTTGCCACTGACTTTTCTGAGAGAAGTCCCGAGGCAAGTTTGCAGCCTCTGTACCTCTTTTTTTTCCCCAAACCTTATCCACATCTAAAGGGAAGCACAACCTGACCGCTCCCTTCCTTAGTGTGACACAAAGGAGACACAGGCAGCAGGGATATTTCACAGTCTGGTAGGTGGGAGAAAGTAACAGGGATCCAGTACAGCCTGAAAAAAGACTCCGTCTCCCAGAGAGGCAGGCAGAAGGATTAGGATGAGCTCGGAGAGCCACAAGTGTACACCTGCACGTCATTCCCTCCAGCACAGACAACAGCCGCTCCCAAAAAGTGGGCGAGAACCTTGGAGTTCTAATTTTCAGTCCCCTGACATAGAAATGTTAGCAGGTCACAAGTTCTGTGTCACTGGCCTACATTTTCTCTAGTTTGTATTCTTGTACTGTGACAACATATTTATGTTTTTTTCTTCAGTTAATCATTGCACTTTGCTCCTCAGAGTTTACAATGCTTTGGAGTCTCAAGACACAGTATTTGCGGATGTGGCCCCTTTGCTAACATCTCTCCTGGATGGGTAAGTTAAAAGGTGGGAGTAAGAAAGCTAAAGGGCAATAATATACTGAAATCCATCAATTAAAAAAAAAAAATCACTTAATAGTGGTGATCCTGTCAAGTTTTGTGGCTTTGCAGTTGCATTTTCCTGTTTTCTTTCTACTCAACACCAAGTGAATGTTGTTTCCCCATATAAATACTGTTTACAAAATTTAGCAGAGCAGACAAATTTTGGGAAAATATTTTTTTTCTCTCTCTGGTCTCTTTCTGGCAAATTTAAGYATTGCTTCTAATGGAGGATACTATCATTTTTTGTGTTTTGGTAGGTTATGTTTTATAACTGTTTTTCAGTTGTCGACACGGTATGATACATCTTTTCCAACAGTGTATTCATATATGAAATCTCTGATCATCTGTACTGTTTTTGTGTAGAGCACAGGCCATTAGGAGGTGATACAATCAATTCCTGGTTGAACCAGAACTGAGCATCCTCATTTGTAGTTCTAACGCTCCTTCAGGCACTGGGCTTAAAACAGAATTCTGGTTTGAATACAAAACTGATCAGTAACAGCCACTAACAAATATGTGTAATTACTTCTAGCCACTGAAGTTCGTGAAGTGTGATTCTTCATTYATACTAGAGCCAATTTAAGCTGCTCTTGCGAAGAAGCCTTGAWGTGCATATTGTTATAATCCTTGAGGCTTGAACAGAGATTCATACAAAACTTCCTTTCGGCTCCTTTCTCACCCCAGCTCCAGTTCCACTCAATTATAGATGGTGGTTGTACAGCTGTCATGGACCTTTCCCTCCCTGTAGAGGGAAAGCCAGTCCCTTTCCATGCACAGTGGTGTAGTTGAACAGTGGCAATCCTTGTTCCTAGCAGTCTGCACACTGAAGTTTCCAAGTCTCCTTTTCTTGAAAGCAGCCTAGAAGAGGCATATCAGGATATTGTGGATATTGGGAAATCCCAGCCATCCCTTTACACATGCCACAGAGGGGCCCACAAGGGCTACCTGGCCCATATGGCATTATTCTAGTTTACCAAGGATGAGTAACCACAGTTTCCATAGCTGAGCAACCTAGGCACCACTAGGTTGGAGGATTTTGAAGRAGTCCTTATAACTACTGTTTTCTCTCTCTGCTTTTCCTTTTGCAATGAACATAAGTTTGCTTTGGCTCAATATGTTGCCTATGTATCTTCAGACATATCTGATCTGTACCTTGATCTGCTGTACTTCCCACTTTCTAATTTCCACATTGAGAGAATCCTGTCCTAGAAGCTAGGATTTTTATATTCAGTTAGGAAATGTTCTGTTATTGAAAACAAAAGAGTTGTCTTGTTCTTCCAGAAGTGCCATTTAAACAGAAGCAGATTTTCAGGGAAGGCGAGGCTGTGCGTACGAGCCATGTTTCTCAGCAGCCTTCCCATTGTAAATGGGAAACAGACATACTTAGTCTGAACCTTGAACCTTTTTGCTGCTCCTGATTGTTTTAGTCTGGGCTCCAAAGTGGTCTGTAACAACGTTTAGCTTAAGTAGAAAGGAGTGTTCCACTCCTTTTCTTTATTTTTTCTTTATTTTTCTTTCTCAATGAATTGTGTCATTTTTCAGTAGAAATACACAGGAAGAAAATATTGTCCCATATGCAAAACAGACAAAATACAGCAGGCTTCAAAGTTTACAGTTAGCAGTACAAGGCCAGCAAGGGAGTAAGATAATATTTCTTTTTTTTACAGCATTGAAGAATCAAACTTGTTTATTTATTTTAAAGAAGAATACATTTCTCCTCCTTTGATTTCCTTTAACAGTGTTCTCTCCTGGTGATAACTTTGCTATACTGAACACCTACACTTCTGAGGAGAGAAATACTACAAAACTATTGGTATTGTAGCTTGACAATAAGAACTTTTTGAAACAAGAATATAACTAATGAAGCAGAGTGGAGAAGGAGAAATGTCAGGGCACATAAGTGAATCATAGTCTGAAATTTTCAGATTTCTCTATTGGAAACCCTTATTTTGGAACCAGAAGACCAACGAAGTAAACTAGGTAAATATAAACTAGTCTGCTGCTTGTCGTCTTGTTGAATCACCCAAGAATTCATTCTCTCCTGTGCCTACTTAGATATAATACTGCTTTGGATAGTTTGAGCTCATTTAGGCTTACCGAAATACTGTTTTGGCTTTGGCAGAGAAGTTATCACTGACTGATACCTGATTTGCATCTCTATCTTCAATGCTACAAGCACCTGACTACTTAGCTTCTAATCGTATCATCTGTATCTTGTCAGAACTATTTTGTCCATGATGCTTACTTTCTAACAAGTAGCAATTAAGGAAAATTCGAATAGCTGGACTATATGAAAGTTTGAGAGATTTCTAAAAATACTTCCATTCTGTTTTTCCTAAAGAAAGCTACTACTTGCAAACTTCTGGCTCCCTTTTTCGTTCCAAAGATCTCTCTGATTTTGAAGCGGGGCTAGAAGTCTCAGTAAGCTACAGGCTGGCGAGGCAGTGTGCGTTAGGGGTGGAATAGTGAAAATTGCTCATTGTTAGCCTAGCTGAAAACTACCAAAATTAGTGGGAGCTTTTCCACTGACATAAATGCAAGTAGAGTTATGTCAGCAGTGAATACTTAGAGAATCCCTTGTTTCAGATTTACGACCCTAATTTCTAGAACATTTAATTTTGCTGTGGTGCTCTTTATTTTCAGTTACAGCTATCTTATCTCCTTTACTTCATCAAATCTATGACTAGACTTCTGTTTTATACTCTGCACCCTGAAACGTGGATGGAACTTACTATAGGTTCACTGACTGCACCTTTGACTTTGCATTCCCAGAAGGGGTACCCAGGTATTTGCTGTGTTGCTTATCAGCCCACATTTCTTTCTAACAAGAGAAAGCTTTCTAAATAATCTTCCAAAAATAATTGCTTCTAGGCATGTTTAATATGCAAAAAATTGCTGCAAATATATTTCTCTGCAATGGCCATGTAAGTATTTCATGACTTGAAACCATAAATGTAAAACAATTAGATGAGGGGTGTTCATTGAAATTTGCTGACACGTGCTTGAAAGAACATTTTTGATACGAGGAAAAGCATCGGATAACCAAAAGCAGCTGTTCAGGTCTGCCCACGGAGGAGGTATAGCTTAGGCAGTGAAATTTTACTCCCTGGCAGAACAGGAGAAAGCCCATTCTTGCAACTCTCTACTAGAGCAGAAATTTCAGCATACTGCAAAGCACTTGCCCTGTATGGAGATTCTGCTAATGTTGTGTCTCTGAACAAACAAGATAATCCAGGGAAGGAGCAGTCCTGTCAGCGTAACTGCATGTCTTCCAAGAGTTTTTGCTGGCACAGATCTGTGGTCAACACCAAGGTGCTGCCAGGCGCTGCGGAGCAGACGCAGCCAAGTAGGGACTAACCTTCAGCTGCACAGGCCAGTATTGCCAGTATTGATCCTCAATAAAAAGTAGTACTGTGGGTGGATACATTTGCATCCGCACGCTTGTTTTGCTTAAGATGTTGACTTTGATCTGACTGTGCTAGAAACACACTTTCTGGATAGGATTCATACATCTAAAATTCAGATCCCTGCAGCACAGACGTCCACAACAGAGCTCACAGGTGTGGCCTTTTTTTTTTTTTTATAATTTTCAGTGCAGAGAAACAGGCATTTTCAGAGTTCTGTTCATTAGACGTATTTTACATATCTACTTCAGAAGATGATGAATTGTGTTTCATAGTGCCTGTACTTCTGCAGTGACATTGTACATTTTCACCTTCTACAGGTCCATACCAGAGCAGTTCCTACCACCTTTATTCCAGAGTAGTCTTTGTCTGCATGCTTATACTGAACTAATGCGTTTGGTTTAAACTTTGTACTTATTATTAGGGCTGTCTTATCTTTTCCAGTGAATGAGGGCTATGACTGATGAGCCTGCCTGAAAAAGACTACGAGAGCTGAAGTTTACTGTTCCCAGCTGTTAAGATATTAGTGCTGTGGTTTGCAGCATAGCACAGTAAGACAAATCAAACCCAGTGATGGTTTACTTTAAAATGCTGTACTGTAAACTGCAGTGATTCAAGAGCTGATTAACAAGCAACTCAGTAGTGCATGAACTGGAAGTTGGGCAGACAGGAGGTCTAACCTCATCAGTCATTCCAAGCTAAGCATCCATTAAACTCTGCTTAAAAGCACCCCTTCAACTCTGCTTAAAAAATAAAATCTGTTTAGGCAATGTTATGAGCAGTACTTTGATTTCTGTCAGATTTTGAGATCTCCAGAAAGAAAACTGCAGGGGCAGTGTATTTATTTTTTGTTTCAGTTTGCGTTCCCAAATTGTTTGGGGTTTGACTTGCCACCTAACAAACACATTTGGTAATGGTAAAATAAATTAAGGCCCTTTTAATTTTCAGGTACAATGTGTGTATCATGGCTTATGGGCAAACTGGAAGTGGGAAGACATACACCATGTTGGGACCACAGTTAGAGGAGAACTTTTCATTCTCCATAGAAGATGAATCAGAACTTGGAATTATTCCTCGAGCTACCCAAGAAGTGTTCAGGTAACAACTAAGTAAAGACTCATGTCAGTGGCAGTCACCTTAAACTTTATAGAAGGGATGAAATAATGTTTGTAAGGTATTTATCATTACGGATTTCAGCTTCACAATTATTTATATTTATACCTTCTCTAACTGCCACTCGATATTTGAGTTTTGATATAAATTTCTAGTCTCTCTCCTGCTTAGTCTGGTTTTCTAAGAAAATAAGATTATGCAGTCTTGCTGTATRTTATCTGTCTGTCTGTCTTTCAGACTCCTAATTAACTTTTGAATATGTTTCAACTATAGCCGTGGGAGTCCAAAAGATAATTAAGTTCTTACAAGTTTTGTGAAAATGGACAATTGGAATAGATGAAAAGGATCCAGATTAGAACTCAGTCCCCAGGAAGAATGATAGTGGAATTTTGAACCACAATCTGTTCTTGCTTTGAGAATACTTAGATTTTTTTAGTTGAACCTAATGCATGATTTGAACTAATGTGGTGCTATGTTATAATAGAAGAGCCATTAGAGGTTTTTCCAGCTAAGCCTACTTCATTTGGAGAATGGTATAAGATAAATCGAAGACCCATTTTTGTACCAGAATAACTGTGTCTAACTGTAAATACTCTCCTGAATAGACAAGCCCTTAATTTATGAATTTTCTGAGGCTGTGGACAGATAACCTCTTACAGATCTAGCTGGGCAGTTTACCATCTCTGCCTGTTCATTGCTTGCACTCTGCCAGAGTTTATCATACCTTGAGCTCTGAATGGAATAACATCCAGCAGAGAACTGGTATAAAAAAAATCTTGAGGAGGGAGGGAGGCTAGTGGAGAAAAACAATTTAAGCTGGCACAGCTGTTTGAAAAATGAAGTTTTTATTTACTGCTTCACGTATAATTTAACTGTATATTTTGATTCTTCAGCTTAACATTAGCACGTGGATAAGGCAAAGCCACAGCTGCAGATATTTAATAAGTACTTCTATCAGATTGTAATTAGATTACAATTAAAGAATAGATCTTTATTTACAGACTGTTCACGTGGGGTTAGACTTCAACATTTTTTGGCTTTTTTCTTCTTTTTTTTTTTTCTATTTTTATTCTCCAGGCTTATTTCAGAAAAGCCACCAGGAAGTTACTGGGTTGAGGTTTCTGTTGTGGAAGTGTATAATAATGACATTTTTGATCTTCTGGCCAAAGACAGTTGTGGAAAAGTATTTGGCGTCAAACGGGATGTTGTCACAACCAGAGAAGGAAAGAGTGATGTTCCATTGCTTACACATGAGTAAGTACACGATTTGATCCTTATCATCCGCCCATGATCTGGTGTCAATGCAATGTATAGCTGTCACAGAATTGCATCATAAGCACCAGTTATTGCTTCTAAACAATGAGTCCTTACCATATGCAAAAGAACAGTTCTCACTGTTTCCATTAGCTCAGTCTATTAGACTGTAGTTGGCTGCAAATGTCAAAATACTTTCAGAAATAACAGTACAATTAGTTTGGGTTTTACTCCTGTGTTAAGCGCCTTCCACTTAGAATGCCTGAAGATAGCTGTGTATTTCATTGTTGCTGGATCTAGGGCATCCTGTCAGCTGTAGAAAAAGAAGGGGTAACCCAGTCACAAAGCACTTTCCCTTCAGTCTTATCAAATTATAAAATTTCCAGATTGTAATAGAAATGTATGTACTTCTTGTAGATTTTTAAGCAGCTGTAGTGTTAGCTTTCCCTACATACACTGGAGTTAAAAAAAGTACTTTAGAAAGAATAAGATTTTAAGTGATCTTTTAATATAAATACCCATCTTACACTGCTTAGTATTCTGTTTTCATAACTGGAAGCATTAAAGTGGGAATTGATATGCTGGAATTTGAACCCRTAGTTCTTGGAAATCCAGGTTCTTCAAACTAAAAGCTAAGAAGTAGCTAAGCTTCTACCCATTCAGTTTTAAGATGTATACCTTCCCAGCGTCGGTGTATGGTAAGTTTGATTCTTATTTACACATCTTGACGGTGTAGGGAGAGCTAAGGTATTTAAGGCTAAAGCTATACTTATTTTAATGCCTTCTTGTACTTACTAAGCATTACAAAGGCTTGTTCTAGTACACATGGGAATGATTCTTGGTGTTATGTATGTGTAGTATACAAAGCAAATGTATAATACTTTCTTGTTATATATAAAATACTTACCTTGGCTAACTAGATGGTAAAAATCACATGTTCATAACAATTCATCCATTAACAAGAGTGAATCTGTTTCAGATGCTTCATTTTAGTAATGGCTGTGTTGTTTATGCTAGTATTAAATCAACATTAGCAAAAAAAATTATGACCAGCAGTACTAGTGGCACCAGACAGGTGATGCTACCCAGTGGAATTAAGCTACTGGACATGTCCCTGTGAGCACCCAGCATGTGAACAGATTCTAGAAGGGAACATTTCTGCTTGTGCACTACAGAGAGGTCTAGAAACTTAGAAAAAATGTTCTGCTTCTTGTGCAAACAATGTTGGTGAAAAGAAACATCTTGCCCTATTGAAATGTTTAGCACAGTATTATAGTGTTTTACGTTTCTGGGGAAAACATGATGTTTTCTTCACTTCTCTATAATAATGCTTGTCATAGTCTAATCTCTACTTTTCCAGGAGGAATTAGAAGTCAGATATGAAAAGCATCCCTCGCCCCCGCCAATTAAAATAAAACACACCCTCAGTGGAAATAATTGAAGGCAGTATTTTTGTCTTGTGGGACTTAGTCACATAAGCAGACTAGTAGTTGTTTGTTTATGTGGGTTTATGCTATTGCCAGAAAGCCTCGCTAAAAATATGAGAATGTACTGGAGGGTTGCGCAAACATACTTTTATTCTACTTAGTTATATGCATTTATTGACTTGTATTTTCTAGCCATTGAACTGCTCACAGAAAAGTGGGACCCCAGAGAAATTGTAAAGTGGCTTTCTTCACCATGGGGGCTGTATAACTCTCCTTTCTTTCTATGAAATAATAATCACTGCAATATTCTAGGAAGGATTAACATCTGTATCTGGGGTATGCCTGCTCTTCAGTCTTGAGGTTAAATATGATTTCCAGAGAAATTCTGCATCCTTGATTGCACTCTGCATGCTCCATAAGAGCACAGAATGAATTAGAAATGACTGGAGCTTGAAGTGAGGAATCCTTTTGCCCTCTCTGTCTGTATTATGCTGACTGGTGGGTTTCTCTCAGTCTCTGTTCTTGGATTTCCCCAGCTGTGACTCTACTCCAACTTTTAGCATCTGGTTAAGGCTCTGCTGTCAAGGGAATGAAAAACTCCTTCAGAAGAGGTTGGGAACAGAGCCCAACCTGTGTGTGTGGAATCTTTCTTGAAGGAGCTAATCTTTTTCCTTTGACTAGAGAAGAAAGGAACTGTATGACTTAGAAAATGAAGGTGGGTGCATTAGTGTGGGTACAATGGGAGTTGAATTTTTCCTGCTTCATAAGAACCTCCAAGTAATTTTTAATTATGGTATTTCAGTAACCAAGATGCTGGCCTGGTTTCATTCCTGAAAAATGCCTACTCCCCTTCCCAAGGGAACTTTGCATAGTTAGTGGGTGACCCATCTCTTTCCCTAGGCTTTGGGGAAGGGAGAGGTGAGATGTAGCTGGACTTGTGCCACAGAGACAAGAACTAGAAGCTGCAAAAAGGTTTCATTTGTCCTCCTAGTTAATAAAATGGATGCTCTGTTTATTTCTGTAAATTATAATTTATGGTAAAGGGACCTGGTGCCTTGAACTAAGTACCTCTTAAAAACCACTTATCTCAATCAATTGATAAATACTCAATTCTAATGCAAATATAAATAAGAATATGGACTTGTATCTCAATTACAATGCAAGCAGCGAAAAAAGTCCAATTCATAAACAGGTTATATTAATAATTACACACAAAGGTTAATAATAAAAAGCAAACCCAAACAAAGTAAGGGAACCATTGAATGAGGCCACCCAGCTGCCCGAAATCTAAAGTAAACAGCTGGTGCTTTGAATAAAAACACATCCTCATTTGTGATAATATTTCATCTAGAATATATTTGCCTGCTGGGTCTCATTGGCTTCTCCATATATCCATTAAAGTACAGTAGTCTCTTTCCTGCTAACATGTACGTCTTACTGAATCACAAAAACCTCAGTCTCTTTCTTCTTTTGTGGCTTGGTTGACTTTGGAGAACATTCAGCATCAAATTTTTAACCTAACCACAACAGGGCTTCTCTTTGTAGAATCTGGTCCTGGAACATGCGGTACATACAGCATGATAAAGTCATAGAGATTATACTAAAAATTATTACTGTCAGTCCTGCTGAGAAGCTACTGTGSCAAGCTTGCAGCACTGGGCTGCGGATGCTTTTTACCTCCAAAGTCAACTGCAGTTTCCCGGTAGGTGACCAGCACTGACAGCACACCCTGAGGCTATCTTCTTCTGCAAACACTAGTCAGAGGACAGCAGCTTGTGGCGCTGACCCCTTGCCAGTGCACAGCAGCAGCTCGCAGAAGCCGATTGCCTGTTGGTACATTCTAGCAAAGGCTCGGGCCGTCCAGCCCTGGCTGACTAGCTATTGGAAGATGCAGTTCAAAACTCAGGAAGGCAAGATCTGCCTCCTTGGACTTGAGGCAATAGTCAGATCACCCCAGTGTGAGGCTCTGCCTTCTCTGACAGTAGGAACTAGAGCCACTGCTTCCCTGCTGGTGCCAGGTCAAACAACCAGGGAGACATTACCAGTGGATGCACAGAGGCAGAGGTATTACGGGGGAGGCCAGCACATGCGGCTCAGGATGGATCAACGAAGTCTATAGTGATCATTTAGCTCCTGCAGCCCTGGTTACACAGGGAACTGCTTTTAGGTGGATGCTTATCTTACGTGTCTATAAGCACGGTGTGGCTAAGTGTTTTTCTGTTCTTCAGATGCCCTTGCTTTATTTTCAGAGGAAATTGTTTTAGCTGGGTATAGCTCTTTTGTCCCTAAACTCTTCAACTATGGCTCTTCTCAGCATAAAATAAGTTTGTGCCCAGTGTGACTTTCACTGAAATCGGCCAAATCTAAGTCAGGCCTTGCCTTTTATCATATGCTTGCTTTTGCTGACTGCAGCCATGTGGAACCAAGCCTGTAGCCTGTCAGGAGAGTTATTAATGGTTCTGGTGTTACAGGGCATTCAGTAACCAGGCTGTGATATGCCATCATAATAATTTATCCCCTCATTTAGAAACTAATRTTTAGGTGATATAACTTGAGTGATTACTGAAGAAGGCGATGCAGTGAAAGGGTAGGCAATCTTACCTCATTTGTTTTAAACATTGCAAACCTGGGGGAAATCATAGTGGTTTTTTTCTTTACCTAATCAGTTTATTTCACTTTCTGTGTTAGGTTTTTGCCCTTTGAATGGTCATATTTGCAGTACTTCCTTTAACTGGAAAAGAAAACAGATAATACGAGATAAAATGGTCTATAGAAACTTATGCCTGTCTATTCTGACACTGTGCTGGAGTCCCTGCTCATTGAACAGTGGAGTTGAACTTTTTTCCAAGGATTCTGGATTTAATTCCAAATGCGAAATATGATTTCCAAAGGCCAAGAGAAATATCTTTTTTTTTTCCCCTAATTCTGTACCTCCCAAAGAACAGGAGCTACCTTAACATAAACTGGACAACTCCACTTCTGTAAACCAGAGATTCCAGGAATGTCTAAATCTGTGTCTTTTCTTCCAAAGCGTGGAGGTGTAGAAATTTCAATCACTTCCAGAGCTGAGCTACGTTACCTATAGACCTGCAAGGCTGGCAGGCCACTTCTTCAGCACTTTCAGTACTACATCACAACTTTTGTTTTGAATTTTCATCTTGGACTATATCCCACCTGAAAAAGCCTATATACAGTTGTTTGCGCAGCTCAAAACTGAGATTACTATAAGAAGTTAGAAGAGCAGGGAAGTGGGAATGCTCAGATTCACGTCTAAGTCATCAGCTTTCTTGTGTGATTTTTACTGTGAGTCAGTTAAATCTTCTGCTGGTTTCTTTACTTCCTAGGACTGTTGAAAATGCATCTGAATTTTTGCATCTAGTCAGCAAAGGCCTACGGCTGAGAGTCAGGCACCCAACGCTGGTGCATGCTCATTCCTCTCGTTCTCATCTGGTAGTTACATTGACCATAACCACAATTGTCTCYGGAGATAACTTTGGTAAGTAGGATGTTACTAATCTAAAATACATCTAGAGCCAGTTGTTTTTTGAAAAACAGCCTGTGGACTGAGAGATATTCATATTGTTTTCTCCTCCTTTTTTCAATGTTTAATACATTCCCTCAGTTCTTTTCCACTGTTTAACTTCTGCGTGCCTTCTTGAATAACAGACCAGTTTGATGATTGAATGCTACTGAAACTTTCACTTTCATAAAAATGTTTCACTTTTCTTTACGTCTTGACTTACAGAGTTCTTGAAGTTTTATAGTATGAAACAACTAATGAAATAAATTTTATCAATAAGAGGAGGCTGAGGGGAGACCTTATCGCTCTCTACAACTATCTGAAAGGAGGCTGTAGAGAGATGGGTGCTGGTCTCTTCTCCCAAGTAACAAGCGATAGGACGAGAGGAAATGGCCTCAAGTTGCGCCAGGGGAAGTTTAGATTGGATATTAGGAAAAATTTCTTCACTGAAAGGGTAGTCAGGCATTGGAACAGGCTGCCCAGAGAGGTGGTGGAGTCACCATCCCTGGAGGTGTTCAAAAGACGTGTGGATGAGGTGCTTCAGGACATGGTTTAGTGGGCATTTGTACTGGGTTGATGGTTGGACTCGATGATCTTAGAGGTCTTTTCCAACCTTAATGATTCTATGATTCTATGATTCTATGATAAGGGATAAGGTAAGGTAGAAAAGAGATCAATAAGATAGATACTCAAATACAGTAGTTGAATCACTTTGTATGACATATCATATAATTATTCATGCTAAGTTTGTGGTAAAGCTAACCATGTGTATTAGGGATCGTCGTATGATTTTGGGTGAGAAAGAATKATTTTTTTTACCCGTTGCCTTGCAAAAATGTCCATTAAATTCAGAGTCTCTTGAATTGTTAATAATAGGCCATTGTAGGAACAGACAACATAGTTGTCTTATTTACTATGGCAAAACCTATATTTCTACTTTTCATTACCACCAAGRCTTACCAGTTTATTGCTTTAGGAATAACTTCAGCTATTGGGGGTTAACCTTGTTTTCTTTTGCTCATGTTGTAATTAGGCTTTCTGCTTCCAGTGCTGTGGTCCATCTCCTTCATACTCAGCAACAACAATATGGTTTTGGAAAGTGGAAAATATTTAACATTTTTTCCCTTAGATTGCTATCAGAAATTAAACCGACAATATTAGCAAAAGAGAACAAACAGTGTCCTCGCTTACCTATGGACCTTGCCAAAAGACACAGTTACTTCACAAGTTGCAGCTCCAGCATTCCAGATGTTAGCTCTAGCCAGTTCTTGTCAATCAGACAGATGTTACTTTTCAAAACACAGTGTTTGCACCATTAGTGCACCAGCCATCTTGTCTAGTCCAGACTTCCCTTTGCCATTTTGAATTGCAATCACCCTACTATGTCATGTTGTCTGGCAGCAAAGCTCATAGAAACGTCTAATTTATGTTGAAAGCAGACTCAGGCTTTCAGCTCATAGTGCGTGGATGAAGATGTGCAATCTCTTGGGGGGGTTGAGCAGCACTGCAAATGGGACCTCRCTATAGCAGTATGACAGCGCATTCTGTCTTGTTTAAAAGGAGAAATTTCTGATTTAAAAGCTAGGTGCAATTGTCAAATATCTCAACACTGGAGATCTAAGTCACTAAATAAAAAGTTGTAAAGTCTGTGATGAGTTCTGCACCCAAAGCCAGGGTTGACAGGCCAGCACTTTTTCAGGTTTGATTAAGGTCTTTTAGCATTTTATTTCAGTAATACCTGTTATTTGAGGAGAGCAGTTTCTTAATTTCCTTATCTCAAACTGAAGAGGAGCGAGAACAGTTACTTTTACACTGGGTGTCCTGAAGCCATTTATTCTGTGTAAACCAACACAGCTGCTCCATCTACACTGTGAACAGGTAGCTTGGGTTTTAGCAACAGCCTAGCCTAGGTACAGAGCTCTGCATGCCAATTCAGTCTCAAGTTTTGCAGCTGGGAACGTTGTACTGTTGCAACAGGACTCTTTTGAGTCCCCAGGAGAGTCTGTTGTCTCTATTACCTGTAGCAGATTGCGCGCCTTTTATTCTTTTGTGTCTTTCACAGAGAGAGAGAGAGAGATGGATGAAAACCAAAACACCAAAGAAAAAAAGCAAAACGGCTTTGGGAAAGCCCTTTTGCACACACGCCTGCTAAGCTAATGTCAAAGCAGCTTTCCCAGAGAATCTGTCTTCCTCTTYCTTCTCAGCAGAGAGTGAAAGCCAGATGCTGCTGCTGAGGAAGAGGAAGGATATGAAGCAGTCTAGCGCAGTTACAGAACTACCAGGACTAGTAGGTAACCAGCCTGAATGAGTGGGRGTAATGCTATTGAGGCTAATAGCTCATCAGGTGGAGATGCAGCAGTGGCATATGAGGGTTTGAAGAAAGTCTAGAGGGAACAGCAGCAAAGAACAAAATAGAAGAGGCAGGATGAACTTTTTGGTTTTTGCTAGAGCACCAGCAGGTGATGTTTCAAATACATAGAAACAGACTTCAGAACTTACTGCTCCCAAACATTCAAAATCTCACTTTGGTTGCAGTCAATCTAAAAATGAAAAAATACCCTTTAAAGTCCTTACTGGACTCCTGTTCCTTGTTTTCCACATAGAAGTGTGAACAACAGGGATATTAGATACAACAGAACCTACACCCAAGTCTTGTTACCAACTGGTATGATGGGTTTGATGAACAAAACCTTAAATAAGATAGAAAAAGTCATTCAGCCTGCCCGTGCCATTGATTCTGACTTGTATATTGCTTCTGTTCGAATAGTCTCAAACAGCAGATAGTGTACTTCCCCTATTGATGCCCCATTTTTCCCCATCTCAATGTCCAATGTCAGTGAGAAGCTTCCCTATTTGTTTTTTCTATTAACCAGGTACTTCATGGGAAGATGAACAAACCAGTCAGAGACTCAATAAAGAGGTTTCCTGCACCTTTCCACAAAAAATGAGAGACAATAAATCCACCTCTTCTTCCAGAGCCTCTTCACCAGCACAACTTGAAGCCGCTGAGAAACTGAAGCAAGTCAAAACTAGATTGCAGCTGGTGGATCTGGCTGGTAGCGAGTGTGTCGGTAAGCAAATGTGTCTATTTGTGGGCATGGATCCTCCCAGATATAGGTTACAATGGTTGCCTTTGCCTCTTTATGTAGGGGTATGTGCTACCCTGCTTTCACACAGGGGGTGGTTTAAACCCACAGATGCTGACATAAAATTTGTGGGGCAGATTGTTCCAGTTTTACACTGGTACAGTTTAACTGAAAATCTGACTGCATAAGCCTAAAATAAGCCCAGGGTGGTTACCCATATCATAGGTATATTATTTGTTCAGACTGGTTTTATTAGGTCTGTTTTTCTACTCTGAAAATTAGCATGTCTTTGTACAGAAATGTTTAAAGTGCATAAATTATTTAAATATTACAAATATCTGTAATAATTGATATCACCATGTGTGGGTTTTTCTGCCTTATTGTGGAAAAAGTATTGGAGGAAGTCAGTGTTGAAAAGGTAATATTGTTTTCATTCTTTCTTCAAAGCATTTTCCTCCTCCCCCCTCCTCTATGCACACAATAATTTCAAAAACTTGATTATTTCCTAAAGGACAAGCTTTCTTACCAAGAAAAGCCATGCAGCCAAACGTACCATTCCAGAAATAATGTTTTGAAAACGGAACCAGCATTATGAAARTCTTTTACTTTACTGCCAAGAATTCTTGCTGTTGCTCACTGTTAAACTTTTGTTCTACAGAGAAACCTAATATAATACATTATGTTTTTCATTTGCTCTAACTGCTGGAAACTGTTTGGTAAACATGTAATTGAGCAAGAGTGTGTGTGTTTGTTCCCTCAGTTCAACCAGGACAAACATTTACTTGGTTTGGGGCTCGGTAGGCCAGATCCTCCAGTGAAGCCCAGAAGAACTATGCTCACCTACATCAGTGTTAGATGTGGCCCAGCACATACAGCAGACTAACCTCTGCCACCAGCTACGCTGGTGGAGATTGGAAGATGTTGGACTTACTCTGATCAAAGTGAGGGCAGCTGTTAACTCATAATTGCTTTAAAATGTGGACAAATCTAGGTGAGCAGCAGTAGCAGGCATCTCTCACACTTTAAATGTACATCAGCACCCTGCCTTATTAGCTCCACAGCCATCCTGGATAATTTACAGCATTTACTAAGTGGTCCCTTTTTAGCAAACTGGGTTTCAGTTTGAAAACTCGGCTAAATGCTTTGTGGAAGTTCCTCTGAGCAAATGTAGATAATCAGCAGTTTAAACATGTACCCCCTCACCTATTTGCAGTTTTCTGCCTTAGGGTGATATCCATTGTCTCAGGAGTCCACCTTCACTGACTATAAAAGAAGCCTGGGGATGGCTGTAGACACAGACCCCAGTAAAGTTAGTCTGAGATACATCCTAGCTCAGATTATTGACACTCTGTGGCAGGGTCTTCCAAACTGTTTTGCTCTGTGCCTCTCTGCAAAGAGACTCTACCATTCCAGCCCATCCTCTCCCACAGTCACATTTCTCCAGCCCTCACTGTCCAGACTTCTGGGGTTTTTTTCTTTTACTGTGCCTTTTCATACTTGCCTCTTGAACACCTCTCTTGTTCTCCCAGTTGGGAAAATACTGGCCTAAAGGGAAAACAAGATCTCTAACCTTTCTCTGTACAGCCTCTTTGTCTCTCTAGAGGTGGGACAGAAGGCAGTTGAGGAAACTGTTAGCCCCTTCTGACCATCCCACTACCATTAGCTCTGCCTAGCATGGACCACGTGCTCTGGGTGATGAGAATGGATTGCAGGTGCATCTGTAGCTCATCCACTATCCTGAAGAAAGGTTGAATTTGGATAATGTGATGCTAAATGGTAATAGCAAGTTTCTCTTCCCCAAATGGCAGCGGTAAGGACAGGAGGAATTAATTACTTTTAACTGCACACTCATCCGGACTGATCATAGAGTTGCGCTTGCAGCACCTCTTGAAATTGGTGCAACCTGATTTGTAGACCAAACCTTTCCAGTGTTGCTCAAGGGCAGCATAGCTACATACCACCATCCTGGGTGGATGGTAGAAGGGCATTGTTCTCCTGTATCGATTTCGATTTCCTTACAGCAAATCACGCCACAAAGAACAGCACCTTACAGACTTTGGTGAACATAAACCCCTCACACTTACGGCTGCCGTACAGTTTTGTTTCTGTAGCTTATGCCACCAGTGTCACTCCTGTTCTTCCTAAGGGATACAGATGGGGCAGTTAACTATTATAAAAAATGGTGGAAGACAACRGGCCTCTCTCTGCAGACACTGTGGACTGATGTTTTCAAAAGCAGCGTTGTCTTGTCTGATCTTACGGTGTTCCTACTTTCTCAGTTCCATAATACATACAGAGCCAAGATGCATTGTACAGCTGAAGAGATCAACTTTAACATGAGATACTTCAGACCATCTGCAGGCCCTGAACCTTCTTTGACCCTCCTTCAAAGAGTAGAAGTACTGAACAATGTATTAGCAGTCTGGAGTAAACAATCACTACATCTTGCTTTTGGCATGGATGGACTGGAAGTCATGGTTCAGAATTTGTGTTCAGAAAATGCTGTGTCAAAAGTAGATGATATAGCAACAGAATTTTTCACAATTACAATTGAAGCAGCTTTGCTTAGTCTTACCATTGCCTTTTTCTACACTGTACTAGGTATGTCTGGAGTGACAGGTGCAGCACTGAGAGAGACATCATTTATTAACCGCAGCTTGTCTGCCCTATCAGACGTTCTTGGAGCAATAGCAGAACAGCGATCTCATGTACCATATAGAAACAGCAAACTTACGCACCTGCTTCAGGATTCCGTAGGTGAGGGATTATTCTGACTTTTGTGTAACAGTATAGATTTCGTTTCCCAATCTTTCCCCTCCTTTGTTGTGTAAAACTAGAGGATGATCTTTTACTCCTCCCTTGTATGTAGCCTCTATTCAAAGACTCTGGCTTTGGAGCAGTGTGAGTACACAGTGAACTCCTGAACTCCTCCTGAATTTGGCTAAACCTTGCTGTTTCCAAGGTTCAGGTTAGGAATACACTTGGAATAATCATATCATCTCTAATAGGATTGTGTAAAGGGTAATAATTGCATTTCACTGGTGTTTCATGTCAGGTACAGCTTACAAGTTAGGCTTCAATCTTTATTACTACAGAACGTAGTCACATATCTGCACATTCCTTAACACTGTGCCCTGTAGCAGTAAGACAAAGGAGGGAGACAGAATATATGCATGGTGCTGTGCTACAACTCCTTTTTGTGTTTGGGTCACCTCCTCTTCTCTAGCTCCTCATCTATGCAGAAATAGTTCTAAAGCAAGTGTAATTCCAGCAGTAACGTCAGATTTGTGTCCATCCATATGGTATAGTAGTCCATTTTTCTTCAGCCAGAAAGCATCAGCCCTTTAGTCTCCAGTTCAAGGCATTGACAGTGACTGAGGTAACAGTTCTTCACAGCTTCTGAAAGACTATTAATTTTTGCTTGAACTTTGAATTTCACCTAGCGCTGGAGTCCCCACTGTGAAAAGGGAAAGCCAAAGAAAAAAGTGAGTTTAGGAGCTACGTTGTATGGGCACTGAGCTTGGTTTTAAGCATGCCTGGTGTATGACTTGGGTGACACTGCTTAGGTGAAGTGTTGAAAGTGGCAATTTCCTTGTTTGTTTAATCATTCTCTGTGAACTTCTAAGAAGTCTGTTTTGCTTTATTGTCACATAAATAAGCCATTTTGTCAAATGTTTGTAAATTCGCGGCAATGGCATAGTGCCCAGACCCATAACGTACATACAAACTGACTAAGCTATAAGGGGGAAAAAAATCTACATTACAAATTGTGAAAAATTTATTCTACTGGGCAAATACCATATTGTTAGATATAGACTTCCCTTGAAGGAACTGTCTGTTTTCAACACCCCTCTTCACGTACAGTCTTCTGCTTCATAAAAGCAATGGTGGGCTATGCTCGTTGTTGTGTAGATCAATACATTACCGGTGTATAACTTACTGAAAATAATGAGGTAAACAAGGATGTTTTGTCTTTTTCCTGCTTTTAGGAGGAGATGCTAAACTGTTGGTGATGCTGTGCATCTCTCCTGACCAGAAGTACTTAACAGAATCAATGCAGTCTCTGGGATTTGGAACTCGTGCTCGGCAAGTTCAGAGAGGACAAGTCAAGAAAAAGAATCTCCCAGTGCAGAGTAAAGCAAAATAAAACCTAAGACTCCTGTGGATTAAAGTATTATTAATGAGTTCCTCAGACTGAAATGTATATTGTTGTCCTAAAGCCATTCTTTTAGATATCAACTGCCAGATAAAATAAACAATCTTCAACATGGCATTAGTAAGCCATGAACCTGCTGATAATGTTCTTGCTCCAAAGATAATAGCAAGTATTGACAACAGCTACCAACCATGGTGGAATGGCATAGAAATAAATCAGCCTTTTTTAGGAAAGCTACTTCAGGACATGGTTTTGGTGTTGTGTTTCCTTTGGGTGAGTAAACTAAGTCAACAGAGCCCTGATTGAGGATGGCTCACCTGTGAGAGGCCAAGGCTGCATTCTGTTTTCTCAGTAGAAATTCTGTTTTCTCAGTAGAAGACAGGAGTCTAAGTATCATGCCAGTGCTTCAAAGCAACAAGAGAAATACTTCCCCTCAGCTTGGATTAAAATGAGACACGTCATTGTGGCTTACTCTTCTGTCTAGCACAGATGGGGTTATTCTAATGTACTATCAACAGGTAGTCGTGTAAAGGAACCCATCAGCTGTATTGAATGGAGGGAGTTCTGTTCTCTGCTTTTAGGTAGGAAATATGGGCACTAGTGAGCTGGAGAAAAAAGAATAAGTCTGTATCTGTTATCCTTCTGGAACGTAGCTCAGGAAGCAAATGGAGGATTATACAACTTTTTGAAAACACACTCAGGTTAAATGGTTGGAGCAAATCCCAACTCTGCTGAGTTCACTAAGACTACAGCTTTGCCTGGTTTGGGCTTTTTTTTGCTCCATGAGTGCTGAAAGGCCCCGAACTACAGCTCCTAATGGCTAACGGGACCTAGCTTGTACAACTGTTTTAGCAGTAGTCTGGCCTGTTGTTTCACTTGCATTTCTGAAGTAAGTTAACCACATCACAACCTTGAAGATGTGCCTGCACATTAGAAAAGGATAACTACACACTTCCCATCCATCACATGAATAAAACATCAAAAACCCAGCTTGTGATATGACACTTGTCATCTTCAGGAGGCTTTCACCCTCTTTTACACCAATGTTGAGACAACATCATGCAGGGTTTGTGAATGAAGTTACAATGGGAGAAGTTTCAAGGAAATTTAAGCAACGTTAGAGATAAGAAGTGGTTCTGAGATGAGTAGTTGGGTTCAAATAACATCTTATGTGTTTCATGCGCTGCGTTATTGCCCAGCAGAGGCCTCAGGATCCAGTCTGAATTTTTACCTCCAGCAATCACTCTGCCTCTAGACTGGGAGAGAGGTCATTGGTAGGTCACTGCAAGAAGGCTTAAATTGCAGTGGCCTGCCCAAAAGGCTGGAGTTTATAGTACTCCAAGTCACTTAACCTTCACAAGCATAAATATTTATCCGGAGATTATATAGCATACTATTATTGGAATTTCACCCTTGAATATATAACAGCTGCTGTGTGGCATGCAGTGCTCTGGTGCTCAGAACATTAGCATCGCAAATGGAGAGCTGTAATAATACCTGTTTTCCTAGATACTGTCACAAGGGTAAAAAATACTTACCTGATTCCAGCAGTAACAGATGGGTAGAAGAAGAATCTGGACACAGGACCTTACGAAGCTGAATGGTCACTAAAGCAATCTCAGGTGAGAAAGTATCAGAGTGAGGAATGTTAGCCTGCTAAATGAAACACAGGAGCAGGCAGCTTCAAGCTCGCCTTAGTCTCGTGACAGCTAGGCTACTAAAACAGCCCGGATTAAAGCTCTCAAAGAGGTTAAGTGACAAGGGAGGGCTAGCTGATTCCACCAGCATCTTTAAGTTCCTCAAATATTTTTAAGGATTTGGCATGTCCTAAGTGTTACATAGAGATGTAACTTGTCATGAACAGCGCTTTTTTTTCTGGAACTGCTCTTCAAAACTTGGCATTTATTTACAATCTGTGTGGTAGGGGAAAAGCAGCAATACTTATTGTTAAAGCTGAGAAATAAAATACCAAAAGTTTAAGTTTCTACATTAACATTGACTCTGCCAAATTGTGCATATGCAGCATTCCCTATTCCTGTTTTCCTTGTCAGCGTAGCCTATCACTCGCTGTTTGACCTACACAATGAAGTGTACAGGATATGCAGGGCAGCAAAGTTGACATTTTGCTCTAAGAACTTTCAGGTTTGGAATTTCCTGGGTTAGAGAGACGTGATTGCTCAATCCCAGTGTCAGATGCGATGCACTGAAGGAAAGAAGGGTAAAAATTGTAGGGGTGAAATGGCTTTACTCCAGCATCTAAGCTGAATGGTCTTCTGCCCAAAGATTCACTCGGACCTGCTAAAGGAGAGGCAGGGATCTTCAGACATGTAACTAATGTCCTGAGGAGCAAGGAAAACAGCATGTGCAAGGCCCTATACTTCTCAGCTGTAATTTTTTTAGTTTTCAGATCTTTTATGCTTTGAAATAACAGCTATGTTAGAAAAGCAGGTGTGACAGATATTCATGGAGCTGACAAAGGGTTCCTTTGTTGACTAAAACCTATCCTGATAAACCAATCCTCATCGTCTTGCCACTGCAAAGCTGAAACACACATACCAAGACTGGGAGAAAGAAAGTGATATTAGAGAGTGTTCTAATAAATGGAGACAGGAGGTCATAAAAGCACCAGGAAAAAGGTGGTTGTTTTTAAGAGAGCCCATGTAGTCTATTTGCTAATACAGCTTTGCTCTCCGGGAGGGCAGGGGCACAAGCAAATGAAAGTAAAAGCTGTATAAATCAGGAGAAAATCCTTTCAGTGAAGCCCATAGTCCAGAGCTCAGCTGGCCTCTTGGTGCACTGAAGCAAGAGCACTCTCAACCCAGCTGTGCCCCTGCCTGCTCAGCCGGGTGATGGGGTCACTGTTTTGGAGGGAGTGCTGCTTAGTACAGGGGGGTCCTCTCTCCTAGCCACGATCAGCATGCCTTGGTGGCAGTCAACGCGTTAACCTTTCACTGCTGGGCTCTCATTCTCCTGTGACAGTTCGGCCAGTGCTCAGCTACGTCACACCTTCCCCTGTCCCCTGGCTAGCCGTAGGAAGGGGCATTCCTCCACACAGCAATGCAAGGCACCACAAAGCCCAGCTACCCCTTGGACTGGCCTTCAGATGCCCCTCTCAAATTTATTCTGCCTTCTTCCTTGCCCTGCAGATGAGCTGAGCAAACCATTTTGGCAACAGTAGCTAAGAGCCTCCACCTCCTCCTCAAAAAGCTTACCCGTTATTGAAAACATAGCAAACACAAGAGAATTTGGTCTTGTGAATGCTTCGGTATTCAGCATCCCGGTTTAGTGTCAAGTTGGCCAAGGAGTCAATGGCGTGAAGCCTGACCAGCGCAGCAGCTGCCTGGCAGGCCCAGGGTCTGGTATCCATGCCAGTGTACCCCGAGCACCGTACGTAAAAGCAGAAGCTGCTTCCACACTGCAAGCACCCCTGGCACCCTACTCACACAGCCTCTAACCCATGGGCCAAGTACCCTCCCAGAAAGCAGAAAATTTGGATCCAGGTCAAAGACAAAGGATTTGAGCTCGTTTCTCTCCCTGCACAAGTGAATTATCTGGCTTGCGGGACATCCAGCAGATCTGGAGGTGGGACAGGGAAAACGGGACACTGCCAGGCCAATCCCCAAGTCCTAATAGCAGCACGCGCTTGTCTGGGGTAAAATACACAGCTATGCGTACACATAGACCTACACAAAGTTAGTCGAAGTCTAGACGTATCTAGGATCAGACAATAGCCTTCAAGGTACACGTCCAAAATTTGGCCCAAAAGTACAGACTGGTGCCCACATTTCTCTGTGGATTTATCATTACAGATGGAACTTATCAGCTCCGGCTGTTGGTTCCCCTTGCAGCCAAGGGAAAGGGTTTAACAGGATAGATCCGCTTTCAGCAGGTACCTCTTCCTCCCTAGTCTAGCAAGGGAGTCCGGGCAAAGGGTTTAGAGCCCCAACTTGCAGTTTGCCGCAGCCAGGGAAACTGATTGCTCAAGGACCTAATTTTGAAGCACATACAACTACTGTGGAGGTTTTTCACTTATTTTTTCGACCTTGACTCCTACCATACCTACCCAGCTCTAACATTAAGCTCTGCAGCACTGGTCCAACATGCCTTCTTTCAGCCTTTGCAAATCTGTCCCCAGTTCACTTGCAGCACCCGGCTTTCCATACAGGGGAAGGCAGCGTGCAACGGGGCAGAGCAGAGCATATGGCACAGGAGCTGCTCCCCATCGGTTCCCTGCGAGGATGTTTTTTTTCAGCGCCCACAGGGACCACCTTTGTGCAGGGCAGCTTACCGCGCCCCGAGAGCTGCCCCACGCCGAGCACGTGGCTGGCACACTGTAAATTCACGCTGCRGCTCACAGCACTCTGCACCCTCTGGAGACAAGCCGTTAATCTTCCTCACCACCCAGGAGTACTCTTATCAGCAGAGCCCAAGGAAGCTATACGATCCACAATTGCTTAACAGCGCTGCATCTCATCATGGGGTTAAAAAAAGCGGTAATTAAACCAGCCAGTGCCTTTGGCCCACTCTTAAACAAAACCTTGACCTATGCTGACGTTTGAAAATTATATATTTAATTTCCACATGTGGCTTCATGCCTTGGCAGCAGCCACACCACAAAGAGAGGCTGCTCTTGGTTTTAGCCAGGCTAGGAAAACCATAATTAGCATTGGAAGATTCACAAAAATGTTTAATTTGTTATTAAATTGCCGATTCCATTTTATGAAGCACTTTTCCAAACCTCTGCAGAATGCGGGGCACAGGCAGAACGAAGCGGTTATTGGAAGAGGCTTTCGGCTCCTGCTGTGGACAAGCAGTTGCAAGCTGATGGGCTTGCAAGCCCCTTCCAACCAGAGGAAGAGGCAGCAGCGCCTGCTCACGGAGCAGCAGACCAGCCCAGAGTGCAGGAACACCAAAAGTACCGCGGCTTTTCACAAAATCAACCCGGTGTTTGAGCAACGACGTTAACCATAGCCCCAGCCAGACAAAAATGCAAGCCACATCCCATACAAAGGAGGGCATAGGGTGATCTAATTGAAGGGCATGAGTGAGGGGAAACGTTGCCTACAATTCTTTTTGTCTTTTCTTACATCCATTTTTATCAAACCAGGTTTTATCTAGCAATGCATTTGCCCCTTTTAATTTCATTTATATAAAAGGAGACAAAAAAATCTAAGATAAAATTTGAGCCTTCTTGAAGTCATGCAAGTATCTCCTGGGAGGCCGGGAGAGTGGACAGCTGAATTCAGTTTCGTTTGTTTGAATTCACCTTTAATAAGTGGAAAAGTGCCCGTGGTCTTTACTAAGGTTGGCAACGCATCCGAACAATAACCATCCCAAAGCTGCGTTGAAATATTTTTCGGTGACATTGAGAAGCGAGCATTTCACAGCATGGCCCCGGGGGCAGGGAGAGCTAACGCAGCAGGCGGATGGGCCACTGCAGTGCTTGAAAGCTTTCAGCTTGTGCCTGGCAAGAGGCTGGTGCCAGGGACTGAGRCCGGTGGCTGTGAAGGCACGCGAGCACCGTTCGTTTCGGGAGTAACCTACGGCCTCCCCGACGGCGCTGGCAGGCGGCAGGAACCGCTGCACAGAGAGCGCTGAAGCCACCGGGTAATGTGTCTTTGTGCTCTACTGCACATCCCTCTCTGAGCTCTTGGGCTGCGAGAACATTTTCAATAGGCAATTTTGTCTGCCCCCTTAGCTCATGACAACACTTCCCCCTGCCTGTGTTTTTACCTAAGACCTCAGATGAAAAAAAAAAGACATGATCCCTCTTCCCCATACCCAAGTTTGAGATTGATCAGACAAAGCATTTGGAAGAGGAGTCCCAAACTCAGCATTTCAATGACATGATGCGACGCTCCAAATTCACTTCGTTTGTTCAGTATGTGACATGTCTCTAATGACTTGGAGATCAGCCTCAGAAAATCTGCTGAAATGCTTAAATGGTCAAGTGACCAGACACATTCAGATGTCAGTACTGGCAGTTCAAACACCAGGGCCTAAATTCAGCAACAAAAGAAGAGAATTGCCGTGCTCCAGCTGTCAGGACGAAGTATTCAGCAACAGCTTTGACAGAAGCAATGTGGGGAAAGAAATACATAGTTTCCAGACTCCAGGAATATGAGATTTGCACATCTTATCCACARACTTGCAGGCTTCAAGTTGCACCTCTGTTCTTTTCCCTGGCAAACCACAGTTAAGCTGAGTTATCACCCCATTGTTCTTCCAGCTCCTCTGGCTTCATGCTTGCAAGTGTCTCCTCCAACACATGTCCACTCTCGCCCTTTTTCTTTTACATGAAATTACTATCCTTGCTGGGATGAGTCATTGAGCAGCAGTTCACTTAAAGGCAAGCACCAGGAGTGGTTTTCCCCTCTCATTTTCCTCTGGACTTTACTAATCAGTTCCTTCCCTCTTCTAAACAAAAATAAAAACAAAACAAGAACACACATACATACACCCCACCCCCCACTATAAAAAGCTTTGGAAACCACACTAGAAGCTTTGAAGATCCAAGAGACAGAAGATGATACTTCCTCCCTCACTTCATACGTTTGGGTTTTCAGCAGCCTACGTCTCCTCCACCTCTCTGAGCGCACACACACACACAGACTCTGCCCACTACGTGCTCTGAGCTGGCATTTGGAATAACACAAGCTCCAGGTTAAACTCACAACCAGCTTCAGAAATGTGAGCATTTTGCGAGGCAGCCGACACATGAGCAAGCAGTCCTTCTTTCTGCTTTAGCCACAGGCCTCCGATACTTCCAGCCCCACGTGCTTTGGCCAGGCAGCACCGACGTTCCCRACGCAGTGTGCATTACACCTGCTCTGAGGAGTTTCATCTGTGTTTGAGATCCTGGCACCCGCACTCCTTTTCTCCCCACCCATTTCCCAAGCCCTCCCTGGGGTAGGTGGCTCGGCGTGGGCGGATGCATGCACTCATCACACGCCCCTTCGAAAGGAGCTGGAGGAGCAGCCCATGCTGCTCCGGCTGGCTCTGCTCCCAAGGCTGAATCCACAGAGAATGGCTGGCCGGTGCTTCACGTGCCGATGCTCTTAGTGCTTCGCGGTGCAACTGAGCTTTGGTAGCCGGATCTGACAAGTCATTTCCATGGTGTCTGACTTGTGGGAAGCACTTCCCAACAAAGGTGGGACAAAGTTCACAAGAGGCTATTCAATATTGCAGCATCCACACAGGGACACCTCACAGAGATGGCACAAGGCTCAACCCAGAGGGACTACAAACTGGGTGTTGGGAAGGTACCAGGCAGTGCAAAAGCCACTGCCCAGGCTACCTCCAGGGGCCATAAAGGGCATCGTGTCTCTGGACATCCCCCACTGATGCTGTCTTATGGAGAGACATGTGTCCCCTCTACTGCCCTCCCAGTCTCCATCCAGAAGAAAGGCTGTATAATGCCTTTCTGTGGAAAGCTGTTGTAGATTCACTGTGGACATGTACCAGCTAGAAGTTACAGCAGTATCTTTTGCTACTGTTCACTACCTAATGCCATGAGAGCAGAGAAACACCTCTTGGTAGCAAGCCCCTTAGATTAGCCAAGACACTACAGTGATGTACCCGTTGCACTCTTTCCCTCTCCTCTTACCTTGGCTCATAAAGACTCTGAAACTGCCCATACCAGCTACCAGACCAGCAGCTGTGATGCGGGGAACACGCAATGGGCAATGCAAAGGGAGGAAAAAGAGGTCCATAGTCAGAGCTGAGCTTGACTTCTGCTTCCTTACCAGAATCTGGTTTACCTGCTAAATTTGACGTAGCATTTGCAACGGCAAGAGGCAGGATGAGACTGTGATGCCTGAACACAAGAAGCTGTACCTGCACATTCACCAGCATCATCTCCACGTGAACAAGGAGAGAAGACTTATGATGGACACACTGACATAGACACTGCCTGACTGCAGGCAACTCACAACAGCCACTTTCAGGACATGGGATGCAAGCAATAGGCCTACAGTTTTTCAGCACGAGCAGGTTTGTGTAAACCCCTTCTACTTCAGTCCCATAAATCCTGGCACATCAAAACATCACAACTGTTGCAATCCCAGCTGGAAGTCATGAGCTCAGCTCTAAGGTGTACAGAGAAAAGGCACAAGAACTGATGAATAATGCAAATGTGAAAATGTGCAGTTGCATGGGGACACGGGGCAGAGGAAGAGAAGCGAGCTACCTACACAGTCACTGTTCAGGTCCCGGGAGGGCTGCTGCTGGTGAGGATGCAGCAGCTCCTGAAATCCTGGTAGAAAACCTTCTCTAGTCAAGTTATGTAGCAGGTAAATGCAAGACCTGGGGAAGCTGGGCACACAGCTACTGCCTCCTGCCTCTCATGTCACCAGGACTGCATCCAGTCTGGTTGCAGAGCTTGTATGAGCTTAGAAGTAGCTACAAGCATTACCTCAGGCCTACAGACCAGCCACCTTCTCCACGCTCATACTTCCAGGAGGCATCCACCTCCTCTTGGCGGAGCTGAGTGCCCATACTCGCTCGCAGGTTTGCTCCTTCTGCGTCTCTCCTGCAGTGAGCCACGCACTGCCACGGGACGGCGAGGTGGTCCCTCTGCAAACAGGCCAAGCGAAGGCCGAGGAAGGGGAGGTGCCGCTGGGCACACCTCTGCCCATTCGCAGGCAAGCCCGCGCTGCACAAGGCAGCAACAAACTGCCTTCAGCCAGGATGCCTTTTTGGAGAGTCCAACCAAGCACTCGGGATACCAACACAGCTTATGGTGACCCCTGAAATGCCAGCTTCCCGGGTAGGATGAGGTGCTCATCAGGTCCACACAGACCTGTTATCTGGGGGTACACAGCTAGTTCCAGTACACAGTTAAATTACACACACCACTGACACAGCCCGTGACCACAGTCCACCACCTACGCATAAGAGCAGCTCCACAACAGCCGAGAGGGTCCTGCACCACCGGTGCTTATGACTCCTACAGTGAACAACATTTGGGCAAGACTGAGAGGCAAGCAAGCCCTACCCCACCGCCCCAGCAGGCTCTCCTTACTTCTCTCCGGGGCAGCGCATCCACAGGACCATGACAGTGGAGCCTGCTGGTAACTTCTCCCAGTGGGTCTGCAGACACCTTCTCCTTTCCCTGGCTCTTCTCCTCAGGAGGGAGCTGATTTCCTGTGCTTTGATTGCCCTCCTCTGTAGCACCCTCCACCTGGTCCTGCTACCAGCTGCAGCAAGGTAAACACCTGAGCTGCCGGGAACACTTTCTGGTCCCTGCTTGTGGGCAGAGGAGAGCAGCTTAGGGACACCAGAAACCACCTCATGCTCCTCCATGCCTAGGATGTCACTGTTGAAATAGCTGTCCCTGCTGTCACCATGCCTCGTGGGGCTCTGTTTTTTATCCATGCATCCTCTACATGGGGAGAAATTGTACTTGGAGCTTTGTGGGCACCTCCCTGGAGTTAGAGAGGCAGCTCTGAGCCCGCAGGACGGCATCACGAAGCAGGGCCAGAGTGGTGGTAGCAGCAGTCTGGGGCAGCAGCTTTGGGGAGTCTCTAAAGCTTGTTAACCTTAAAGGTGCTGGGTTGTCTGAAAGCTCAGCCGATGCTCTGGCAACATCCTTGGGAAAGGCAGCCTTCAAGAGCTCCTACCCTGCTCTGCTTATCCTGAAAAACAGGATAAAATCAGCATCACAGCTGTAGAGCTCTCCCTTAGCATGCTAGCCCTGTATTTTTCAGCAGTAATTCTGCTTTGGATCTCAAAGTGGTTTGTGTTGAAGCAGATTGGAAAGCAATGGTTTGTACCCTCTCTATTATTTGCAGTGCAAATGTTAAGCAAAATTGTACACAGCTGCTCCCACAGCAAACCTTGCTGCTCATCCCCTGCTGCAGGACATGGCTAGCTGAATGCCAGTGCTGGCAACCAGGCTGGGCTGGGACTGGCCAGGGGCACGGCCACTCCAGAGGAAGGTCCCATGTCTGCTCCCCTGGCCTCAAGGCATTTCCTAAGCGTGAGTTTGGATCTAGAGGTTCAAAAACACACCCATACTTGGGGCTCTCTCTATTGCCCTTCTAGCATGGGCCCTTTGAGCAGTCCTATCGCCAAATTTTCCCTTCAGCCAGGTATGCTGGGAAGGATTCCTTGTTTTTCTTATTACAAGCTGTGACACTTACGCAAAAGCATGACCGAGGGAGCTGGGGCTTTGAAAAGAAATCGTAGTGTTCTGCAACACCTGCAAGAATGCGGTTAAAGCTGGCAATACTAGTATTGTCCACCTGGCCCCAGGTGCCTCACCTGCCTTAATGCACCCACTCTGGTGACTGGCATACCAGTCACCATACCATTTCTTGACCATACCAAGAATGGGAGCTCCCAAAAATGCATCTTGTAACCCATTAGCACTTTAACGGAGGGATTATGGGAGCCCTCTGTTCATGTCTGACTAGAAGGACCATGGGCAGAAAGACTGCATTAGCCACAGAAAGATCATGTGGGCAGAAAACCCTCCCTGATCCCAGCAGCAGCTACTCGTGCCAGAGGAGAGGGTGGGGGCATTGCTGGTGTTGCTGGTCCTGCAAATGCAGAGAGCTCAGGATCCACTTCAGCAGACGGTACAGACAAAAGCCAGGCCGGCTTCCCAGGCTTCCTCCATACAGAGAGCCATTTAACCCTAAATATAGGAATGCAGCCCACAAGCCAGACAAGAAAGATCTCAATACCACTGCCAGGAACAACAACAAGCTGCACCACAGACTTTATTTCCAGCGGTGGGTAAGCGCGGATGCCTCAGAAGAGGGCAAAAAGCCTCCTCGCTCTCATCCCCCGAAGTTATCTATCAAGGAGAGAAAAGTACCTGGCTTCCTACAGTGCACGTTTTTGCTCAGAGATCTCCATCCCAATAGCCAGAGCTCTTCTGAATGCACTTGGGTCTGAGACAGTGTGGAGGGGAGGGTAACCCCAAAGCCTGCAGCCAGTAGAAGAGCGGGGAGGAGCTGCCTTGATGCAACCTTTCCAGTCCGAGCGCCCTTGGTTAGAGAGTGAGCTGCATTCAAGGCTTCATTTTCTAAGAGGGTGAGGAACATGGCTGTGGAAATCGGTCACTGTTGCCACGATCGTCAAACAGCTCAGGCTGTTTGTCAGCTGGTCATAGCAAAGAGGCTGAGTACTTTCTGGGGCTAATGCAAACTAATTTTTCCTGCTCTGCTGTCGCTAAAGTATTCAGCACTATTTTCCATGTGGTGGGCTGAGACTTAAGGCTTCTAGCACATGCCATATCCAATTATCTCATTGCATATTGGGAACAGCAGTGATTGGAGAAAGAAAAATAAAGATTGGTATAAATGTCTTTATGAGATTTAAAATAAAAATGTGACGCTGATATTTCCAGCAATAAAAATAAAGCAGAATTTTAAAATACCACAGCTATGCTCTTCAATAACCCATATTCAGCTGCCCTTGTAGTCTACCAGAAAGGATAAATATGATTTTTGCTCATTACATCTCTGCGGTAGAACAACAGACTTCCAATGCAAGGGGGGCTATCCACATCCTGCTCTACTAAATACAACCTCCTCCTTCCAGAGCCAAGTTCAGGGTCCAGAAGGACAGACGCAGCCAGTACCTGGCTGACCGGCAGAGTGAAAATGCCGCATGGCCACGGGCTGGAGCATATCCCCAAAAGGGACACAATATGTGCCAGCAAAGGTGGGGTGGAAAATACTTTGAGGTGGGTTTACTTTATAAAATGTTGTTGAGGTGCTACCCAGGGGGGTCACGAAGGTGGAGCTGGACTGTGAGAAGAGGCAACAGGCAAGTGATTGCAACAGCGTGCAAATGTCATTAAAAATTCAGCAGGGAATTAAAAACTCAGTATGTGTGATTTCCTGGGTGTGGCTGGGGAAATAGTGATGCTGCCCCGATGCCTGCAGAGGTTCTGTGGGAAGGGTGCTCGCCCCAAGAGGAGGCAGCTCGGCCATGAAAGAAAAACTGCTTTGCTGAGAGGTACCCACGGCTTGTCTACACCCGTCCTGTCTCCAGCCATACCCCATGCTCGGTACCGAAGGAAACGACAGGCACGGGGCAGGCACAGCAGACGCGCAGCCTCCCTGCCTCAACTGCAGCCTCGCAGTTTACAACCGCCCGTGCCTCCGGGACTTCCCACCCCAGGGGTGTGTTGCGTAGAATGGGTTTGTCTTCCATAAACCGACTTGTTGGGAGGGTTTTTTCAACCGAATGTCAGCATTTCACACCTAGAGCATCCCGTGCCAAGGATTCCCAGAAGCTAAGAAGCTACAGCTTTGCCCCCAGTGTAGTTTGGGTGTACGACCCTCTGTGCAGGATCTGGCCCGAGAGATGCTGCCCCGGTGACCTGGGACCACTTAATACCCTTTTTGCACGGGATTCAGTGAGCGCCTGATGGCCGCTGCCGACCTCGGGCTCTGATCGCTCAACTACCGACTTCCCGGCGGTTTGGCCTGCGTGGGCTGTGTGGGCTCCTCCCGTTTTATAGCCGGCCGTGCGTCCGTGCCCCAGGGGCCGCGGGCCGTTTGGTCTCTGGCAACGTGCTGACAGAAGCTGCCCGAGGTGTCTGCTCTGCCCCAGGGGACGCGGCCCCCGCCACCACTTGGGTCCCCCGGCAGCTCTGCGTGAGGCCGCTCGGACCAGCCGGCACCGGCGGCGGGAGGGGGCAGCGTGGGGCGTCCGCCTGCCAGCACCCCGGCCCCGGCCCCGTCCGCCCGCAGCCCCGGCGACAGCCGCCCCGGCCGTGGGGCAGCGGCTGCCGCGCTCCTCGGGCGCCGCCCCGCGCCCTGCCCCGGCACTGCGGCCGCACGGCCCGGGCCAGGGCCAGTCCCCGGCCCCGCGGCGGCGGGCGGGAAGCGGGGTGTCGCCCCGGGCGTTCCACTGCGTCTCCCGCCCTACACGGGCCCCTCAGCCCGCTGCGGGAAGGGGGCGAGCGGCCCCAAGCGTGGCCTAAAGGCTCGGGGCCCCGGGAGGTGCCCGCCGGGAGGGCGGGAGCAGCGGCAGGCAGGGTGGTGAGGCCCCGGGGCAGGCCCGGGGCCAGGCCCCCCCTCGGCCGTCCCCAGCCGCACCCAGGCTTCTCTGGGAGCATCACCACGGGCGCCTTTCCGTGCCTCAGCTCACCCCGCTGCCGCCAAGGGCCTGGGAGCAGCCTTCAGGGGACATGTTTGTTCCCATCGCCCTCCTCCCTCAGCTGCTGGGCCTCCGGGAGGGACAGGAAGGCCCGGCTCCGTTCTCCCGCACCACCAGGCTGGGAAGACACCCCCGGAAGGGGCAGGCTCCATAGCGGGGGCTCCCAGGTACAGGTGCAGGCAGCTGTAGGGGCACAGGAGGCACAGGCTGGGACAAGGAGAGCTGCCAGGAGAAGCCTGGACAGCCTGACCAGGAGGCACCATACCCGGGCAGGGGAGGCACCGTTGCTGGTGGGCAAGGAGCTACAGCAGGGAGCTGGCCCTCCAGTGTAAGACTTTTATGACCAGTTCTTGCTCAAAAGTGTTCAGGCTCTTAAAACACCATGTCAGCCATCAATGTCTTAGACCTCGCTGACAAGAACTCCACCAAGGAACTGCTCTCACTTCACCCAAAATACAAACACCGCTTCCCCATCAGCTTTGGCACACACCTTCAGACCTTGCCTCCATGCAGCTCCCACACTTGGAATGCACCAACAGATCAGGTGCGGTAACATTTCCCCCATCCCACGCTGTATCACTTGAATGAACCCACACAGGATTCGCTGGTACCACGAGAAGCCCAATCTTCAGAGACCTATATATTCTGGTCAGCAGCTGTCCACCATAGCAGGCAAGGTGCTGTTACTTGCCAAGCAAAGAAATGAAGTGACAAAGCCCTTCAGTTAGATGACTTAATATTTGCCTGTTATTTAATTTTACCTCCAGAGAAAGCTCCATCTGTAACCAAACCACCTCCTTCCAGCATCCCCAAACCAAAGCTGGATGAGTCTCTAAAGTCCTTGAAAATCTATATACGGGAAACACAGCAGGTGCTGGACAGAAACATGAAGTAGAAGATGGGAAGTCATAAGAATAGGGGCAACAGTACAATATCAAAGTACATACAACATTTTTTACTTTTTTTTTTTTTGAACGCTAGCTTTAGTGGTTCATAACATACCCAGAGAAAAGGAAAAAAAAAAAATTACAAGGGAACCCTAGTCAGCAAGCTTCTCCAAGAAGAGATGTGAATAGTTAAATCAGAACTTTCCTTTATCCATGCCAGACACCAGGCCAGCAGGTTGGGTGACTTACAGCAGAGCACCCTTCAGCAGCACTTTGCATCACGTGGGTTGGTGTGCCTGTCCTCAGATGCAGCCCCCGGGAGGATGCCGACAGGATCTTTCTACACCCTTCGGAGTTCACACGCTCGGTTTTCTTGACTAACCACCATGAGCAGCTTAACTTGGTGTTCCCACTGACTCCAACCCGCTCGACTGGGTCCTCAATGCCTGACAGCGGCCCCTTTGGCAACATGCTACTGAGAGCGGCAGGGGGGGAAAAGGCTGCAGTGCCTCTGGGTTTGCCATCACAAGCTGAGCTCACATGGGTTACAGTCTGGCAGCAAATTCATTTCTACAACCTACCTATCTCAAAGGGAAGATGTCACTGACAGGCACCTCTTAGAGGAAAAAAATTATAAAGATACACAATTACCTTTTTCTATCCATACTTTATTGCAGGTGTACATATAATTATTTATATTTTATTTTAAACAAGAAATTCCTTTCATGGAAAGGAGAAACATTTACCATTAAAATAGAGTGATTATACCACGAGTATTTTACAAATATGTACAAATATTGGCAGCTAGTTTCTAACATCAGCTGATAAATGCTTACACATTACCCTCTACCAAACTAACCAAAACCAAAAATAACAAGAGACCTCCTAAATCCAAAGACAAACAAAAAGTAAGTCTATTACTAACAGGAACAGTTTTTTCAGAGGAATACAAAAACTTGCATAATAGATATTCACAGTGCTTGTAAGATATTAATTCATTCTCAGTCTACACACCAAAGTGTCCAGTCTCCCCTTCATATGCATATGTAACTTAAGAGTACTGGAGGGAGCTGCGTAGACCACTGAGAGAAGACTGTCAGACCTGGAGAGTTTGCCTTCCCCACCAGCCATGAATAAATACAGGAAACCCCCATGTACATACAAGGCAATGGATGCTCATGCAAGAGCCAATTACACTGTTTTTCAGGCATTGGTGTATTTTTTTAAGCCAGTGACAGCAGGATTACAGCATTTCTACCGATTCCATTGAATGGTTGGTAACTGCAGAAAGAAAATGCCAAGCTGCTTGGTGGCAATAAACACTTCAGTAAGGTGGTTAGGCTGAAGAGGCATGAATGTGATGATTGTCTGAGACAAGCGTGCACGGATGTGAGCATGTGGCGCACACCTGTGTTTTATGACACCTTTCCAAACAACTATACCCGCTGAACTTTGAGCTTTTTTCCTGCTACCAACCATCGCCAGAACCACAAGTAACTGTATGTCTGCATGCATGGGAGAGCAACAGTTTAGCAGGGCTGTCACTCCAGACCCCCGCCCCCTTTTCCACGGACAGACAGGCACCACTGCAGTAAGATCCATCCCTCCAGCTCCATGGCGGCTACAAGAACAAGGCTGCTCCCTGCAGCACGGCCACTGGCCTCCTGGGTCCTGGCTGTGCCCATCTCCTACGGCTTACAGCTAAACAGGCCCCAGGTAACAGAGAGCGACCAACAGCGGGAGGCTTGACTGGACTGTTCATGAGCAGCCAGATGTCCTTTACCCATTTAGATCCATTTAGGAGAGTTTATTTTGGATGCAGTAAACATATCTCAAGTACCCTGTAAAGGCATTTTGGCTTTGCTTGGAAGAGGGAAAAGAGGCTACGGTGAACCCACAGCTCCTAATTGTTCATTACAAACAGGAAGAACAGTGTGATCAGAGAGTCATGGTCAATTAAGTCATGGTTACAGTGAGCTTGTACCCATCGCTGATTCCTCAAACACACAGCTAGGGTGTGGTGCTGGATTCATCTCAGAGGATGTACAGCCACTGATGCTGCTGCAGTAAATGCAGACCTGGATGGTCTCTACACCACACTCACTTGCATAGAAATAGTGAGATGACAGACTTCACGGATTTGCTATTTTAACAGTTTATGAGAACACAATTTACCAGGCAACTGCTAAGCCTGCAAGCCCACCCTCAAAGCAGCAGCTCGAACCCTCCTCGTCATGGTCTGGCTTCCTTCCTTTCCTGAATTCAGCTATCTTCAGCTTTTGAGTGATCAACACTGCACAACACACACTTCCTCAACCAGCAGAATAGCATCAATCTGCTTCTAGAGTTTGCCAAAAAATGATTAGCTTCCACCTGCAAGGCTGTCAAAAGCTGGGCATAGGTTACACATGCCTGTCAGTACAAGCTTCCCAAATGCTGGGAGTTGATGAGGGAAGGAGGTATTGGGGTAAGATGGGGAAGGAAATCAAACAAACATGAATTTATTTGGATGTACCAAAGTAGCAGGATGTTTTCCACACCAAATGCTTGAATCAAACAGCATAATTACATTATTTTCCTAGTGAGAGCCAGCACAGCCACCTCCACCACCTCCAATCACCAAACAAGTACCCTTGGTTTGGCACACACCCTATGCTTCCACCATCACCAGCCCTGCAGCATCACACACTCACATTTTCATGACCTATCCATGACTAAGTTGGACACAGTCACTCTGTTTGTCCTTCCAAAGCGACTTTCTCTAGTCCATACTTGCCTCCTAAGCAGAGGAAAAATTTCTAAGGAACAGATTCATTAAAAACAAAGAAAAGAACAACATAAAAATATTATTCAAGGTAAGGGCGATCATGCCTGGACAAATTCTCTAGTCAGACTCCTGTCTTCAAGAGCCAGTCAATTAATGCTCTTAACTTGTCTTTTGTGCTCTCAGAAGCAGCTGAGTCATTTGTTTTATCCCCTCCCCCATCTCCCCAAGGATATAAGCATTTATTTATCAATCTGCATCATGGCAGTAGTAGACAGCTGAGAGACAGTTCTATTTGTCGCATAAAAAAAAAAAAAGGAAAAAAAAAAAAAGAAGAACACACATTGTATTTGGCTGGATGCTTACAACAAAACAACAATAAACAACAAAAGAAAAACTCCTGGCAGCGCAGGTCTTGCTCCCAGTAAAGCAAATAGGCAACTTGGGTTCATTACAACAGGAACAGGCTAGACACTTCCATACACAGACCTCCAAATGTGCTCAGACCATATCCTGGCCTGACAGCTGTTGGCAGTGTTCCAGCAGCACAAACTCAAGACAACCAAACTATCTGTACACTAGCATTAACATAAATGGACCACAAGAGAAAGGCAGGAAAAACTGACATAGACTTTAAATTTCTTTCTGATAAATCCATTTAGACACAGTGTTTGCTTTACTAGCTCAGCATCAGTTTTGGTCCACTGTTTTTGGTTTTATGTTGGTTGTGTCACTGCTAATGGTGCAGGCCACTTCCATTTTCTGCTCAGACAGACACTTCAAACGCCAACGTTAAGTGCTACACTCCAGTTGATTTGCCCTGTAGTCAGGTCTGCAGAAGTGATGCCACTTACTGATTATGGAGCTGAATAACAAAGCCGCTCACAATCTCCTGCAAGAACCAGAGTGACATCACATGTGTTAATGAGGTATATATTTCCATGATGAGCTGTTTCCTGGTATGGAAGAGCTCCAATCTCATTACACCACAAACTCTTCCGGCAGCTGATCCTCTCCCAGAAGATCCAAGGAGAGGCAGTTCATGGATCGCTTCCCATAAAGGGCAGACTTGGTTTTGCAGTCCACTGTGGAATAAACGCAGCCATAGATAGACAGCTTATCCTCCAGGCTGCAGCCAAACGTGTAGCTGTGGGATGTGTCCGAAGACAGCGTGGCACTTAGTGGTGGGTGCCGGTGCTTGTAAAGGCGGATGTCATCCAAACTCTGGCTGTGCTGGTCCGTGCAGCTCCTGCTTTTGGGTGATCTGACCTGCCAGTTCAGTAAGACACACACGAATAAAAACAATGAGCTCAGACACAGCCTAAGGATGCTGGCTATGCATGCTACAAGTTTTCCAAAATTGTTCTTCCACTCCTTCAAAACAGCCCCACCAGCCTTCTGAAGGACGATGGCTTAATGAAGAAGCTGTGAACCATTAAGAAATTACAAGTGCATTAAGCTGCCCTGCCATGTTGAGCCAGATCCTGATCTCTCTGCACTGTGTCCTCAGTGTCCAGTACAATGGACGAAACACTTGACAGGTATTGACACCTGAATGACCTGACACTTATTGGCAGATCCGTGCAACCATCCTCAAACAAAGTGCACGTAACAAAAAATTACCCCAACTGCTTGAACACTGAGTTAGTGAAAGTCTAATGAGCTGAAAGGAAGGTTCAGAAGGCAACCACACGAACTAATTGGTTATGGTGTCCAACATTCACTAAGTGCAACATACAGTTTCATCTACATAATATTGTTCAGCAATTAAGAAAACAGAAGCAACAAACCAGCAGTAATTCCCAGAGGCAGCATCTTGCTACAAGCTGTAGTGACTTGGCCTCTGTGGAGAAATTACTGACCATCCGAGACTTTCCCACCTGTTTTTTCTTACTCTGTCTCTTCATAATCAGCTTTTAAATGCTAATATTAAGGCTGATTTCAGGAATATCACTTTTAAACTGAGACACTTCTGCTGGCAACACAGAAGACTTCCTCCCAGTATCACTTCTCTCACCTCCACAGGATGGGAATTAAACTACTACCCTGAGGAAACCCTGCGCTGGCTCAGCTGCACTCCCAGGAACAGGCACACGCTGCACGGTCTGGTCAACACTAAGGAAACCCAGTCCTGCAGCATTTAGTTACATGGCCTTGGAAGGAAGGTGGGTTTTGTGTTTTTTAAAGATGCACCAAATATTTATTGCACAGAAGTGGCAGCCAGGTCTTTGCAATTGCTTACACAGTCCTGTGTTGATCAGAAACATTCTTACAAAACAGATGCCTCCCCATCAATTAATAGCATAAGCACGTGGTGGTAAAAGCATTCACATAAAACCAGTACTTTTTATGATGCACACTCCCTGCCTTGCACTCTTAAGTCATTTCACTCAAATACAGGAATAAGTTCATTATGATTTGTAGTGCATGGTCTTCAGCTTTGGAAAAAATAACCAAGATTTTATTTAAATCTCCTATAGCACTTTACAGACTATTTTGCTGGTAAGTGAAAATTTCTTATCACTTTTGACTGGTCCAGGAAGAAGCATGAAAAGAGAAAAAAAAAAGTGCTACAAAGTGATTGAAGTCCTTGTTCAGAAAAGTTCAGGGAGTAAAAGGGGAA
Organism: Oceanodroma leucorhoa; assembly: GCA_030449065.1. Taxonomy (NCBI): domain Eukaryota; kingdom Metazoa; phylum Chordata; class Aves; order Procellariiformes; genus Oceanodroma; species Oceanodroma leucorhoa. The sequence continues at coordinate 8,167,346 of JASVER010000016.1, forward strand.
AACGATGAACAGATTTTTAAAATTCTTTTGGCAGATAAGGCTAATTTGGATTCAAAGAGAAGAAACGGTGGAGGCTTGTTTGGTTTTTAAAAGAAAAAAACCGCACAGCAAATACTTTGAAAAGAAATATTGTTTGGCCTTGAAAAGACATATTAATAAGCTTTTTCCAAGCACAACTTATGATATGACGTATTTTACCATATATAGTTCCCTTTTCTCAAGGGTTTGATGAAAAGAAAACATTGACAACAAAGACTTCAGCACACACATAGTATAATCACACAAATGATAGTAATTAGAGCTTGAGCATCTGGTTTTGCTCTGATGTGAGCTCCTTCTGCCTTCAGGAGCAGGAAGATGATCAACTTTGCAACCCACATCCAAACTGCATGGATGGTCTTGGCTCTGTATTGCACTGAAAATTTGCAAGTGGTTTATTTTCCATTTCCCGTCTGGAAGCCTAAGGCAGACAATAGCTGGCTTGCAAGATTTCCATGCAGATTGCTCCAAACCTCTCTATACTACTCTGGACCCAAACACTGCTCTCATCCTATTCCTGATAGCAGTAGCTGGCCAACAGCTGTTTCTGGTTACACCATTTAAAATCAGTCAAATCCAGACCAATCAAGTTCACCTGATTTACAGCTGTCTCCATTACATGAGACCTTGGTTCAGTGCCCACACACAGACTCTCCTGCCGAGCGCCCCGCCTTACCTGCTGAAGGGATTCCACACTTTGACCTCTCATTTTTATTAGCGTGACTTGCACCACAGACAGAGATTCCCGATTTATAGCTGCGAAGGAGAAGGAGGAAGTGAAAAGCGTTGCAGGTTTGACGTTTTGTGAGCTGGGGAAAAGGGAAGTTGTTCTCACAAGCCACATTCAAGCAGTGCTATCCTATAAATATAACTATACATTAGTAAGCACCCTCAGTGCTCTGGGAGTTTTGCTCACAAGTACTTCTTTTTGCCCCTAAGGATCAATGCTTAAAAACTCTCAAGAAAACAGCTTCTCACCAACTTGTCCTATATTCACCCATCTTGCTTTGCTATAAAGGCTGTATGTATGTCTTAAGGCCAGGCAGCTCCTGTGTGACCCCATTGCCTAGCATTCCCTGTATCACAAGCCACAAAACTTTACCTATTAATTCCTGTGACTAGCCCATTAATCTGTGGTTGAACCCCTTGGCTGTTTTGTGGTATACAAGATTTTAAAGCAAATTCCTTCACTACAAAAAGGTTTACCTCAGTTATCTTTTTGTCACTAACTGAGTATAAACTTTGGAGACGGGAGACCTTGAGGAGCGCAGAGGAGAGCAGCACTGTACAATACAGGGTGCTGGCTTTTAACCTCTAGATGAGCTGACTTCAAATCCTATAGCAGTAGGGCAGTAAGTAGCACTGGCAGTTGTTTGGAAGAAGATACAGCTTTCTTAGATCCCTCAGGTTATGCCTGGCTTGCTAAACATATCTTCCTGTTGCTAGAGCCTAAAGAAAAGCACTGGGCAGTAGCAGAAAGCCATCTCACCTTGGCAGCTAGCAGCATCTAGAGGAAGAGATTCAACAGATTCTCCCACAGTGGCCTCCTCTAACTGGTCTCCCTCTAAAGGCTCATCTACAGGCACCTCCTCTGGCTCATCTACTGCCAGCTCAAGCTCTAAGAGGAAGAGAGTGGCAGGAGAAGAGTTAGCATTAAACTTTTGCTCCAAGCTGCTGAACATTCTCTTACTCCCCATTCTCCTGCAGAAGGCAAGAGTGGGCTTAGAAGTTGCTCCGCATCTCCAAATTCTTTACCATCGTCCTGAGAGTCGTCTTCAGCCCGCCCTTTGCTGCCACTGTCAATGCCAGAGCTACCGTAGCTGATGGTTGAGCTGCAGGATTTCTCCTTCCTGTGCACCCGGTCAATGCTGAAGGGCTCATCCACTGACATTTCCACCGACACCCGGTGCCTGGAGTCAGCCTCGATGCCTGATGTGTGAGAGCTGCCGTGACTCCCCGTGGACTGGCGTGAGAGACGGTTATCCCTCCGGCTGCCCCCGCTGCTCCCGCTGCCGCGCGAGTTCTTATCGCACGGATCCAGGTCCATGTCTAGCGTGTCACTGATATAGGACTCCCGGTAGCGCTTCTTCTCTGAGGAATAAAGAAGAAAGAAACCAGTGGGAACTTTAAGCAAGACCGAAGGAAGGGTAGCAAAAACAATCAGTAAGTTCTGGGACTTGCACAACCCGACAATTAAGAAACAACTGCTGCAGCTACTGAACAAATACAGGGACAGTTTTGTATTTTGTTTGCTCACCAGATACTGGGATGCCCAGCTGGTTGTAAAAGAATTAGTCAGTCATATTGTTGTGGTTTAACCCTAGCCAGCAACTAAACACCACACAGCCGCTCGCTCACTCCCCGCCCTCCAGTGAGATGGGGGAGAGAATTGGGAGAGTAAAAGTGAGAAAAACGCATGGATTGAGATAATGACAGTTTAATAATTGAAATAAAATAAAGTAAAATAGTAGTAATAATAATGATGATAATAGAATATACAAATCAAGTGATGCACGATGCAATTGCTCACCACCTGCCGACTGATGCCCAGCCAGTCCCCGAGCAGTAATCGCTGCTCTCCCAGCCAACTCCCCCCAGCTTATATACTGAGTATGACATCATATGGTATGGAATACACCTTTGGCCAGTTTGGGTCATGGCTATGTCCTGGCTGTGCTCCCTCCTACCTTCTTGTGCACCTGGCAAAGCATGAGAAGCTGAAAAGTCCTTGTCTAGTGTAAGCACTACTTAGCAACAACTAAAAAATTAGTGTATTATCAACATTATTCTCATACTAAATCCAAAACACAGCACTGTACCAGCTACTAGGAAGAAAATTAACTCTAACCCAGCTGAAACCAGGACACATATTTGCAGTAAACCCAGCATCTCCTGAATTAGAACAGGTAGGTAAGGCAGATATGATAGAGAAAATAGTAGCTTCCAGAATGAAGGAAGGGTCAAAAAAAAAAAAAAAAGAGGGAATTACTTAGCTAACCTAAGTGCTCAGTCTTTAAAACCAGAATGCACTGATTGTTTCTTGAAACAGTCACCAACCTGTGGAGACAGCTAAGAACAGGATCCCCATGGCTGGCGTTTATTAATGATTTATTAATTATTTCTCCCATGGCTTGTATCTGTTACCTAAAGAGAGGTGTGCTGAGGGTGGTCAAGAAATCCACGAAACACTAGAAGACACAAAACAAGCTAGGGCCTTTTGCCCACACGCACTTCATTAGTGAGCCTTTCTACAGGTGACTGGCACGTGCCACTGGTTGCGCCTGCACAGCTCAAGGCCACTTCTATAACCCCACTGAAGGGAAAGACAGAAATAACCAAGCTAGATGAGACCAAGGGCTGCCTTGCCCTGTACAGAATTCCACACAACCAGTGATCACCACTTCAGAAATGGATGTAAGCTCCTTAGAGTTAGTTGAGATGGGCAATAACCCGAAGCAAGTTTCTTCCTGACTTCTCCTTGGAAGGAGTCAGCCTATGTCCTCAGACAAGAGGACCAACTACTGCTGGCTGACTTCTACTGACCTTGAAGGTAACATACAAGGCTTACAAACCCCAAAGACAACAAGAGGAAGTGTGAATGAAGAATGCAGGGAACAGCAGTCAGGAAAGAAGTAGGGGAAAAAAGCATTCAGGAGAAGGCTAGAGGGAAGGGGACACAATCCTCTGAAAGACCACCTATGCAATGCATTAAAACCAGTCACTGGGGAGAGGTAGGCTGAGAAGTTGTAGGAGACCCAGCCTGCAGAGCTGGAAAATGGAAGAGGGCAAGCTGAGAGGTGATGCAATGACTGAAGTTTGCCTGGAAGAATACCAGGGACTGTCAGAGTTCAAATCACTGTTCCTAGGGAGAGGGGACCCCATCAGAGAAGACAAATTCTGGGAGTCCTGATCTGTTCTCAGGCTGTTTCTGGCACCTGCAACTCCTAGCTCTTAACTGTCGCACACTATAGACTAAATTGTGTGCAGTGTTTAGTAAAGGGCACTAAAAAATTAAGTCACAGGCTCACAACTTGTACTGCTGCTTGAACACAAGACGATCTTATCCCAATGGAAAGCTTTTGTTCAAAATTACTTCCACTCAGAAGCATGTGTCAAATGTGCACAAATTGGGAGCACAGAGAGCGAGGACCTCTTCTTACTTAAAGGGAGATTTTCCCTCTCCACTGCTCTCACACACACACTTTCCAATCACAGTCTAGTGATGTGGGAGCCATAAACACTTCCCAGTAATGGACCTGAAACATATCTAACACCTCTATTTCTCTCACCGGCTTCCTGATAAGGCAGAAACACCATTAATTAGATAGAGAGCAGCCACCATGAAGCAACAGCAGAGCCTAACATGCTGTACTCTTCCCCTTACCAAAGTCACCTGCTCTTCTGTCACATACCTTCAGCCTCCTCCAGTTTTTGGATTTGCTTCAACACTGGCTGGATATTCAGAAAGAGCCGGTGGCTGTTACTGAGGAGCTGCAGCAAGTGCCGTGACCTGAAGGGGCAACCCGTRTAGTAAACCAGTTTCCGTGCAGAGGGCAAACCATCTGGCTGGATCTCAAATTTTTTCCCCTACATAAAGAGGAGAGACGCCAGTGAAGTGAGCAAGAGCATGTTTTCAGCCACACAGCTACCAGAGATAGCTGCGGTCTTGTGCATACAAGTGACAGGACTTGACATGGCAGTGCGGGCAGGCCGACAGCTTTGCCAGGTCCCAAGTTGACAGCCCGCTGCCAGATGGCCTCTGTTCCATCATACTCACCAGAAACGCTAGCTTCCCGATGTGCGACCAGGGAAAGTCATAGAGGAGCTGGCGAACGTGATTCACCTCCTGCAACACATCAAACTCGGCGTGACACAGGGACTGGCAGGTACAGGGTGGAGTCAGTGATGTGCAAAGAATTTGCAAACAACAAAGAATTTGAGATATGCGGAGCCTGGTGCTCGCAGGGGAGGCAGAGGAGCTGYGGTGAGGGGGAGGACAGGGAAGCTGGGCAGAGTTAATGCTACACCAGAAGGCTTTCACAGCAGTTTGTTACCTGATAAATGTGCATTCCTCTCAGGGTCAGGCCCAGGATAACCGTTGGGCGATCCTCTTTCTTATCCTAAAAGAACAGAAGAGCCCGGAGTCAAAGGTTAATCTACAAAGACCACGCTCTTGTTCTGGCACCTACTGCAGGAGAGGTAGTAGGACTGCTCATCAGGCAGATGCCATCAGCTCATTTGGTTTTTATTGTGTTTGTAAAGTGCACCTTGCCTTGTTGACCCCTGAAACATCTACACCTAAAATCCCCTCATGCTGGGCATCTCAAGCATTTCACCAGCAAATGACCTAGCTGCCCTGGACAGGGAATCCTGTAGCTTTAGTGATTTGAGGGCATGGACAATTATGGCTCTTGGAGGTACCTTGTAACCTCTCATACTGACACACGCTATCTCTGCTGTCCCCATGAACATGCACCACTCTCACTCTCCAGGTGACAGAGAGCCTGAAACAGAAGGGACGCCTGTCCCCTTCTCCTTGCCACAGCACTGCTGTTCCCATCCAAGGACTTGCTGGACCTTAGGTATCCCTTGGCTGGGGAGGGAGCTAATCAACGCCCAGAGTTACAGGGACTTTTCTTCTAACCTTTTCATCTCAGTGTTGGGAGCAGGTGGTTTTAAATGTTTGTGAATGGGTCAGAATACTGCCTTGTTCTTCCTCACGCTGTATCTTGGTATGACATATTCGGTCTCTAATGAGATTCCTCTGCTTGAAGACCAAAAAATATCATAAACTAGTTCTTTCAGTCTTTCCTGGCATGGCAGAGTTAGGGAGAGGAACACATACTTTTCTTGCTTGGAGGAACAGGAGGAAGAGAATTTTGGGGTAAAAATTTATGGGCTCAAAGAACTCAAACTTTACRTCAAAACTTTTTCTCCTCATCTGGCTTGTCAAGATGCAAGCCTTATGCCATCACATTAACTCACCCGCTGCCCCGGTACCATCCACGTCTCCAGTTTAAAGTCACTAAGAAATGCTTTCTGCCTCCTAAGGGCAAAAAGCTTCGTAAATCAGTATTGGTCTGGATGAGAGACACAGGGCTCAGTGCTGTGTTTTTTTTCCAGAGTTCCCAACCTCAGTAGCAGGCATGAGGGGGGTGTAAGTGACTGCTTTTGAAATCTCAGGGCAGCCAGCGCACCAACACCTTCACCTGGCATCCCCGTGGGCTCGATCGGGAGCTCTGTGACCCAGGTGCCACCTAGGAGGAGGGTATCTCATCACAAGATGAGATAATTGTGTCACACGGCAGGAAGAAGAGCACATTGTGGATCAAACAACACATGAAGGAGCTAGCAATGCATAAAATATAAGTTCAAGTCAGACAGGAATTTGGGTATTAAGAGCAATCAATTTCACAGCCCTGGTGCTTTCAGATACAAATTGTATCATGTCCTGCCAGCTGGATTTCTTATGGCATTCAAGTGTAACCAACCCTCTTATGACTGCATCATTAACAGCGTTAGAATCAAAACAGGACAGAGGAGAGGTAGGGGAAGCATCTATGGTTTCCGAGGAACTGAAAATAAGCCTGGACTACAGACCAGACTGGAACTTATTTCCTCCAGAAAATGCATGTTTATCCAGTAACTAAAGCTGCTAGATCTGGTCAAAGGACACGATACCTCCCAGACGTAATTCCTACTGAGCACAAACAACCAAGAAGTCTAATTATGAGTCTGACAAAGTGAAGTATCTCCATTTGGAAAAAAGGTCCAAGCCATTCCTAATTGCACAAGCAGGTTTCACTCACCTAAGTGGAACAGAAAACTTCTCTTCAGTCCTATTTTAGACCTAAACACTCTTAGCATGTGAAAATGAAGCGCATTCTGTTTAAGCAGGCTTGGGTAAGGAGTCTAAGACTCAGGGACAAGCAGCAATCCAGGAATCCAAAAACTGACATACAGCTGAAAAAACACCAACCACTCTGATAGGGCTGGAGGGGGAAGGAGATAAAGTCGGGATGACTCGGTGTCACCTTCAGTTGTTACATGGGATTTGTGTGAAAGCTGGCCAACCTCTTGTCACCACCTCCATGGACTACAAGAACGACAAAAAAATGCTTCTCAGTGATTTCCCTGGTGAGTCTACTGACAGGCAGGGACAAAAATTAAGTTTTGCCATTCCTGTGGCAAGTTTCTTGGCCAAGGTCCAAAACTAGATTCCAACTATACCTGTATATTGGCAACAGATTTGTTTGTGGGGACAAGCCTTACTGGCTGAACATTTTAGACTTGTTTGGCCTCTCTGAATCAGAGACAACCATCCCTCAAATAAACAGAAAGTGAAAAATTCAACAGTGCACCCAATTAATGATGGGAGAGAAGTTAAAAATAAGCAGCTCTTTGTTTAACCTTCTGCAGCCTGTAGAAGTGGACTGGCACATCTTCCAGCAGGCAGGACTCCTTAATGAACTTCAGCACCGCTTCCTTAGCGCTCAGCCCTTGCTGTTCTCGGTGCATCTCTGGGGCATGTTTCAAGATGTAGTCACTCCCCCTCTTCGCAATTATCTAAACCACAAGGAAAACAAACAGGTCAGCAACTTTTCAGCGATCCCCACGGGAGGCAGCTGTGATCAACAGCAAAGCAGAGGCTGGAGGTGGAAGAGGTTCATACAGTCCCTCAAGATGTTAGTCCTCGTTCACCTCTGCCTCCCTGGAGGATAAGCATTTAAAGCAGCCCAGTTGATATCGATGTCTCCAAACAGATCCTAGATGGCAAAATCATAACAGACTAAGACTACAGAAGTCGTGTCAGTTCTTTTCATTTCTAAGTACTGGAATTAGTTTTCCTAACTCTTGGCATCCGTAATTGCTTATGGGCGGATAACAAATACTGCTCTGCATGCCAACACAATCAACAGCAACATCTCCAAACACTGCAGAAACGCTAGGTGGTCCTTTTAAGACCAGAAACTACTCATTAGGCTTATTTAGCACTTCCATCCTCAAAGGGGTGGATAACACTATCTCAAGGTATTTTTCATCTGTCGGGAGTGGTTGGCAGGCACGTGGCTTTGCTAAGCAGTAGAAAAACCCACACTGGGTTTTTTGCTCTTGTCCTGCGAGTGCCCAGTTCCCATGCTTGCCCACGTGCCCTCCTCCGTACAAGGCTACAGGGCAGCCCAGCCCCTTCCCATGCCAGACTGGCCCCTTCCAGGCTGTGAGCAGCAGTGACAGATAAGAGGGGTGTTGGCTGAATTCACTTCACAAAATCCCCCACCACTGGGGGCATTTAAAACTAGATCCCACCAGGTACCTGAGAACATCCTGCCAGGAACAACCTGTCCTGGCTCGGAACAACCAGACCCCATCACCACCCAGTTCCCACTTTCATTTTATATGAAGCCCCTTGTTTATTCTGTTCGGTAACACCTCTGCCCTCCTCTGCATGCCTTGCCAGATTCGTTGCCCTCCCACGAGGAAGGCTGGGCTCGGTGGAAGACAACATTGATGCCATCAGCTGCGCAAGATCAGCAGAAAGAGATGCGCCAGCTCCACAGTTCAAAGCCGGGTTGATCACCCTGGGGCAGCACTGCCTCTCCTCGCTAGCACGAGGCTTGGGGCAGCCCTCGGCCAAATGATCTCAAGCACGTGTTGGAGGAAGAGATCGTGTTGGAGGAGATCTTTGCTCAGTATCTCCCCACAGGAGCCCAGGGGCAGGGAGAGAAGCGTCCCCATGCCTGCCAGATTTTGCTCTTTGTAATGATGTAATAAATCACCCACATACTTGCTCGGGGTTGTGGCTCAGCGCAGGTGAGCCAGGCTTTGCCTTGGCCTTTGCAATGTTTGCCAGATGAGCAATAATCTGTGATAAGACTTTTAACTGCCACAGAAACAGCACGCATGAGACCCACCTTTTCCAGCCCTTTGTTAGCTACCTCTCGCCAGGTGCTCCGTAGCCAGGACGGCATGGGATGAAGGCCTGTTGTCTGGGAGAAAGGCGCATTTCTGCACAGCAAGGCAGGCAGGCTGGGACTTGTGCATAAAGGAGACTCTACCAGCCTTGCCTCACTGACGCAATCCCTGTCACTGCTCTGAACCTTCTCCCCAAAGCAGGGGACAGTGCCACTTTTCAGGGGAGACGTGACTCGCCTGGGGACAAGCAGCTGACTACCAGAGCTAGCTTCCTTTTCTATTTTTACGGACACTAAAGTGTTTATCAATAGTTTTCTTGAGATTTCACCACATAAGGAGAACCCTCTGCAGGTAACCAGCTCTGACAGTCTTAGCTAATTTGCCTTCATGTGACAACTAAACCAAGTCTTGGCTTTCTAAGCTTGTTGTAAGTCTTGAATGGCACAAGCCCATGTGCACATGCTTATAAACAAACATGCAAACCCATTTCCAGGCCCTTTTCTCTTACTGCAGTTGAGCCAGAGATTAATGACAATGCCAGCACCAGAGGCACTGCACAGCAGAACTACCCCTTAGGGTTTGGGTCTATCCATCCAAGAGGTAAGCATTACAAAGATAGAAACAAAGGACAATGGACTTGGCTTTGCGGCACTGAGGTTTTCTGTAGAGCTTAGGTTGTGCAGATCTTGCTGATGTACCACTGCAAACACACAACCCTTTAAGCCATAGAAGAATTAAACAAAGACAGCTGTGCTGTCGGAGTTATTCATTTGACACCAACACATTCCCTCACCCAGGAAGGGTATACACCACCCACCTCACTGATGAGTGAGCCCAGGAGGAACGGGCACCTACATCCAGTGGAAAGAGAGGAGACATCTCCTGAGGGAAATTTAGGGTGACGTTCTACCACTCTGCCTGATCACTGCAGTGTTGGGGAAGCTGCATGGCTGCAGTTAGGTACCACCTTGACGCAGCTCCTGCTGCATACGCAATCTATTGACAGAAAGATCCCCCGAAACTTACCCATTGTGGGAAATAAGCCTGAGGTTCAAAATATTTTCCAGCATGGACCTTCTCCCTGTAGTTGCCCAAGTCTGCCTGTAAGCTGTAGGCAGCCAGCAAGAAGTAGATTTCTTCTTTGTGGTTGCACCGAGACATAAGTACTTGCTCTTTGAGATGGCAGTAGTAGAGCTGCCGTGCCACCTTATCGCTGCAAGACACAAAGGCAAATTGACTTGAAGAAGAAAAGAAAGCTTAGGCTCAGATAAGGCCACTCAAACACATCTTCCTTCTGAGAGGAGGGATTAAACTTTGACATCCCTGATGCGTGCCAATGCCACCCTGATACAGTTATGTGTGTGTAGGGAGCACCAAGCCAAGATCAAGGTCTTCTCCCACTAACTGTTGTACAAACATGGGAAATGGTAGCTTCTATCTCGAGGAGCATGAGATCTAAGAAGTTAGGGCAGAAGGTAGATGAAAGAAAAATCATGTCACACCTGTTTTGGAGACTGACTACATCAAGCACTTCTGTTTCTCTGGAAAGCCTGTAGCAGTCAGGAGAGTCAACTCCCTTGAATCCCAGTCCTGTTTCTTGCACACCTGTCCTCCTTTCCCCTCTAAATCTGGCACTGCTTTTTCATTTCACCTTGCCTTAGGCTCAGGGTACTTTTCAACAGCTAATTCCCTGCAAGGTAGATCAAAAGACACAGGAGCCTTGGGCTTGTTTTTGTCTTCTTCCTCAAGCTGCTAAACAGGGATAGTCTGATAAGGCATAACTATCGCGTAGCACTGATAACCCAAGCACCCCCCACTGTAAGAGCTCTTGAGAAGCAGGCTGCTGACATGTACGTATAGATGAGGTGCTGGACACTACAGTCTGCTCATAAAAGCGCGTGTGTGTGTATAGTTTGAAGGGGCCATGTAACCACCTCTGCATGGCTCCACAAACCTCTCCAATTAAATTACTAGTGCAAGACAAAGTTACTTGTGACGCTAAAGGATATGTACATCGCGGGTGGTGGAATGATATGCAATCTCCCTTTGTACCTAAAAGCAAAGTTAAATACAAAACACTTAACAGCCAAACAGACTCCAGAAGAAAGACTTCCCTGTATCCAAAATGAAAGTCTATGGAGAGAGAAAAACAAAAAACCACCAAGCTTTGTTCAAGACAAGAACAAATGCCAAAAATTTGGTAAAGATTTTAATCCACCCAAATGATCCCAGCTCTCAGYTTGCCCCAGGGTCACAGCCATGCCAGAAGTGCTGATGCAAATTAACTCTGTCAGTTGTTCATTTTTCACTACCTCATCCTTTGTTTGTTCTGTACCGTGGGTGAGGGTGGTGGTGTTTTGAGTGCAGCCCATATTCCATGTGAACGGACAACAAATGCAACACTCTCTAACTTATGAAGTAATTTCTTTTGTCCATTTACAAAAGTCCATTTCCAGGAGTAGACTGCACAGAGCACTGCTCAGATACAAAAAACAGATCCAGAATTATTAGCATGTGCTCTGGAGGATGAACAGCTGTTTTTGGTATATTCATCTGACGCTTTTCATACAACCAAAAGATGCAAGCAAAAGTGTTAAATATATTTTGATACTGTCATCATTCAACCTGCCTCTCTAAACACAGATGGAGGAGCAGTCACAATTTTCCTAGGAATAAGGAGTATGATTCAGGGGGAAAACATACACGGCTGGGTGAGAAAGTCTGTAAAGGTCTTTGAAAAAAAAAAAAAAAAAAAAGATCAAGTGGATTTTTTAAGTTTATTTCTGTGAGCTCACAAAGATGAGCTTAACAAAGAAACATTCTTTTCCTTGCCTTTTAAGAACACAGTGAATAATTCAAAACACAGCAACTACCACAGAAGGGAACTTACCTTATTACTCTTCCATTTTCTACATAGTATTGTACTCTAAAGAACGCAACAAAAGGAGGGCTGAATTTCTCTGTTCCCTAGAGCAGAGACAGAAGACAAGTTAAMTAACATTCAGCACCCAAAATTCCTGTTACCCCACCTGGTAACGTTCTCTTCTCCCAAGCTTGCTCCCCATACTGCTTTTCATTTTCTACTCTTAGCTCTTGGCGAGTTTTGGGGGGATCTGACTGTTTGGAGTCTCACAACAATGAGGCATCATAAGACACTTCGACAGGCTGAATGGCAAAACACCCTCGGGAGGGCAGAAGATTTTGGATGGGGGCAGGGGGGGAGGACGAGCAGGTACAAAAGAGTGCCAGCGTAGCCTGGGGATGCCCAGCCTGGCCCAGAGTTCCCTAGCTCAGCACCCGGCAGCGCCGCAGACGCAGCAGCGCTGAACGCAGCMGGTTTCCCGCAGCCTGGCTGGGCGCGGGCGGCAAGGCGGGCGGGCAGCCTCCCACGCTGGCACGGCCGCGGCACAGGCGCTTCCAGGGCACACCTGGGAGTAAGCAGCTACCTCGGCGCCCCGCCACATCACTTGGCAAGGACACACGCGCTGCTGCGTTCAGCATCTACTGCCCGAGGCTGAGGCGCACCAGCCTGATATTAACTCCTCGCCTTTTGTTTGGCAGGGCTAATGTTTCGTTATTCACACCTTCCTGCAGCCACAGACCAAAAAGAGACACTGATGTCTGCTTCACACTGGAGATGTCTGTTAGAAGAAAGCCAGCAAGAGTTGTGTTGGTGTTTTAACTACAGCCTACCTTTCAGACTTACAGGCTTGTTTAAACAGGAGAAAAAAGAAAAAAAATAAAAGAAAAAAAAAAAAGGAGCACCTTATCTTACTAGCTCATTCTCTCATCTTTCCTACTTTGCCACTCGCTTCTTTAATGTTCATACAAGTAACTTTGCTCACACAGGCAGTTCCAAGGCTTTGCTGGTCAGACCCATCTCACTGGGACAAGGTACATGGCATGCTGTACACATCTGATGCAGACAGCAACTTCTTGATCATCATGCAAATATTTACATTTTATTTCTGGAACCCGTTCATAGTCACCCTATTTTATCAGCTGGACTGGGCTTTCCACCCAAAACCTCTTCACAGGAATTAAATCCCTGTCTGCTAACCCAGTCCGATAGCCTAACTCCTCTCAGACTTCAGTACTGCCAATGGCAACTCATTCAGCCTTTATGATTCACCTCACACCAGAGGTTCAACACTTAAAAAGTGTTGCAAGAATCCGACCTCAAAGCCACCACAAAGCATACCCCGTCCCGAGGTGACCAGAAACACCTGCCTCGAAAAACCCTCACTGGCTGGACAGACAGCCCTCTGCATGACTGGCAGCTGTCTTCGAAGTAACCCTCACTTGTTCGGGAGAAGCAGTATGGGGTAAGAGAGATCCCTGAACCTCACTAGTCATCTGCAAACTTCTCTAAGCAGCAGAAATGCCAAGCGTGAGCGTGCCTACTCTGCAAAAGAAAACCCTTAAGGAAAGTGGAAAAAGTCTTAATGAGCTAATTAAGATATCTGAATGTAATTGCATACTACACTTTGTTCTAGACTGCGGCTCCTCTAATAATGACACACACAAACAGGCATTATCATGTCTGAATGACCGGCACTAAACAATTACATAGGCTTGTCTTTATTTCACATAGCTTTTCCCTCCCTTGTCAGGGCTGGCTACCCTTAAGGAACTAAGGCTCCTCTCGAACAAAATATCCTTCCTCTCGCTCCACTGTCCTTTTGCATGTACTCTGTAAGAGTCACAGCTCCAGCCCTCTCCCTCATATCAGGTTCAAGCCACAAAAGATCATTTTAGGCTGTTCAGCTTAAGGATAACAATGAGGTCTCCAGACTCTTCACAGGCTCAAGTAAGTTCAAAAGGAAGACAGACCAACTGACCTTCTCCACTCCTGTAGCAGCTAAGCAGCAACCACGTGCCTACTATTGCTCAGGTAAAGTTGTGTAAGGGGCTGTCTTAGCTCTTTTAATTAATTGTGCAGCCATGCACAAGTCATTGCATCTTTCTACTGCACAGTATTCTGCAGACCATTTTCAAGAAATGCTTTACGGACCTTAGTTTAATAGCTTTCATTTCACTGTGTAGTCCAATACCAAAGCAGTAGCCTCTGAAATTAAACATCTGTCTTACTTTGGTGGTCTCTTTCTTCCATTCCTTTGAAAAGTATTTGCTAAGCTTCTGCTCCAGGTCTATAAAAACATATTCATTATCTGAAAGACAGGAGGAAAAAGCATTTAATGTTAAAGAATTAGAAATTCTTATACATGAAATACTTAAATGACTATACAAGTTGTTTCCAAGCAATACGCTTTAAAACAAAGCTGACCAGGGAATAGACAAGGCAGGGAAAAGAGAGGGCACTGAGTCTCTTAAGTACATGTGCTACTCCAGACAGTATGAAAGGAAGGTCAGCTACGCCTTGATGCAAGAGATGCTGAGCTAAAGTTTCCCAAACATCTTAGCCAGAAATGCAGAATTCTTGCTTTATAAGCAAGAAGCCACTTACAGAAGGGATACATCATCCTACCAAGCTAATTGTACTGTCAGTTTAGTGGATTCAGTTTATTATTAAAAAAAGCAAGCCCTACCCAAGCTTCCACTCTGCCATCATGTAGCACCACGGTCCAACGTGGCATAAGCAAGTGGATAGAGTCAGGTATTTGACAGGTTTCATCCTCTACATATGAATGGGATCCTCTGAAATGGTAGAAGGAGGAGGACCAAACCCAAATGCCCTCCTCAGAAGGTCTGGCGTCTCCTGTTCACACCCAATTTCTTTCATAGAGCAAAAAGATGAATGAAAGGAAGGGAAACCTGGCCTGCCTCAAAGGACCAGGACTTGCTCTCCACCCAGGTGGGTGAACAAGAAACAGCCTGAACAGCACATTGTCTTGAAAGAGCTTTGTGCTGCTTTCAAAGCCGATGTTTTGTAACACTGCTTACCAATTATCAAATCCAAACAATTCAGCCAGTGAAAGATTTTTCCCTGGGTCTTCTCAAGTCTCTTAAAAAAAGACCTGACGGGTGTTTCAGGCTTCAGCAGCAATGCCAGCTGAGCACGTTCACCTGACCAGTCCCTCTACCCTTTGGTCTTGCCCAGGAAAGTCTTTTGACAGGTGATGTAAGTGCCAAGTTGAAGAGCTTGTTCCTTAGAAAGGAGCAAGAAAAAAAAGAGGGAAAAAGAGAAGAACCCTTCACAAAACAACCTTCTGCCCCTGAGGACCAGCCTGGACTCCAGACTTTCAAGCTTTGGCTTTTGCTTTCTGACGTCAAACAAAAAAAAGGAAGGGGAGAGTAGAGGTGAAATATTTCTTATGGAGATTTACAACCAAATGACAGCCTGCATTTGTGTCTGTACAGCAGATGAAGGACTAGCAGAGGCCAGTGTTACCGCAGGTATTCAAGGGGGCTCTGAGCTACCTTGCAGCCATCCTCCCAGAGCATTCCAGTTCCTTACAGGGGTAGATACAGCAAATATTTTTTAAAAGCTTGCAAAGGAAGCAAGCAAGCAAAACAACCCCCTATTGCCACCTCCTTCAGCTCCCACCTCAAGTGAGAGAAATCACACATGGTGCTAGCCAGAATTGGTCCACACACCATGCTAACAGGAAGCCTTGTGTAAAATACCAGTAACACTGGGCACCGATAAAGAGGACAATCCCCAAAAAGTCCTGTTTCCATCTCTGTGGTCCTTCCTGCATTGCACTGATTGCAGCTGTAATTTTAATATAATTACACGTCTGTTTACCACGTTGCTTGACATGTCACATACATATACAACACAGTATTTAACAGCACTGTTGAAATTGCTGTACAGACATCCTGAAAATTTTAGTGGTGGGAATTTAAGTGCTGTAGCACACCAGGTGATATAGAAGTTGTTTTGCTATTTTGACAAGGAGAGGAAGAGGTTTTAGCATCACAGAGACTGCATCTTGTACCTGCCTCTTCACTTATGCCTGTAAGATAGGGAGGCTGGAGGGCTGTGCTGGCCCCAACCCTTGCTTCTCTAAGTCCATTAAGATCAGATAACGCTGCCTTGGAAAGGTTGATAGAAGTCCTAGTCAGAGAGAGACGGGTTTGGTCCATCTCTTGGACTTGTCTCTGTCCCTTGTCAGCTGCCAAGCTGATAAGCACCTCTCTGTAAAGCTTTTCTTAAAAAGTAAATAAAAGCTCATTTAGGAAGCAATTGCACAGCAAGGACAGGAGTGAGATAACACGAGCACGGCACCCAGTCCCAGTTCCTCCCTGGGCTTCACCAGCCCCAGGGCAGGGCGACTGCTCCATTTCGGGCTCCTGCAGCGGGACTGGGGCTGCTCCTGATGGCACAGCAGCGCTGGGCAAAGCCTCTGTCGGTTCTGCCAGCACCATGGTGTTTGGCTGCCACCTTGTAAAGAGGGTAGGCAATCTGCACGGCTGTAACAAGCTGTGGAGTCAGTTTTCCCTTCTCGCTCAGGAACGATCCCGTGCCCAGAGGCGTTTAAGGAAACACGGGAATTATTCCTCAGCCACAAGGGAAAGATGGCAACAGCAAGTGCGGTGATGTACCCTGAGCCATCCCATCCCATCACACACGGATACTGGGACAGAAAGGGGAAAAGGATGACAGAGCTGTTCCACCGTAGTAAAACCATTTGTTACCCACACACCACAGCCCCTATTTATCTCTGTCATGTTAATTAGGTTAGAGAGAGGACTCTGAGAGGGCCCAGATGCCAAGCCTGAGGACTTCAGGTCATTATCATGCCTACTGAGAGGTGCACATAAACCCCAAGAATAAGCCAGGCTGAATGAGAAGAACACCCTAATGTAGCAGCTCTCCCTGGGGGTCCTGCTCCTCCCCAGCCCAGCATCCTCCCCCCCATGCAAGAATGCAGCGCTGCATTCCTGCCTTAATGAAGTTAATATTGCTGGAATGTCAACCTGCAGTGTCAGCCTCCACCTACAAAAACAAAGAGGTATTTCCCTCCCCAGCCTTATGTGGGTTGGGTTTTTTTTTTCCTTAAACTGGGATTAGTGGTGAAACTTAAGAGATCTTTTGCCAGATGCTAAAACTGTCTCTGGTTTGAAAACAAGCATCTCTAACAGAGATGAGGGCACCAAATTGCAGCACCTCAGAGCGGTGCTGTAAAGGACAGTATAGAAACGCACAGATGGCCACCCTTCCAGGGAAGAACGTGTCCAATCTGTGGATCCAAACAGGGCTGGATACTCAGCAGGTACAAACTGTCATTGCCTCACTGGCCTCAGATGAAGGACAACTGAAAGGTACCTGAGAAGCTGGCTTAGAAGCACACACGTATGCAAATACGCACCCGTCCACCTGCAGCTACTGACAGTGCGCTGAAGAATCTCGTCTCAGTGCTGTCTGTGATCTTAAAAATATATCATATCAGCTTCCCTTAAAAGGTTCCCTCATGTATGTGTGTACAGATACCAGACTTGGCACAACACACCAGTGCACCACACTGCAATCCCAAGAAACGCATCTGGACAGCCAGCTAGTTTGCAGTAACGCAATTTACGCATTTCTCTCAATTTCAGCTTTTAAGAGTCCTCAAATGAAATGGAAAGTTTATGCTGTAAAAATCTCACTTCAAATTAAGCAGTCACAAGAAATACAAACATTCAAGCACTCCTACTCTTCAAAATTAGCTTAGCCCATTTACATATACAGGACGCGCATTGTTGCAAAAAAATAATGGGCCAGGTCTCCAGTCAGAAAAAAGTGACACAGTTCCAGTGAGTGATGCAGATTTACAATAGGCATTATTTACACTGCAGGGAAAATGGGAATAGAAAATTATGGCTGTAATACAGGGTCAAATCAGTTTTGAGTCATTGTTACTCTAGAAGCCATTATTTTGCATTAACCAGTGCCTCCCCATTTCATTTTTTTTGAAAGGTAAGTTCCCTGCAGAAAAGGTAAGTAATGGTGAATGCCAACAACCTGTTCTCCTTCTGTGCCCATTTTGGGCTAGAAGCACCAACAAATTCCACAGAGGTAAGTCCTGTCCTACCAAGAGGCAGAGCTCAGGCCCCACTGGCAGCCAGGAACATCCCATTAACTCCTTTTGTTGAGTCAAGCATATTTTAATATTATAACTATTTAGACAGTCTAGAAGATTAGGATTCAAATAAAATATCAATTAGTGCAAAGCCCATCTTCCACATAGCAAGCATCTTCTGCCTTAAAGAGAAGGGAAAAAAGTTATCCTTGGCTATAGCGCTTAACTCCTCCCAGATGCTGCAAGAAGCCTCGTGGCAACACCACTATCTCCCTTGAGAGGAAGAGACCAGGAGCAGAACAGAGGGATGCTGGGGTTAGGGGAAAGCTAAAGCTTAAAAAAAACATCACTCAAAAATACCTCACAACACATGCTGTAGACCTCACATAACCCGTTTAGCTTCCCTGAATACCAGCAGGGATTTTTTCTTTGTTTATTGAAGAAGAGCCGGCTACACACTCCTCCTGCATGTGGAGCTCCCCAAGCGTCCAAGTGCTGGTGGCCTGGGAACATCACTATCCACATGGCATCTGCTGCCACCACCTCTACGTAACTTTTCAGTGCTCCTGGTGTTACCTTTCAAGCCAACAGAAAGAAACCTCATCCACCTTTCAGTACCCGGTTGATTAGCTTACTAAGAGGTCTAGAAGAATTTGGTTCAAAAACCTTGTGTTTTTAGCTTTAGCTGGAAAGTACATGTATCCCAAGTGAAGAAGGGAAGAACCACAACAGAGGCTGGGAGTAAAGCAAGGCAGGTCCTGGCTGAGGTCGCTTTACCTGGGATGGACAGAAGGTATATGGAGGGAAGAATGAAAGACAGTATCAAGAAGCCCAAGGTCACGTGGCTGTAACTGTTGAGGTCTGAAGACTGAGATAAAGGCTCTGTCATTCCTGACGATGGATAGGTACTGCAGGAATTTTATGTTGGCATCTTGAAGTTAGCAACAAGGCATGCCTAGGCAAAGATCTTCAGACTTTTGGCAGTGTCACAGAAGATTCTTTTGCACAAGAAGAGCTGCAGAACCATTTCCAGCACTACTCATCCAGGAGCAAACAAACCCCTTGCAATTCTCAGGCAGGAGAGCACTTGGCTGGATGTTGTTCTGATGCTGAAGGAGAAACAACTGACAGCAGGTACAGGCAAAAAAATACCTTCCTAGGAAGAGACCATGCAAGTACTTCCAAGGAGTATTATATACTTTTTGAACACCTGAACCCCTGCAATTCCCTCTAGGTGGCACATTCCTGCACATGTTTTTCTTACATTGCATTTAACTCATCTGAGGTATCAAAGTCATTATAATAGAGCTGTATCTTAGGTTAGGATACAGAAGAAATTCTTAAGGGAGATGCAACTATCCAAGCAGATTTAAGAGAGGAGAGGCAGAAGCAGGGATAGTGGGGAAGGACTGGGGAGTAGAAATCGTCTATAGAGGGTCGAATAGAGGGTATTTTGGAAAACTTCTGTTGTCCTCTGTCTTCTTAAGAGACCCTTTGTCTCTTAATAGATACCCACATAATATAACATGGTAGTGTATTCCATCCATGAACTTCAGTACTGAAGGATACACAGATGCAGAAGAGTTAACTGGAGACAGAGTGGTGTCGGCAGAGTTAACCACCAAGCTCCTTGCTAAGCATGTGCTGGGAGGCATGGGTCTGGCAAGGTGAACAGCCATAGCTGTAATAACTGAAGGATGATCCTTGAGGCAGGGGAGCTGAAGCAAAGGGATTTGGTTGTGTTAGAAAGCCAGCCCGACCAACTGATAAGAGGTCACAGAGAGACAGCGGCAGGGTGTAGGAGCTGCAGGCTTGCTCCTTCCCAACTGAAGGCTTCCATCTGCTTGGGTCAAGCAAGGTTTGCTCCTAGTAAGGAGAAGCCCAAGATTCAGGATCACAGGGATCTGGGTTGTAACAACAAAGGAGGCCTGGCTGTTCTTTGTCTACTGACAATCAGTTTTGTTTTAGAAGACTGAATTGTGTCGCTGCATACACTTTCTGATAACAAGAGGGAAACCTGCAGGGCACTAGATAAGGTTGACCCTGCAGGAGGAGATGCAACATAAGACCCAGCTGCTGAAGCCTATGGAGCCAGCTTGAACCTGGCAGGTTTGCAGGGTCTTTCACTGAGCAAACTACAAGGAAAAAAAGCACTTCAGCAGCATGCAAGTATAGCCTGCTTGATGATCTGTGACAAAACTAGAAGAGCAATGTGTCCCAAGCTTTGTGCTGGTGTGGCTTCCCATTAAGATACACTCCTGAACTTAATTTTCAAAGGGATCAAACTCTTCTTACACATGCAAGCTTTCCCCCCTCACCCATACAGTTGGCTGAAGAGGTTTTCGTCTTGAGAATAAAAAACCTCAAGAGCAAAGAGGTGAAAAAATCTGTTCTGCCACCATTACCATTATCTTAAATCCTGAAGCTTGCCCTCAACATCTGTAACAGTCAGAAGCAAAGGCAATGAATTTAGGCAATGAATGCTGGAAGATACGCTCCAAGACCTAGAGCTTAGATCTCACAGCATTCGTGGTTTGCAGTTTGCACAGTGGTGCTGTTTTAATTTTTGCCACACTTAGAGGTTAAACTTTTGTTTCTGATTAAGAAGCCCAACCTCTCCCCCTCACACACATATTTACTATGAGACCAACTGAGCATTAGTCTATCTGTACAACGTCTGCAGGTCAAATGGGCTCCTAATCCAGATAATCTACCCACTGTGATTGGTCACAATTCTGTAGAAATCCCTTCATTTTCATTATCTTGCCACTGCTGACAGTCAAGGTTTTGTTGAGAAATTAGCAGCAAGGTAAGGGATGCAGGTGGATTAGAATACCTTGTTCTGCATATGGAAGCATCACAGTGCCAAAAATAAATACACATTAAGAAACCTGGAAATATAGCCTTATTAAAACAGGGCAGTTGTTTCTTAAAAAAATGACATCTTAGAGCTGCAACACAGAGAGATGAAAGCATGATGCAGAAGAGGAATACTTTGGACTGAAACACAGAGGCTTCCTCTCCAGTTTTTTGGACATCTAACCTGCCCCTGCCTCACAGACCAGCCCCACGTCTTCCCTTCACAGCCTCTGCAGGACACACACCGACTTGCTGCCCGGCCAAGGCAATTGACTCAAGTACCCACAAGACAACCCTGGGCAATGCAAAACTTACCCAGGCCTCCCCACAACCTGACTGGGCTGCTTCCCTTTCTTGAGATGATAGCTTGCCATGACACCAAAAATCCCTGAAAAGCAGGCAATGCCTTAAAGGCTACTTCCAAACGCCAGAGATGGAGGGTGCTACATTTGCAACAGAAGCAAGACCTCACTTACCACTGGCAGCAAGGGAGATGATCACCAGTCTGTTGGCCAAAAGAGGAGGGTGGGGATAGGAAATCAAGTTGGGGAACAGAAAACCAGAATACTTCCTTTGTTATAACCCTGGAGTTATTTTAAAAACAAAATAAGATAAAGAAAACTCTAAAACCCACCGCACAAGACTCCAGTCAGCAGCTTACTGGACTTTCACAGACTAAAGGTAGGGACCAGAGGAAGCAATAACAGAGAGACCAGGTTTGCTCCCTCTCTTGAGAGCGGGCTGCAGTCCTCCCGGTGGCTGTGGCCATTCAGGCTGAGAAACTCACTGCTGACGCTTTTCTGTTGTCCAGCCCCAGCAGTTTCTTAAACAGAGGCACAAAGAAAAATAAATCTTCTCCTCATCCAAAATCCTGACACCTGCCTGGGTGGCGGAGGGAGATGGCTGTCAGGAGGAGCCAGGGTGAGCACACGGAGCCTTCAATTAAGCAGCTTTACAAAATGAGCTACAGCAAGCAGAAGTGAGGAATAGTCAGGAAAACAAAACAAAAAAAGAGAGGTTAATTCAGGCTACTGGGCTCCTGCAACTCTTTTCCTTGACATTTTTCTAAGAGCTTTGCAGAAAATTAGCTTCTCTAAAAAGGAAGAACACTTTTGTGGAGCGAGAAGATGATTGTTTATGTTGAAGATCTAGTCAGCACAGCTTTCTTATGTTCTTTGGGCTGGGGTAGTTATGCTGCATTTGCAACAGGCTAAAAGGCATCCAGCACAATAGGGTATTTTGGGGCCAGAGCCTCTGTGCTTGACAGGTGAAGGAAACTGCTCCACGCAAAAGGTGGGAGGGAAGGAAAAAGCAGGGTACAGAAAATATGAAACAATAAAGATATGAAGAGGGAAAAAAGTGAAAGAAACACGAGAGGAACAGGAGAAGAGGACCTAATTCAAAGAAAATGGGAATGAAAT
Source organism: Oceanodroma leucorhoa (assembly GCA_030449065.1). Lineage (NCBI taxonomy): Eukaryota > Metazoa > Chordata > Aves > Procellariiformes > Oceanodroma > Oceanodroma leucorhoa. The sequence continues at coordinate 8,189,547 of JASVER010000016.1, forward strand.
CGCCCTGTCTTACAGGGAAGGACAGAAGGTTGAATTTCACCCAAGACGTCCTGCAAGCGGAATAGGCAAAAACTGGTGTTATAAAAAGGCGGTGGAGGGGGGGACTCACAGGAACACAGTCGATTTGTGAAAAAAGTTAAGAGCATTCAGGTCTTCCTCACATAAAGAAAACCTGCGCTGGTTTAAATGCACAGGTATATTTGTTAGCTACGGGTTTAGTTACATTGATAGAATCTTTGGTGACTCTACAAACCTTACAGAGATAAACAGCTTACGCTGGTCTCAGTTTCAGTGCTGTGCTCAAAAAAAGCGAAAGTTCTTAGAGAATGAGAGTGGAAAGGAAGTGAGAAAAGTAAACTTAAAAGAAACTATTTTATCCCACATACTCATAGGGAGGCAACAGAAACCTTATTTAGAAGGACTCAAAAGACTATTCTCATTTCAATGAAACAACATCTAGAGTTGCAGTAGTAAATAATAACACACTTGAGAAAAATTTTGGAGGGAAGAAAACCCTTTCCACGCTTTTGGAAATGTGGGGAGGCAGGATAAGGAAGACAACAGATCCATTTCTAATTACTAAGAGTTTTGGGGGGGTGCCAATGCACACACCATCCTAGAAATGTAATACCTCATATCAGTTTGCTCCTTTAAGGCATCATCTTACACTGTCCCCTGGTCAATACTAAGCCATAGAACCAAGCAGACTGGACTTCAACCCACGGACTAAAAAGTTTTGTATTTCCCATGCGATGTTTCAAAACCCAGTGTCCCCCACACACGCATTCAGTCCCCTCAAACCATTTGAGTTTCCTCCCCCTATTGCCACATTCTTTGCGTGTGACTTCAGAAGAGAAGTAACACTTTCAGCCCCAAAGTCCTTTTAAAATTCACCTCCTGTTCAACTACTGACAGTTTTGAGTTCAGTGACAAATATGTTGGCTTGCAACTTGGCTACAGGAGAGAAAGAAAACCCCACAAAGAGGTGGAACGTAAGAACAAAGGAGAACAAAAGCCCCCCTTCTCCCAATTTGTCTGCCCACATACCAAAGATCAAAAGAGCTCCAAGAAGCCTGTGCATAATCTACATACTTTGTGACCTTATTACAGTCAAATTCCCCGCAGGCACGGCCACTGTGTATATATGCACACACTGTAAATACACAAGCGGGTCTGTGGACGTTTGCCAAGTCATTTGCTCCACGCATTGAGTTTGCTTACTTTTAACAATGCTGAGGCCAAAGAAGTGAGGCTCTTTAATCTTCACTAAATCACAAACTTGCTGAAAGAGCTCCTGTCCAGTGGCTTTGACCTGAAAGAAACAACCAATCCAACATTACAGATGGCTCACACACCTGGATGGAGCAATTCTTCTTTACATTGGCCAATACATTTTTGGGTGCCACAGCAGAAAAAAAGCCCACAGAACAAGCTTTGTTTTCAGTATAATTATTGCTATTATCACAGAATAATAATCAACATGTCATTCTCCCTCCTTCACAGTGCAAAGTGGCTCAGCTCAGTAAGACATGAATTTAAAGTTTCCTATCTCTTGGCATCTTTGTAGAAGAATTTGGAGCACTGCTGGAGCCCTAGTTTTGTGCAATACCTACCAGGCTATTTATAGGTACTCTCACAGAAAGTGTGTTTGTAATCATAGAAATGAAAATACTACTCTCTTGCAGATTTTTTTTTTTTGAGAGGTTAAGAGAAAAAACAAAAAAGAAAACTTTCATTGAGGAGAACTTAAAAAGTACACAAACAAACCCAAGATTGCATGGTTTGAGCAGAAATAGCTCGTGGGCTAGAGATGAGGTTGCTCTGTAGCCCACACAGAAGAGCTTGTTCTGTCTCCTGCTGACTCCTGGTCACACAGCAATTAACATCTTCATCTTCTGAAGCTGTCACCAATGGCCTATATAAGCTCTTGCCCAATTCCATGCCACACTGAGACCTTCGGTACCCTTGCCCCCGTAACGCCGTGCACGCCCTGAGGAAGCACGGGGAACGCAGAGCTGCCAGCGTACGCTCCCGCAGGGGACAGAGGCTGGGCAGTATTTGCAAGCACGGCACAGGGTAAGAGCGCGCCGTGGCACTGCGGCACAGCTACCGAATGCACTGTTCTGGCAGGGCTGCTCCGAGCACAGGCTCCTCCAGCAAGAACGTGATTCTGGCTACCTGCATGTGCAGACCTGGATGTGTTCTATGACCGGAAAATTCCCCCGCTAAATGTCCTCCCACCTACAGCCTCATTTCCCCCTGCCCCATTGCACCACCCCAGGAGCACAGACAGACAGACAACCACAGGCACAAACAAAACCCCCCAAGCCCCCAACCCTCAGAGGCATAGGGGAAGGAGTTTCGAGTGAGAGCGGCTGGGGAGAGCAGAACACCACCAACACAGACAAGCTCAGCGCGGCCTCGGGTGCTACCAGCTGCAGCTGCGAAATGGGCCAGAACCTCTGAATTTCGTTACACCGCTGCTGGAGGATTCAGATAAGCAGCAGCAGAGGCAGCCTTCCCGAGGGGGGACAGTGCAGTGCTACCTTCACAGCAGCAAAGATGATGGGCAGAAGTTGACTGCGGAACTCTCTTACAAACTAATCACCGCCATCAAACTAATCGCCACCATAATTCTTCAAACCCTTTTAGTGCAGGCGTGCCACACTCCCCAGAAACCGGCTGCGCTCCCCTCCCTGCCCCAGGATGTACCATGTCACTAGACATGGACAATGGGAAACTGGAGGTCATTTAAGTACTCATTTTCTTCTACCTGACAAGGCATCACTAGCCAGCCACTCACCACCGCTTTATCGGGAGCTTTGAAACCTGCGCTACACCAATACACACACACGAGCATTTATGTGCTTTGGGAGGGAAGGAGGTAGTGCACAGTTCTGGTAAGACCCAAAACCACATCTGGGTCTCATTATGGGTCTCTGTGTGAGACTGCACCCTTACAGTCACTGGTAGCACAGGACTCTATGTAAAAGCTATATGATCAGATGAATTTTGTAAGTGGCATGCTTTCACACCTAAGGGAAGAAAAACCTGCTTTAAGATACTTAGGTCTAGGGAACTAAGCACTTCAAGGTTTTGTGACACTCAGCTCTAAAGCAGTGATTTAAACAAATTTCTTGCACAGCAGGTATGTGAGCTACCACCTTGTCCATTCTCCTTTTGGCACCTCCCTTCTGTACCAAGTTTTACTCCCAGCTTTAAAGGCTATGCAATACCAATTACTTATTATTGCTTGCACTTGCAATTGCTGTTCCTTCCTCCTGCCTTCCCCTCTGCTCAAAGCAACCAATATTTCCCTTTGCATTTTTCATCTGTGCGCTTTTTTTTTGGCCTTTCCTCCCTCTGCGTGTGGTTCCTGTGCCAAGCTCCATCCCAGACACGCCATGAATCATTCCTTCCCCTGATACTCAGCTTTGTCCCATGTCAGACTCAGGGCTTCTTTACACATGAAATTTAGTCCAAAGTGAAGTCGAGTGCAAGTTTACAGAAGGTAACTGTTACTCCAGGGTCATTCCGTGTGCAAATATTCACACGTCTTGGTTACCTATCTCTATTTTTCTTGGTCCATATGCTTTAAAACATCAGCTCTCCTGCTCACAGAATAACTGAAAGACTTCAGACCTACGCTTGCTATTCACCAACACACAGGACCTCAACAGACTTCCTCCCCTCCCAAAATTTCTGTTCACGCTCCCACCCTTTCTCCAGCAGCTAGGCAAGGAGCAACAGCTGCTGGGGCTGCTTCTGAACTACCCAAACACAGGTAGGGTGGCTGGCTGCGCTCCTCCCCTCGTTGGCAGCCGGACCTTTGCTAGCATAGGTCTCTCTATTCAGCTGCTACCAGCCCAGAAAATTTTCAGAAACCTAGTCATACAAACTAGTTGATATTAATCAACAGGTTCAAAACTATCAGGAAGATAACCCACAATGCTGGCAGATAAACAAAGCTGAACAAACTGGATACCACTCCAAGATCTTTGGTGCAACCGGTACAATTTTTCGTTGCACCATTCTCACTCACAGCCTGCTTAAGTTCCCTGGTGCTCATACTCCATCTCCCCACTGGGGCTGCCTGGAGCAAGGCAGACTGCTTTGCTCTGTGCTCTGATGTCCGCTCTCCCCAGCAGAAACCTCCCTCTTCGCCTCGCTGTCCTCGGGGCAGCTGGTGAGCTGCAGCACCCACTAGTTCTCCTCACTGCTCTGCTTCTCCTCATGTTCACAGATGGTCCTGGGAAGACAGTTTTCCTTCTCATCATCCCCTCAAATTTGTCTATACATCCAGAAAGGTGCACACCAAGGTTAATTAAGAGATACCCGATTATGGGGGAAGAGACTTTAAAATGGCTCCTGCTCTTCTCTCTTCAACAGCATTATCTGTAAAGGGCGTAAGACAAATCCATTTTAAAGAGAGGGCTTCAATTTACATGTGACCACATAAAACACATATAGGTAAACTCTTATCTGGAAGGGTGGAATTTATATGGGAAGGGGGAGAAAGGAATTACCTGCATAAACACTGTGCTTATCATGGGAAGGATCTATAATTTATTCTGCTGGAAGGATAATCATTCCTACCTACCTCACTGAGCTGCAAGCTTGTTTAGTATTTGCATTCCACACTGAAGAGGTTAAAAGGCTTTGGAAATATTAAGTAGTGGCATTATTATTCTAATAAATGCACAAAGTATGATTCGTGGTTGTGCTAATTAAATTTGGGTTCTACCAACATCACTAGAAAACTGCCTTGATGTTCTTAAAAAAAAAAAAAAAAAAAGAGATCTCTCCAGCTGCAAAATCTTAATTTTTGTTGTTGTTTTGAAGGGGTGTTGTGGTAAAGAGAGAAGCCAAATGAAAAGCTGGTTTTAGTGACTTGCCCAGCTGTAACAGGTCATATTTCACTCTCTATGCAATTACGACACAACCGTGCGTTGTGGTCTCATGTTTTGGCCCAGGCAGCTATTCCCTTTCACACGCAGGCATCTCCACGTACATATTTCCCAACTTCCCAGCCGCCAAAGCAAGGGGCAGCAGAAGCAAGGAGGGAAAATGTCTTTAAAAGGGCTACTGAGGGGTGCTGTGGCAGAGACCCCTCCACGGGACAAGGCAGCGATGCTCAAGGCGCCCCGACGCTTTGGAGGGGCAGCAGGCAGGAACAGGGGGGACACAGCACCTTCCCTCCATCCCTGCCAGTGCTCAATGTGAAAGAGCATTTCTTATGCTTATTAAATACCCTGGAGGCATTTAAAAGACGTGTAGATGTGGCACTTAGGGACATGGTGTAGTGGTGGACTTGGCAGTGTTATGTTTATGGTTGGACTTGACGATCTTAAGGATCTTTTCCAACCTGAATGATTCTATGATTTTATGATAAACTGCAGGTACGCAGGATTTACCATATGGTTTAAGCGCTGCCTAAACTTAATACGACGGAGCGTAACCCAGCGGTGGAGGAACAGTGGCGTGCCCAGCTCAGGCAGGGGTGCAGTGAGGAGCGGTGACGGCACCAGCCCTGCCGGCACACCGCCTCTGCACGCCACTCCGCACCTTCCCCGCGGCAGGGAGGGCTCCGCTGTCTCCGATCTTTAGCCTCCCTGATGAAAGCTATAAGAAGGTGAGATTTAGGGTCAGCCACAACAGACCATTACCCAGGCCTGCGCACCTGCTGCCAAGAACCCAATTAAATCATCTTTTTGTGGCTTGCAAAAAAGCCAGCAGATTGCAGAAGCCTTCTGGGGCAGTAGATGGGCTGGGTTTGAACCGGTAACCTAGAAGCAGAGCCCCCCAGATTTTTGCTGTTAAAGCCTTGTTCCATCCAGCCCTTGTGGCTGTTTCAGTTAACGATGCCACACTTAAGCACAGCAGGTAGGAAAATTCCTACATGGATTTTGAAGATTAGCATGCATAGTTTCAAAAGCCACCGTTTCAATCAAGTGCTTAAAATAACAGTTCACCTCAACTGTCTTCTCCCCCTCCCCATCCCGGGGGGGGGGGGGGGGGGGGAACCCCACCCAAAACAAAGCAAAACCTCCCCGGCCCACACATGAGTGCACGCACACGCTCACAAGAGAGCACTTATCTTTGAGGCTAGCTTGTTGTCCCACCGTGAAGTGCCTCTGTCAGCTCAGTTTCTCACAAGTTCAAGGAGCAGCGGGCGTTGCACAAAGAGGCACCGCACCGCGGTGGACACCGTGCCACGCTGGGCTCTGCTGTCACTTGTGCACACACACTTAGGCATTTGAAGCAGTGATCAAAGAAATGAAGCGACTTACCTCTAGTTTTTTTTTGCGTACAAGTACTCAAAGGAGAGGGAAAACCCCTCAATAGTTGTTTACTCTGCCTTGGAGTCTTTGAAGAGATCTGCAGACTATCAAAACCAGAAATAGCTAAAACGCCAGAGAAATGGTCACGTGTTGGGCACGCTTGCTAAGTCATCAAGGCATTTCAGGTTCAATTTTATAAAAAATTGCTAATTATTATTAGTGACAAAAACACTGAGAAAGAATAAAAAAAGGAGTAACAAAAAAAAAAGAACAGAGCGGACCCTCCTGTCCAAAAACACAACCAGGACTTTTAAGGAACTCTGCAAATGAGTTGAAGCTGCCCAATTAGAAAATGGAGCACCAATTACCCTAAGCTGGCTAATAGCCTTTCGATCAGCAGACTGGCACCAGGCTTCTGGGAGAACAATGGGAGCTAACAAAACTGAACCGCAGCCACGGTGCTGCGACCTCCCGGCCACGGCCACTCACCCCGACGGCGAGGCTGAGCTGCTCCCGGGTGGGCAGGAAGACGCAGACACTCCGGCTCTCCGGCTGCATCCTGCCGGCCAGCAGCGCCCTGCTCATGGTGGGCAGCTCCGTGGGGGCCAGGGTCTCCTCTCCGGGTAGGCGTCAGGCTCCCTTCATCCCATGCACCTGCCGAGAAGGTGAGAGCATCAGTGCCACACTCCTGCTGGTGCTGGGAGCAGCCCGCAGCATGTGTTTGACGGGATGTTTTCCTCCTTGCTGTTTAAAAAAAAAAAAAAAAAAAGAAACTCATCCATTTTACAGCACCACAGTCAATGTTTCCACCCACATCGCAGCACAAACCGGGCAGTTGATCTTTAAATAGCCCATGAGTCCCAGGAGAGTGCCATAAAGCAATCGGGTCTCCTTAGAATAACAAAGCAGACTCGAGGTTTTGAGACACACATAAGCGGTAAGGCAGATGACACCATGGACCGCTTCCCAAAAATGCCCACAAGGGAGGGGAGAACGCCCCATCCTTCACCCAGGTACCTCGCTCCTGCCCTCTCCCGCCTCCCACGGCACAGGCCACCTGTGGGGGACAGGCTGTGAAGGGATGCAAGGGCTTTTCCTTCACCCTCCAAAATGGATTCAAGGACCAGGGATCATATGCAGCAAGGAAGCAGGTCATATTATGCTAACACACAGCATACATACATGTATGTACATGTGCGCATTACATAAAAGTTTTAAAAGCATTTGGTATTTAAAATCACGTTTGTCCTGTTTCAGGGGAAAAATATGGCGGAATCAAACTCTTGTGTGGCAGATGGGGAAAAAAAAGCGCCACCGGAAAACAAAGTACAGTACAGAAGAAAGAACTTGGATTTACCCCTCTCCCTTCAATCCCGTGCTCAAACATTATAGTTATTTTTTTTTAAATCAAATACACGAAAAAGATCTGTAAGTGTCCTTTTGCAAGTACAAAAGCTGTTCCATGCACCTCCTTCCCTGAGCCAGCATATACAATGCTTCTTAATAAAGCATTTTTTGATACAAGTTCTTTAGGTAGAGCATCTCTTATGAGACAGAAGTACAAAAAATTGCATTTATTGTATTAATGAAAAGAGGGGGTTATTAAAGGCTATTATTACTACTTTTTTTTCCAAAACCAGAATTTAATTAAACAAGAACTAGCAGTTTTAAAAAGAAGATTGCTCTAAATTATAAGCAAGCAGGAAAGACACATTTGGCTTCCTGGGACAGGTGAAAGCTTCTATTAAATGAAATATTAAGAGAAAAACTCTGATTTATCCTCTCTTATTGATATAATCATACTGATGAGCTCTCTTAGGCTTCAGGCTACACACTACTAACAGCTGTATATAAATTACAGATGTCTACAGAATGACTCGAGGGTAACAGGTCACGATTATTATGGGCAGCTGATGTCATATGCACCATAAACTTTATCAACAGCATAAAGACCTTGGAGTATGAGCTCAGGCTTTCCAACATAAGGAGGTTTGTCTTAATTGTCAAACCACTGCCCTGGCTGGTCACATTCCCACTCGCAAGGGGAAATCACATTCAGCGAAAACATTCATGTGACTCATAACAGAACTGAAAATAAGACAAAGAAGCAACCCTGAAAAACGTGCACACAGTTTTCTATGGATAACTGAAGAAATTGAATCCCGCTTCCCCAATAAAACAAAGCTTCTGGAAAGCTTTTCCTCTGGTCTCACACCTGCTTTGTCCATTTGAATCTTTAAAAGAACAACTGCGGACCCCGGGAGCAAGGAAGTGAGAAAGGACAGGGAGAAGGTGTTTTTCTTCTCACCTTTTAAAACAAACGAGCTTGTAGACCCTGCCACAGCAGCTAAGAGGTTAAAGAAGCAACATCCTTAATCTGAAGGGGGAGGTCAAACACAAGCCCAGCTCAGCCTTCTCTTCTTTAGAGGTATGTTAGGATGCAATAAAACATAATGAATCATTAACTTGCTAGCATTGCATGTTTACACTTTTTTTTTTAAAAAAAGAAAAGTTGTGAGCCAAGAGTAACTGCCCAATGAAAACAAGTGGCCAGAAGGAATGCTCTTACTTAAACATATACAATTTCAGGCTGCCCATATGCCATTCTTTTGTTTACCACAGATTCCAACCTCTTAACCTCAATTAAACTCTAAAAGCTCCAGCAAATGCAATGCAGATGAATTAATAAAAGCTGAAGTCAATCATCGGCCTCTGGGACACCCTACAGGTTGTTTGGTTTTGTTGTTTTGTTTTGTTTTTTTTTTTTTTTTAAATAACATCACTTCATGTTTCAGCTCCCGGAGGAGTGCATTCTGAGATGTAATTGCTTGGTCAAAGGCCCCGCAGTCTATCAATAAAACAGTCAAAGGCGCTATTTATTTGTATTCTTCTGGTATCAGTCAGGAGGCTTATTAGTGTCCAGAGTGATGGCACAGCTTATTTAGCACTGTTTATTTTACCTAAACGCACGTGCAGCGAAGCTTTGGAAAACACGCCTGTCATTAATTTCAAGACTCCTCTGATTAAACAGCTCAAACACAGCCATAAAAACTCATTAAGAAAAAACCCTAATCTTCGCCTCCTCTCTCCGTGGCCCCACGAGCTGCCTCCCAGCACCAGTGCGGAACCTCGGCACCTGCTGGGTCAAAGCAGGACTGGCTGAGGTTTGCCCCAGCAAGAGGGTAAGAGCGGCAGAGCCCTCCGGGGGAGCAGGGAGAGGAGACCGTTCGCTTCGGTCACCATCAGGATGGCTAGCTAAACCACCTCACGCAGCCCCTATACGCAGCCGCATGAGGACAACCTGCCACCTCTGCATTTGGGGCCACGCCACAGCCAGTCTGGCTGGAAGGAGGTCTCACCCAAAGAGCGTGTGGGTTCGCGTAGCCTTATGAGCGCCGCTGTATTTCACACATCGGTTCGTGGGACCGCCGCGAATTGGGTCCTAATCCTGATTTCAGCATCTAGGTACTGCCACAACCACATCTCAAGGGGATAAAGCAAACAGATGAACAAGCAATCACCTACCAACTCAAAGCAGCAAACCAGAACAAAGTCCTCCTCTGTCGAGAAAAAAGCACAGGTAATTCTGTGCTTCTCTCAAAAACACCTGGAAACATGCTTTGTAAGGTTTATTACAGTAAAACAGCTTAGGAAAGCTGGTTTTGCTAGAGCTGACAGGAAATGAGCATTGAGCATCTTCCTGATGAAACCTTACCTGAGTGGCCCTACGGAGTCCCATCAAAAACTGTCCAGAAACGTTAAGACTCTTCTTATCATTTTCCAGACATTATCCAGAGATGTCTTAGGCTTCTAAGATAACTAGACTCTTAGGCTGCAGTTTCACAATCAGCTTAAGCAGCTTTAATCAAGGCAGTCCTGCAGCAAGACAGACAGACAACTGTCTGGAAACAAATCTGCCTTTGGCAGCAACCCACACTTGGGCTGCCTCTTACTCATAATGAAATGCGGCCTTAAAACTGAGAACCCCCCTCACCTTCCAGGTATTTTGCCCCCTCAGAGGCATACTGTAGGGCACCAGTACTACCAGCAAAACAGAGTAATAAAGAGCCTGAGTGAGTAAAAGATGTAATGATGGCGTGTATTAGCTTTTCCCAGCAACTTTAAGAGTCCACCCACCTCCTTTGACTATCCCCCAAGATGATGAAAATTTCTCCAGAAAGATGCATGAATCAGGAGGGAGGGGAAAAAAGTTGCTTGTCAGGGCAGAAAACAAGACTGACGCTAAATAGCTTTATGTCACGGTTGCAGATGATGTGAAAAGTGCCACCTGCAACCAAGAGCCAGGACAACTAGCTCGTGTCCGGCAGCGAATTCCCAGCACACTGACTTTTCAAATGTATCTGCCTCAGCGTCACTCCCGGACTAGCATGACATATCCAAGGGCAAGGATGCCACAAGGAGGTAAGGTACTGAATTTGGTGTCCACACACTGCTTTTGGGGTAGAATACACACCTGCCTTCAAACACTGAGCACTACTTAGTAGGAAGCCCCTATTCAAAGCCATTGAACAAGGAATACCAAGACACCTCCCAGTCACTTGGGTGCTCTGAAGGACTGGATCCCAGAACTGATGCACCTTGGCTACGGGACAGATGCAACACTGGCAGCAAAGACAACTGGCTTTCAGTCCGCAGATGTGGGAGATGCAACTGCAGCAGGCCTTCTGCATCTGCTAGCAACACCTGTTAGATCTGAGTGCAGTCTTCTCGCAGGGATGGGATGTGGGCCTAGTTCCCACCTTTCCTTTAGGATTTTCAAAAGATACAATGGGAGATGCCTTCAAAAACTCCAGGGCTGTGGAGCCCTAGCAGACTTAGCTATCACCCTGTACCTTTTGGGACAGATGGGGAAATCGCTGAGTGTTGGTCTCAGATACCAACCAACATCCTTTTTCTTTTCTTCCTCTACAAGCAGCATTCCCTGGTGACAGCGAGCTTTAACAATAGAGAGGAAAATGCTTCCTCGTTAGTCTTCATCGCAGGATTAGACACAGCTCTTAGTTAGGCATGACTGACCACACTCCACTTTTGTGCTGTGACGTTTTCCTGCCTCACGTCACGCAGCACGAGTGAGTGCTAGAACATGAAACGTGCTCTTGAGTTTGTAACTCTTCTGCTCTGCACCCCCCATAACATGGCCGGTATGCTCAGGAAGAAGGGATCTCCCAAAATTCCTGGGGACACCCACTCCTAACCTGGGACCACGCTGCTATGTTATGCTGTCCATAGGCTGCCCTAGTCCTTAAGCTCGAAGACGGGGGACAACTCTCCTACCCAGGGACGGCAGCGTTCTCTGGTAGCCAAGTAAAAGTGACTCACGTTCTGGGCACACATCAGACCTTACTGCTGCTAAGTAGTCCTCAAGGAGACGAAAAAGGCTTAGCTGAGGACAGAGCACCAAAGGAGGTGCTCCTACAGCACATGGAAGCGCAATGGCAGGGCATGGTGGCAGGACCACGCAGGGTGGCTGCCACGCTTCCATCCGGCTCTCCCATGGGATGAAAAAAGCTCCTCAGCAGTTTGCTCCCTGTGAGGACAGCCCAGCATGAATCACCTGGGCTTAATCTTTCCCTGAAACCAAAACTGAATTCAGGAGCCTTTTGAGAAAAACAGACAATGAGTATTAAAGGCTCCAGGCAAAAAGGGATGAATTAGGATCTCACAGGGACTACATTTTTCCATCACTTCCAAGTGATGGAAAGTGCCTTTGAATTTTTGTACACAAAAACATGCAGTCTTTTAAAATACATTATTTTATCAGAAGCATATGCAAAACTTAGCAATGCACATGCTTTAACCAATGCCCAAACAGTGAAGTCTGCAGCTAGAGCATTCAATTCCTTTCCAGCATGCCTTTTTCCTGGGGGGACAAACATTCTCTTGCCAACATGGGAAGAGCAATGGACCAACTGATCCTGCCTTTTCATTGATTGGTGAAAGTAGTAGCATRTACCCTCTCACGTCTCACTACCAACATAAAGTTTCTCATTACAATGAATATGTTTACTTCTGCATAATCTATTAATGGACTCATTTATTGATTACCAATCGCTTATAGGGCTTCCTCATACTTCATAAATCAAGCACATTAATTAAAGTTTATGAATAAGTAGCAACTGAAGGCATCGACTGGCCTAGGTAAATGCAGAAGCATAAGAACAAACCAGCAAAACATGGGACAAGGCGTGAGCCACCCTCAGTGTCCATTATACCTCGCATAAAGCAGCTGCAAGGGAAGCCTGCTCAGAAGTGCAAAGCTCTGTTTTCTCAGCTGTATGACCAAGACAGCACTGCATGAGATCTTGCAAAGGTTAAGAGAAGTGAACTGCTTGAATAGCCATTCAGTAACAGCGAGCTTGCCCCCACTCAAACACATGGACACATCTCTTTCCAGATGGACCCTTACAGAAAGCTTATTCATGGGCATACATATGCAGAGCCAGGAGTGCAGTAAAGAAAATGCCAGACTCTGATACCTCAATGTGAAGGACAGCAACAGAAAATACTTCAGTTTGGCGCTCCAGTGCTCGCCCTGTGCACTTCTGCCAAGTAGTGCAATCTTTACTAAAGACTGTTCATCTTTTGTATCTGTGGGAAACAGGAGAGGCGAAGTACAGACGGAGAACTGCAGCAAGGTCTTTAAAATAAGGGAGAGTGAGGCTTCCTTCCCAGCCACTGTAGCTGTCAGGAAGCTTAGAAAGTGCAGGGAAAGCAGCAGCAATACCTGGTCTCTCTACTAGAAACTCAGGAGAGAAGCATCTTTCTATATCCTGCAAATTGCAAATGCGCGAGGTCTCATGACCCAAAAGCCTATCTGTTAATTCTCCAACTGGAAACATATTCCTTTCTTTAAGTCTACCAAGGCTATAAACAGGATTTCTCCCAAGCCGATCTATTATACTCTTGCCTTAAGCACAACAGCTAAGAAACACTCTTCTGTGGTGTCTTTGCAGAAGTTATTCCGCGGTGATGGTATTTTTATGTTTGAGCTGCGCTGGACTGAACTGGAACAGATGACCAAGCCTTCTGAAATATTTTGCAGAGCTGTCCAAAAAAATGTGAACGAACTCTTCCTTCATTTTCTATTCTCACCAAGATCTTGTAACAATTCTAGAAGTAAGCAGACTATGAAATCTTTATTTTAAAAAAAAAAAAAAAAAAAGCAAAGCTTCATTATAACTTCATAAGCAATACCTGGAGTTGCAGAACAAATAAGAACAGACACACTTTTACCAATATATCATGTAAAGAACTCTTCTGAGCAGGAATAGCTTTGCTACCAGTAATAACCAGGTAAAAAAAAAATTGTCTTTCTTCCCTAGAGGCAAGAGAAAGTCCACTGCTGATCTCATGGCATTTGAATCACCATCTAAATATTCAAACCAACTAGGCAGCTTCTGCATTAGTTAGCTTCTAACTTTTTCCCCCTAAGGTGTACAGCTAGTCTTGAACATATTCAGAGAGGAGGAATATTGATTTATGTAAAGTGGGCGGGCTTCTAGAAAGAATAGATAAAACTCCGCCTGGAACACAGCTTGCCTGTATTACAAGTGTGAAAATGCCAGTCTGCCAATACCTTGACAAAATTAACACAAACAGCAGGGTCTTTTTGATTAGATGCAGCTTCAGAGACTGCACCCAGTACTGCCAGACATCAGCTTCAGCAAAGTGATGGGGAAACAAGAAGACACGGCCCAAAAAAGAAACAGAACAAAAAAACAGCTTTACAGAGAGTGCTGCATTTTTGCGGTGATGCCGAGTTTTGCAAAAAGAGGAAATAGAGCAAAAAAAGAAAAAGTAAGCATACGAAATGGTTTAACAAGAAGCAAATTACTTCGTCCTGTGATTCTCCAAGGAGCAGCTCCTTGTCAGAGGACTTCTTTTGGGCTGAGACCACCGTTTGTCCATGCTCAGTTACTAACTACACACTACAAATTAAGGTACCACTGCTAAGCACCACTGAGATAACCAAGGAGCAGTGCAGTAGCACAAGACTTTCTGCAAGAAAAGAAGTGTAACCCTGGAGCACAGTAAGCATGCAAGTAATTTACATTGTCTTGCATTGGATGAACAGTAGGGCAACGACTTTACTACAAAAGCTAACTGATACAGAGTTAACCACTGGATTAATATACTTTTTACCTGCAGTGTTGGGAACATAAAAGAGGGCTGTAACTTTAAAGCAGTATCAGCCTTGCTTTTAAAAAAAAAAAGAAAAAGAAAAAAACCCCAAAAACCAAAACTGAAATGACATGGCCCTTACCTGCTATCAAAAAACTTCCTCTATCAAAAAAGACTTAAACTGGGAAAACACATGTAAATACAAATTTTTTTGTTTGTTTTAGGATTTTTTGTTTCAGGAAAAAAAGACAACACAAATTTATTAGTCACTGGTGTTTATCCCAGTTTATCACATTCATATAAAAATCTAGTTGACAACAACAATTCCTAGGGAAAAAAACCTGTCCAAAGAGCACAGACAGTATTTTTTGGTAAACCACTGAAAAGAATCACTCCAACTCATGTTCTTCAATAGCATTTTGCAGACTTATATTTGCTTATATTTGTCTTACCCTTTTTTTGTTCCCCCTCCTCTCTTTTTTTTGGTTTTGTTGGGGTTTTTTTGTTTTGGTTTGGTGTTTTTTCTTTTTTTTTTCCCTAAGGTGATCTCTGCAAGAAAACATTTTTTTTTCCCTTTTGGATTCCATTTTCTTCTGATTTGGCATTCCTCATCTGAAGCCAAAACACTGGCCACTACACAGACTCTCAACATCGCCAGTGCTGAAAACAGAATACTTTGATTAAGCGTGCACAACAATTAAATGGGAGGAATAAACAAGAGAGTGAGGCCAAGGCATTCTGTTGTCATTCCAAGTTTTCCAGGAACAAAATTAAAAAAAAAAAAAGAAAGAAAAAACCCATAAAAGCTAAACAAATGAATGGGAAACCGATGTCCAAGAAGTTATTTTGTTCTTTTCTTTTTTTTAAACATTACTCCAGAGATCATCAGTGCTAGAAATCACCCTCATTATTTTCTCTGGGAAAGTGCCCTATGCTTTTGAAGTATTTATTGTCAGGGCCTGCGCATCACGGCGGTTCTCTGAAGAAGGGACAAGGTTCAGATAGCACGTTACAGTTTCCTGGTGTGGTGGAAAAAAACAGATGTGCATTTTAAATGCCACCGGGGAGTTAACCTGAGAGTCCATCACTGCCGAGCAGCAGGAGAAACATCTCTCGATGCAGAGGATGACGATTTCTCAGCAGAGGAAACCCAGAGCCTTTCCCTGTAAATCGTTACCAAGAAAAAATTCAAGAGGTGGAGAAACAATGAAGTATGGAGACTTCTTCCTTTTTGACACCCACCCCTTCTCCCGTGCACATATACCTGCTGGGACACCCATCTCCTTCCCCCGTCCTGTCCCGTGCGGCAGATAAAAGGCTGTCACAGCGGTCAGACCACCCAGACCAGCCCCGCGGGATGCCTCCAGCCCCTCGCCCCTGAGGCTGCCTCCGAGGAGGTGGCGGCAGGCACTGGAGGAGGTCCAGGTGCTCGGCTACCTGCCCCACACGGCTCACCCCGCCTGAGGTGCTGCAGCGTGCGGGGACCTGCACCCCGCCGGCAGCGCCGGCCCCGCAGCCCTCCTGCGCCGCCCGCCATGGCCATCTCTCTCCCCCAGCACCTGCAAGGCAGGTGGCAGCCAACCAAGCGCCTACTGGGAAGCGTCCCAGACTCACTCGTGCCATCTTATGTCCCAAAGGAGCCCTCTGGGACACGGCCGTCTGCCCTGGGGCGTGCCGGAGGTCTCTCTCGTCACGCAGCCGGTGGTGCCGCTCAGCCGGGGAACGCGCCCCGGCATCACACCTTCTAGCATCGGCGAGACCCACCGGTGGCCGAGGACGACAGCGAGGGATGAAGGAGTTGCCACGACTCCAGAACTCTGCCAGAGCCCCATTCCCTCCCGTTTCCAGCCGGTGCCTGCCCACCCTCCCTGCCTCCAGGAGCCGCAGCTCCGAGCTCGCAGACACCCCCACGCTCACCGCCGCTTTGACGGCAAAATTCCCTGATAACGTAATAAAACTAGACATCGCTAGGGCACTCCAGCCGGAATTCAGAGCTCCCTTCACCCACAAAGTTGTGAATCTACTTTTGCAGGCACTAACGTGCCCGCAGACGCACACGAGAGGAAATCCTCCCGCGGCTCCGCGGGCACCACACACCTTCCCGAGCGCCTTCGCGTCCGCGGTGCGAAGGGCTCGTTCRCTCACCCCGGCCGGGCGGCGGGCGCAGCCGGCCGCTTCACGGGTCCCTCCGTCCACAGCGCCCGCCTGCAGCCGCACCGTCCCCACGGGCTCCCGAGGGGACCGCTCCCCACAGCCGGCCGGGGCCGGGACCGGCGGGGGCAGGTGCGGCTCCCGCCCCGCGGCCGCCCCGCACTCGGGACCCGGCACCCGTCCTTTGTCCCCCGGCAGCTCACCGGGGCCGCGCCCGCCCCACCGCTGCCAGAGGAGCCCCAGAAGGACGCGGGAGCCCCGGGAGCTCCCCGCGCCGCTGCGCCGGCGGCGGAGCCGGAGCCCGAGCCCCGCTGGCAGCGCGGCGCCGCCCGCGCACTTACCGCGGGGCAGCCCCGGTCGCGGGGCTCCGCCGTCCTGCCCGGGACGGCATCCAGCGCCCGCCGAGCCGAGCGAGGCAGCGTCCCGAGCGGGGCGGGCGGCGGCCGCACGCCGCTGCCCTGGAGGAGGAGCGGCGGGGGGCGGGGCCGGGCGGGGTGCGACACGCCCCCCGGCCCCGCCCCGCCCTTTCCCCGGGACTGCACGCCGACACCCGCGGCAGAGCCGCGCGGGGTTCCCCCGCCCCTCCACACACACCGCCCCGCCGCCTCAGCGGATTGGCGGAGCCGGGCAGGGCGTAGGCGGGGCGGACCCGCGGCGCTGCCTCGGGTTGGCGACCGCGGCTGTCAATCCTGGCCGCGGCCGACGGGCGGGCTTGAGGGGAGTGGGTCGGTGGGTTGTTGCGGGCTGTCCCGGCCGGTGGCGGCCGCTGAGGGAGAAGGGGGCGGCGGTACGGGCGGTGCGTGTGTAGGAGGGACCCCACGGGCTGCCGCGGGGGGAGCCCGCGTGTGGGCGGGTGGCGAGGGGCTGCCTGCGGGTGTGGTGGGGGTTTTGTCCCCGTTTGGGGCGGTTTTATTCTTGGCAGGGTACTCCGTGCTCTGCACTGACAGCAATAAAGTCTACGTAGGTGAAATTTTAATTACGAGTGATCACAGCAAGGCACGAGAATTCGGTCTGGGTCGCTCTGCCGTACCCAGGTTGGCTGGGCAGTGCTGGCGGGGCAGGAAATGGTAAAAAATGTAAAAAGATGCAGTCGAAGAGTCGGGGTGAGGTTTGGAAACGCTGCGTACCCTGCGGGGCCTGGGAGCCTGCACGCGTCCTCGGGAAGGAGGCGCTGGGTTGCATGCATGTTATAAGAGGGAGGGAGGCAAGAAGACTTATATAGTAATTTGCTTTTTAGTGTAGTAAATTTCGGAAAGGAGGCCGTCTTCATCTCAAGTTCTGTAGTGTTGCTCCCTCTCCCTCACAAAAAGGCTGCTGCTTAATTTCCCCACATACCCAGTTGTTTCTGAGGGTGCAGCCCGCGTGGGAACTGGGATGGCAGCAAGCTGTAAGGGGAGCAGGTGGGAAGGCTTTCGTACAGTGTTGCACTACTCTGCAGGAAAAAGAGTTGAAATTTGCCCAGGAGGGAGCACAGGAGGGAGCGTGACTTGCTGGTGTGACATGACCACCTGATAGGGTGAGGAAAGCAGGGCAGCAGGTCACCTGTCCTTGCTCCCAGGTTTTTCTCCTGTGTTTTAGATTGGACACGAGACTGGATAAAATCTCAGCCTTGCCAGCGTGGATGACAACTTACCCCTGCCTCTTCCCAGCCGGATTGTAATAGTGAGGCTGCTCTGTGAGCACGGGGGACATCTCATCGCCAACCCTTTCTCTTCCCACAGTGGTCTGAGAGAAAATATTGGCGTCTTACTCATTATCTGAGCAAACGTGTAGGCACCTCATTTCAGGAATGGTTCCAGGGTTGTGGGTCCTAGATGGACAGAGGTGACCCCCAATGACCAAGGTTAAGTCCTTCATGGTTTGTCCTGTCATTAAGCCTAGGCTGATTTATAGTTACCCTCTCAGCATGCCAGCTGTTTCTAATGCTGTTCTGAGGTGCCTAACGTGTCGTTTCATGGGCAGCTGAGCTGGCGTGACAGCTCCTGTCTGCCCATAGAAAGATGTCTCACTGCCCTCTCCTTTTTACTCCTTCCCATCTTCAGTCTTCTGTCTCTTTTGCTCCCTTTGCTTGTGCCAGTGCTGGAGCACTTCAGGCTGCTAAGCTGGTCAAACTCACTAAAGGGACAGAAAACTCCAGCTTTTTTTGTGCTGGAAGAGTGTTCTGTCATGTTGGTGAATTAGATTGTCTCATGGAGTGGTCCAGCCAGTGTTGGAGTCAGCATCTAATAATATCGTCACCTACGTCTCCTCGCTTACTTTCCAGCATGGATTGCAGGATGGAATGCAAGGGCAGGGAATCTGGTGCCCAAGTGTAGGCTCTGTTGTTGAACTTTTTCTTACTTAACCTGCCACATACCACGCATGAAGCCTGCAGCAGAGCACAGTGCTCTCACCACAGTAGGGCTTTCTGTCATGTCCTGACAGCTAGTGGAGAACTTGAAATGTTAGCAAACAGCTCTGAACAGTTGCTGCATGTTTCTGGGTTTTGATTATTTGAAAAAGAAAATGTTACAGTTACTTACAAACTCATAGCTTGGCTTTCTGTGACAGGGCCCATTAGCTGTCACAGGAGCAAAGGACTGCGTTTAGGCTGTTGAGGCAGGGGTGTGCTTCATGGCATGCCACGTCAACCTGCTGTCCTTGTCGTTCCCACCAGAGACCTCAGGGCTTTCACCTTAGGGCTGTCTTCCTTCCCACAGAACCTGAGCAGGAGGGTGAGGAAAGCGTGGGTCGTGTGCGGCCAAGGCTCCCAGTCTAGCCATGGTCAGAATGGAATATAGTACAGTATGTCAGGCATGGTTACCTTAATTAGAAGTATAGTAAGCATCCTGCATAGCTGCTGTGCTAGGATTGGCAGCCCTTGTGTGTCACCCTAGAGAAAACAAGCTGCATTTTGAGAAACATCAGAACTGCAGGAAAATGGAGACAGCGTTAGTCTRTTTGTTTTTGAAGGAGACATCAAAGTGTTTGAGACTAAAGATCTGTGTTCCAAGGAAACACCAGTGCACATATTTTCAAAGCGTCAACTCCAGCTCTCCTTCTTGCAGTGCAGATAAGCAATTTCATCCAGCTTGCTCTGTAAAGTGGAAGCTGGAGAGGGGGATTTGTGGAAGGGTTCTTATAAACCAGGGTCTGGATTCAGAAAATTCAGAAAATAGAGCCCCTTTGGTAAGCCTATGTCTCATGCAGAGTCATGCCAAAGTCAGAGGGACCGCATGCAAAAGTAAAAGTTTGCATAAGCAGATGTCTTTGCTCATGGTCTTGTCTGCATTGCATGTAGACAAAGATTTCCCACGGCAAAAGGGAAAGCTAGGGTTTGCCTTCACAATCTTGGAAAAGTATCCCTTTCCTTTTCTTACAATAATTTCAGCAGTGCATGTAGGAGATAATTTTGTGGCTACTATTTATTATCTAGTTCACAAGCAGCATCTAAGCTTGGAGAGAAATGCGTTGTTTGTAGAGTCTAGAAACAAAAGTTTTCACTAATGATCTCCGGGAGCTGAAGCTGGCTTCAAGCTGTTCAAGTCATGAGAGGATGACTCAGAAGTCAGAAATTCGAGGCATTCTTATGTCTAGCGTTTAATCAACAGGCAAAGCGTTGGGAGGTAAGCAGAGGAAATCAATGGCAAATCAAAGAAGAATAGGTCAGCTATTCATTAGAGAAAGGATTGATCTCGGGGATATTAACAGAAAGGAGGGCATGAAATGAATCCTAAAGAAAGTTTGAACTAGCTGTGGCTGCAGTGAGCTGACAGTCAGGGAGACTTAAAAAAATTACTTGACTGTCTTGCATGAAAGGTTATTTTCAGAACTCGGCGTTCTCCATTAAAATCGGTCAGATTTAACCAGCTGCACATGTTACAGAGACCTTCCAACCCTAATGCAGCTCTTGCAGGAGTAGTAATTATTTGTGTATATTTGTCATTGTGTATACAGTCATCATAGGTATTACACATGAAATGATAATAATCTGCTTTCTGTTAGCATACATGCTGAAGCAAAAACTTATTTTGTGATGTTTTCAGTGCATGTTAGAGCTTGATTTTGCTGGCTCTTGCCTTATTCCTAGAAAATCATCGATAGCTTCAGTGGGACTATTCATCATGCTAGGGCTTTCATGATTAGCATGTTGCAAAATCAGGTTTAATTTTGAGCTCTGGGACAGGAATTTTTTTTTTTTTAACCCGTGAAATATCAAATTTATCTACAATAGCATGCAAACAATAAAAAATACTTACAAAGTTGCAGAGTGGCTTATATGCTAATAACAGTATTGGTTACACTATTAGTAATAATTAGTCACTATTATACCAAAAGCTGTGTACAAGGTATAGATATAATTGGTGAGGTTTGAGACACCAGTTTACATTAAATAAAAATCAAATTCTCGTTGTGGTGATCATCGACCACATTATGCTGCAAGTGAGGCCAAGGTACAGCTCTGGAGCCATAAACTGCTTGTGGGCAATTGAGGTATGGCTCCTGTGCCAGGGATGTGCCATGGGACTGCGAGGACGTAGGAGACATTGCATTATACCCTATTGTGTCTGGTGCCTTATACGCACTGTGTATTATATCTTTCATCCCAGAGGATCCTAGTGTGCTTCCTCAGTAAGTTTTTTCATTTGCCATTGAAACAGAGACACCTTCAGGTAGTAAGGGAACAGCTGCTTAACATTGCTCCATCCACAGCCTTTGGAAACCATGTGAGGAATCTGGGTAGGGAGAATGGATACACAAATCAAATTTGGCCCTAGAGCACAGAGGCTGTAACTCTTACCCTTGGCACAGTCTCCGTGGGACTGCACTTACTAAAATGGTCATAGGCTTCATTTTATTTCTAAAGCGAAACAGAGAAATGGAGTCTTTCAGTATCACTAAATCATTATAGGCTCATGATTTTATTCTAACTCCCAGGGTCCTTGGTTCCAAGATTTCCTAACCCAAGCTCTAATCAAGCCCAAACCTGTATTCATTACACCTGAGATGACAGCTGGTGGTGGCATGGCCACTGGCCATGAGGGGTTTAAATCGTGTTCTCTCTGATAGGAACCATTTGACATATATTTGCCTATACAGGTGCTCTGGCAAGTTGGTATCTGTAGCTAAATACACACAAAGTGCGTAAGCTGCTGGTATGAGTTCCTTTTTGGGGTCTCAGTAATGCCACTTCCATGGACTTCATCAAATAAAAGGTAATAAATCTATCGCAGCTCTTCCCCAGTGGGGTTTGTCAGTGTTTAATACTGTAATGACACAGGAGTTGTCTACCTATTTAACCCCATGCTGCGGTTTGAACTGTGAAGTTTTGGTTACTTTCAGACAGCTCTGAAACCATGCCAGAGCTGTTAAATCCCTGCCCAGGGTTTCTCAGTGCTAATCATGTCTGTGCTAGGCTTCAGTCACAATGCTAAAATAATTACATGTCCTCTGCATGGCAAACATATATGAACATTGTCATTCACTGCTTAATATAAAAATCTTTCCTGCAAGTTTTTCTCTCTCAGCCTCTAAGGACAACAACAATCGTGCCAAAGCCATACCTCCCAAAGGAGTAATGGCCTCTGCTGTCTCTGAAGACGTGTTTCACAAAGGCTTTTCTCTTGATCTTATTTTCTCTCAGGTATGTGTTTGTTTTTTCTCTGATTAGAATTACTTTCTGTAATATTGTTTTCCTATTTTTTTCCTTTTTCTCTCTAGCTTACTTAAATATTTTTAACCCAAAAGGAAACATAACACCACTAGACGATGGGGAAGTATAGGTTTTGGTTACAAAAACGAATCGACTTTTGAAATATTTGGAACAGTATTCCCTGGTCAAGCTTTTTTTGGTATCAAATGCAAATTTTACTTTTCATCTGAATTTCTGGTTTTTACCTTTTTCATATTTTTATCTGCATTTCTGTGTTCTTCCCTAGATCAAATAATGGAAGTGCTTGCAATTACAAAGCATTAGAGTATTAATGAAGAGGCAGCACAACCTGGAAAGATTCTTGTACAAAATCACTGGATTTTTTCGTGCCAAAAGCGTTGCCCTTTCCTGTTTTTTGAAAATGTTGTATGTGTTCCCTCTAATTCACCCCCCCCAGCAAGTTGGGATGTGGAAGATACGTAATCTTGGCTGCTGGGGTCCTGCCTGCAGCCTCCTGCCTTGTGCCTTCACACAAAGGCGAGCTGGTGTTTCTGGTGGGGGAATGGGGAGGGGGCCTGCAGTGCACGGGGAGGTGGGGAAACGTGCCTGGGGGCAGCTCCGCAAGCTCCAAAATCCTACGTGCAGGAAACAATTGGCTGAACAGAGGCCACGGCTTGCAAATGCCCCGGCCCTTTCTCTGCCTCCTGCTACCAGGCTGCGTTGCAGATTCCCCCACCTCGGGAAATCTTGCGCCTAGATGAGAAAAACACTGGAAAAAGTGGGGAGAAAGCCAAAAGTGAGGATACAATACTTCAAGTTTAAGGGAAGAGAATAAATTCCCTTATGTGCTGTGTCATCCTGCTTCTTAAATGAGAAATGGGGGATGAAAGGGAAAAAAAAGACTACATTTAGGCTTGAACGTTTCCATGAAGTAATGGCACTAAGGCGATTTGAATTACCCAGAGGATGAATTTAGCCTGACGTGTAAAATCTATTTCTACCATTATCACTGCTAACCTAAGCCTATTCACAGATAATTACAGTCAAGTGCTTACCCTGCTCTTGCTCATCTGTTTTTCCCTCCTGCTCATTTAGTAAATGCATGAGTTATGTATTAACACTGGTATGCTGTGTCAAAGCAGCAAGAGCTTTGAAATTAGGCAGCAGGAGTGGAATATAATATGGCAGCAAAGAACCAGTGAAATCTGTAAACAAGGGGTTGTAAAAATGATAATTAGAAGTCAGTTGTGTTCTAGCAAATTAAGATCTTAGAGTGAAATAATTTGAATTTACAACAATGTCAATGCAAATGGAGGTCAAATGTAGTAACTTTGGCTAAAGCATGTTTCTAATTTTTGCATTGCTTGGGGCAAAACAGTTCCAAACATGAAGAAAAAGCATTGCCTGTACCTGACTTAAAAAGCTATTGAAATTCACAAAAAGCTATCTTCTGCTGTACTGTGTGCATGTCCTGCACAGATAAATTCCATAGGTATTATTCTTCTCTCCAGCACGTTTTGGGTAAAATTACTAAGGTGTGTAGGTCCCGTCCGCTTCCTTCCTCATTACATTACCTCGGCACTGAGCAAGGGGTTCGGATGAATTCCCAGCTCCTGTGCAAAGCCGAGAGAGATCACTGGGAAGAGTGCTATGATACCTGCCCATACAGGAGGTGACATTAGGAAAAGTGCCTGAAATACGGGGTTTATTCCACCCAGAGAGCATGTTTTGAAGTAAATGAATAAAAGAGGCCTCCCCTCATTGCTGGCAAATGCTTTCTGAGCGGTTGGGTGGGTGCCCCGGGGTGGAGATAGTCAGGCTTTGCTCTTGCCTCTGGGAATGGGGGTCAGGGCTAGAGGTGCTCCACAAGCTCCACTCAGCCCCCCTCTTACTTACCGATAGGGCTCTGCCCGTRCCCACCTCGAGTGCACCGCTCTGGCCAGAGGCTCGGTTGCCTGCAATAATAGCTCCTGCCTATTTGTGGTTTTGCCTTGGCTCTGCCRGGGATGGTGGGTCTTTTAGTGCCCGAACAAAACAATTTACTCGGAATTGAATGTTTCAACCTGTCATTCTCCAGGAAGAAAAAATGACTTGTTCCTGAAAAAAAATCAGAGCTGATTTGAAAGCTTGTATCAAGAAATATAATCACATTTCACCAAACTGCAATAGTTTTAGAGGCTGCCTGGAGGTGTTAAAATGTCTGCTGTAACTCTCCTCGTTAAAGTATTTCTGAATTGAAAGCTATTTCATCACATTATAAACATTTCATCAAGTTATAAAAACCACTGAGATATCTTATATGTATAAAAAGTCTTGAGCACTGAAAACCCCTTGTAAATAAAGAATGTGGCTGTGAAATATAATCCTTGGTGGGATTGGTTTCTGTCCTTTAGAAAGGACATTACTTCAAGACAGGCAAAGACAAAGTAAAAGCTGGAGATGAAGGGTGGGAAGTGGAGAAAAGCCTAAAGTAATAAAAAATGTACACACAGGGGTTACTAATCTGCAATGACTGCAAGAATGTCTTACTGTCCTCAGTTCTGAATAAATCATGCTATCTATACCAAGGTTATCTCCTTTTGTCATCATACATCAAGTAAAGATGAGAAACACAAGTCAGCCTGGTTCACTGAAAGTTGCTTCCAAAATGTATTTAAAAACTTTAAAAGGTAACAAGTGTTCTCTAATTCTTTGTATATATCAATTATGACCCATAAAAACTGTTACTGCTATTGATTATTTTTAATCTTCTGGTTCAAAGTTGAGGGTTGAGTTTTGGTTGGGGTTTTTTCCGTGGGAATTGTCCACAGCCTCTTGTAAACAATCCCATAAAGAACTGAGTCCTACTATTTAAAAAGAGATGGTGCTATTCCTTCCATTAAAACGACAGAGGAAATACTTGTCTCATAGCAGTGAAAGCAATTTTTAGAGTTATCCCTTGCCATCTCCAGTGGTAAAGCTGAGCTCTAGCAGAGGGAAGTCCTGCTAGCATGCAAGAGAGTTCCTTGGGGGGGGTGTCTCATTCTCAGGGGATGCAGTGGCCTCTGGACACTGCCCCAGACATAGCGCTTGGGCAGGTAGATACGAGCAAGTAAGGAAGCTGCTGGGAGAGGTCRTTTCAGCAAAGGTCAAAGGATGTTCAACCTGGCGTCTTAGGCTGCGGGCTCTCCTTTTTCAAGCCATTGAGAAGCAAGGTACAGAGGACATTATAATGCCCACCCTATATTTTTTACAGTTGTTTGGCTTGCTTTTAGGTRACAAATACTTTTTTCCATCAGTTTTTGTGCTGAAAAGAATTATAAGAAAAGTAGAAATAAGTATTAATTTCCAATTATGCATATGCCTGTTGTGTGCATCTGTGCTCATTAGGTTTTTGATTTACTGCATTGTGACTCTACAGGGGTAAAAATGAGTAGGGTAAGTACTTTTAAGTAAATAGAGGTACGTTTGTCACCCCCTCAATCATATGTCAGGTGTAGAAAGCCAGTCCAGAGTCCCTGCACTAACAGGTATACTTTCAGATACCTACAGCATTTTTGCTATCTAGCTATTTAGCTCTTCCCCCTGCAAGCTCACCTCTCTGAAACAGAAAATAGTATTTCCAAAATAATTCGGGCTTGATCACCTCATTTTACTTCATGCATAAATACCTATGTGCATGCATCCAGGCATGTCCGACATCTCAAAGGAGGAGGGGGGCATCACTGAYACCGATGTACTGGGGTTGCCCATAGTAAAGATTGCTCTTCTGTATTGCCCACACATGACCTGAAAGCAAGGATGTCATGACCTGCTGAGGAGGCAAAGAGATAGCATGGCTTACTGCTGACCGTGTCGCTGCCATGTGCTCTAAGCATTGCTCCTGGGTGGCAAGGGGGCACATTCCTGCTATCTGTGTTTAAGGCACCTAATTTATGGTATGGTTTCAGGTTACAGATAAGCTGGTCCAGCCAAAAGGAATGCCCTGCTCCTCTGCCTCTCTCTGCCGTACGCTTCTGCTGCTTCTTTGGTGTGCAGCCTAGTGATCATACAGCTGCAGGGTGAATTGGTCTGTTTGGCCAACCCCAGAAGACTAATCTTGTGGAAAAAGTGAACTATTTTTATCATTCTGAGCCAGCTGAATTGAAGCACCTTGCTCCTGTAGGATATGGGAGGGATGGCAARGACACTGCAGTTGGAGATGTTGCGGTGGCAAACCACCTTTTCAGCAGAAACCCACTGTTTTAATAAGGTTTACTAAAACATCAAGTAGCATGTAACCCAACAGAAAGAAAAGGCTTAAATCTCTGGGCAATTGCATGCTTGCCAGATCTGATGTGAAGCAGGAGAGTGGGAGTGGATACCTAGGGTAGMTGCAGCTGGGAGGTTAGTCTGTGTTCCTGACAGAGGCAACAGAGATGCTACTTAGGAGACAGGATTCTCAAACTTTTCATACCACGTCTCTTCTCTTCTGGAAGAGTTTTGGGGCTCCATATATATCCATCTTTCCCAGAGTACATTCTCTTTCCCCCTCCCCTGGATGGGGCACATCAGCCAGTTTGAGAAGGAAAGCAAAAACCCTACCTCTGACTGGCCCTGGGAGGCCTCTCTCCCTTCTATGACTATACAGGTTGCCTCACCTAAAATTAGGCAGCATAAATAGCTGTCAATAGTCCAGGTCCGCATTACTGTGAACACACCTGACTTCAATGATCTGTATGAATTTGGGCATGTAAATAAGACCTCAGTGTTTGTAGATCTGGACCTTAAGTATTTGGTCTGCACTGCTAACAAGGAAAATGTGGAGTTTTTTGGTTAACTGTAGCTGGGATGAGAGAGACGTTTGGATATGAAACCATGGCCATGACATCTTTGAGTTCCTGACAGGAATATGGAGGACAAAAAGAAGTTTGCCTGAGTCCAAGAAAATATGCTAAGCCACATATACATTTGGATAAGACTTGGGGCTGTAGACAGCACTTGCAGATGATTGCAAGGACTAAGGTTAGGGATCTCACTAGTGAGTCTGAATACTTTGATTTACAGAATTCCTCCTGCATGGGGTGCAAGCCTTCCTGAGGACAGGTAGATCCCTTACTGAAACTGTCAGTAACTGGTTGTTGATGCTAATTTACCACAGGTAAATACTGCACCGTCACTGTAGGTGCTCAAGCAAAGTGCAACCTCTTCTTTGTTGGGACATAAGCTAAATGGCRTCATCCATCCTGTATTATCCTACCCGTAGTCTTACATGAGGGTAAACTGATGAATGAAGCCAAATACGATGAGATAGTGAACAAAAAACAATGTCAAGACTTATTTGTGTTTAGTCAATAGTCCAGGAATGAGAGCTGTGGTGGTTGTGGTGATGAGCCGGAGGAATGCTGCTGGTATTGAGAGCTCTTTGCTGTGTCACACATTCCTGTATTTTGCAGTCACATTAGGATCTGAAGGAATTAGCCTCAGGAAAGCTCAGAGTTTATTTCAGGTGGGTAAACTCTGTTTTCTGGTCTTTTGGTCAGTGGTGGGAAACATTCATAGCGATTGAAGAAAAGATCAACGGGCTAGATAAGAATTTGTTATCTTCCAGATGGCAGGTTATGAAAGCAGAGAAGAGGGCTGCGTCTGTCAGGTGTAGGCTAGGAATGACAAAGAAATTTAACTCCGTTCCAAAAATGTTAACCATATTGTTCACGCTCAGCAGTAAGGGAGCCTGTGGCTGCTGTGAGATTAACCTTGTGACCCCGACAAGAGTTTAGACCAGCCTGTCAAAAGCATTATGCTTGAAGGCAGTAATCGTTCTTTATTAGGAGAGTTACTTTTCCTGGTTTCTGCTGCCCACCTATGGACTGCATTTTGGCTGCAGCACCACCTTTAGGAAACGGTGTGTAGTTTAATCATTAACAACAGCGGATTCCTAAAGGCTGTGCACAGCCTCTTCAGTGGGGTTTAATTCACCCTTAAAAAGTAGCCCGATGTGAAAACATACTTATGCGGTATAACAATGATTTTCCATAGGGCTGTTATGGGGATGGTGGTAGTCTGTAAATTATTTCAGAGCATGTAAGTATTTTTATTAAAGGAATCTGGGAAAGTTTGAGCTTTTATTTTCAAGCAGACTTAAGAGCTAAGTTCTTAGAATGGCTGTGCTTCTATTTATTGCC
Source organism: Oceanodroma leucorhoa (assembly GCA_030449065.1). NCBI lineage: Eukaryota > Metazoa > Chordata > Aves > Procellariiformes > Oceanodroma > Oceanodroma leucorhoa. The sequence goes on from JASVER010000016.1 coordinate 8,217,896, forward strand.
ATCAATTTCGGATCAGGTTGATGATACATCCTGTGAAAGACACTGGTCTGAAGAGTTGCAGCATTGAAATCGTTGCAGCCTCAGTGGTCCAGAGAAGTGCTATTAGGGGGCAGTAACAGCTCATACAGCTGTAAAATGTGAGTGAGCTTTTGGGCCCAGAGGCTCTTCAATAGGTTTGCGGAGAGTCATCAGCTGCTCCCAAGTGCTCAGCTTCCATAGCTTTGTGGAGCTGTGGCTGCCAAGTCTCCCAACAAAAGTTACAATTGTAATTGTTTCCTAGAGTTGTGGGTTTTTCACATTCTCTGTTGACAAGTTCTCTGTAAGATAAAGTGTGAAGCGATTTAGTACCTCATTCAGTAGGCTGATTCACTACAGTATTGCTCTGTGGTTCAAATATTCTCTCATGACCATATCACAGCATGTATTTGTAATAAATACGCAGTGAACACTTGGGAACAAGAAAATAACTAATATAGGCAATAGGATATATGTATTGTGGTCATAAAAAAACAGTATCAAAATAGTTGACAAGCATTTTTTTAAACAAGAAATACTCCTTTAATAATATTATTTCATATGGAAACCCCTGCAGAAACCTTGTAGCCACAGCAGACTACTTACACAGTTTCCTGCAAACATCTGGATCCTTATTGCATCCACCTGCCTAACTTTTAGTCTTTCTGTCCCCACATGCTGTGTGGATGCTGAGAGTCACATTTGGGAACATCGTGACTGAACACACCTCATGCTTCTTTTTTTTATAACATAAAGGAGAAAGACGAGGGATGTAATTCCTACTTCTCAGCACTGTGGCTGTTCGTACTAGTAAATCAGTCTGGAAGTACAAACTCCTATTGTTGCTGACTACTTACACCCTAGGAGAAGCTAAAACAGTGGTATTCCTCTAAGTTCCCCTTTCCCACTTTCCATGCCGGACACTTCGAGGTGCTTGATTTATCCCTGTGTTTATTTTGATGGGGATGCTGTCACCTGCTTTTTGCAATCAATAGATGTTGCCAGCGTGTTCAGCTGCAATCTCCCTTGGGACTGGCGAGTATCTCTCTCGTAGCCTTTCAGGACAAAAAGCTGCAGTGAAGCCATTCATCTCAGGGCACAGGCATTACACCACAGGGGGAGGTGCGGAGTTTTTAATGCATGAAGTCACTGCCATTCACGGTGAACTAATGAAAACACTGTCTTTAGCTATGTTTAAAATCCTTTGGATGCCTGTGTGTGTGTGCGCGCACTGAGGGACAGATGAATGATACTGTGAGGTCTTTGATACCTTTTTCAATGAGGCTAATTGTCTCTGCATAATTTTTGGACAAGCCTGCAATAATGATGTTTGGTTGCTGTGCGGGATTAGCATGTTTAGCAATAGGAGAAGGAGAAAAAGGGAGAGATGGCATCCAGTACCTAGGTGATGGGCCYGGCTCAGTGACATGCATCTGAATGAGACATGCCTATTTAACCCTAGAATCATTTTTCTAGCTAATCATGGAATGTGCATGACATTTGTTATTACTGACATTATAATGCATCTATTCACACTACTAGAACTGCTAAGCTGTTCCCACTGAAAGTAATGGGAGCTTTGTATAACCTGAAGGGAAGCAGGATTGGGTCTCACTAGAGCAGGTCAGGAAGTTTCTCTACTCAGCTTCATTTTTAGGGAGCTGGATAACTGAAGCAGAAACCCTCCTTCTGCAGTTTTGGTAGGGACACATGGGCAGACTTAAGGTTATATGCTTTATATTCACCTCTATTTCCACATTATAAGGTTGTTTTAAGAGTATCTTTGAATTTCTTGGCTTTCAAGCATGTATTTTTTTGTTGTTTTATTTGATTTTGCTTTATCTTTGTTATGGAGAACACTGTAATTCAGTTTTCATTCCCATCAGAAGCACTGTGTGATCATGAAACCACCCTCCTGCATGGCAGGTGAGCTAGGAGGCTGGGGGAGGAACTTTGGCCCTGGCCTTCCTGAAATCACAAGGCGTTCTTCCATCTGCATCCGTTGGTTTCTTGTCCCAGTTTTGTCACTGACAGTGATGTATGACCAAAATACTAGCCCTYGTGTGTACTGATTTTGCACTGGGTAAAAACATCATCGCTGCGCTGGACTTGCCTGCCTCACAGAAGTGCTACAAGAAGTGTCTGCTATCATTTGACAAGGTCTCAGTACCGAAAGATGGAAAGGATCATGCCCCAAATCATTAGAGACTTAACTCACTGATGCCTATATGCATCTTCCAGCACCCTATGTATCTTCAAAAAAGTGGGCCAGTATGTACTAGGACGAGATGTCTGTATTAAAGCACTCTGCAGTCTGCAAATAGGTATGGAACTGGGACGCCTTTGGTTCCCAGGCAGGAGTTATCTCAGTCCTAGTTGGAGTTACATATTGGTTTGCTGTTGCACAACCAAAGTGCACTGTAAAGATTGTTTTGAACACCGTGTATTTTCCGCATGCCTTTTTTTTAACATCCTTTGAAATACCTCCCCCAATTTCTTGTTGAGAACAGAAACTAGGCTCACAGAACAGGCACATTTCCGTTGTTTCTCATTCAATCTGACATGTGAGTGGTCTGATGCTGAGATTTTCACTAAACTCAAGGTGTTGCTAAGGAATTGATTAGTCCTCGGAATGCCCTGATGTGTTCTATTTCTGCACTTTATATAACTGAATTTAGACAGCCATCTAATAAATGGATTTTAAATGTAACAATAACATTGCTCTTTCTTTTTGAAGCTGGTAGCAAACCTCCAATTCCCCTCTCAGTATTCGTTACCTGTAGAACCCAGCAAAGCTTCAGGGACAAGAATAATGTTTTTTTAACATTTACACAGTGTTAGGTCTACATCAAGTCATGGCTCCCTGGAGCCTAAGCCTCTAATCGATATGAAGCCATGTCTCTCGAGGATACAGTGCTGTAGAATTAGTTGAATTGTTGAAGACGGTGGGTAAGAACTCAGCTGTGTCCATAGCTGGGATATGGGTCTGAGAGGACAATTCCTCTTTCTTACTGTGCAGCAGTCTCTTCAGTCCCATACTCAAGTATCAAGAAAGAAAAATATTTCGAAAAGAGCCTCCTGACTGTATCCCAGAGGTCCGGGTAGGGACGCGTGGGTGGGCGCGTTAGTCTGACGTACCGATAGCAACACCTGAGCCCCGTCCACCGCCGAGCTCCTGCCAGGGCAGCAGTGCCGGCGGGGCGGGAGGGCAGCCGAAGCTGGCGGTGAAGGCGCGGGCCTGAGCSGGGCCGCCGTAGCGGGAGTCAGGCAGCCCGCCCTTTGAAGTCAGGGAACAGTTTCCAAGTGCCGTTTGTGCCGCTGGCTTAGTTTGCATACACGGCATTACATCACCCAACAAAGCGGCCTTCAGCCGSGGCCCGCACAATGGCGGGGGCTGGCTGCGCTCAATGGGGGGCTAACAGTTGCCCTGGGAACGCCGCATTCCAGCATCAGCTGCTAATGCGCAAAGCATGCTGCTGGGGGCTGGCCCGRGCAGAGCATGGGAACATTCTTGCATACTTTATGAGACAGAAACAAACCGACTTTCAACGGAACAACAGCCAGGCATAATCCCCCCCCAGCCCCTCACCCCACCGCCTTCRCCCACCCCTCTGAAACCAAAACGCTCCGGGCCTTTGTGTGAGGGCTGGGAGGTTCATACTCCASGGTATTTTGCCAGTAAAACAAACCAAAGATAAGTTCTGATCCAAGAGTGAATTTTCCACGTCTCGGGAGATGAATGGCCTTAGTGTTGAATGTCTAAAATGTAATTTCATACAGTCTTTTAGGCCGGTGCATCCAGGCAGTCTTGGCCGGGCCCCTGCGTGGAAGGTTAACACCTGGGACAGCCGGAGCACCAGCTGACCTAACATCATGAAACAGCCACCTGTCTTTCTCAAGCCTTCTTTCTCTCTTTTTCTGCACTGGCAGCTTACCGCTCGGAATAATAGCACCACAACATTACTCTGTTGCCCCCAGAACCCCTATTCACCCTGAAGCAACCTGCTTATTTACCACAGAGGGGTAGTTCTGGATACCATCACAAGCCTTTTGTGGGAAAAAAGCAAGGCCAAGGAAGGCAAAATGGCACTGAGGACAGCTTCTCCCTGCAGGGTTTAGTAAGTGTGAGTGCATCAGTATGTGCGTGCGTGGGGTTCTCACCTTAACCCCTCTTACAGGCAGAGCTGGCTTCAGCATGACAAAACTCGTTCATCTTTGATTAAGAAGAGGCTAAAAGAGTAATTACTTACTCGTAACTTTATCGAGTAAGTAATTCAAAGCACAGCCTCCGTGTCTCTGTAGCATGTTGGTGTAGCAGAAGKATCAGTGGTGTGGAGATCCTGTTGGCAGGATGCATTAGCGAGTCCAGTTTTAATACTGTTCATGGTCCTCTAATCACACAAGGTGTCCACGTGCAGCRGAGTTACTTGTGTTTCTTCTTCTACACACAGAGGAACCTACAGCATCACCTGTGTAAGGCAAGCTGCAGTTGCACAAGGCAGCTTGCATTCTTTCACAGGTGCTTTTGGCCAGAGCACTGAAGTAYTCCAAACCCCCACTGTGTTTGCTTCATAAAGCATCTTTTGGAGAAATTGATGGGCAGGGTTTGTGTAGCTGGTTTGCAGTTGTTGGCCATTGGGGCTGCAGGTCCAGTCTGCCAGTGACAACGGTTCTCAGATGCTGCRATTCAGTGCCCCTTGATGCGACTCAGTGCCCTTTGATGTGTCTACTGGAAATGAACTTGGTGACAGGCCTTTGCCTGCTGGTAATCTAGTAAATAGTGTTTGTTCCTAAACCAGGACTTTAAGAGATAGCTACTGCTGGAGCAGCACATGGAAAGCTCTTGAAAGGAACATCAGTTTCAAATCTCTCTCTCTCATCTGTCCTGCGCTGGTGCAAATAGCTGCATGCTGTACGCAAGGCTCTTTTAACTAAAGATTTGAGAGAAAGTTTGCTTTTGTCTCCCCAGTTTGTTTACTTTGTAAAMATGATGTTATGCATTGTCGGTTCAGCTATTTCCCCCCCTGCAGTCTTGTTCTGGAGATTCTTTATATCTTGCTTTCACACAGCATCCAAGGAGAGAAATTACTGTGCCATATGCCTGTGAAACTGTTACAGTTAATGAACRGGCTGGATAGTAGATACAGCACTTACTGCTACTTTAAACTTTCTTCTTTTTTTAACTCCTGTGGCATGAGGATGCAGCACTTTTAATCTACTGAGAGCCCTAACGCTGGATTTACAACACCATCAAACTATGGCTTGGATTCTTCTTGGGGCCCTGAATAACCTGGGACACATCTGTAGTAAGTCCCTTTCATCTCTAGTTCAGTGCTTTCAAACCATGTTGGTCATGACCAAATACTGCTATTGCTGTTCACCTTCTGACACATCTCTTCATCCAGTTGCTCCTCAGTTGAGTGGTTGCACACATTTTTKCAGGCTGCCTTCCGCATGAAGGAAAGATTCCTGAGCTATGAGAGACCAAGCCTGGCCATTTGCAGCAGTACACAGATGTCCTACAACAGATGTCCAAGTCTGGAAGCAGTCCAGCAATGTTTACACTGTACTGAATTTGAGATAACAGTTTCAGATGTCTCTGCATCGTGTTCCCTGTCATGTCTGATTCTGTTCCCACGGGTGAAAACAGACCCAAAGTCTGTCTTGTGGTGTTCACAGCACTCCCAAAAGGAATAAGCCAAGAAGTATGCGAGGTGAGTATGTCCTCCAGGACCCTCTGCCCCCAAGCACCTGCAGGCTCAAGAATTTATCCTGTTCAAAGTGCAGGCAGAGAGCAAAGTCTCCAGCTAMCGGTCCCACTCCCTGCCTCCTTAAGATGTCTCCACACCACCACCTAAGCCACAATCAGCAAAAACATGGTGTCTTTCAAAGAATCAGCATATGTTTGCATTAAGCAAAAGGAATGCCTGGAGTCATCTGCCTGAGTGTTACCATCAGGCAAAAATCTGCTCCTAAGCCAAACAAGAGGGAAATGTACTGAAGAACACATTTTCTCCACAAAAGGTGGAGGTGCTTCTTTCTGGTGAGTCCCTTTCCCCAGTGACCGTGAAAGCACACTGGGATTTTCAGCCGGAGGTCCTTCTGTTCACCATGGCCTTTTTGACTGTCAGTTGCTGCAAGAACAGCTACTACTATTCAGAGCTGACCAAACTGTGCAGCCCACCCCAGGGCTGGAGCTGATGGCTGCGGCGGCTGTTGCATTTGTGAGGTCCAGCTTTGGCTGCAGTGCTGCAGGGAGTGGTGACAGACAGCCCTGAGAAAGCCCACCAAAATTTAGAAGCAAAATTTAGTGCAAAATTTAGAAGCTGCCTTTCTTAACCGTGTAAATGAACTGCTCCAGTCCCAGCATTTCTCTGCATGGAGGGATTGGGCTGGGCCATCGCGGAGCTGTTTGCTTTATGGGAAAGTTGTTACTAAGGGACTCTGCAGTGGGCTGAAGGGCTGAATAAAGGAGGCAATCCCACCAGTTCTGGGAGAAATACCACTCCACTCCACCAGTGAGGGTAAACGCACCATTGCTGTGAACATTGCACAAGCACATCCCCTCTTGGCAAATAAAAGTCCATCTTTATCGCGCTCTCTGGAATTTTGTAGTATTTAAATCTCCAGTTTATGTCACAGGGTCTCTGATATTCCTGCACCGCTGACTAAAGTCAGATTTTGTTTGGCTTTCCCATGCCTCAGTAGTCCCCAAAAGGTGTTTTTATTATTTTAAGTATTAAGCATGTGCATGGGAAAGAATTTTGTTAGTTCAGCTTGACCACTCCCTAGGAGTTTTCTTGGCTCTGTCAGCGTCTCCTTACCCTCAGGCTGCTCATACCTTTCAGCAGATCTCACTACTGGACTCAGAGACTCTCCTCTTCTTTCCCTGCCTCTCAGCGCGGATCCCGGCAGGGCTGGGCACCCACCGCCTGCACCAGGCAGGGAGAAACCGTGGCCTTTCGCAGGGAGGGAGGGGTCTGCACTTTTCAAGGGCAGAGACTGTAAGGGTGAAACTCTTGGTGGAGTGTAAAAGCCAGTACAAAGTTTGTATACTACTTAGATCCCCAACAGATTTCAGACTCGATCCCAACCAGTATATAATTAATATGTATGACTTGTGCTAGCCTTCCGCATACTAGTGAAATCCATTGCTTGTCCTTTATTCAAATACACTGTTTCTTGCTTGTTCTGTGTCTTGTCTGAATAACAACAGTGCAGTGTAGTGCTTTTCTCTAGCTAAGTGGCAAGGTGACCACGCTGCATTTTACACCATGTGAATTTTTTTCCCCCAGTTTCTGAATACTGAGTGGTAGGTGAGCCGCAGTGGAAGGGGCAGGCAGATAAATTCAAATGGGAAATAAAGAGCCTGTTTGAACATTCAAGCACATTCAGAGTAAAGCTATCAAACACTTTTGGAGCAGAAGGGCCAGAATGTTGTTCAGTAGTTTCTTAAGGTCTGCACGAGTCTAATCTACTGAAATTGGTTGTGAATAATGCAAGAAGAGATGCCGTAGGCAAACAGAATATTGCAAACCAATTCCTTCCTATTTGTATTTAATACTGTTCATATTACTTGAACGATACGCCTCAGTTCAGCAGAAAGCATCATGCTGAGATTTCTCCTGGTCTCCATTAGCTTGTCAGTCACCAAACAGGAAGCCACAAGCTGCCCTCAGTCGCACTGTTCTTTGTCAGAGCTGGCTGGGTTCACAACATGGGCACAAAGATGAGGCAACCCTCTTTTGTTGAGCATGTCCAGGTGCTCTTTGCTCACCAGACTCCTGCTGTGACTTTATCTTTTGTTAGCTGGAAGCCTGGGCTCTCACAGAGCTGATCAGGTCAGGCAGAACAAAGAATAAATGTGGGTGAAGTGATGAGATGCAAGAGAGGGTAGAAAAGCTGGTGGATCTGTTGAAACACTGGTCCCCTGGTGTCACCAGGGCAGTGTCTGGAAGATTATTTGCAAGGGGTGAAAAGAGGCAAAGAAAGAAAATGCCAGGTGATGTGGTGTTACTGGCGAAACAGTCTCAGCTCAGGGAATTTTTACGTACTTTAGTTTATTGCCAATTAACACAAGCTTCTAATCACTGATTTGGATATTGTGAAAAAGAAAACATGAACAATTAAACAAACACTTGGGTAATCATCTTTCTTTATTCTTCCTCAGGCACAACTTCATTAAATACCTCCATCCTTCCTAGTCTCACCTCCCCGTGTTTTTGCTGTGGGTTACACCAAGTAACCCCAGGGATTTGGGCCATGTGTGTAATGGTTTTGGTCTGTTGCTCTTCCATGCTTCTTACTGGGGTTCCTTTGGTCATCTGACATTCTTACTGGTTTTCCTCGCTCCTTCATGCTTCTTACTGGTTTGCCTGATGGCCACAGTCCCTCAGGGTTGTCCCTGCCTCGGCGTTGGCCACCCACAGCCACAGTCCCTGAGGGTTGTCCCTGCCCTGGCGCTGGTAACCCACAGCCACAGTCCCACAGACATATCCCTGCCCAGTGTGGGTGACCCATGGGCCGTAGGGTGTCCCCTTGTGACATGGAGCTCCTCCTTCCAAGAGTGCATCTCCAGCTCCACATCTCCACAGSTCTTTCTCTCCGTCTGTCTCCCTAAGACTGTCCCCTTTGTGTCTCCTGCCTGCAATGGCTGCTGGTCTTCCTGAAATATGTTGGAGCTGGGATGCTGTGGGATCTTCCGCCTGGCTGGAGCTCTGGTGCGTGGTGGTCACCCACACTGGTTTCAGAGGTGGCTGGACCCAGCTGTGGCTGGCACTCAGCAGCTCATGGCTTCCCTCCACACAAGTCCCCACCACAGCTCCCACCCTGCATGCCCCATGCATGGAGAAACATATCTCAAGTGAGACTGAGAGATAAGGAAACTATTTTTTTCAGGGAGTGGGCAGACAGTTGAAAAGGGATGCAGCACACAAGGAAGGCATGCAAGGAGTGAAAGTATAGCTGAAATTCATCTCTCCTTGTACAGATAAACCTTTCCTCCTCCTTGTGTAATACAGGAATATTCAATGAAATGGAAAAGAAGCACTTTGAAAAGGTGACCACAAAAGTCCTGCTGTAAAGCAAAAGGCTTATGTGGTGTTAGGGAACAATAAAAAGCAGGAAGGAGATCTCTTCCTCCCAGTGATGGTCTGACTTCTCCTGCCAAGTTTTATTTTCTATGCATTTACTATACTGATGCAAACACCAAGGAATCTACTGCAAATGATMCTACTGCCATATCACATTTATGTTTTCCTCCTGTAAGGGATGAAAAGGTAAAGAGCACCTTGGCCCTGCTGCAGGAATCCCAGGCATTCTTGCCCCAGTCTCCACCTTCTTTGTGGAGACATCGCCAAGGGTGCTCATGGCCCTGAGGGGAAGGACAGGGAGGATCCATCATGGACTTGATCGTGACTTTTAGTTCCTCACCTGAGTGAACAGGTGTGACSTGTCCTCATAGCAAATGTCCTACTTGAATGGTAGGAAAGGCCAAGGTCCCCAGTGGAGCTGTAACATGCTGAGTTTGCTCAGGTATGATGGAGATCATTGTGAGAAGTTGTAGACCAGCAGTACCTCCTGTGGTTGAGAAGTAAATGAAGGGTCAGGCACATGTAAGGAGCTACAAAAACAAATAAAAAAGCAAATTAAAATCCTTTGAGTTCTGCCACACAGAGAGAAATAGGACTGCAGGTGTGAAAAGGGGGAGAGGGGAGAGTGGGTTTTGTTGCTGTGGCCAAAGTCCTGATGTTACAGTGCAGATTGCTCTCTAGGACTGCAGGACCTGGTAGGGAAAGTTAACACAGGATCAGTACCCTCCTGGAGTGGGAGCATTTGAYGAGATTCCTCAAAATAGCTATAGAAAGCAGTTCTGTTCTTACACATTTTCATCATGCGTGAAAGGTCTCCATAATCAAACGCCGAGTATTGACAATGAAGCAGCTACAGCAATCCCAGCCAATATGGTAGAGGGGTGTTTTAATAAGACTTCCAGTAATCTCTGCCTCGCTCCCACTATTTCACCACTCCCATGTCAGCTTCTGATAAATAGTCCATGCCAGCCTAAAAGCCTTTCCTACATTACAGAATTGCTTTTCCATTTTTTTTTAATGAATAATGTAAGATGTTTTCTATATACGCCATAAAAATAATGGAGTGAGAGAAAGATGTTGTTACCTAGGCTGTAAATCATCCTGGGGATCCTGATGTAATCACCTACCTCTCAGACTCCCCTTCCAAGGTTTGTGATATAATCAGAGGGCCTGGACTTGCATAGTCCGCGCCTGGTACAACCTAACTACACCTGGTTGTGATTTGGTTGGTATAACACCAGTCGACCACAGTGCAAAGCTGCAAACCCAAACAGACCCAAGCTGCCATTGCATTCTGTGATGGAAACAGAGAACACAAAGCGCCAGAGAGCCTGGCAGAGCCCTGGGATGGGCTTTCAATGAGCTCTGCTCTCTGCAGGCGCCTCTAATGCAAAGATCAGAAGTGCCCAGGAGGCTGGGTGCTTCGCTTGGGCTGGAAATTGCATTGCAGTCTGAGCCTTTAGTAAATGTACCCATGAAAGCCGAGGCTGATCTTTCTTCATTCTCAGCTCAGGAAGGATAGCATCAAACAATTTTATCTTTGTAATTTCTTTTTTTTTATACCTCATAGATTTAGTCTCTCCCTCTTTATAGGATTCTTCTCTGCTTCTTCCCTCAGGTAACAAAATATGTGATCAGGGATAAGGTTTACCTAGCTTCTGCTTCCTAAAAGTTAAGCACTTAGTCTGTGCTACTTGTTTGCCTTACTTTTTAATCAATGAAGACAAAAGCCTCCTCCAGAGCACAACTGATCCTATGCTAAAGTAGATGTCTAACGTATGTGGGAAGAACGGTCCTTTTGAGGTGCCTTTAACTCTATCTCCRTTGACTGTAGATGAAGCTCGGATAACTAGATTAACACCCAAATTTTAGATGGCTAAGGAACTGTTGATGCCTGGAGAAAGGCAGATGCGGCTTTTTATACTCTGAGGAAGCAACAAGACCATCCATCAGCCTTTTTGTACCTGTCACCTTCATGGGCTTTTGTGAGGATGGAAGGAAGGTCCCGGCAGAGGCGAAGGGCATTCCTGGAGCCTGGCCACTACGGCAGGCAGTGCTGGGCATCTTCAGGCTGAATTGATGACTGGGTCTCTTATGAAACCGAAAGGGATGGTACAACAGTATGGGTATCCCATCGCACGCCACACCGGAGGGCTGAACAAATTTGAAAAATGAAGTGCAAGATGATGACAGTCAGCTTGCAGCTGGCCCAGCTCTACACMCAGTTTGGCCAGGGATGCTGCTGTTCCGTAGTCCAGGAAGGAAATATGTGAAGGATAAGATGTGTGGAGCAATTGTTACTGGCCTGGAGCTGAAGGGTGCTTAAGGATATTGTAGCACTTTAAACCAAGTATTTCCCCTTATATAAAGCATTTCTTTCATGCCTTGTGCTTAGTATTTATCAAAACTTTATCAGTTTATGAAGTTTAAAAAGCCAGTGTGACACAGTTATTTTTTAAAGATTTTTGTCTAAAGTTTAGATTTTGCAGAGGTGGGAGAAAACATTAATTTTTATAATCACAGACCTCARAGACATCCAGGTGGGTTTTTCTTGCTGCTTCATTATGATTCATACTTTATCAGTGGAGCTGAAGAGAGTCACAACTGTTCCTGGCTGTGCTGGAGAGAATATCTGTTGCGCAAAGCTCAGAGTATGATCTGTACATTATTTATGTATTCACATACTTAAGTAGAGTTGTAGGTAAGCTCTAATGAATTAAAGAAATACCTGTGGTTTGACCACTGGGAACATGGTGAATGTCCATACACAACACTCACCTCCCTACCCCTCTTTGCATTCAACGTACAAGTCAACCTCTTCTTGCCTCACACCAAGAGATAAATATTAAGCTACAGATCCTGTTTAATGGAGACATTTCAAGGCTTTCTGTTCACCCATCTTTTGTTTGTTCTTCAAAGCCTAAGATGAAAGCCTCCAGCACAAGTTGCCTGCTGTGCTCGGCCCCGGTACCTGTTTGGTGAGGTCAGGGCTACGTGCGGTTGGGAGCAGCGCTGCTGGCACTGACATCCCGCCAGCAGAAAATGGATGCGTCCCAAGTGAGCCGAGTGCGAGAGCCTTTGGCATGACTATGGAATGACCCCTGGGTGAAATCCTGCCTCGCTCAGCATGTGGAAAAGCTCACTGACGGCAGAGGGGCCARGAGGAGCCCAGTGAAGCCCAGTGAAGACTCGAGGGCTACAGCTGTTCTTGCAAATTAAAGATGCCCAGGGCTGTCTTCTGCCCCTGGAGATGACTGGCACAGTCTGGAGACACCCAAACTGCACARCTCCTTGCATCCAGAACAGGGTGCTCTCAAATCTGGGCTCAGAAGTTGCCTGGGAGAGTGCTCATGGGCCTTGGCCGGGCCCTGCCGAGGGCTCACGGTGCAGGCAGCTGGTGGGTGAGCCGTGCAGGCAGCTGAGCTGCAGCACCAAGCTCTGCACCGGTGTCGGTGTAGCCTGACTGAAGCTGAAATTTTAAAATGATAACAAAGCAGCCAAAAAGACRTGTAATAAAAACACCCCAGCAACTTTCAGATTTTCTTTGGAGATGATCAAATAATAGACCAGATGACTAATTTGGTATACTGAAGCTTTGGTTGCCTTTGCCCAGGACTGAACTCCTTTGTTATCTGGGATGCTTCAAAACAGGCTACACAGGGTGTTGAAGCACACAGCTTCCAAGCCTCTGAGTATTTAAATGGTAAATCCTTGGAGCCTCGCTGACTTTATGGATTTGTTAAAATGACGGTTATTTGGACTGGGGTTATCTGAGCTGCTTGYCACATGGGAGGTGTGAAAACTTGACACTCCTGTTAGTCACATTGTGATAGTTTTTCAGATACTAAGCAGTATAAAAATAACGAGGCTGGAGTCAGAACAGTTTCTGAGCAAGTTAGGTTTCAGGGCTGGTGCACAACGTGCTGTGAATCCAGTTTTGAGATGGTGTAGATGCTCAGTCGGGAGCAGGAGGAGGATGAGAGCAGAGTCTAAATGTGCTTGTCAGGAGGAGCCAAATGGGGTGTGAAACTTGGCTTTGAGCTTTAACTGTCCTGTTAGGTCTGGGGATGGGCTGGGGCCCATGTCCGGGCAGGGCARGGCTGAGGGGAACTGGAGACCAGCCCTGCTGCAGCATCGTGGGGGCAGGGGCTGATGACCCCAGGGGCTGAAACGGGGTCCTSGGGCACAGGCAGGGTGGGGGGAGCCCCAGGGGGGCTGAAATGAGGTCTGACTGGGACAGGCAGAGCTGGCAGTGCCCCAGCTCCACATCCCTGAAACCAGCACCCCTCAGTCCCTCTTGCTAGAGAGGGTGAAGGTAACACTGAAAAGCCATTGCAAAGGTCACTGYAGGTGCTCCAGGTTACACCTTATAGCAGCTCCTCAGCATATCCAGTTCCCCCACCTGTGTATGCTGTGCAGGGGGTCTCTACCCCCCTATAAATCCTGTCCTTTGTTACATGTGGCCTCTTCCCAGATGCAGCTGTAGGACCATAACTGAAATAAAAGTAAAACTTTAAAATATTATGTTTAAAAAGATGTTAGGAAAGTCACACAATTTAGAAGCCAGAGATAGGGCTCTCTTTAATCTTTGGCTGCTGAGGAAACTGCACTATTAAATCCCTCTGGGAGTCTTACAGGTGTAAGACATGGACACCCACAGACTTCAGCTCAGTCTAAGGAGCTCAGAAAGATGTGCAAAGGAAGCTCAGACCTGAATTTTGTCAAAATTATAGCCTTCCTTTTTTTTTTTTTTTTTCACAGGTAAAGATACAAATATTTTTCCAGTGCCTTCACTGAAGGCTTTTCTGTTCAGGTCCTCTCCACAGCTCTCTGTGATTTCTGCCTGGCACAGGGCTGACGCATTTCACACTGAAGAACGCTCTCTGGGGCTGCAGTAGAAGAGGATAAGAGAAAAAAGTAGCACATGCAGAATGAGGAGAGATTGCTGACAGCTGGTGAAGTCCGTGTGAACGAGGACTGGGCTTTGTAAACCTGCGAACCAGCAAGCCGCCCCGGTGTGAGTGTGTGGCTCCACGCATGTGCCTGTGCACRCTGTCAAGGATAAGAAAGTACGGACTCAGGAGCATGCCCTGTCTTTGGTGCCATCCCAGTTTCTCACACAGGCCTCTCCTGTCTCCACTCCCACAGATGAGCACCCAGAACAGGCCTAAATGCTTTTTCTTCCTACGAAGGCTCACAGGGAGAAGCAGGGGAGCTGAACATCCCAACTTYCCCCCCCGTGCCCATTCCCAGGCCAGCTCTAGGCTTGCTTGCAGGGAGATAACAGCACCGTGCCAGGGGCAACCCCACGCTCTGGTGGCACTGCACTGGGGTGACAGCCCCCTGAGCAGTCCTGGTAAACCCACTCATGAGAGCAGTGCTTTAAAGCTCTAATACACATCCGGTTTTGTCAGGAACTCTGTGGTTCAAATTGAGAGAGAAAGTGCAGATTTGGTGGTATAGCCAGCCTGTGTAGGAGTTCTTGGCCAGCACAGTTGTGTCTCTCAGGGAACAGCATTCTTCACACCCTTGACAGATATAGCTTTGCCAGACAGAAGTCTGTGCTGTAGACCTGGCCTCGCTCTGTCCTTTATGTTTGAAATGTGCTCTGAGAACCACAGGTATTCTTCACCCAAGATAAGAAAGCAGAGGAGGAGGCTGAAACAATGGCCAGTTGTTTTCCACTCAGGACAGTATTATTCAGCGGGTTTATCTTATTTGTATTTTTATCACATCACCTCTCAAATGCATCTGTACTACCTGCAATATCTCAGGAAAAAAAAAGAGAAGAGGAGAACTCCTGAAAAGGAAGGTTTGGAGTCATTTAACCCCTTCAACTATGGGTCCGGACAGCCCAGCTCCTGTGCTGGCAACTGTGTTCTCAGCAAGAAACTTCCCAGCTTTGAATGAGCAGTGGGCAGACGAGCCACACTGCAGCGCTGGGGTCGGCAGAGAGCGTCCCTCAGCTGTACAGCCCTGGCCATGGGCAGTGGACAACTGGTGTCTGCGAGGATGAGCGTTGGAACAAACATACCTCTCACTGTGAACACTGTTATGTGCTTAAATAACTGGCGGGCTGACAAGAGGAGATAGAAATCCCAATTACTGTGCGTTGCCTTTGCTGACTGTGCTGTGTACCTGATATCCATTTCAGCTATTGGAGGTGGAGGGAAGGAAGAAGAAGATAATAAGGAATAAAGAAGTGTAATAAAACTCCAATCAGGCACATTATTGAAAGAGAACAGGGAAAGCATAGCCATCTTGGGTACAATAAATCTTATCTTTAAATACTTTGAGCAGCTTTCTCACAATGACGGATCTCTTGGAGAGACTTAAACTGGAATAGCTAGTTAGGGAGCTAAAGTCCTCATCTGAAATCAGCTCTCAAAACCAGAGCTAAAGCCCTGTCTGTATTAAAATTCAAACTGAACCTGGCTAGGCAATAATGGGCGTCTTCAGGGTGACTTTGTAGCTGTGTATTTCGAACAGTACTATAAACAGCAGAAGGTTAGAATGGAGGAGACCCCTGATGGTGTTAGCATGCTGGCACAGACAGAGTTATAGGCAGTCTGAGGCTAACACTTGTCAGCCTCTGAGAGCAAGACATATGTATATACTTTTAAAGACAAAAAAAAAAAAAAAGGAAACATTTAATAAATACAATCCCATACTTCCCTGAGATGAATTCTGATACAGAATGCATTCTCTAGCTTATATATACACACCAGTAATGCTCAAGTCATGTCTGTGTCTGATTAGAAGTTGTGACCTTTCCTATTCCAGTAGCAAACTTAAAGAAAAACAATGGAGAAGATTAGACAGGAGAGCCAGCATACCACTGTGCCAGGAGAAACAATCTCTGCTGCAATCACATAGAGCCAGTAGTTCCTTCTGCGGGATCTGGGCCGAGTTTGACCTCGGGAGCCCAAATTCATCACTCCCGTCAGCACTAGTAATGGCACCTGGTGAAGCTGTTCCTAGCTCCAGCTGTCTGCTCCCACTTTTGCCAGGGAGCATCCCTCCCTCCAGGGCAGTGGCAGGACAGATGCCGTGCTTGCTCCTCAGCTGGCATTGCTGTCTATTTTCATAATGATTGACTGAATTACTGTGTTAAATTAGTGTTTTGAGTGGTGAACGGGGCAGTTCAGCAGAGGATAGGCTACCTGTTCTGCCAGCTCTGCTTCTGTGGGAACATTGATCTCTAAGAGATTGGGACAGGCACCGACAGCTCGTATCATCATATCTGATATCTGACAGAGACTGTCTGAATCAGAGCGCTGGGATCAAGCAGGTATGGGCAGCATTGGTCTTTACATGTGATCACAGCAGTGGGACAGGAAAACAACTACAGGTGGTTACATCTTGAACTATAGCAGCTTTATCTGCTATAGCAGCTTGACTGCAGATCAGAGCTGTAAGTCCCACTACAGACAATGCATATTTTGCCATAGGCTTCAACTGAGATATGGGTAAGACTCAAGAGATGTGGCTTTTGAATGTTGCAAAATACTTTCCTTCTCAAAATATCCTAAAAAAGGGAAAATCATATGTGCTCTGTAGCTATTTTTTTCCAGGAATGACATAAAACTTTCTGCGAGAGAAGGGCCTTTAGTTGATTCGCAGTTCAAAGACATATAGTTCTCTTTTACAACTATATAAGAAGTTTGTAAAATTTCTATTTGGGGCTCAGGAGGAGCTATTGCCACAATGTGGGATGTCATAAGATCATGGTACTGCTTCCTTTTCCACTGCTCTTCTCACACCTGTGTAGGCATTGCCAATACATCTGAAGAACTGTTCTATCCCCAGCATCTGTGAGGAAAGTCTCCCCAACAGATGTAATGGGTTCAGAGTTTAATGAACTACAGCAGCACATGCTCTGAGGCACAGAATACCTGCTGAACTGATACTTACACTCATGTCTCTAATTCACCTACCTGACAATTATGAACACCATAGGAAGACTGGTTTATACCATGCACAACTAGACATCTTTGTTCAATTCTTGTACACCCTGTCTACATGACACATATATTTGCAGCTGCTGTGTGAGCGCATTATGCAAATGACATGGCTGGCTTGGTAAAACAAACGCAGCAGCTCTTTTCTATATCCTAGTGTAGTTATATTTTATTAATATTTTGTATGGCTTAACAAAGACATCTCTGATTGATTGTGGAGTAGGCTTGCCCAGGAACCTTGAAACATTACCTCCCACCTCCATGACACAGGCTGCTGAATGAGGTGGAATGACTAAAATTAGGTGTGTTGAAAGAGAAATCCTGAAAATTTTGTGGGAGACAGAGAGGGTTGTTATTGGCCTCCAGAAATCAAAAGCAAACGCTCTGCATTTTGTCGCAACGGCAAAATCTATATGGTGTGCCTTCCAGTGCTGTGTGGCTACTGCCCAAAGGGCTCTGCTCATGGGTTCTAGCTGCCTGATGTGAAAGTAGCTCACCCAGACTTAAAAACAGCAGTTTTGTTCAAAGTTTACATCTTTGCATGCAGAATGGTGTGAGGCTTTTTTCCCCAAAGAGAGCTGGAACTCAAAAGTTTGGAGCAATAACATGCAAGCTTGGTTCAAGTGTGTTTGATCTGTTTTTGCCCTTCCTTAGGCAAGATGAGTTAGTTCAATAACAAACTTCATTATTATCGCAAGTTTGCAGCCAAATATGCTAGAGGTATACTTATTTGTTAAATAAATACAGGGAGTATGCTTCACTGATTCACCACACCCACACGAAGCTCTGAATAATTACAGGCTTGTTGCCAGACAAGCTAGGGTTGTTGGGGTTTTTTTTTGCAAACAGAGGTCTTATTCATAAGTCATAAATAACTGGCTTTGGTGGAGGAGGTAAGTTCTCACAGAAATGCTAAATGGTTGTTCTGAGTGGACTTCTGCAACCAGAAGGGGTGTTGTCTTTAGTTATTGCTAATAGTCATTCACTGCTAAACCTCAAAAGATAAGTTTTCTACCAGATACAAACCAGACTGAGAAAGCAGAGCATTATGTAGAGTAGGGATGCTCTCTCCAACCTCCACCACATGTTAAGAAAATTTGGCTTCAGTCATTTTAAAATGCCTACTATAGGTGCCAAACTTATATACACTTCAGTGTGTCTAGCTCCTGACTAAGAAACACTCAGAATTATGTCTTGGAGAGCACATTTTGTCATCTAGGAATGTATCAGTCCAAAATGGTGGAGTTCTGGCTCCGGATATCTTCATGTTCTGGTGATTGTTAGTAGTCAGTGATCTGTCTTGCTCTCTTGCCCCATTTTGTGGGGCCCTTGAAGGACAATATGAATACAGTGCTTTGCCGCTGACTGCATCCGTTCCTTACAAACATCTAAGTGGATGAGTGCGAGTCACTGCTCTTTAGACCTGGTGACTTCCTGGCACGGGGGAGAATAATATGGGGAGTCAAATCTCCACAGCTTTCCAGCTGGCAYCTCTTGCCACGTTTACATAAAAACTAAAAGAGAGGGAAGGATTGCTTGCTCTAAATATCCTTTCCTGGTTAATGTTTTTAGTTGCATCTTAAGCTGTTCATATTGGCTGGTCAGTAGTAAGAGCCTCAACTACCAGCTGAGCTCCAAACATCATGTGGCCATGTTGCTATGGAAATTACAACACAGCTAATGAGCAAAAAACTGGTTAAAGCATATTGTATACATCTAGTGGACACCTTCAGCTTGCTTACCTCCTACTTCTAACAAATCTGCAGGAATGAGGCCTTGTGGCAAGAGTGGGAGAAGGACCGTGTTGTACACTGCTTGGGAGGACACATGGTGGGCGTCCACTGCTGATCAGGTACCCTCTGTGCTGTGGGACTGCAACTGAGAACCGCATCTATATCCACCCATTTCTGCTGTCTTATGCTCCCTTTTTACTTTTCATTGCTCTTGTTTAGAATTAAGCAAAATAACAAAGTCTTGGCAATTCTCTATCAATGCCATGTGGTCTATGAAGGTCTGCCCACATATTGGTAGCGCTGGTGGGAATAACTAAGGCTAACAGGCCTTGACTATAAAAGCAGCTAATTAACAGAGTGGGGCAGAGTATTTCTCTCTCAGATTTTTCTCCCCATGATAAATAGCCCCTTTGGGAATCAAAGGGGTCATTTACTCTCTCTTAATCCTTTTTTCCTCTTCCATAAGAGTTTTGCTTGTTCTCCTATTCATCTTTTTTCCCATTTTAATAAAAAAAGGCACATAAAATATGTCACAACATTTCAAAGTATTAATAGATTTTCTGCACAAACTGTCACTATTTCCTACAACTCTGCTAAGGATGGATGCACCGTGCAGTGAGTCTGAGTCTCACAAACATTCGCTTCTGCCTCTGTCCGGATTCTCTTGTTTTAGAAGCTCTCCAGGCTTTTTCATTGGAATTTATTCCTCCTGTCGTTTCATTATTCTCAGTCTACTCTCTCTGACATTTCATTATGGTAAGTAAGAAAAGGCTGTCACTACTGTACAACAACTATTGTTTCAAGCACCCTTTATCTCTAGCTGATTTATATTTCTAAAAGTTGGGGCAAGGAAGAATGGTTGCAACAATGTCTGAGGAACAATGGCATCCTCTGTCTTACAGAGAGAGACCAGATCACAGTCAAGAGACTTGGAGGTAAGCCACTCACTAGATTAGAGTTGCAAAGTCTACAGTAGGTTGAATGAGAGAGGTGGAGGGGAAGCTGTGAAGAAATCTTTTACAAAACCTTTAATGCGTGGCCTTTTTGTGGCTTTCCCTCTCCAGGAGCTGATATTACTAATCCCTTTCTAAATGGTGTTTGAACACCGCTGTCCTCAGGGGTCCACCCGTCTCCCAGCTCCACCTCCTTATTCCCTGCTCCTTTGATTATGCATCCTGGTCTAAATCCTTATGGGATTGATAAGAAAAATAACTGCCTTGGCATTGCACACTGTGGCACCAGAATGGTTGCTGAAGTTGATTAACACTGGTCAAAGAATATTTTAGGCTGACTAATTACTTGCCAGGCTCTGGAAGTTAGGGAAAGGAAGCTTGCATGAGAAATGAAGGTATTCCTTTTCACTCCCTTGAGAAACTGGTGCAGGGAAGCTTTTCAGAGGGAGACACTGGAAAAGACTGGAAAATACGGTGCTTGTCATAGCGATGTTGTTCATAACCCATGGTGTTATCCATCTGTTGGAGATTAGAGATTTGCAGGCTGATATAACTATTCTGCTGCTGAAAGTGACCTTTTCGCAAGGGGACAGAGATTCCTCCTTGCATGTGGGCTAACACAGCATTGCTCAAGTTAGTGGAGCTGACCCCAGCTGAAGATGTGGTTAAAGGCTGTAGTCTCAAAATCTACCCTGATTTTTTGCCTGTTGCTTTTTATTTCCTAGTGGAAATTCAATCTTCAATAGGATCTAAACACTGTGTTGATATAAATCACCCTGAAATGTCAATGGGATGTGATGTTCCCSTTCTCTTTCCTGTAAACTGTTCTATTGTGCACCCTAGTTTATTGTAGATTGGTTTAGTAGCATATTGTGAATGTGCTAACATGCTTTAAGTGCAGAGAGGTTATTTCTGATCCTTCTTTTAATACATCTGAGAGATCATTAACCACATACACATTGTCCACCTTCAGCAGAGAATAATCACAAATAAATAAATGGATTACTAATTATTTTATCAGAATTTTACTGTTCTTTACAAGTTTTGTTTACCAAGTGGAAACATGCTAAGTATGTTATTATTAAGAAGATAGAGCAGCATGGTGGAAATCAGACAAGTCAGATAATAAATTTATTTGTTTTGTGATAACCAGTGGAAGCGTATTGTGTAGGTGAGAAGAGTGCTCTTCAAAACAGGATATGGCCATCTCCAGAGATTTACTGAGGGAGTGGCCAGATGCTGGACCACACTTCTTAGCTGTACAGATGGTTGCAGGCATACATTCATTATAGTTTCCTTTTATTTTATAGCCTCACTCAACCAAGTGATAAGACAGCAAGTAGCACAGTGTGCATTCATCTCACTGGCAAACAACATGGGGTAAAGTCAGTCAATAAAACTAATTGTACCTGGACAATCTGGTTAAAAGCATCATTAGCCAGTTGTCAGGACTACTCCTGCTTCAGTCAACAGATACAACAACTAGATATATCACACTTGGACATTTCCAAAGTTTAGGATTAGGTCTGGCCCTTCAAACCAAAACTGCAGACCTCTTTCAAATAAACAAAAGCAAGCTGGCTTTCGCTGTTTGCAGATGTGTGCTCTGCAGGGATAGGCACCCTCGTTCAAACTAATGACAGTAGCAACTGTGATGTTAATAATAATAGCACTAACATATTGAAATGTGAAATAACATACCACTAAGCAAACAGTTACTCTAGTCAGATAAGTTTGTACTGGATGTGGGTTTATTTGCAATGGGGAGCCAGGTCCAGACATTGCTAACCACTTTTGAAATAGTCCCCACTGGAGGTAAGCTGCCATTTTTGTCGCATTAAGGCTTTTGTGAAAATGGAGGGGCTTCTCTTGGATAATAAGACTATCGATGGTTATAGTTATTGATAATGAGTGTTTTGGAAGAGATATGGCAAAAGAGATATATCTGCTTCAGGGGATGCCAGTTTTTCAGCCAGAGTTTGGATGGAGAAGAGAAGGCAGCATGTCTTCCTACTGAGGTCTCCCACAGGCTCCTTTGGGATGTCCTCTTCTGGGTCCTCTCTGAGGTGCCGCTGAGCATGGCATCTGCAGCCTTAGTCAGTCAGTCCCTAGGTACCTGTACTTTATTGCTAGTAAATTGCTGAAGCTGTTTCCTTCAGGCTTGGCTTTGACCCCGTAATCTGTTAAAGAGTTGAAGARGAGGGATGACACAGAGAAGTAGAGCAGCACTGAACCAGAGATGCTATCAACAGCACCAGCTAAAGTCATCTCCTGCTCTGGGAGGCGGCACAACTGCATGGTTTCAGACTCAGAACGGCCCGGGGGTCGGCTGCTGCCACCTTTCCCTCGCAGGCAAATCCCGGCCCCTAGACCTTCTGAGGTCTACCGAAGTGCTCAGAAACGATCCAGCTGTGCGAATGTGGAAGCAGGGCTGCTGCCCCGGCTGTCACAGCTCTCGTGGCTGGGGACACAGGAGTGAAACACRGTCTGCTGACATTCAGCCAGGCAGCTGGGGCTGCCACTGGTTTTGCCTCGGAGGCCAGAGGAAATTTTAAATAAATATTCTGTTCAGGAGGGCAAATGCCGAGGCTCGGATTTAATGGAAATATTAATCCCAGAGGGAATTGTGCATCATGTGGGGCTCTCACAATGAGATGCAGACTTCTGAAGATGTCTCCTAATGACATTATTTACATTTATTTTTCAGTGCTGTGGTAGCTCCCAGGAGCTATGAACCAAGTGCCTCTTAACCTTGGGACTCTACAAACACAGGCTAAAAGAGTGATCCTGCTCTGGAAAGCTTTCTCTCTTTGGCAAGCTGACATTTGAGYTGATACTGTTTTACTTAAATCGAGMTAGTAAAATATACAGTGAGTGCCTGTTTTTCCGGCTGGGTGCTTACCTGTCTCTCTCTCTCTGTGCTTCGCTTGGCCGCATTTCTTTCACCTTTATGCATTGAGGCATTCCTTGTGCGGCTTCATCATTTCCATTTTCAAGTGTGTGCTCTGATTCTGTCATGCCGGATAGTCACTTGGGATGGTGCAAATAATAAAACAAAAGGAAAAAAAGATGTGTTTTTTTCCAGTTTTCCTAACTTTATTTCATCATGTTAGGAGCTTTCTGACAGGGAGAATGATGGTCTGTGAAGGAAGGTATAAAACATCACTCTGAGCCCTACTCAGCACAGTCCCTGTCCTAACTTGAAATGGGGCAAAAATGAGGAGCTTATAGAGCATCTTATTCTGGCTGGACACATCTTGCTTTGCATGATAGGCATCTGGCAGGTTCTAGTCTGCGTTCCACATTGTTTAGCACTCATTTTCCCTGCTATGCACAGTAAAAGATATGAACATAATTAAGAGGCAACTTCTGCTTTGGTAAAGATTACATCCAAGTGTAATTTAATATTACTTAAGGAAACAAAAAGCCACATAATTTTGATGAAATTAGGTTCCTTGTCTATATAAATTATGTCCAAACTATTTTTTATGGTGGCTGGAAGCACCGTTATCACTAATAGAGACAGCTCATGGAGAAAAGGTATTTCATTTCTCCCAGTTTATTTTGTACAGAATTGCTATAGCCTAGTTTGGCTTGTTAAAGTTAACCTGGAATTAGTGCTTTAGATGCTAGGCTTTAAATTAGTGGTTTGACAGCTGTTCCACGAGTGTCTGAGCAGTGCTTGTGGCCCACCTGATGCTTTTGAAAGCAGAGCTGGGGCCAAGTGTTAAAGGCAGGAACTGTTTCAGCAATTCTCAGCAAGCCAGACCCTCCTGGTGGTATGAGGGACTCCCAGTAGCATGTCTGTGAGGACCACTGTAGTCCTGCCCTCCCTCCTGCCCATCTACCTCCGTGCATCACTGCCCTCCCCACTGGTGCTTCTCTGCCCCCTTAGCAGGTGAGCTTGGGAACCTGAAGAGGCTAAAAAATAACCCTACAAATAAAAGCAAATAGTCTGCAGTTGATTAAGATCCCTGAGCAGATGGCAACAGACAGTGTGGCCTCATGATGACAGAACAGCAAAAGAAAGCCAGTGACAGAGAGAGGGATTACATCAGGGCAGATTTGTATCAGCTGCAGGTGCTGTGGAACAGCACCCTTAGAGACCCAGGGCAGGGATGAGAAATATGGAGAAGACAGACTGTATTGCACCCAGCATGAGTTGGAAATGTGAATCCTAATTTTAGCTACCTGTGGAATGGGAATTCACCTGGCTGTTGTCAACACTAACTCAGTAATACTTGTGATGCACTCAGCTCTTCATGAATCTCTTGGTCTGGTAAAAAAAAGTGACCGAGAGGGAAATACAAGAAAACCATAAAGCACCATGAGTAGTATGGAAAAGAGAACAATTATTTACCAGCTAATTACATTAGGCACTAAGAGGCGCCCACTGAAATGATCAGGTAGCGAATTAAAAGGAAATGGAGGGAAATACTTTTTCTCACTATGCAGAACTAAACTGGTTGGAGGGGGGCATGGAACTCAGATGTCCAGAGCCTCAGAGAGTTGCTCCATACACCAAGCTACACCGGTCAAGCATGGCGGACACCCACCAGCAAAAGATGAGAATTATGAAATGCTGCTCATTAAGTAGGTGGTCACAATTTATTGCATGTGCAGAGGAAAACATATGCCCTAGGGCAAAAAATATAAGAAAAATCTTTATAGATCATAGCATACTTTAATTTGGAGAGGGTCTCAGAGGTCACCTGATCCAAGCTCTGCTCAAAGCTAGGTTACATTGTTACATGATCAAATAATTTCAATGTCCATGTGGTATTTAGAAAGAAGCTGGTCTAAGTGTGCATGGACTACTTTTGTTCTCACTTTTCCTAACTTTTGAGTGCTTGACTTGTTAACAGTGTTCTTGCAGTGCATTAGAGGAGTATTTCCCGGTGCTAGCCTTGCAGAGGCAGTTGGGTAGTTTGCTGTGTAAGAGTTGCAACTTGTCCTAGCAATTATAAACCCCACCTGCAATTATTTTTAGGCATAAAAGGGTAAGCTAGTTTTAAAAAGCATGTCTTAAGAGCTGTATGAATCTAGCAAAATTGCAACATTGCCATGAAGAAATGTGCTGAGGCATGTGAGCCTTGGGCAGATTTAGTCTGCTGACAGGCTGAATCTTGAGTGGCACCATCTTAGTGAACCAATTAAATAACGGGTGCTAGTTTCCTAAGGCTATGACCCAAGGGAATTTTGCATTGTTCAGCTGAAAGTTGGAATTAGTGAGTCAAAGTCTTCCCCGAATTACACTGGTTAAACAGTGACATCAGCTTTGTTACCCCAGATTTCCATTCAACAAACACAGGGCCTTATACTGCAGATGTACAGTAGAAGGCATTAACTTTCCATCCAGTTTTGGAATGAAATCTTTCTCATTTTCTTTGAAATGAAGTAGCTACACTGTGTTTCAAGAATACGATGAGAAAAAGGTTTGTTTTAGTTGGGAATAAAAAGGGAAAATGAGGGGAGAGGATAGTCTGCATGAAGGAATGCTTCATGCAGGGCATGAAGCTTCAAATCTAGGAAAGGTTGAACGTATGGATTCATGAACAAACAGGAAGGTAAAATAGAATGTAAACTTRCAGCTCAGTCTCTGATCTAGGTTCAGATTTAAAGGGCAAGGGATGGGAGTATGTGTGAAAGGCTACACCCCATCTGTCAGTGGCACTGACCGGAATGGTGGGTGACACCTTCACAGACACATGACAGGTAGCCTGCATTCAGCTGGGAGCTCTGGGAGCTCCAGAGCTCTTCTGCACTGACTCTCTGTGTATGCACTGGGACCCTGAGGTCTTTGCAAGGCAGTCTACCACAGCAGGAAAGAAGGATAGCTTGGGGAAGGACTGCAATGAGCACAGCCTCATAGTGCAGAACAAATAAATGGGACCAAACTAAAGGAACCAGGAGGCAGAAGAGAGATGGGTCAACCCAGATTGACTGTGGAAAACAGTGCTTGTATATAGAGTATATAAGCTGTGCAAAGCAGTGCAGTAATGAAGTGCAAACATCAAAATGAAACTTTACAGTTTCATACAGGCCAGAATAAACCAGTGCCATCTTAATGGCAAGAACAGCATGGTCATAGTTCATCTCCAGGAAGGGGATTCTCTGATGGGCACCCACTGAAAAGCTGTGATCAGGAAGCAGAAGGTCTGCTTTGTAGTATCTGGGAGAACTTATGTGCTATGTTGAGGCCACAAACCACTTATGAATTCATATGATTCAACAATAAATCACATGAAGGAAAGATGCTTCCCCACGAGGACTTACAGAGCAATGACAATATTGAATCAGGAGTGCAGGCAGGGAAGGGTTTCACAGCAAAAGCAAAGCAGGGATATTTTCCTGCCGGTGTTGCCGCACTGCTGTTGGCTATATGTAATCTACTATCTCCTTGCAATGTGCTAGGCTTTGATGGGCTGTGTGGCCAAGATGCTGTTTTCTCTCAATGAACTTGCCTGCTATGGCCTTCAGGGGATGACATCCCACAGGACACAGAAGCCAAGAGACCACCAGTCGTTGGCTAGGCAGTAAATGGGAGCAAAGGAGCCAAAGAATGGAGTCTGCAGACCCATGAGGAGGTCAGAGTCCCACTGGCTAACAGCCCAGTCAGGCAAAAACAAAGGCAGGAGCCCCTGTGAAACACAGATCATGGGAGATAGCAAGGGACTGGGAACAATGGTGACAATAAGATCAGTAATGCAGTAGTGTCTGCTAGCCAGAAACTTGGAAAAGGTCCAGGTGAAGAACTTCAAGTCATCTGCTGATGGAGAAGAGCCACAAGCAAGGTAGATGGGTAACAAAAGGGGCAGCCGGACCCTGCCCTGCAGAAGGAAAGCATCTTGAAGACAAAACACCAAAACATGAAGTGGGTTCAGCGGGCATCCCAGGGTGGTGAGGCCCATCATTCTGCAGTGGGAGTTCACTGGAAGACATGTCCAGAAGAGTTACATATCAGGAAAATCCTGCCACAGTGAGTCAGAAAATTCTTGAGCAGTACGCAGAAAATAAGACTTGAAGAAAGTCCTCCAGAGGCTAGAGAAGGAGGAATTTGGATGCAGCAGCACGATGTTTGTTTCTGCACATCAGGTCACAGGCTACAAGAATAAAATGTCTGTAGGGAGTCACTGAGCCACTCAGGTTTCACTGCCTGGAAACCTTTTGTATTGATGGCCACCATCCAGCAGGTGAAAGAGCAGCACCCCGTTACTGAAGCTGGTGTTGGTTTTGAAGCTGKGGCTGGCCTGACCAGCGCCCTGCTGGATTCCTGCTTTTACCACAAATGGGAAAAAAGTCCTAACCCGTTTAAATTCTGCACCCGAGGCTTCTGTTTTTTACCTCTGTGCCTCTGATGGAAAAAAAAAATCAGAAAGTGTTGTTTGTTACCATTTTACAACGGAGTTCATTAGCTTTGACACCAGCAGGAGAAGGACTGCCCTTGTGCTGGTGTGCCTCAGAGGAGGGCTTCACAGGCTGCCCGGTAATTTCAGAACGCGTCTGGGTGACCTTCCTATTTCACGCGAAGCAGCTTTTTTGGGTGGCCGCGGCCCCGCGCGTGGGGAGGGGCGGCGGGGAGCCGGCTCCTGCCGGCGGAGCCACAGCGCCACCTCCTGGCGCCTCCGCCCCCACCCCCCGCTCCGCGCTCCGGGCCGGTGCTCTTCCTGCTCCCTCACTTCATTAAACGTGGCGGGCAAAAAACTCCCAGAGCTAATGCATGCTGGTAAATATTTGATTATAGGACTGCCTGAAAGTTGTGCGGCATGTCCGTAATGATGCCGTCAATTACTTTTTTTTTTTTCTTGAAATGCTGTTGTTATTTTACTTTCACTCGCACACCTCCTTGGAGGAAATGTATTTTGGTTTCTCTGTTGGAATTCACAGAAATACCATGTGAATTTGGTTTGTAGATTAAGACAAGATGGGGTGTGTGACAAATTTCTCCAAGATCTACCCTTTTTGGTTGCTGAATTTCATTCAGCTGTGGCAGTTCCCTGTTAACCCCGGGTTTGGACATAGCTGCTTTTCTATCTTTCAGGTCCAATGAGAGCCTAGTAATACAGAAGGAAGGTCCTCACCCATAAGTTAAGCATTTCATAATCCTAATGCTCCAGAATGCTTCATAAATTATGTTAGTGTGCTGGAGCTRGATTTTTTTTTTTTTTAAATAYCTTGCTTTGAGTAATTCCCCTATTTCTATTATTATTTAAGACGTAGACATCAGTCYACCTGGGAAAGAGCTCCAGGGCACTACCCGATTCTCTGCTCAGACACATTAATTCCAGCCTCGCTTGTCACTGGACAGACCTTGTGTGGTTACAGGTCCGGTCTCCTGCAACGGCAGGCAGCCGTGACCATGTACTTGCTTTCCTTYGCCCATGTGTTCAGAGAGGTCTGGAAAATCAGTGGTTAGGGTAAATGCCCCTGAGAAAGCAATATTTCAAAGCTCAGTAAACTGATGAGCTGGGGAATTTATTTGCCCAGAGTTGTGAGTTTTGATTTATTTGCCTCTGCTGAACATACTGAACACTACCAACTGATTTTTGTCCAATCATTTCAATAGTGTTGGATAGTTGTTGGATAAAACACACACACGCTCCCTCCCAGGTGGTTTGAGAAATACATGATTTGAAGTCTCATCCTTCCTCAGGACTTGCTCTGCATTGTTTAGGTTTTACCATGCCGGATGATATGAAAAGCTTCATTATTTAGGGTCATGGATTTCTATGCTGTAAATTGCTGTAAATTGACACATCCTCTCCTCTCTTTCGTTTAAAATGTATCCCAAGTGGAAGAGTACTGAGTACTAGTACTGGGCACTGAATTCTCTCATCACTGGATCTTCCTAGGAAGCACAAGCTCTGCAAGATGGTTCTTTTGGGACTAGGGGTCTGATTGCTACCAGTATGCATGTGTGCAGCAATGCCTCCTGCAGGATGCTTTGAGCTCTGTCCTCAACTAAGCTGAGAATTCACACACAAAATCTTTAACCTGTTTCTGGATAAAATCTTCTAAAAGTGAGGTGTTTCATACTGAACCAGTTTAGGCCATAGCTCTGCTTGGAATATCTCAGACTTTAAACTAGGTTTGCAGATGTTTGAATTTCTGCAGCCCTCTTGAGGGGACCTGAGCCAGACTTTACATTTTTCTGACTGCAAGTTTTAGGAGCTAATATATTTTTAATGTCACTGTTATACATACTATAATGGCCTTGCCATAGAGCAGTTTTACCAAAACCAAATAAAAATAAAAGTCCAAGTGCTACATGGAGTTCAAATTCTGAATGCTTCAGAGAAATGTTGACAATGGCCACTCCTGTTCCTTCAGCTACCCACACAAAATCACTTTCTATGTCATTGCTGGTATTTCTAGCAACTCTAACCAGAACCCCTGAAAAGTATTTGAAGCCAATAGTTATACCCATGTGTATAAAATATATATATATRTATGTATGTACACACACACATGTGCACTTACCGGTCATCACGAGTGGACAAGTGGAATATGATTCTGAGGCCAGCTTTTGTGATGATCCGAGTCTCACTGTGTCAGCATTTTGAATCCATAAAAGTCAGCCTCAGTGGAATTTCCACCCACTGCATTTTCCAACCCTGAGGCTTGCTCCACATCTCAGAGCTTGACTAGTAGAAATATTTTGATTAAAGGTCTAATCGCTAAAATAAACCCAAAATGCTTATGTGGGTGAAAGCCCAAGCCTTGATACAGTTTTACCAAGATATAGGTAATACATAYCAGGTGTTTTAGTGGCAGGCATTAATTAATTACCATGTGTTTTTTTGTGTGCAGGAACATGAGTGAGTTGTGGCCAATTTCACCTCTAAGCCTACCTTCTTCTCCCAGGTTTGTAGCCAGCATATATGTAGGGATCCTGCATACTTCCGCATCCTTCATCGCTAGACCACTGTGATTTTTCCTCCTGGTTGAGGATTGCAATATTGTTGTAAAGTATGTTTAGCAAACTAACATGTAACTGTGTCCAAGCTCTAGCTGTGTGTGCGGTGGGGGGGTGGGTGACTGTGCAAGGGAAAGCTGGATCACTTTGGTTCTGTAAGTGTAGTTAGATAAATGTCGGTAATAGAAACTGGTTCTAGTCAGGTCAAAACACTGTCCTGCCAAAATGGTGCATTCGGATTCCATAAAACTTGGAAATAGGAGACAAATTCAATATTGTGACAGAAATTTGCCACACCTCTTGCTGCCTCTGCTGGATAAATGGCACCAGTAATTGCTCATGTGTTAGGCTGTCCCAGGCTGTGTTCTGTAAGATGGAGGGAGTGCTTGGACATCTGTTGCCATCTCCTTCCCATGGCAGTTGTGGGTAGTGGGATGGAGAACCTGGTCTTCTTTGTAGCCAGAGTTTCCAAAAATTAGCATATTGATGAGGAATTTTTGTTGAAGTCCCTGTTCAATGACCAGTCTTGGTGCTTTATTTGTTGGAGCATGTTATTCTTTGAGAACCTCACTCTGGGTTCTGCTGGATGCTGGAGGTGGTCGTTCATAAGGGGGATTTAAAAAATGGATCGATGATAATAAGCCATTTAAAACACTGTAAAATACTCCTAGTGTACTTTCTGCTGCTTGAGGCATCGGTGTGTACAGGTCAAACAAGACAAGTGGTGATGAAGGATATGCATTTTATTGGTGTTCATATATAATGACTCATGTAGCTCAATTGAGATTTCTGTGCTTGTGAGTCATGTAGACCATTGGAGCAATTATTTCTAAAATTTTGACACTTCACAGTGATATTGCTAAGCCTAGGATGATCCTGAACAACAGATTGGAAAAAAGAAAAACAATGGCTTAGGGAAAATGGGAAGAAATAGATCCAGAGAAATTAAAGAGGGGATGAAGAGGGCAGGCTTTGGTGGAGGTGGGGGGAAATGCAAGAAGCAATATTTGTATTGAGGTAAAAAATAAAATGGAGCTAGAAACCTCTTAGCAAATGGCTGACGTTGTTGATTTAATCCAGTGTGACACATTGGTCCATGTATTCATGTAGCAGTGTAATACAGTCTTTTACTAAAACAAACAAAAAAAGCCCCCTAGAGTTTAAATGCTGTGGTTTTGGTAATTAACTGCTCTGTCATATGACTTCTTTAGGCAAATGCATTGAAGTTATTTTAATGACAATTTTATAATGTCAGTTAACTGTCTACACTGAAGACTTCTAAACTGTGRCTGCTTGGCTGAGCTGACCACTCAAAACCTATAAAGCTCGGAGTGGTGATCCGCACTAATCTGAGTCATGGCTTGAAGTTGCCATCAGTCATCCACATCATCCAGGCTTCTTCAGCTCATTTGCCTTAGACTCACACACATCATATGGCATGATCATTTGTATGCAGTGGGGCAGATTTATCAAGGCTCCTGCAGSAAGAGGGAACTTAAATCATCCTGTGTTCGCAGGTCTTCCTTCTTTGCTCAGAATGAAGTTCAGTCCTTTCTATCAAGATTTAGCTTTGGCTTTGAGTCAATTCCTCAGGCATTTCCTGGGGAAATGTTGCCATGTGAAGCATGGACAGGAGTGTCAGCTGAGACGCCGCAAACAGAAGGCAGCCGACAGCATGTGGTTATCCCTGCTCAAAGGACACGCTGGGTAGAAGTTACATTTTCTGTCTAGTTAAGTCTTTTCCAGACCTGTCTTGCAGGGGGGCAGCAGAAGATACTAGAAAGATGTAAAGGCAGAAGGGTTTGCCTCCCACACAGCCGGCCTACAACACTACTCTTTAATTTGGAAATGCCTTCAGGTGCAGATAGAGCTGAGAAGTTGCTAATTTGCTACTTTAATGCTCAGTGCTGGGGACAGACATTCATGCAAATTTAATGGAAGTCAAAAGAATCTGCACAGGCTGAACGGAGGCCACAGCTGTTCCATTGTGTATTAAGCCACTGATTTTATGTCGTGTGCATACCGCATCACAGATGAAACGCAGACAGTAAGCAACTCTACGACACGGGCATGCCCATGGTAGGTAGGAAACACCAATGGGATGGAAAATAGATGTTCCAGTTTGCCCATTTGCAGAGATTTCCTATCTGCCTTTTGRCACTCTCAGGGATTGAACTAGTTCAACAGGCAAGATTTATCTGAGTTCAGGGAATCTAATAAAAGAAGTCATATCTGTCAAGGCCTTTTTTTTCCGAAAGGCTGCTCTGAATCAATACACTGGAGATAACAGCCTTGAAGACGACTACCTGGAGCAAGAGTTGTTTTGATAGTTATGAATTCAGTACTCATGCTCATGATCTTCTCTCTCAGCAACACTTTGACTCAAAGCTGAAATACTCTTGGTGACTGGAACAATAGATTGCAGAGGTGGGGAGGGAGGAAGACAGGAGGGGAGAGAGGGAGCAGACGAAAGGCCATGGGTCACGGCAGGGAGTGCAGAATGCCAGCAGGATTAAATTTCCCTAGACCTGTTGTAGCCACTTTCCTTGATCCTATGGGATCTTTTGTGGATCACAGAGCAGAGTACAGCTCTTATTTTTCATTGTGGCCAAGCAAACCCAACTATCTGTCCCTACCTGAATGGGACACTGCACTGTTTTTTCAGCTGTTCTTCTCTTCCTTTCATGTGTGTTACAGGTTGGGGAGAGCTACTGAGAACACTGCTGAGTAAAAGTATGAAGAAGTAATCAGAAGAGGAGTGTGATTATTTTCTGAGCGTGGTAAGTGCAGGATGAAGTTGATTTAAAATAGCTTGTCTTGACTAGATCGTCCTTGTAAATTATCAACCTCGTTACGCAGGAAACTGGACTATTTCTGACTAAGAAAGACTTCACTACGAAGAGAACTACAGATGACATGTGCATAACAAGTTGTCAAGACCTCAGCAGCTGAGGAGACAGATAAGAGGCTGGATAACTTTTTTCCCSAAGGTTGCTGGTTCCAATCCAGGTGTTGGCATAGCTGACTCTCCCAAGTGTAGACCAGCATGTATTCCTGATGAGATGTCATTTGCCTCTGTTAAATGATATGATGGTTTCACTCCAGTCTCTAGATGACCTCTCAAACATGGAATAGAGGCTTTTTCTGTGGCAGTCAGCACAGAAAATGGTAGCTGGGACAATCAGTGACTTTCAGGCATTGTACAGTTCCCACAAGTCAGCATAGCAGCTGAGACAAGTTGCCAGTACCATTTCCAAGTACTTTGGAAAGGGATGCTTATTTATTTGAAACCTTCTACAAGTCCTGAAGAAGAAAAAAGGGAGGAAAGTTAGAGAGGTAGCAGGTGCTTATAGCAATAGCAAAGAGGTCATTCTGCTGTAACAAGGATTTGGGTACAGTTGGTTCTTCCGGCTGACACTAGGCAAAGGAAGGATGTGCTTGCAGCTGATGGCCCTTTCTCCTGCTGAACTACCTCCTATGAGTTAATCCTAAGAGTTCTTACCAACATCCTTGTTTTCACTCTAACATTTGCTCAGACAAGAAGGAAAAATGTGATAAACAGCATAAAAACTGTTCAAAGTATACAAGAGCGTTTCATGCTAGCAGGAGATCAAGCTAACTTTTCCTTTCTCTAACAGCTTTCTGGAAGACATCCAGCAGCCTTTTATTCCAGCAATTACATATCTGCACTTTCAGGCATTTGTATTCTAATAGTTCTTTAGCTTTTTTTTTTTTTTGGTTAAACTAATGATATTGCTGGATATATATTTAATTGACCCTTCAGGGCATTAAGCTAACTGTCTGAACATTTAGGAAAAGCAGCCAAGTCTGATATTGTGTCATAAAATAAGGGAGCTTGCCAGAGCCTGGACATAGAAGCCTTGTGCATGGGAGCTTGACCAAAGCACAAGCTGAAATCTGATAGCTGGAGAAATACCCTGTAGTTAACGGGCATGTAAACCAAGGAACCACTGCGAGGTGAAGTATCAGGTACTATTACACTCTGCTGCATGAGGACATCTTTTTGGTTCAAAGACCTATTTATACTAGAGCCCTTTACCAGGCCTGAGCTGAGTTTATAAATGCAGACCCTCTCTACGTATAAGGAGGCCTTTATTTTCTTGTACTGAAACGGAGKTTCAGCTGTGACCTTTGCTGGCCCCAGCTCCCACCTCTTCCCAAGGCTCTCCACAAGCAACTAAGTGACTGTTTGAAGTTGGGGAGACCAGCAACAAGGGGAATTTGTATTTGGTTCCACTGAGGCTTAATGAGACCCTTATTATCGTTTGTCACTGCCTCTACTGATGCTGGAGCTCAGGAAGGTTTTTAAACAGATCAAGGCACGTTTTAAACTCTTACCTCAAGGCAAATTGGCCACTTTGTCTGATCACAGCCTCTGTGGTGATATAAAGATCCATCTGTGAGATTGCACAGACAGCTCTTGTAAAAGCCCTACTGACCTTTGTACTGCTTCAAATGTTATGTACTTAGTATTAGTCAATAGCTTCTCAGCTGCTAGAGTTTTCTTAGGGCTCTGTGTGTGTGTCTCTCTTAATCATAAGGGCAATATGCATTCTTTGAAACAGCTAAGTAGCTTTTAGCAAGATATTGGAAAGGTGAGGTGGTAATAATAGCTGCRGAGTGGCTGTCCTTGTTAGCCAAAGTGCTATTGAAAGGATCTTGGCATTTGACGCTGTACAACTGCTCTGAGGGCTTAGAAACCTTGAGGTGCTAAGTCTGCAGTAAAACTGTACAAATAAGTGATTTGCAGTTTACTGGCTATGCTAAAAAAAATCCAAGCCAGGAAAACAAACAACTTAAATTCAGAAAACTTTTTAAAAAAATTGAAAGCTAACAAATATTTTTGTATAATTTTCAAGATTATTTTTATCTTTCTCAAACAAGAAAGCAGTTTAGATACATTGTATAACAAAGTTGGTTTGAAATAAAAAGCAAAATAATGGTTTTGAAAAGTCAGTTCACAATTATAGGAGCTAAGACTATTGGGTATTTATAGTTGCATAATAATAAAAACAATAGCATGTGCTTGTATATCATTTCTCATCTCCCAGTGGAGGGATCAGTATTTGCTGGGATTTTGTTTAATAACACTAAAAAATGTTCTGGTCATGGTACATTGCTTTGGGAGAAATGGTTTCRATTTTCCATTGTAAATTCTTTTTCACTCAGATGTGTTTAAAACTCCATAGTACACTAAGGTTGCATGTTTTTGCAGAGCTAGGCACGTCACTTGATTTTGTATACTCCACCAACTACCGTATTCTATAACTTGTGGTGCTTAAGTAAGGTTTTAAACCACATATTCAAAACATAGGATCTAGGAGCCTATATTTTGAATACAATTAAGTCTCCAAGTCATTCAGAAGCTTTGAATTTTTTTCCAACACATCTGTTTACAGGAGGGAAAATAAAATTGTGAAATAATCTTTGCACATCAACAACTGAAATAAAAGAATAAACATTCAAATTGTGTGAAATACCAAAAACCATTTGTGGAGGCACTGTGGATTAGCAAGATAGTAGGGAATAGCTCAGATACACATCTGCTGTGTATTTTGATATCTTTTCTTGATACTTCAATTCCCTTTTTGCCAATAATTTCCCACATTTGTAAAATGCTTTGAGCTTTAGGTAAAAGTATATGAAGTAGGGCAACAATATCTTGTTATCATTACCAACAGTGTTACTGCAAGTGACACGTACTTTTGCTGTTTCAGAAACTAAACACCCTGTGTCGCCTGCCTTCATTGAGTCACTGCTTCCTCCTGGAAAGACTTTGCTGTGAGGACAGTTAAATACCAGCTGAAGCTTGTGCACTGCAGGCATACCACAAATTTTATCTTCCTGTAGATGTTGGTATTGAGCTACCCTTCAGTGTAAAGTGCATGCGCTAACGTATATAAAAACAACGGGGCAGCTGCTTTCTGTTCTTAGCCCGAGTTCTTTTTAAAAACTGCTGTAGCATTTTAAGGTTGTAAATGAAAGCAAATCGCAGTCCAAGCTGCTGCTTTTTGAAGCTCAATCTCCAGCTTGTTGCTATGGGTTTTTTTCTCATGAGAGGGCTCCCATTACAGTAGGACATCTGTCCAGCTAGAGAGTCCTGGTGCCCCTGACAGCCTGAAACRTTTTGGGGTTTGGACCTTTACAGATGGGGTGAATTAAAACTGGTTTGTGGATCAAAAGGAGTTCCCGTGTTGTCCTGTGATCTCAGTGACCCTTGGCTGGGATCTTACATCCTCAGGAAGGGGCACCACCATCGCTGTCATTTGGTGGAATCATCTATTTGATTTGTACCAAGAAGCCTGATTTCAAAAGCAAAACAGCACATAAAGAAGGGAGCAAATKGATATAAAACATTCACACCTTATTTTTATTTTTTTTTAAACAAACTCTTTCTTCCATCTGCCTGTGGTCTAAGCAGTGTTGTGTATCTGTACCACAGGGCACAACAGCACAGCAGCTGTTGTCATCAGGAAGCAATTTCCCCTCTAGCTATGAGGGCAAGGCCCCCCTCAGCCCTCCTGGGGTGATGAGCAGTGAAGGAGAAGAGTGAATAGTTCCTTCTTTCCCAAACAGGCCTAATGAATGCTCTGTTATATACAAAATATATAAAAATAAAATATAAAAATATATTTAAAATATATAAAGGTAATACATACATAAAATAGCCAAAGCTGCTGTGCTTAGTGGGCATAGGTTTACTTATGTAAGGCTATAGTGGGCTAGGTTTTCAAAGGTGTATAAGTGTTGGAAGGTGTGGGATTTGTATGAACTTGTAAGTAGATTTGGTTCCTAACTTCCATTGCCTGCCTTAGGAGATTTTGAAAATCTTGACAGGCATCTGTTGCAGCTTTCAGCCAGCTAAATAGCTTTGAAAACCATGTCTCTGATGTCTGGAAAAGGCTGAGGGTACGTGGAGGACTAGCAGTGCACTGTAGCCTCCACCTTTTTCTCCAACAGGGTGGCCAGCTCGGTGGGGTGGGCAGGCTGCTGTCCTGAGGAGCGGCTTTTTGTGCACTACTCCCACCACGTAGGCTGAGCACTCCTTCTAACTTATCTTGTATCAGCCCCTTCATGAGACAAATCTGGCATGAGAAATCAGAATTGATGAGAAGACCAGCTTATTAGTTTCATCCTGAAAGCCTCCTGCTAAGGGACAGACGTGCTGGCCTTTCTCATGGGCTGTTGCTCTCCCGCTGGCAGGGTGTTTGCAGTTTTTGCTGGGGAATAGCTGGCTTTTCAGTGTGAATGAGAACAACAGATTTAGGCCTTACATTTTTCCTCAGTCCTATCTCAAGCTATACTTCAGCCGAGTTAATAGCCCTCTGCCTAACGAGGGTGGTAAGGACTTCAGGGCTTGGTCTATAGTTAGGTCCGCTGTAGATCAGAGGCTGTCAGAGCTGATGGTTTTGTTCCCCCACAGTGGCTGATAGGAGAAGACAGTCCAGGGTGTTGTAGTCTATATAGTATGGGAGAAGCTGCTTTGCCAGGGTTGGTGCTCTGCTGTCTCAAGGAGAGGTGGCAGAAAACCCCCTTATTTCCCTCCATATTTGCATGATTTTCCTGTCAATCTCTGTTTTATTTTTCCAAGTATATGGGTGTCCCATCAAGTAGCAGGCAGCGAATACATGAAAGTCTCTCAAGTTATCAGAAACYTGGAGGAGTTAGGCTGGGTAATGGGGACAGGGAAAAGACATTTGCTTTTCAGTGAGGAGTGATGTCATGGTTCGTCCTGATGGTGTCTGGGTCCTCGGATGCAGTGGGACCTGCTGCAGCTGCTACAGGGSAACATGTCTTCTCAAGGCATGGTGCTGCTGTTCAAGTATAACACCTCCCCCCTGCTCTGGGGCTCTGCACAYGGGTGGTCATCTGCCCTGGCATACAGGTGCTGCAGTGGGGCAGGCACTGATGCTGCTCTGCAAAGGCAGGGGAGAGCTACCCTGCAGGGAGGCAGCGAGGGGGAGAAGAGGCTAACTCAGGGTCCTGCACTCAGAGCTGACTTGACAGATGGATCTGGGCTTTTTCCATGAAAAGGTATTGAGATCTCTGCAGCTCGGGGGTGGTGTTGGAATGCCTTCTCATTAGGTTTGCAGCTGGTAACGGAGGATGGTAACATGTGAGAGTGCAGGTCCATTTCCCCTTTGCAGTGCAGCTCCTGGCAAGGGAATCTCTAAASTCCTGGCTAAAACAGGATTTTGTTTAACAATCAAAAAGCCTCAGCAGTAGGTTTATGGGTACTTTCAACAGTAACTAATGAGCACATAGGTGGCTAAGGTGAACTCTGATGCCCCAGCTAAAAATCTGAATGAGAGCTGAAATAGCCATTAAGTTATTCTTTTATTTCTGTTCATGGTGATACAACAAATATATCTGGAGTTCTTCCAGTGTATTTGCGATTCAGGATCATTCATTGGATTTCTTCGAGTGATTGACTTTGCAAATCTTTGCAAGTTCAGAATAGCACAGTTGCACATCACAATTCATGCTGTGATAGTTAATGGATATAAGACTCTGATCCTACTGAGTATGAAATCCTGGCATTAGTGAAACCAAACAGGAGTTTTGACATTAATTTAATCGAGACTAGGATTGAATCCTGATGCAGTCCTACTGAAGCTTCTTTACACTCTTGTATTCATGGCAGAAATGAAGTTCAAATATGTATGTTGACTGGGTAATACATGCAGCCAGATCTGTTTGAAAAAGAAATCAAACATCTGCACTGCATCGGTTGACTAATGAATTTTAAGAACTTGCACATAAGTCAGTAAATTGGAAGATTAAGCCTCTTTCCCTACTAACAGATCACTGCAGGCGTTTTCACTGAACTGCACATTGCTGACAAGGTTTGGCAGATGGCGAATGATTTTGCTCTTCATGAATATTTTTCAATGGCTGATTGACAGCTGACAGGCACTTTTTCTTTAGACAACAATAAGACAATTTTCCCTGTTGTTGTATTTATGGAGGCATTGCTCTCCTCATTTCCAAATGTGACACAGGTTTTCAAGGTCTGGACCCTCCCCAAAAGCACAGTACGGGAAGCTCAGACTCACACAATTACTTGTGGGACTTTGAGGGCTGGGACACCTAGCTCGGCATCCTGGACTTGTGGTTACTGGGAATTGCCGCAACACGAATAGCAATGAAAATGCAGGTAACTGTTGGCAGTTTTCATATTTACGCAGACCAAGACTAATGCAATTGGGCTTTGCACCAGGAGATGKCAGGGTCGTGCTGTTCATGCAGCCTTTCGCAGCACTAGTTACTGATCCCATGCCTTGCTAGGATGCGATTTTAAAGCTCTCCCASGCGCTACTATATCTTGTTTAAAGGCTATCAAGCCTGTGACTGGCATTCGTGGAAAATATACTGTATGTGCTCAGTAGCTTATTTAAAGAACTACCACTCTTGACTTGAGGCTGATCTGAGTTAAATCCCCCAGATTCAACCAACCTCAAGCTTTATGAAAGTGCAGACGAAGGACAGAAATTTCAATTTAGGCTTTCTTTTCTTCTGTTCCGCTACTTGTTCTTCAGATGCCCAGAAAACTCTGCAATAGGTGATGCCAACCYAACTCTTTTAGCTGACCTTTTATTTCCCCTCCTCCCTCTCTGCAAGTTTTCTTTTATTAAGTGTACTCTGAAAGTGAGTTTGKTTTTTTTTTTATTTTATTTTTTTTCCTGTTGTGCTCATCTTCAGCACAGTTCACTCAGTCTTTCAAGCTCTGAAAGACAGAGGGATGATAGATCCATGCATGGCACAGAGAGGGAATTCTTAACCTGTTCTACGTACTAAGCCCACAGTCTCATTCAGTGGTCACAAAATCATACAGATAAAGAAAATGTCACTGCCTGTTGCCATAAAGGGACAAGCCCACTTTGTTTGCCTCAAGGAAAAAAAAMCAAGGCAATTTGTGCTGACATCTTGGTAAATAATAGCTTTCCACTGCTAAATTTTATAGCCCTACCCAAGAAATGAGTTATGTACTGCAGTGACTTCCCAACCACAAACTAAGTGTGAGGTTTGCGGTAGGGGATTTTTGGACCTATTTTGGGTAATGGCTGAAGCCATGCAAGCTACCTGGAAATCTGGATTTTTGCTATTCTGTTATGTATTCCTGAGGGGGATTGCCACAAAAATGGAATTGTATTTTGAAGTAGATCTTTAGTCATAGTAATAACAATGTCAGTGATTAACTGATCYGATAGGAAGCCTGTGCCTGATCCATGACAGTCACTGGAAATGAGGTATCTTTCAGTCAATGGCAACTTGCTGCTTTAAGTCTGGGAGACCACAGCCTCTGCCACCTCTGTGGACAGTACCCATGCCAGCAYGAGTGCCTGCAGAGCCCATCCATCCTTCAGTGCTAACTCATTCTTGCCTGCCTCCAGTTGTGTCCGTGTGGTGTTTTGGCATGAGAAAATTCAGGTTCACCAGCTAACCCATCCCACCACCAGCCCAGCTCCTGCTGCGGTACGTGCTCTCACTGCCTGCACTGTGCCAGACAGCTCATGGGGAAGGATCAGCAGCATCTGTGCTGGCCCAAAATATGCCTGGGCATTGCTTGGAGAGAGCCAAAACCATGCCAGAAACTAGGCTGACTCTTCTATGTTACAGAAGGCCAGAGCCAGTGCGTGGACCCGTGCTCGGGGAGTGCTGTGCAGCACGAGGTGGGAAAGTGCTGTGTGTCTGGGGCTTATGGCCTGGAAGGACACTGCGAGTCTGCAACATCTGCTGGGTGTTGTGTTGAGGACTGGGGGAGATTTGGCTAGAGGCTGCTGTGACCCCATCATTCCAGTCCTGCTTGGAAGGGTGCAGTGTCAAACTGAGCCAGTCGCTCCTGCGTGCAGGAGAGCCAGCCGGGCTTGTGCCAGACGTGACCCCTTGCCAAACCCACCGTGTAGGCAGGGCAGCTGGCCATAGGGCTTGGAGCAGATGATGAGCTCGGGCAGATGTAGTCTGAGGACTTTGGTTCTTCTTGGACTCAGGTCCTCAGCTAACAAATGTGCCTTCCGTGCAAGCAGTGGGACAGGGTGAATGGCAGAGCTGCATGGAGAGGGGAGCATCCTTAAATTTTTCTGCAGTTCCCTCCCCTGCTCTGGCTCTGTGGCTGGGGCAGGTTTCCTCCCCTCTTCCTCCTCCTTGGTGCCGGAGGGCTTTAATGGTGATGGCTGTCTCATAGTTTGGCTGTACAGCAGCTGAGTGGACAACATAACACTGTCAGGACATGAAAAATGAGTAGGCARCATTAAGTCTCTCTTTGTCAAGAGCCCTGGGTTGTTATTACAGTATACACTCTGACTCTGGCACGGTTCATCGGGYGCAAGCAGGACTTTAGTCCTGAGCAGCACGCATGATTTACAGCTGTCACCTTTATATATCCAGAGCCTCAGTACCCAGAGCTGCTCCAAGCCACGCTGTGTCACGACAGCCGTGATTGTGTCAGATTAAACAGAGGGCATGGCTGAACTGCTCTGCAGTATGACAGAGACYAGGGAAAGAGATCTGTGTCAATGTCAAAAGCAAATGGGTTCCCTAGCTTGAAGACTGTTTTGAAACAACTGGCCCAGCGAGGTTTAGTCTGATACGACCACAGGCATTGCCCCTCTGCCGTCATTGGCTCAAGGAAGCCAATTCACAGCATGGGAAAAAAAAATTATTTTCAAGCAAATTTTCCCATCTCAAAGATCCGCTCCGAAAGCTCCCATGTAAAA
This sequence comes from Oceanodroma leucorhoa, assembly GCA_030449065.1. Lineage (NCBI taxonomy): Eukaryota > Metazoa > Chordata > Aves > Procellariiformes > Oceanodroma > Oceanodroma leucorhoa. Next base: position 8,259,304 of record JASVER010000016.1, read on the forward strand.
TAGTGCTTTGGTACCATAGGACTCAGACAAACTGGCCGTCGTTATGACCATCTTGCTTCCGAGTTACCRTCTGAGATGTTTTGAAAAACCCATATTTCACTGCTTTTTGTACCCAGACCACTTCAGGAAGGGGACAAGGTTGGTGTCCATTGCTTGARCTATTTGTGCTGACACACAAAGAAGAGGACCGTATTCCACACCAGGCCTGGAAGTCAGTTCATTAACATTATCTCTGACTTTTTTTCTCAGCTGCCATTTCTTTTGTGCTGGTGTAGATCCCTTTTTGTCAGCTTGTTCCCATCTAATTCAGAGGACCAGCTGGTCTCTGTGCTTCTGAAAAGGGCCTTGCAGTGTTCTCCAGTAATTGCTCAGCACACCCTTGCATACAGCTTGGGGAAGGCGTTGYTCCGGTCATTGGTAAGACACATTTGTGTTTTTTACAAACTGGGAGAAGTTTCAGAGAGTCTGCAGTATGCAGAGATAGCCCGCTTTTATTTGRTTGCCTGATCATTTTATAAATGCTTTCAGTCGAATGAATAGGAGGAGGAAGTCTTTGCATGTGGAGGTTTGAATGGGCAAAGGTAGCTAAACAGGGAACCKCACTCTTCATCTATTGGGTGCATTCAGCAGCCGCCACTTCGGCAGCCCAGGGGAGTTCACAGCAGGTGGTTTATCGGTGCAGGCTCACCTGGCAATGCASGGGGTCAGGCACGGCTCGTGGCAGTCCATGCGTGAGAAGGAGTGTTATAGAAGTACCCTGTAGACTTGCTTAAGCATCATAACGTTATTTTTTCAAGCAACTTCTCAAGTCTTTTAAGTTTGTTTTCTCCTCYTAAAGTTTTATATTTTCATTTTTTTCCCTGAGATTTTTAAGGCTAGGAGTGCACTGTCTCATGTAACTGTATGAAACCTGGAGTGACTGTTCTAGGGAAAATATCACATGAGCTGGCTACACTCCCTATGTAGAATATAGATATGGGTCAGAAAGGCCAGGTCAGCTTGGGGACTGGCAGTGCCAAGCACCAGGGCACAGAGAAAAACAGCATTGTGAGCACTACACAGCATCCCTTTGGTAAGGGACTAGCAGTGGTGGGTCAGTTAGTGGCATTAGGAGGAAAAGCACCCTGTCACAGGTCTATAAGCCAACGTTCAAGTGCTTCCTAAATCTTACAGGGTTTAAAACTGCATTTTCTACCTCACAGGAGAAAATCCAGGCAAACAGTTTTTGGAGGAATTTCAGATAAGGACTGTCCCTTTGCCCCCATTGAAGCTGTTGGACACCAAATACTTAAAAAAGTCCAGACCTAATTCTCTTCCAAAACACAAAGTTTATGCCAAGCCCTTTTCCTTTGAATTTCTGGTGACTAACCTAAGCAGCTCCTTGGCATGCTGGCTGCTGAGAGTTGAATTAGGTGCTTGCACTGTCCGTGAGTCTAAACCCGAGACTTGCCACCCGGTTTCCTTCGTGCATCTCACCCTACGTATTACCCCCAGCCATTGCCAGGCTATCTCCAGAGCTGCCGCCAGCGGGGTGTTTGTTCGGAGCCTGCTCCCTCACTCCTCGAGCCTGGGGATCAGGATTGAGCTGGGGAGGAAAAAGGCGAGTGTGTTCAAGAAGCGATTTCAGCACTGTCGGGTTCAGGTTTTGCTTTCCTTTTGGAAGCCGGCCAGGACGTTTGAAGTCCCCTGCATGCGTGGATGAAGCCCTGGCCTTGGGCTGCTTGCCGGCTGATTGCACTGGACCTGCAGACCCTGGGGAGCTCGGGGAGCGGGGACACTGCATGCCAATGAGCCACGGGGGGACCAGGGCTGTGAGCCCGGCACGGGGCATGTCGGCAGGGGGCTGAGCCAGTGTTCCCCGGTGGGGCTCTGCCAGCGTGGGACCGTCTCCACGAAACCTCTCTGCTTCGGTGTCTTTGCTGGCATTCTGGTAAAGCAAAAAGAGATAATTTTGGACTACATCTGTAAGCTGCTAAAATGCTTCTGGCTGCACAAGGGAATTTTAGTGCTAATATGGCAATATTTCACTTCTAGAGGCTCCTCTYTCATAAATACCTGTCCTTCATGTCCTCCTTGGCTATTTTCCTCCGTTCTCCACTGCAGCTAAAACATCATTTACTTTTGAAGGATTAGGAGCTGCCAATTCCAAGCAATGTCTGGAAAAAATTACTTCAACAGCGAAAGATCCTCTAACAGAGATGCTGGAAACACTACCTCCCAGCAACCTCAGAAACAACTCGACATAGCAGAGGAGCCCACAGGGCAGCCTACARGCAAAATGTAACCCATAATGTCCTGAAGCGTGGCCCAGGGCTGCCTTCCTACTGACTGGAGTCTGGGAACGCAGGTCTGGTGGTGCTTCAGGGTTTCCATGGCAGGTGGTGGTAAGCGAGACTATCTGCTTGCTGGGAAGACAGAAGATAACTGTGTACAGGATAGTTACTCTTCCCAGAAAAGCAGAGGCAGCCATCAGGAAATGACAGAGGATTGGAAAGGAGAAACAACAAAGTCAGACTGGGAAAGGTGATGTGAAGTCCCATGCAAGTAGAGAAGAGAAAACACATGCTTTAGTGCTATCTTGGATCAGGTCCAAGAAGTCTTACAAACATGCAGCTAAAGTAGAATAGTCAAGATCTGTTCTGCTTTAATTTTGGTATATCATGTTTAAATTAGTGTGCTAGCTTGCATCAAGTACATGCTTTGTAATTAAATTTCGAAACGACATTTTCTTTTCTGAGTAAGATATTTTAAAAATGAATTGGTTATACTTCAGAAATCTAACTTTGTTGACAAAGATGGTTTCTGTTAATGAAAGACTAAACTGGATGCATTAAGAATGAAAGGAATATAAACCATATGCTGTTATGTTTGATGCACTAAAAATGGTTCTTCTCTCTACAAGATTCCCTGGGGCTGTTTTCAGACTGGAGGTAATGTATGTATTTCATTTTGTGGTTTAGCACTAGATAACCCAATTAGGTACAAGTTGGAAGAATTGAATGTTCTTGGTCCACTTGGAAGATTCTTTCTGCTGAAAAACTGAGGGGACTAATTCTGAATGTTTCATTCTTCACAAGTCAAACCCTAAAACTAGAACAGTTGCTTTTCAAGGTTGAGACTTGCTCTGTCTTGCTGCTTTTCTGTATTTTTACTGAARTTTAAAGAATGTATCAAGCCTAGAGTGCACCCTTTCTGAATAAAGAACATCTTGTATTTTACACTGTAGGCTTCGGTATTCTTTTCACAGAAGGCTGCAAAGCACTCTTTGGAAGGAGAGTTTCTATCGCTTTCAGCAGTTGCCTATTTACAAGAAGTTGAAGACATTCAACAAACTGCATGAACATGTCTCTCATAAACAATTTTAATTCTTTCATTTTAGGAACTTTGAATTTAACAACAAATGTTGGCCTTGGCTTCAAGAACCACCATCCTTTGAAAGCTAGATTATCAGATGCAGGGACTACATATGGTTACAATAAAAAGAAACATTCACAAAGATTATTGTAAGTAAAAGCATACCATTCAGATTGATGTTATTCTTATTCTGGTTGTGCCGCTGATATTTATGAGAGTTTGGACAATGATGGCTAGTTGTGAATATGTTTATGAATCCCAAAGAGATCTTGTATTTTGGTAGGAAAAAATGTCTTTATACTGTTTGTATTCCAAGTGCATTATATATCCCCCAGCTCTAGAAAGGCTTTGAGCAATTGCCCTGGGAAGATTGCTGTCTTCAGTATAATATCTTCTTGACTGACTCTGTTAAAATCAACATTGTGTTTCTTGTAAAGCTTATAATAAGTGCAATCCTGTTTCTGTTTGAGATAGTGGGAGTATTTTCATCAACTTAAATGAGAATTTTTATGTATATTTGTTTAACCCTCRTTAGGGTTAAACCACAACAATGTTAATGGAACAAATGAATTCACTTTGGCACAGATAACTGCCATGTCCCCTTCCTCCCAGTGAAGTACCTTATTTAGCTTCTCAGCATACAAGCTGTCCTGGTGAGGTCTGCACGCTCAGTCTTGCATGTCTCTAAAGAATGGTGGGACATTAAATGGGGAAAGGAATAAGCTCACCCATATGAGAAAGCATGCCTATATGAAAAGTTGGTAATGTTTGTTGCCCAGAGCTGGAATGAAGAAAGCTCTGTTTACCTGCAATTGTACCACTGCCTTTGGATGAATCCCTTCTGCTTTAACAAACACTGCTTGGGAGACAAAAAAGTTTGCATGGTTCCAGGCAGTCACAAATATCCTTGCTTATCCAGACCTATCCTACCTTCATTTTCTAGCATATCTGATGCATCTGTAGAGAGATTATAGTGTATTGATAGGGACATCTTGAGTCTTGGGTGCTCTGAAATTAACTTTGAAATCCTTGCTGTTGTGTTTGTCTGCTAGCCTTTTGCTGCTGATGTACTTGATGGTATTTGGGATTTGTGTTATTGTGCGATATTTTTCACTCTTCTGATTTGTAGATCACTGGTTGTATCTGCAACAGGGACTTAGGCCCATCACATGGACATGAGTATTGGTTTCTGATGACTCCCCCAGGCAACTGCAAGCTTCTTTAGGGAGGTGTCTGTGTCGATTTCTGTGGGAAACTGGGGCACAAGGACTGCTGGAGAAGACCTCTTGTACATTAGTCTTTTGTCTGCACTTTAAAGTGAGGTGTATAACAATGACTTCTGTTCTCATTGCTCTTTGTTGAAGACTTGATCTCCCTTTTCTGACTCAGTGTGAACAGCATCTTCGCTGGGAAGTTTTTGGCTTCTCTGCTAATCTTTCCAATATATTCTTTAGTGCTGCAGTTTAGTGTTGCCAGCTCAGGTTTCAGGCTCTTGGGTTCCTTTGTGAATCAGGGTACCTGTTTGTACCATCACCTCATCAATGTCTTTAATCTTCTGGAATGAATTTAATATGAAGGCACACTGTACAAGTGGAGTGTGCCTTTTGTATTCCTTAAGAAACAAAACAAAAGCTCAGTAACATCAAATAAGTAGAGCTTGTGTTGCTCCTGCTGTGGTGTCCACACATCCACTTTCTAAGCTGATTTGGCCTATACTAAGTAGAAGTGCAATGACTGCCAACATCTGCACATATTATACTTAGTACACCTACCAAAGTCTTTGTGAAATTTTACAAAAAGGATAGAATACTTTTCTTCTGTCCTTCCCTGCTTTCTTACTTTCTCTCTTTTGGCAATGACAYGTATCTAAGGAACGTTACCCCAAAGCTTGTTGTGGGAGCAAAGTATGCTCTTCATAGAAGTGAGCTAAGATCTGAGCTTAAGTCTTAAGTTTCCAAATATGGAAGAGAAAACCTTTTTGTCAACTAGAAGAAGTGTTGCACTCCATCACTGACATGATGCCAACAGCTGAACAAGGTACTGACACCTGCCCCCATCTGTGTATATGTATGTGTACACCATGTATGTTTATATCCATGCATTGGTGTATTCGTACACCACAAAGGCATTTCTCTTCTGGAGCCTGCAGTAAACCCAGCAGACGTTGTTTTTAGAAAGAAATGGACCTTTTCATTTTCCCCTCACAACCACCTTCGCAAAGATGTTTTCTTAAAAGCTGCAGTCATGAAGACACGTTTCTGCTGAACAGGCAAATACATTAAACATTATCCACTGTTTTAAAATATATTATTTTTATTGAGAGCCCTGCTCTGTTACATTTATGAGCCCAGAAGAAAGTATCTGTGTATGCAAAGACATTTTCAGAGCAATTAACCTATCTAAGTAAAATCAGAAGTAAGCAAGTTGTCGTAAGAAAGTGCCTTTGTTCAGCTGAGGAATTGAGTTACGTGGTATATGTTTGGTGGTGATATTCCCAGCTCCCAAAATACACAGTGCAACAGGCATCCCTCCAACTACCAGCAACTTATAGATTGATTAGTACTTGAGTTTTCAGTCATTTTCTAGTTGTTTTGAACGCAGAACAGCAACTGGAAAGAAAGGGAGCATTTTGTCATTTGGCAGGCCTCCCGACAGCACTAGCAAGTGGCCATACGTTTTCAGCCTAAACTAGTCTTCAGGTGCTAGCAGTCAAGGTAATGTTCATACAGGATTTTCTGAATAATGAAGCTACTAATAGTGACATTTTGTATCACCCAGAGCCAACATAAGATAATTGTACAACTGAGGAAAAATATCAAGCAGCCTTACCCTTGAAATTATTTATTTCTATTTCAGTACAGCTGATCCTAATCTAATTAAATAATAAATGAGATGTCTCAAATGGTGAATCTGATTAGATTTTTATTAAAGGGGAGAACGCCTGTTCCCTTTTGGCAGCATCAGTCTCTGGGGTTAAATAAACTTCTGAATCACATGATGATGATTTAACTTTGATGCATTGATGCATAGACGACAATATAGTTCCTTTCATATAATTAGCATCTTTTAATGGAAGGTGCAGAACTACTTATGCTTTCCTGGCTGAATTTTTCTGCTTTAAAAGTTAACTGCTTTCCCTGCTTCAGTAATTGTGTTTTGTTGTGTTTTGGTGTTTTTAGCTGCAGGGGCTTATAACAGAAAATAAAACATAATAAATGATGGTTTTGAATTGAACAAATGAAACAACTCCTTCACTGACATTCACCTGTATTCTGGTATCCAGACTAACTATCAGACTAACCTCTGTCAAAGGAGGAAGTCATATATTCCATTATAATTTCTAGCAGAAAATTCTAATAATGTTCCTAGGATGTCATATTTTGGAGTGGTTGAAAAAAATGTGCTTGCACGGGGAAAGTAAAAAAAATTTCTATATCTTTCTACATTTATATCTTTCTATACTTTTACATCTTTCTTATCTTTTTATATCTTCCTACTTTTTTCCAGATGTAAGGAATTTTTATTTAAGACTTTTTATTGAAGATCAGTTTCTGCTCTGTTTTATTTCCCGCTATAGACCTAAGCTAGAAACAGAATTTAGCCTTCAAATTGCTACCATTTGAAAGGCCAGAATCTATAGTTACAGGTACATTTTGGGTCCACCTTCCCTCTTTACAAGGAACTCCCATCAGCGATGTCTTTCATGGCCCCTGCCGCAGCCCTGTTTGGGGAGCTGGTATGATGCTTGAGGCAATTCGCAACACAGCCCAGTCCTCCCACCGCGGCTGTGGCACCGCTGTTGTTCTACCACCCCCAGATCATTAATGATGCCCTGGACAAGTGGAGCAAGTTGTTTGCTTAGTTAGTCATAGATGAATCTATAAATATTCCTCTGACGTATGTTTGGTTTAACTACAGATTCTAAATTGCTTTTCCTTTGCATGGGTATGATTAGCTTAGGAAACAACAAGGGTTGGTCTAAAAGTATATATAGGAAAATACTGCCATACAGAAGTGGCAAGGTGAAGAACACATTTTTTTAAACAGAACTTGTGAATCTTCTCAAGCCCAATGACTTTCCATTCTCATGAGCTTCGAATAGAACAAAACAACACTATCCAAATCATTACCTCAGCCATTCTCTTTTTTTGTCCCCAGCTAAAAACATAGCTCTTGATTTGAAATGTATTAATACGTATGTGTAAGGATGGACTTGGGATTATAAACATTCAGGTATTAACCATTTAACTATATCGCTTTTTCTTGCCAATGCCCTTTGAGCTTGCTCTTTGAAATTCAAAGGATCTGACAAATGTGAGCATTGCGGGTCCATTTCTGGAAACACTGTCTCTGACATATGTGCACTTGTACACTTTTTATTTTAACACAACGTAGGAAGATGAAAGCAAGGGTAACGGTAGATAAAGCACCTTTTCTTCTTCAGCTGTAAACTATACAGTTTCATAACAGTTGTTTCTTAATATTGCAGAAACTCCATGGTGGCATGTTACAAATCTCACAGAGAAGCAGACGCCTCACATAGCAAACAAAAAGCACTGGGTGCTGAGGCAGGGGAGTTGGGTTCCTGTGCAGCATACCTGGTAATGCCCTCGCTCTCAAGTRGGGAGTAAGGGTCTTTTACAAAGTCAGCAGCTGTATCCCTAGGTAGCAGCATTTCTGCTCTTAACAAATCTCTTAATGGATTAGCAATTACCCAGTAGTTGCATGTTGCGGTGGTGTGAACCTGTTTAATGTTTCTTCCCAGAATCACTCATGAGCACAGCTGGAAGGGACAGGGGCTCTTGGGGGCAGAAGACCTCCAAGCAGCAATCCTTATCTACCAAGATACGTGGAAGGCAGCATCCTTCTCTGAGGTACCAGGGAAGAACAGCTGATACGTGACTGAGGGACAGTCCATGGATCTGGGATGCTGAGAAGTGAGAAAGGAGCAGACTAGCGAGCTCCTTCTTTGGGATGAGATGGAGGGGTAAGATAGATAGAATTACTGAAGGTGTTACTGGGTTATTATTTTTATGATCTCCAGTGGCAGATAATCAGGGTTAGAGGTGAAAAGCTCAGTGAGCAATTAGCTGTCTCCTGAGATAATCTGTCTCTAGTCCTCCTGAGTTTTGCAGTTCTTAAGAGCTATAACCTTTTGGCCCAATGTCCTGGTTTCAGCTGGGATAGAGTTAATTTTCTTCCTAGTAGCTGGTACAGTGCTATGTTTTGGATTTAGTATGAGAATGTTGATAACACACTGATGTTTTAGTTGTTGCTAAGTAGTGCTTACACTAGACAAGGACTTTTCAGCTTCCCATGCTCTGCCAGGTGCACAAGAAGCTGGGAGGGAGCACAGCCAAGACAGCTGACCCAAACTGGCCAAAGGGATATTCCATACCATATGACATCATGCTCAGTGTATAAACTGGGGGGAGTTGGCTGGGGAGCAGCGATTGCTGCTTGGGGACTGGCTGGGTGTCAGTCAGTGGGTGGTGGGTGGCTGCATCACTTGTTTTTCCTGGGTTTTGTTCCTCTCTCTCTCTCATGGTTTTCCTTTTCATTACAATTTTTTAAAATAATAATAATAATTATTATTATTTTATTTTATTTCAATTATTAAACTGTTCTTATCTCAACCCATGAGTTTTCTTCCTTTTGCTCTTCAGATTCTCTCCCCCATCCCACCGAGGAGGGGGAGGGTGAGAGAGTGGCTGTATGGTGCTTGGTTGCTGACTGGGGTTAAACCATGACATCCAATCAGAGGAAAATTCAGGTAATGAATCTCTGTAGAAAAGCATTAGGAGAGCAAAGTCACACTACAGACCTTGACTTGCAGGATCCAAAGCAACACATTCTCAATGTCCTTACTCAAGGGGCTACATAAAAGGTCTTAATATTTTGAGCAAGTAATGCTACTCAATGACAGTTTTAAAATGAAAATCCCTTTCTGAAAACAAGTGTATGTGTAAAAGGAAGCAGAATAGGTCATGGAGAGAGTAATCCCTGAGGTTGATTAGTGAGTACAACCACAAAGCAACTTTCTCCCTCCTTTTCTAAGCCAAAAGCATTTTTACCATTTTTTGATGGCAGACTTCAGCCTGCAAAGATTTTCCATAGAAAAATAGTGATTTTTCTTTTCTTTACTCTAAACTTAACTTATACCCAGACCTACATCTGGCCTAATTTGCTTAGGTACAGAAGCTCATATCTCTTCCCTTAGTGTTTCCTTCACAGACCTCTTTCTTGCTATGCTTCCCCACCTCATAAGAAATATAGGAGGTTTTGGGACTTCTTCTATCTGTTGTTTGAGATAAGATAAGTAAACATTAAAAGATGCTTTTAGGTGACTTGACAGTGTTAAAACCTAGCAACATTTCATAAGCATTAAAAACAAACTTTTGGACAAACAGTGTAATTGTCCTCAATATGGTCCATGAATTAGCTACAAAAAAAGCTTCTTGCCATGCACATTCACAGGAATACCTCTTCATTTTTCTGCAAAAAATTCATCAAATAAGCAGCATTTGCGATGTGCTGGGGCAGCCATGACCGCTGGGATATTCTAGAGAAGCAGGGAGTGCATATTTCCCTGCTGGGACTCTCCTCCTCTTTCAGTGCAGGGAATATCCATCTTGAAGCTTCAGTAGCCAAAACTATRGCCATCTGTCTGAAAGGGTGCATGCCTTTCTTCTTGCTGCTTCTGTCCTCACTCTTCCCACTCTTCTTTCCATATTTACTTACAAACCCTTCCCTAACTTGTTTTTTGCTCTTCATGTGGCTGGCATTTATAGCCTGTCTCTATTAGTGTTAAGTATCTTTCTTTTTCAGCTTTAGCTCCTGTCCCCCTCCACTTAGTCTCTTTCTAGGACATTTTTCCCCACATCTCTTGGCAATGACGTGTCTGATGCTGCCCCAGTCTGTGAACTGGTGCTACTGATCAGTCCATGAGAGTGCACAGGGGTGAAATTTGTCGGGAGGTCAGAGTTTGCCGATGCTGTTACCCCTGGTAGAACAGAAAGCCAAATGAATTATGGTACATGATACAAACCGTAGAATATGAGTCGAAGGAATAAGGCACATAATATAGATAGAGAAGTCAGTGACTGGACGGACGCTGGAGACATCCCTTGGTATGCAACAGCACTGTGTTTACATAAAAACCTTTCAGCGCATTACTCCACCTGGAGCATTAATAGAAGGGTTTCTTATTAGTATCTGTTTTAGAGCTATGTAGTAATTGACTTTTTTGTTTGTCTGACCCGATTGAACAACAAAAAAAAAACAACAGAAAAAACCCCAGTTTGTATTTACCTGAAACAAAACATGTGTTTAGTTTTCTTGGGGAATTGAAATGGAAGCAAAAAGAAATTACCCAGGTAGGACCAACATATTTCTCTCATTCCTAAATAATACATTTTGTATAGTGTTTAGGCTTGGAGGTTAAAGGGTAAAAGGGAAAATACTTTTCCTAGCCTGTGTAAAATATTACACGTTTTTGCACTTTTGAAATGGATAGGTCAAGATAAATTGTTCAGATTTTTTTTTTTTGCTTACATTATGTATGGATATAGCTGAAACAACATTTTTCAGAAAACTATTCTCTGCAAAAAAACCCTCACCTAGCTCTTTCAGTAGAACATAACAGTATCATATCCTCCCAACTTGCTCTCCTGTTAAATCCTGACTCATGAACAGTGGCGTATCCTTCAATGTGACTGTGTACTTGAGTGGGGGCTGCAGATTTAAATCAGGCAATTTAATGTTTCCAATTATAGGAAATGTATTTGGAAGGATGCCAAAATGCTAAATAGCTTGATAAAAAAGAAAGGTTCTTTGTTTCCATTATTTCTTATTGCACTACACGCTTCCCCTGCCACCACTTAATTAGAGATGAGAACTCTGCAGGAGATCCTGTTCTTTATTAATTTATTTTAAAGTTTTTAACTGTACTTGCAACAGCAATACCAAAGCCTGAATTCAGTGGCAAACTCTGGGTAAGGAAAGACGGTCCAGAGGGTTATGTCATTAGCTTGGGACCGGAGAGGAGTGGCCTTAATTCCCGCTCCTGACAAAGCCTCCTTGTGCAATCAAATCACTTGGACCCAGATGATTAGAGGTGGTTCATTTTACTCCTGTGAAAAATCAGGCAAGTGAGGAACCTCTAGTGATCTGACGCTTCATCTCTCTCTGTGACATTTTCTGCTTTCAGAAGGGTTTGTGAGGATAGCTACCTGAAGAATTGCTCAGTGATTATTTAAGAAGTGTATGTAGAAAGAAATGTAACACATGCTTTTTTGGGCTTCATGAGCACACTTTGTTTCACTTTGTAGTAGCTTGTGGGAATGGGATTAACTTTGCACCCTGTTTGATATCCAGGTGTCAAGCAAACACCCTCCTCCTCCAGGCAGAGGGAGTGGGCCATATACTTTTCTGTAGCTCCTATGTCCTTCCTGTTATGGGAATCGATGGGAATGGTAACTGGAAGCTGAGATCGGGATTTTTAGTCCATTCAATACAATTCTAATTAAAAAAGAGGCTTCATGAGCTAATGCAGCAGAAGAGTTCGCTACTCCCCTAAGGATTATGGAGTTTAAAGGGTCACAGATTCTTGTAGCAACTAGTTGATGACATTAGGAGCTTAATGCCTGTTTGGATTTTGCCAACAAAATGTAGGTGAGATAAGAAAAAGAACCCACAGCAAAATTTACAAACCAATTAGTCAGCATTGTAACAAGTCACTTCACAAATGGAGACACCAATAGAAATGTTTATGTTGGGGATTTATCTAGCCCTTCGAGCTATCTTGTTTCTGGTTTAAAATACTTGGGTTTACTCACTGAAATATTCTGCTTGCAGCAGCATTGGGTTAAATACAATAGAACAACATGTTAAATTGTTTGTTTGTATAATGACTTGTGGGACAGGTTCTCACTCCTCACTTGGTGCAATTTGACAGGGATTATGGGAGCTCAAGAGCTGTCACTACATAATTAGTTGTCAACTAATTTGTTCTAAGGCAGGATCACTTGAAGAAAATTTTCACTAGCAATAGTTACTGAAACGTGTATTTTACTACTTGTGTTATCCCATTGCTGGCATTCACATTTTTCCTTGGAGCACATGCTAGTGAACTTTATAAATCACAGCATCCTCATTACTCTGTGGCTCTGGATGTTTATGTTGCTGCCTAGGACATCTGTGACACAGCTGTCTGTCTATCCTGCACCGCTTCGCTGCGTAACACACCGAATTCTTCTAGGAAGAAGGGTAGCCTATGTTGGCCATATAACAGCATTGCAAAGAATGGCGAGATGAAAGTTGATGGAGTTGGGTTTAGCAAACCTGGCCATACCTGCACCATGCCAACATGTTGGACTATCCCAGAGCCCACAGGTAATCCTGAACTAATGCCTGGACTAATCCTGTTCAGGGTCAGGATTTCTTCTCTGCCGCGCTCCAGAACTTATTCAAAAACTTCTCTGGAGTACCATCTCTTAACCAAGTTTGACCCTGACAGAAGGCTAGGAGCTATTTCTACAGCATTGTGTAGGTTTAGCCCTTTCCAGAGATGCTAAGTAACTGCAGAGCTCGCAGCTTCTGAGGGTGTTCATTACCTTTGAGGCCCAGGTCATCCAAGTAAGCCGCTTATGCCAAGGAGCCAAGACTGAGTTTCTCAAGGCAACTGGTGGTCTAGGTGCATTCAGTTTGTGCACCTGGGTTTGAATCTAACACAGAATTCCTTGGGGAGGAAGAAAAACAGAGAATTGGCTTTCAAAGGCCAGTTGCTACAAATATACAATATTGTCAGAAATCCAGAAGTATTGGACCTAAATTTCAATTAAATAGTCATCATTATAAAATATTACACTGCTCACTTGTATTTACATGCAACAATTGCATTTCATTATTTTTACTAACCATCCAGTAGTTACAAAGACTCATTTATGACCACTTAACAGCCAGACTCTTAATATTTGTTGTGCAATTAGCCTGAACCAGTCTTGAATAATGTCCTGTTTACAACTGAAGTAATAAACCAAGAGCACCAGGGGACAGAAAGGCTAATTAAGGGGGACAACTGGAGAAACAATCCAGTGTTGGATGGCTGGAAACATGCTGTTATTGTTCCTGTATGGGGTAGATTTATGCTAAAAGTGATTAAACCTTAAAAGTATTTGGTTTCTTTTTTCATTTCTGTTTGGACTCAGTGGACCTGATTCTCATTTACAGCCAGACTTCTTTACACTTCCAGTGGCTGTATAAAAAGTCTTTAGAAGGATATTTACTGCCAAAGTGGTCTAAAGAGGGCCTAGCATAAAAAGGCAATAAAAATCAGACTGGACAAAAAAGTTAATAGGAACAGTTTTCCTACCCTTAAGTGCTTAATATYTTATAAAGGCTGTGGGATCTTAGGGAATTAATATGATTGCTGTATAATGAACACTGACTGTATCCAGATATGTTGTCTAATTACTGCTAACATCCAAACCCTCCTGAAGTCTGCTGGAGTGCTTGGCTACCACTCATAGACTGAATTGGGTAGTGGTGATTAGGAGACTCTTGTCATGCTTCCAAAATCTGCTTTTTATTGGGAAAACTATTCACTGAGTGTCTGCCACACGCATATTCATTAGGAACATAGTTTTGTAGTTCTATGTGTGGGCTTTTAATGAGACAGAGCTAAAAAATCAAGACACCTGAATCATAAGACTTTTTAAGACTTTTGTCACCAAGTTTGGAGTCTCATGTTTTCAAGCTTTCCTCTGCAAGCTGGAAAGCCAAGATTATTTTTCTGTTTAATTTTTTAAACAAAAGCTGATCTCCTCTTCTGATCATATGAGACGAAGAGATTTAGCTTTCTTTCCTAAATATACCGAGACTTGTGACAGAGATGCAAGAGTTGATAATGCTGGAAGTTTGAGACTAGTGGTGTAGCTTTACTCATAGGCCATGTGAGTACACTGTGCTTTCAGCTGAAATCAGTAGGAGTTTTGCTACTGTTGGCTTCAGTGGGCAAAAAATCAGACCTGAGTAACACTATCATGTTCATTCCTGAAGAACTATCAGATTAGAAAATACAGTACGGATTGTAATAACTTGATAATCAACATTATGTTCCTTGGTTGTCTCATTCATGATGTATTTGTCCTATATTTGACATATATAAAGTTGCTTTAAAAGGTTTTAAGGGTAGTGTAAGAGACTGTATTTTTTATCCCACATTACTGGTTATGTGTACGCATAGGAACTCAGGAGGACCCTGGAGATGCTGCTTTTGCACGAAACAAGACTCACTCTCGGCTGCGTGGAAGTAGCTTGCTTCTGTGCAGGTCCTGAGCTCCCACTCCCACTGAGTGTGAACTCATTCATGTCAATGGACACTGCAGGATGCCATGGCCCCCAGCTCCTAGCCCTGGGCTAGCAGCATTTTAAGTAGGCCTGTGTGCCACCTTTGCCATGCATACTGTAGATAGCAGGCTTAGCCAGTGTGAAAAAGGTCCTGCAGGATTAATTACAATCAATAAAGACACTACAGAGATGTTTTTAAYGTAACCTGTCTATGTGGACTGGTACTTTGGGTCATGTCTAGCACTTTTCTTACAACATGGTCCTTAATGCATGATATCTCTTTTTTTTTCTTCTCCTTATTTTTATCAGCTAGACGTGATGTAGAAGATGGGCTGCACCAGCTGCACTCTTGTGCAGGTCAGCCTCGCACCAGGCTGGTGGTATACACCAATCATATGTATACCTGCCAGTTAATTTCTGATGTAACTCCATCAAAGCTGGAACAGATAACACTTGGGGAAAATCTAACTGTAGAGCTTTCCAAGATTTCTCTCCATCCCTTTTAACTCAATAACCAGCTGGAGGAATAACATGACAGATGTTGCTGCATTTCAGAGGGACATATCAGGCAGCATCATTCAGGATGTTTTGAGAGGATGGAGATATGCTGTCTGAAGAAAAGATCTTTGAAAGTTCGGAAGCTTCTAGTTACCAAAAGACTCCAGTTCAGGTGAGCTGGGAGGTCCGTGAGGGAATGGGGACGAGTCTGCAGATGTGTAAAGGAACACTAGGCCTTCAGCGAACATTATTCAGCATACTGATTAGGGACTAGACACTGATAGTATAAAGTTGAGATGTATGGCAAAAAAGAAGAAGAAAAAGATAAAATGAGATGTGAAAAGTGAAGTAGCCTGATCAGCCAGGCTACTTGGAGCCTTGGCTGAACTAATGAGAGAGTATTGTGTAGGAAACAGTCATGTCAAAAGAGATTTATAGGTAATGATCAGACTCAAATTGACTATAAATTCTCAGTGCATTTTTTTCCATAAGTCAGTGCTCTTTTAAGCAAGTTATATACAGGGAAAAGATTTCTTAAAGGTCAGGAGAAGTCATATTATTTATCCATAATTTAACATTAAGAACTGTATAATTTTTAAAAGGATGTTTAAATGACAGAAAGTTGAAATGAGCAAGGGAAGGTAGGAAGTAGCCTGTCTTCTGAGGAAACAGGAGTGCAGAATTTATACATTGCTTGTGAYGGATCTCATTCCCAAAGTCTGTCCTGCCGAGGGTCTTTGGATCTGGGAATCATCTTACAATATTTATTGGTCTCACAACTCAGATTCCAGGCTTGCACTTCCAGTAGTGYAGGCGCTGAAGAATTGTGGATTTTAGCCAAACTCACTTACTGGTAAGGGCAGCTTGTTAAAAATGATTCTCATCATACATTCTTCTGTTTGCTTTCATTATTAAGGTGATAAAAAGGCTGATTAAATAGGGCAGGATGTTATGGGAAATGCCTGTCTTTAGAGGCTGGCAAATTGCCTCTACGTCAGCAGCACTAAACGCCTTTTTTTTTTTTTTAAATGAAACCCTGTGGAAGCTGTGCCTGAGGAAGGCTCATGAAAAACCACCAGAGGCACAATACTTTAAAACTCATTTAGTAACGGAGCAATCCACAAGAAGTGGTGTGGAACGATCACAGTACCAGGCTTAGAGGGATAGTTGGCAAAACTTCACAGGCAATGGTGTCTTCTGGGGACTTGATCCTATAAATTAGGACAGGATTTTATCACAGGCTAGATTTACAAATGTAATATTTATATCAGGGAGGGAGAGGAGAGAAGATAGGTTTTTAAAACTGTTTAAAATATTTCTTGTAAAAAAAAGTCTCATTAATTTTCATCTTTGTAAGTCAGCTGGATAAATCAATAGAGAGCAAATTTAACTATTTTAAGATTTTGGGAAGGACATTTGCATCGTCTTTTCTTTTAGTAGTTGCATTCATTTCCCTGTTTCTGGAAACCCCTGGGATTGGGATTGTTAGAGACTCTTCTCTACACATAAATGTCTGGGCTTATGCAGGTTGACACAGTTCTTTGCATCCCAGGCTTTGCTGGGTATTCACGTGTTGGAACAGTATTGAATCACAGTGTTTATAAAGAGGTATTGGATGTTCAGAAAATAAGTAATAGGCCTCAAATATTTTCACCTTGAAATCACTGCGGAGAATCCAAAGTTTGAGTGACAGAGAAAAGTGTTGGCATTTGTAACCCTCAGTCTCCTGAAATACTGCAGTTTTCATGTAATGAGTCCCTTTCCCTCGTGTCCCCCAGTGCTGGCCTTCAACCACAGTGTCTCTGGATCTTGAAACACAAGCCTTTGACAACTGCTATGCACTGGTTAGCTTCCTCCACCCCCTTAAAGAAAATAAGAGATCGAGTTTCTAAACCATGTGRCTATACGGTCTAGCTGCTCAGGAAGGACGAGGAGCAACACTGTCTTCAGGCCCTTAGCCCCCAAAAGAACCATTGAGCTGTTTTGGCCCTTTGAGCATGTTCATTAAGGGGGTTTGAGTCTCAGGAGACTGTCGTCCCCATTAGCATTTCTCTGCATGACAAGGACTCTGCTACAAGGAGAGGGAAGGAGGGTGGTGGCCCTCCCATGCCTCCTCACAACCAGCAGGGTCAAGCTCCTTCCCTCTGGAGGTCATTTCTCCCCCTGCCTTGCTTCAGTGGAGACAGAGACAGGGACAAATATCACTTGTGACCCAGAACTGACAGTTACGGGTCCTGTGCACAGAAAACCTGGTGTGTCCTCTGCGGTGGTGATTACATCTCCTTTGTATACCCTCCATGAACGATCAGCCAGGAGCAGCCTCAGCCCCACCATGGCTGTTTGTCTCATTCCCTCTAGGCATCTAAGGCTGGTGCTACCTTTTTACATCCAGAGAAGATGGTCTTTGCTTTCTTCTAGAGGTCCCTAGGGAGACACAAAGGCCATATGCAAATGTGTGGACTCTTCCTGACCACTGGAGAGTGAATATTTACTGGTCGCAGGTTAACCGTGTTGACATTTGCCAACAAGCAGTAGCTGAAGTTTCTTTAGGTGTTTCCTTTAAGTGTCTTAAAGGATTGCCCATCAGCTCCCTCTCAGGACCAGATGATCCTTGAGGTCTCTTCCAACTTGGTATTCTATGATTCTATGGTTGATAGGCTACAGGGATGAAATTAGAGCTCTAACAACTTCAAACCCTATTGAATTTTCACGATAAAATCATTCCTGCAGGAAAGGGTTGGATGTGGCTGTCCAAATGGTCTCTCCTCACCTAGCGTGCAAGCGACAGCAGTGCAGTTGCCTGCTTGACGTCCCTCAGTGCAGCAGAGCAGGACCGCCACGTTCTGCTTTCTCTGCTAGCAGCAGGAGCCGCCAGTGCCGTTCACCAGGGAAAATCTGGCCCGTGAGGAGCAGTGTCTATGCAATTATGCAGTACATCAGCATGTATGCCCGTAAAGACGTTTATGATTCATGTCAGTGCTGTGGATAGCAAGGTAGGTATAATTAGGCCAATAAGAGAAGATCTACCTGGGGTGTGGAGGATCGTCTAATGCTGCCAGTTCCAAGGGGTTGCAATGACGTACTAGTCCAGGTCCAGACACGCTTTAATCAGCTCCAACTTTATTATATGGCAAACAAACTTTCATGCTAAAGCGGAGAAAAAACATGCAAATAAGTAAGCCCTGTGGCCTGCAGCTCCTGAGGGGAGAGATCTCTCTGTCCCATCTGGGGGGTGAGCAGAAATACAGGTAAGGACCAAGTAGATGCATTTATGGATGCTCTCCTGAGTTCCTGTTGCAATGCACATAGAGCCAACTGGAACTGCTCCCTCAGTGCCAAACTGACTGGCTAACAAAGCCCAGTGGTGGAAAAAAGGGTCTTGGGTAAAAGCGAGAAAATGCCACTGCTGAGGTTGAACACTTTCCTGGAGGATTTCCATGTCCCTCCATCCTCCCTTCCCTTCCTTCCCCAAAGCCTGTGCCTGTGGGAGAGGTATAACAGCTCTGCTATCATGCCAGACTGTGGCTCAGGACTGTACTCCCTGGTTGCCCATTTCAGTTCTCACTCTGGCCCTTTCCAGTGGTGACTCACCAGGCCTGTACGTTTGGCTATAAAAGGGGACAAAGCCCACAGATGAGCTTTGCCATCACAGTCAGGATGGTTGCAGCCAGGGCAAGGCACTTGTCTGAGCAGACGTAATCTCAGCCATAGCTTTCAATGCTGGTATAGACAAGATCTTTGGGACAAGTGGAGCCTGCAGAATGGCAGAGATTAGCAGCAGTGGTGAATCAGCTCTTGCCAACCTCTTCCTACTAATGCCACTCATTAAGTTGAAGTATCCATAGCTGAATTAAGTGGTGGAGTTGAAGTCTAGGACCAGGGAGCCCCTCCAGAGACAGTGCACAGCCCTGCCAAAGTGCCTCTCAGGGTCTGGGAAAGTGCCACCCACTAATGACAAACTGTGAGAAGATTTAGTTGCGTAGGGAAGGTGATGTGATAGAGGCATATTTGTCTGTGAGATGCTTACACTGGTGGCAGGGAGGGAGCTGTTAGATGTAGTGACTGCAAATGCGGAGGAAGGGAAAGGGAAAAAAACTGTTTTGTTAGTTCTTGCTGTGGGTAGGTTGTTGCTGTATTTTTTCCAAATGATCATGGACATCCCATGTTTCCTAATGATCTTCTCGCTGTGCCATTCCCTTCTGTTCAGGGGAGCATCACTGTTAGTGGTCCCAGGCAAGGAAGCTCCTCCTCAGGTATTTTAAATGGGGAAGCAAGAGAGACAAGTTCAGTAATGTCAGTTAGTTTTAGGAAGGATCTCTTATAGCTTTGCATGTATCCCTGGCAGTTACTGACAACACCTGGTAAGCCAGGATGCTCTTGTGGATACTGCCCATGGAAGTAAGAGTGTGATACAGATCATTCATAAGACTTTCTTGGTCGCTCTGCCTTCCTCTGTAGGAGGAGATGGGGAGAAGCTGCAGCCTTACTTTAAAACACTTCTGTGTTTTAAACCACTTTTCACACAGCCACACATGTGGCATAATGGTAGGGCTGTCCTATAGCCCATTGCAAACCTGTATGCTGAGCCCTCTTCAGGTTAAAAAGCACAAAAATAACCAATCCTTCTTAGAAATTTTGGCCGCAATATCTAAGAGCTTACAACCTGAACAAACAAACTGGAGATACGGTGGGAGAACAGGGGCATAACATTAAAGAAATGCCATTTATTATGATAAATGACTTAACAGTGATTTAAGATACTGAAATATTATCATACAAATAAACACTTGGTGAAAGCAGAAAGATAAGTGCCTGAGGTAATAAAGATTTATGGATTCCTGGTTGAACCACAAGGATTTAGACCAGGATGGGAGTGAAAAAACAAGCTTGTTGAAGTGAAGATCACTTTTGAAAGAAACTAAAAAGGAACTAACCCCTGCCTAAGTGAAGTGAAACAGCAGCTGCTGGGGGTGGGAGGGCTTTTCTGCTTACAGACATTATTTTTCTAATCAGAAGAAATTACTCCTCGGAAAAAGCCAACGGTTGCCCATTTGATCTGATAATATCATGTCGTGGTTTAACCCCAGCCGGCAACTAAACACCATGCAGATGCTCGCTCACTGCCCCCCTTCGGTAGGATGGGAGAGAGAGTCGGGAGGGCACAAGCAGAAAAACTCATGGGCTGAGATAAAGACAGTTTAATAATGGAAATAAAACAAAAAGTAGAACAGTAATAATAACAATGATAACAACAACAATAGAATATACAAAGCAGGCAATGCACAATGCAACTGCTCACAACCCGCCGACCACATGTCCCGAACCATGAACCCTCCCTCCCCCCCCTAGTTTTTATACTGAGCATGATGTCACATGGTATAGAATACCCCATTGGCCAGCTGGGTCAACTGCCCCGGCTATGCTCCCCCCCACAGCTTCTGGTGCACCTGGCAGAGCATGGGAGACGAAAAGTCCCCGGTGCAAGCACCACCCAGCAACAACCAGAACATCAATGGGCCATCAACACTCCTCTCATACCAAACCCAAAACACAGCACCTCCCCTCCCAGCCATCTGAAAGAAAGTTAACTCTATCCCAGCCAAAACCAGAACGTATCAGAATAGTTGTGGTGGTGAAAGTGGTCATGAAAGAAACACAAAACTGAGAAACAGAACTGTAGTGTCAAGACGTCACTGAAGGAGTGTTGGTGGGAGCACCTGCACCCAGATGTGAGGGACTCACTGTTCATGAGAGAAATTTGTAGCTCAGACTGATGTCATGCAAGTACTGTCTTTTTTTCACRCTGATACTGAGCCACGGATAAAGAAGAAAAAGAACAGAGGTAAAATATTAAGCACACAGTTGAAAATAGACAAGGAAGTGCCATCACACTAATCAGAACAGATACTTTTATGAGGAAGAGCAAGGTCACAAGAGACAAAATAAAGTCCAGCAACACAAACAAATCAAGTACAACAATGAGGACTTTTCTGGCTCACTACCTAACTGACATGGTGAATTGCAAATGTGCAAAACAAAACTGGTCTTCAAAATAACTGAAAACACTTTTAAAGCTCTTACCTATCTGCATTAGATAAAGTATGCTGTATACATATTTAGGATAAATTGATTCACTGCATAAATAATATCAGGTAATTCCTTTAGGGTGAAATTTTTCACTTTACTGTGTAACTACACAAACCCCAGGCACCATCCAAATTCTCCGTCATCCCTGAAATAAGATTAAAAAGGGTGTCAACCATTCACAGACATGACCCTCATCCATGCAGGATTATTTAAATGCATACACACAGAGACTACTGAGGTAAGTAAACACAGTAACCACGTTAAACACATTTGCTTGAGAGGAAGGTAATAAAGTGCCATAGAAGTATTTCTTAGTAAGGAAGATCTGAATGGAAAGGGCTAACATATAGTGCGCACCTGTACAGAGCTTRGTAAAGGGAGCCTGAGATCACGGCTGGTTCCTCCAGGCATGACCTAAATGATCACATTAGTGTTACGTGTAGGCAGATGTATAACAGTYCATTGTCAGTATGAACTGCAAGGGTTGCGCAAGCCTGGCTGCAGCTCCAGCAATGGCATGGAGAACCAGACTCTGCTGTGCCCTCTTGCTAAAATGATGCTTGACTTCATAATGGAAATTTGAGCTGCTTGTGGAACAGGAGYAAGATTGGGTGCATAGTTATTTTTCTCCTTGCTTACCAGTCTGGTGGATAGTGAGCTATTTCCTCTCAGCGTCCAGAGTGTTCCCAAAATATTACCTATCATTTACCATGCAGGGTTTTCATCATTTATCACAGAGACGTGGTTTCAGGKTCCTTCTCCCCAGTCACAAGCATACAACATCTTTATGATAGTTGCAGGAACATCTTATCAGTTACCACTGATAATAGAATATCAGATTGACTCACTGACACAATAAATATGCAGAACCAGAACCAAACAGGATGTAATCAAGGATATGGACYGGTGAATATAAGTTATTGGCAACAGGAGAACCCACTGCATTGTTTCAGAGTCTGGGCACTTAGCTCAGGCCATGGCTGACCCCAAGCAAAGCAGCTGACACTGGTCTCCTTCTGACCCACCAGATGCTCTACTCTTGTGGGGAAGAGCCTAGAAGTCCAACACTCTCCCTCAAGCACTTTCATGCCTGTAGTGTTTCCTGCTTGACAGTGCAGCATTMAGGATGCTACAATCTCATGGCTATTGATTTGGCCTGGTGCTGTAAACTTTGATTTCGTAGGCCACTGTAAAATCTTATGGTTTTAGCAGATGTCATATTGGTGGCAATATTAAACATTTTCACTATTATCTAGCAACTTTTTTAGTGGAGACTGTTCCGACTGGGTCAAGTTTATTCTTTGCTTAATCYCACAGCATCAAGCTTTCACAGGGGAGTAGAAGCCTCGGTGCTTTCACCTTCCTGATGTTCAGATCTAGGCATGACTGAGCAGCAGAAGTACGCTCTGATAGACAGATACTTCAGCTCAGCTTCTTTCTTTCTCTTTCAGAGGCAACCTGTAATGAATAACAAATCAAGGAGAACATGGTAAGATCAGGGAACTTGAGTCACTTCCTGGATCCATTAATCCTATGTTTCACCTTCCCATGGTGCTACACCCACTACCCAGGTAGTGTTCACTGGGAGTTTGAACGATGTCGAGGCTATGGCAGGAAGAGGGGAACGGGAGGAGGGGTGGCAGATAAACCTGTCTCTGGCTCTCCTCCACAGCTCCAGTGACCACTGTGTTGTCCCTGCCAAGTCTGTGGGGCAAACTGAGGACTCTGCTACCCYGGGTGGTGTGAGCACCAGCTCCAGTGCACAGCCCATGCACAAGGGAGGGTTCAGTTCAATTACCTATTAGGGTAAATGAATTAACTAGATAATTCCTGACACAGAGTGGGAAGGGTCCGGGAATCTTTTTGTTACCTTCTTTGGCCCAGTCTAGGAGAAACTCCAGTGCAGCACTCCTGAAGCGATCAGACAGGTTTTCTGCAGCTGTTTCTTCATAGTGAACATACTGATTTCCTTAAACAAACCCAGAAATGCTTCAGCCTTTAGGCCAATCTTTTTCAAACTCAGATGCCTACAGTTATACTCCTCAGTCTGAACTGAGATACTTAAAAAGAAGTCAGTTATTTCAGTCATATATGTGCTAATCAGAAGTGGAGACAAGCCCAGAATTGGAAGAATCCTCTGAGGAAGTGCAGTGGAAACAAGTCTGGACAATTGATTAATGTGGAAAAGCTGACATATAGAAACAAGAACCAGACTTTCATAACACCCACTGCTTAAGTTTTTTATTTTTCAAGCTTTGTAAACAGCRGAAGTTCCATCTGAAGGGAAATTTGAGTTGAACTATGCACTAAATATCAGCTACATTTGTTTTCAACATGGTCATATATTCTATTAATAGTATATTCAGACATACGTGAATTTTTTTATTACACTATTAGTTTATGACAAGTACATATTTTGTATATTGTCCCAGGATGTAACTTCATCACTTATGAATTCTTTAGCTTTATTAAAAAAATACTAAAAACCAGATGAGATCCCAGCATAGTAGAGAAGACTCAGCAAGAACTGTCTAGAGTATGAGGACAGAACTGAGCTCGCAAACCTTAGACTTTGTACTTTATGTGATTCACAGGGTAGTCAAACTTTGTGATTATATTCCCTTTTATAGGTGAAAAGCTGAGGCTGCCTTTTGAAAAGGTCCATATTACAAAAATGGAATAATAATCGCTTCCTTACATATGTCCTTCCTGAGTTCTCCCACTGTACCATGACCCTGATGTAGACAATACCCATATGTGGTTAACAAGGTGGGGTCCGGTTCACTGTCTGGAGCCATATTGACTGCTGGGTAAATATGTTCAGTTTCTTCACCTGTAGAATAGGGATCACAATACTTGACAAGCAAGGGGTGCTATGAAGACCTGTTCATATCTTCATCCCAGTTGAAAAATACTGTCATAAATGCAGAGGGTTAATTATGATTTTTATGACTAAAACTGGTTTGCCAAGAGCAGTGAAACAGCATTGGAGATGGTAGTAGTTATTCACCTTCACCTGTGCCTGGAAAAAGTAGCTTGGAAAGAGCAGGAAAATACCCTGAGAGTTGGTTGAGGTTTATCTTTTAACCTGCACATTCAAAAGGTCACCTAAAAAATGAAACTTTGTTTCATGGATGTGCGGCATTGATAATGATTAATGATTATCAGGTGTTTGTTTTTTTTTTTTTTTTAATCTGAACCAAAATATCACTATGATCTGTGGGTAGGCATCCTCTGGACTGCTTGGCAGCAGCAAAAGAAAGGACCTATCTCTGGCCCCATCTCCTGCTGCTCCCAGCTGGGCTCCCTGGCTGGACCCTGGACCTGGCGCAGCCCCTCACTGTGCCTGGGGCTGCCCATGGGCCCCGTTACCAGCCCCGGCTCTGCTCCCATGTTCAGCCCCCAGGGAATGGTCCCCATGGGTGAGGGCATGACCCATGCCAGGGTAACCTCTGGTCGCAGTTCACCTGCCCTGCACGAGCAGCTGCTGCTGCCTAACAGACATAAGAAAGTTGAGTAGCACCATGGCAGTTTATTGGATCCACCAGTAGGGTAGGCGTATAGTCTGGCTTGGTCTCCATCCCTGTCAGTGTCTGGCTTGGTCTCCATCCCTGTCACTTTCCTTCAAGGAAAGTCATCTCCTCTCGGGTGCATTAGGCTCCTCCCAAAGAGTGGAGTGCAGTAGAAGGGCGGATACTCAGAAACCCTAAAAATCAAGCCCTGGTTTTGGTGGCTACATGTGGATGATGTACTCGTAATACAGCCTTCCTGGTCACTTCGAAAAAGGGCTGATCTGCCTTATTGTGCACCCAGATGGATTATTAATTTTGATGTAATGTAGAAACACCCTGCTGGGAAAGTCCAGCCAAAAGTAAAAAGTCACGCATCTGTGGTCTTCCTTTTAATTCCCAGCCAGCCTTCATTGTTGGGTTGACCTAATCATGCCCACTGGCTTCTTAAATTAGCTTTGTGGATCTAAAAGACGCTGTAGTTGTTTTGAGAATATTTTTAATTTAGCTAAGCTGTAATTACCTGATGTAAAACTCTCTCAGGTAGAAAGAATGTATAAATTCATTGGTATGTACGTATCTGAAAGTATGCAAAACGAACCCACRAATTTGTCAACTACAAGAAGAATCATGTTGCTTATACTGTTGATTACATATAATTAGGATTTAAAAGATATGCAGATGGAAAGGCAAACAAGCTAGGAACTCGGCTTGGATTGAAATTGCTCATTGCTCTCAGCCATTTTCACAGCAAGCATCAATTGTCAAGGGCTGCTTTATTTTTTTATTTAAATGCTCACTCAGACCTGAGAATTTTTTTAATTAGATTAGATTATGGCAACACATCTCCCTCAGTGTGGTCTTGTCCATGCAGAACCAATTAGTGCATCGTTTCACCACAGCTAGTGAGACCAAGAGAAGGGTGTGGATGTGTGAAGGGAGGGGGAAAAGGGAAAGCAGATGTGGTTCAGAGATTTTTTCCATCTGATTTTCAAAATAATTTCCCACCACCCTAATTCTACTCCCACTGGCATCAATTGGAGCTCTGCCATAGATTGGAGTGGGAGTAGGGCTAGGTCAGTGCATGACCCTTTTGAAACCACATCCTCATTTGTTACATAAATGAAAGCTCTGTGAATAATTTTTGCTCACTGTAATAGTTTTTGAAATTGAAAACTATCAGGGATGGGGGAACACCATTGATTTGAAGTGGACAAAGCAAATCTCAGCATAGGTATCTTTTGGAGTTGCTCCTTCAGATCCTGGGGTTTGTTTCTCCATGCAAAGAGTTGTGGGGCTCATGCCACGTCACCAGGGTCCTTCTCTAGAGGGCTGAGAGACCACATGTCCTGCATTCTGTGACCTGGTGAGGTCAGAATACCTCAGAAAACCAGAAGAAAGTGCGAGTACGTGCTGGTGATTGGCTAGATAGAGGCTCTAAGTCATCCTTTGGGCTGGAATCCTCTACTGAGCCATGCCAGGCCATGCTTGGGAATGGGTGAGCTTTCTTTTCTCCAAGCTAGTGTAGGTGCCTTCACCGGAAGTCAGGGAGGGAGATTTTTCATTCCTTTTGCTTTCATTTTGTTCTGTGTGAAGGGAACATGGCACTGCAGGAGGATGAAGGAGGATGAGTCAAGTGGGTGAGAAAGCCAGGTAGCTCTCCTTGCTTGCTTTGAGACAGAGGTATTTGGCCAGGGAGAATAGGGCTGTTCAGAACCCTTCTTAATGAATTTTTATACGTTATATGACTGCCTTCCCAAGTCTACAGTGTTAAACAATAAGTGCCACTGTGGGTTCTATGATAGTGCAGCTTCATGAGGACACACTCAGTGCAGACCTTGTATTAAGGCTTGACTCAGAAATGCAGCCCTTGCATGGTCCTTTAGCTTGTTATGTACAAGTGCAGGCAAATGTGAAGACCATATTACTAACTTTCCTGACTGCTTCTTGGTTAACGAGGTGGTTTTATATGTGTGTATATATATATATAATGTAAACATATGCGTATACATCCTGTGGCCACTGGTGAACCTTTTTGGATTGTTGCCCTGAATTTCTGCTTTTTATGTAATACTGTTTTCATCTACAAAAGTTGTGAACTTTTGGGGGGTTTCACTATACTATAATTTGCTCAGTGAGATACAGATTCTTGCACTGATGAGGACTTTTACCTGTGAGTAATTCCTGAGGAGTATTTCTTTAAATACTTTTATTTATTCTTTAAATAAATTTATTCTTTAAATATTTATTCTTTTATTAATTTATTAAAGAATAAAAATTTATTCTTTAAATAAATTAATGAATAGAGAAGAGTTACAGTCACAGGAAAAAGAGAAAATGCCTTATATCACAAATGTGATAGAGAAATTCCATTATTAAGGGGAAAAAAAAAACCCCAAACCATGTTGTCCGTGAGCAAACTACCTAAACAGAAGGCTTACTAGCACATGTTTTTGAAAACTTCAAGCACACTGTATAGACAGCAGGTATAATCCATGCTGGAAAAAAACCCCAACTTTAGAGTTAAACCCAAGACCTATTGAAATCAGTGAAATTATTATCTTGGGCTTTAGCCCAGACTGGCACTCTGGCAGCAGACACTTTCAAACAAATGTAAAGGGATCCTGTAGTGGAGGTGTTAGGCTGGACTCATGGTTTTGCGCTCTCTGTCAGTCCTGACTCCCGCTCTCAAGGAGGTAGTGGAAATCATTTAGCCCCACCACAGCCTAGTTCTCTTATCTGTAGTACTGTGCCACTAAAAGCATAATTCCTTAATATTAATTAATAATCAATGTGAGATCCTCAAGCAGAAGATGCTGTAGAAGTGCAGAGTATAATTTTATTTCAAGGCATAGAAGAATTTATAGAGTAAAAGGTGGAAGGATTTAACATATTCTGTTCAAAACTGAGTTTTCCCACAGTTGCTTCCTTGGAAACAGGACTTCAGAAGTACTAGGAAAAACATTAAACTCAGTGTTCTGCAGCTGTCTCACGGTGTTGGGTATTGAAAAGAGGAGCTGCAGAAGCCAGAGTTTTGCCCAAAGAGAGATTGGTTATCTGCACAGAGACTTGAAAACTAATTGATTACAATAGTTCATCGTCTTTATCGGGGTGCTCCTTATGATAAGAATATGTGGCAACTATAGGACACTGTACATAGTTTGAATTAGGCAATGTTGTGTTTGCTTCTGCAGCTCATTTGTCTGAACATCCTAGAATCCTGTTTTTGAAGAAGAAAACTCACTTTAAGTGATTGATTTAAGTGATTGCTCTGTCCATTTTGAGGTACACAGGAACCTGACACATGGAAAGACATTTCAGTTTGAAAATTTCCTCCAGCATGTCTAGGTGATATGCTAATTTGCATACCAAGTTAATACATGATGTCTCAATAATAAATGGCCTCAGGAGTTTGAAAGACAGTGTGTAATTCTGGAGCCCATGTGGTAATCGGTGGGTTCTTTCTCTCAGATTTTGAGGACTGTGTTTCTGTGAAGCAGAATCAAATCTGTAGAAGTTTCAAAACAATATTCTTGAAATAACATTGCCATATGTTAAGAAATAGACAGTGTTTGCTGATATCTACCACTTTCTGCATGGATTCACGGATATGAGACAGAAATTACCTTGCATATTGTCAGGTTCTTTTCCATGCTGGCATGTCTCCTGTTGCCAGGTTTTAACGATGTTTCTCTAGGTCTTTGTCCAGTCTAGTGCCTGGATAAAGACATTGGAGACCCTAATGCTGAGAGTTAGAATATCACTGTGAATATATACAATTAGTTTTTCATGGTGTTATTTTGGACCCCTTCATTAAATATGGACATCTTAGTCTTCTCTACAGGTGCACATTAGACTTCGTAGATGGTTTGTTTCTGCCCTGCTGTAATTTCTACCTCAAATGTCGGTGCTTGCTTTGTCGGTGTGCACACACTGGAACTTGCAATAGAAGCTGTAGGACTGACTAGTCCAGATGGGTTTTTCTCTCCCAGAGGGTCATCTAACAGCCTACTGTATGTTTAGGGGAGGTAAGTCGCTGGAGTTGGCCACGCGATGCTTCTGGAAGGCACTGGATGGGCAGGGTAAGGAGCTCAGCTCTGGCAGAGAGAAGGCAGCCCCAGCTATTTCACTGACAGTCATGGGTTGTCAAGAGCTTAATGGAGATGTGGCACAGAAACAAATCAGGCCATCACAATCTGTTTTGTATCGATCCACTTTCAAGCCCTGACAACAAGGGCGTGCCAGAGATGGGCAGGGCTGCGTTCATGATGTTCTCAGCTTTGGGAGCTCTCTGATGCTGCTGTGTTTATAGATAATCTGCAAACAAGATCTGCAGTGTTTGGATGGGGTGGTTTATTCCCTGTTCATGTCATATTCTGGAGGTGTCCCAAAACCATGAGACATGGTGRTAGATGAAAACCACTGTTTCTCCCCTCTTTCTGGGTGGTTACGTTTGTGTAGAAAGCAGAAAGCCTAACACAGATGCTCAGATACTTATGTCATTAAAAAAGTATTTTGAATACATCCTCAACTTTTTCCCTTTTTTCTAGGCAAGGAACAACAGCTTTAAGAGGAGTCATAAAAAGAATTTTTAAAAAATGAGTACAAGTGGAAAAAAATGAAAGGTAAAAACTAGTGGAAGAAGCAACAGTGCATAATCACACTTTGGCCTTCCCATGGGGCTGTTTAATTAATTACCGTTTACTCTTACCAGTTCATTTCTACTTAAAGATTTTCTTTTGTTAGCTCTAGGCAGGATATGCACCTGAGCGGAAATTTGTGTGAAAGAGACTAAACCTGTAAACATCACTTCCATCCTAACTGGGAGTGCATGCATTATTATAAAACAACTTTAATTATAGGCAACTTAAAAAAAGATACCATCACTCCAACAGCAACTACTGTGTAGTGAACAAGATGAAACTCAATCCCTTGCAACCAAAACAAACAGGCCATCACAAGACACTAAGGTTTTGAAACATGGTGCTTTTACTTAGGAAGGAACTGCCAGAATATCTGATACCAAAAAAGCATTTTCTGGCTCACTCACCAAATAGAGAGGTTTTTAAAGGGTCTGGGGACTGATAAGACCCTAGCTTATTTTATGAATAATATGAATCTGTTCAAAAGCTGCAGGTGTTTCATGCTTTTCACTCAGCTCACAAGCCAGAGAGTCTTATCTTAAAGCTTTAATAGCTAAAATCCCGGAACCACAAGGAAGTTTGGGTTCAGTTACACTTTCTTTCTGTTATTTATTACCCCCTGTTGTGACAGTGCTGACTTGTCCTAGTGACAGACCAGGTCCCATGCTGCACCAAGTGCTGCGTGGGCAGCAGGAGAAGGCTCTCTTCACCCTATGGGTTTACAATGCAATTTGGAACAGCAGGCAATGGACAAGATCATCAAAACTGGGGAACAGAAGGAGAAATAAGATGAAAGAGCTATGGTGCGATCATGTCAGCAACTAATCAGGCAGGTGAGTGTACAGTAAATGCATACATGAACTACAAATGTAATGAGCACGGACAGCTCTGGTCAAAATCAGGAGTCAATAGCCATATTTGGAAATTAGTGGGAAGAACCACAGCACGGCTCCAGTTTGCCCCGGCTGACTTGTTTCACCAAAGATGCCACCAGCGTGTGCTTGCACTTCTGAGCATGATGACTTCTACAAAGAGGTGAAGTGAGCAGGAAGTCAGCTGGACCCACACGCAGTCATCTTTCTTACAGCCCTAATGCCGCTGATACTCTGTGCCTGTAGAGGCAGAGTCCCTGTGAGGTGTTTAGGGTTGCTGTTGAAGTGAACAGGGGTGAATCCTGATTGTGTTCATTTACGGGAGGTCAAAATTTGCCCCTGAAGTTAAAACTAAACATTAGGATAAGTGAAGCCCAAGGCACAGTTTTAAGTGGTTTTGGTAGTGTTACACCAAACTTACCTTTGGTCCTTAAAGCTTGCTAGTCTATTAAAAAACTCCACCGACTGCATTGCAATGCATTTTTGATTTAGGTAACTGAACATTAAGATTAAAAAAGCACCAGGGAAATGTATGATACCTGCAAGACTTARGAAGACCTTTTTCGTTTTTTGCACTACCCCTTTCAGTTGGCTATGTGCCTGGCAGGGAACTGAGAGTTGAGAACTAGCATTGGGTATAGTTTGCGGTAAGAGAGGATGATAAATACATGCTGAATAGTGGCAAGCAAGCCAGTTTCACTCCTAAGCTGAAAGCCTTTGAAGGAGATTGGAAGGGAACTTGTCAATCCTGTGTAGCACCTTGAATAATGGGTCCAAATCTAATAGTTTTACTACAAAGAATTGAGTGTCCTGTGAGGGCATAGACTAAAATGTGATGATGCCGGCATGTGGTGGTTGTGCTAATGCTCAAAGCAAGATGCACAGTTTTTTTGCCTTGGAAATTACAAATCTGCTTGGAAGGATTTGTCAAGGAGCAGTGAGGGTCAGTCCCTATAGGGGCTGTCAGGGCAGGACCTGTAAACCAGGGCTTGTCCCACTGCCCCAGCAGCTGCAGAGCAGCCAGTGGTCCTGAACATCAGCATATTTGTGATGATGATGGGGCAGGGCTGAGGTGCAGGCGGGAGGTCAGTCTGTGGGTCAGGGTGAGCGAGGTACACGGCCAGACATAAGCACATTTGCAGTGTAGCTCAGGAAACACCAAGGGTGAAGTGAGATAAAACCATCTCTGAAGCAAGCGGGGAAAAGCGCTGACAAGCCTCCTCACAACCCGCCCTCACACAGCTCTTCTCCAGGCAGCTTGATCAGAGGTCCCAGAGCTGCACTGTCCCAGGGCCAGGCAGGAGCACCGGAGGGCAGAAGAGTGTGCTCAGGGCTGTGTGGGATTTTTAGGAAAAGAATGAGAGCACATATTGGTTCTGCTGAAACAAAATACCAGTGTGAACAGCATCCTTCATTTTAAAACCTCATTTTAACCTCCAAACCCGATCATTTATGACTATGTTTATTTACTGTCACATTATGTTTTATAGACCAGGTCTATTTTAAATGCAGCTCCTGCAAAACAATGTACCAGGAATTAATTTAACACTTTATGTCTATCTTGCTTAATTTCCTTCAGCTTTGCATAAACAATTTGATAAATTTGCTGCAGCAAAATTGGTGCCTCTCAGGGTGCTGCAACTTCCATTAATTGGCGGGCATATAGGCCCTGCTTGTGATCAATACTGTTGAGCTTGAACTCTTCCTCCCTCTCAAGTGAGCTTGCAACAAGCCCTTATGTGAGCTAAGCAGTACGRCTTTGGTCTTTCTGGTGCCCAGGGATGGCAGGCTGCAGCACAAGACTGGCTATTCTTGGAAGAAATCAGGCTGCCTGGAAGTTTGACCTTGCTGGACTGGGATGAGGCCATTGCAGAGCAGTGGGATGAAGTGTGGAAAACCCATTTGGTAGGGCACACACACCTGCAGGCTCCTTGGATCTGTCTTCTGCCTCTTTTTCTTCTCTTTCCCTACCTCTGCTTTGGTTTTATTCTGGAAAGTAAACCTCCCCATTTTTGATTAAAGGAAGGTGGCAGTCGTGCGYACTTTGTAATGGCTGTAGAGTTCAGGATAAGAGAAACAATCAGCTGGGGGAAGGGTGTGATGCTGTGAAACACGCTCATTCTCTGAAGCAGTTCCACCACAGATTAATTTTCCATTCATATCAAATAACTTGCATTTTGATTTCATGCCTTTGTAAGCAGATGCAAGTATGTGCACGCTGTGGGACACACGGGGTCAAATTAATACTGGATCCAATCCATTTCTCAGTGGCATTATCCTGAGAATGAGCTTTGCTCACAGTATGTAGCAGGAACACCAGCTATATGTCTGTCTGTGTTTCAATAACAACTGGAACAAACAAGCCCACATATCGATCACTCCAGATCTCACTGATTTTAGTCTCCATGCTGTGTGACTGTACACTTAATTGTGAGTCTATTGATTTGGTGATAGCTGTTCAGATTACTTGTCTGAATATTGATAATGAAACCATTCTAGGATACATTTGCTTTTTTTTTCCTTTTCCTGTTTGGATGYAATTTTTATCTCTGTAACAGCCAACTCTGCTGATCACACACCAGTCGCAGTTGCTTTAATGGGCTGAGAGGAAAGGAACTTTAAATGCACTGTTTATCAAGTTGATATTTTCCTTTTAATAAGTTTTCCCATTACACTGCAAATCTTACACAGCTTACTGGATTTATCCTTCTTCAATTAGTAATCAAGCCTCTCCATATGCATGAGTGTTGCGAATCAATACCCACTGAGCCAATTGCTCTTTATAGTGATAAGAATAAAATAACTGGCGGCGGAAGAAGTAGCTGTAGGAGTTCATTTTAAAAGATTCATATGCAAGTGGAAGAGGCCCATGACTGAAGACTAGCTATCAGTCTGTGTGCTGGGTAAGCCCACTCTGAAGGGTTTTGGTGCTGGACCAGCCCACTGCATGTACCAGAAGGGCATATGGGAGCACTCTAAGGGTGCTGGCCCCATCTGCGCAAACAAGACTTATTGCAGCCCTCAATTCTTCCTGTGACCCTGCTGCAACTGTTGCTACACCTCTTCTATGGACAAAACTCAGCAAGGCCTTCCTTTCCAAAATGCGGCTCTCTTCAAGCTCACGTGTGCTGAACAAATACCTGATTCAAGATTTCATGAGAAAGATTCTTTCAGTTTCAAAAACGCATATTTATTTCAGGGTCTCGTTTTCCAGATGACAGATATAAAATTGCCAACATTTCTGTCTCCCTGTTCTTTAGAGTCAAGGTTTGTATTCCTCAGTCCCATTTGTTTAACTAGGAAGTATCTTACCTCTTCCAGCCCACTCATCAGAGAGCAGCAATCCACTTCTCTGAAAGGTTTGAATCTTACCCTGACTAGTGCCTTGGTCTTGCTTATATTAAATGTTTCAGTGCGTTTGATTAACYCTATTACGAGTGATGGCAAAGCAGAGTCATCACCTAACTGCCTTTCAGAGTGGGGTTATAATGGATAACCTCTGGAATTAATGAAACTGCTATGCCTGATCACAGCTGGTCAAGCAGGCTGGTATATTCAACTCTCCTTGCGCTTTTATTGTACAGAATAAGATAAACCATGTAAGGCTTGTGAATTTCTTGGCAGGTCTGTTGAATATTTAGCTTTTGCCAGTGAACTCCCTAACTTTCTCTGGATTCAGAGCTATTAAAGAGAAGTAAACACACGGGTGTTCAAAGGCTTTCCCTTCCCTCTGCGGCCTTTCCCATGTTGTTCCTAACTGGAGATGAAAAGGAGAGGGCAAAGATTGCTCTGTCCCAACACGCATCCAGCTAATGAAATAATTATCTTACAATGTGGCTTAGTATGGAGTAATTGTAAAAGAAAGCTGCTTGGCAGCGTGTCTCGGGGTGAGCTGCTTCCGTGACGTTTCCACTCCTTCACCCAGGGGGAAGCTCAGCAGGAGGGATGGGATTATGAAACACTGCATGTTTTGGAAGTCCCGTCACTGGGCTTTGCACAGGGTGGTGCTAGTGTGTGCTTTTCAAGCCTGTAGTTTCTTTCCCAAATTTGCAAAGACTTGAGGAGTAGCCAGTGCTCCATCTTCTTCAGCAGGTAAAGATCCATTAAAATGCTTAGACTGTCTCACATATAACATCTCCAAATCCATGACTGTTTTGGCAGTCTCTGAATGGATGCCTAGGACAGAGATTGAGCTATTCCCTTCTACACTTTAAAAATGAGTTGCTCCAGAGCAAGGCAGAGAATTGATGGCAAGGCTGCGCAAGGAAGCCTATGCTAGCCCTGCCAGCACATCGTATATATCCTCTAGGGACTGACAGTCTAAAAACTGACAGTCTCCAGGCACAATAGCATCAAATTGGAAAGAACAGACTAGGAGGCAGCCCAAATGTCACTTGACCCATGTACTTGTCCCCTCTTTGGTGTAATCAATGGTCACCTCTGGGTCAGATTTCTGAGTTTTAGGTAACAGGAGAGATTTAGTGGGGGGAGAGTGTCCTGATCTACTGCAGTCTTAGTGAAGGCACATTTATAATGATAAAGAGTGAGCTGAGCAGGGACGAGTGTGCTGTTAGATTATGAATCCTGAAAGGCTTATAAATCACAGCACCACAAGCCAGGCAAACTGTTTACTAGACAGGCAAATCCCTTGGACAATGCTATAAAAGCATAGGATACTTGGCAAATGCTCTATCTCTTGTCCTGAAGAAGCTTGCAGCTGCAAGTTGTGAGAAAAATGTTTTGCTACTCCAGGGAAAGAATTGTCCCTTAGAAGTGGAAAACTAGAATCGCAGAGGGAGAAAATATTAATGTAGCCTGATCTATCAGGAACTCAGGCTCTCAAATTTACTCATGTATTTGAAAAATAGGAGTGTTGTTGAAGCAAAAATTGACAGGTCTGTGCAAAACGTGGCCCTGATCAGTCTGTCTGTTCAGCTCTGCCTCAATGCACGGCTTTGTAAGATGCAAATAAAAAATTAAAAATCAGTATGGTAAGATGCATGGCGGAGATGCATGGACCAGGGCTTGTCTGTACAGAAACTATTTGAGTTTAACTGTTCAGACACTTTTTCCAGCACAACTCTAAGTACGATCACTCTTAACCCACTGCTGTTAAGTAGCTGAAACTGCAATAGTTACTAAAAAGGAATTAAATTCTTTTCATTGCTGGTCTTGTCTGGTTTTCATGAGGCTTGTCTGCTTGCCCACTTGGCCTGTATGTCCAAAGATCTGTCAGACCTCTGTGCCATGACAACATTTGAGTTTACTGTCCAGTTCTAAAGGAAGTCTCCAAGATGCCTCATTCCTACAGATATTATTAAAACCAGAGGCGTGGTGAAACAGTGCCCCAACAAAGACTCAGTTTGTCTGCACAGGGCTTTGTCAACACTATCGGTCTAGTATTCCCCCACCACTTCTTTGTGGAAGAGGCTTTGCCAGGGGACCCCAGTTGGCYGCAGCTGCAGTGGGGCCGGGGTGCTGCTCCTCGCCCAGCCCCCGCCCGTGGCTGGCCCCACCGTGCTGCTTCTGTGGCCGGAGCCCTGAGCGCTGGGGGCAGCCGGGGGGACCTGGCTGAGGGGCTACGGCTGCTCGGGTGTTTGCAGGCAGAGCTGAAGGCTGATGGATGTGGGTCGTTGACAACCCAACCGACAGCTTATTTTCAGCACAAGCAGTTCTAGTAGATGTCACCATCATGAAGTGTTGTCCATCCAAAGACCTCCGTTAAAAAAACAAATAGAGAGTTACGTATCTATAATAGCAAAAAATCCAGCTTGTAAGATATAATTGACCTGTGCGGGACGGGGGAGAAGGGAGCAGGTCTCTGACCTCCAGCCCCGTGACACGAGCCAGAACCAGGCTGCTTTGTGCTGTGGAGAAATCACTCAGACTGGTGGGTGCAATTCCCTATTAGGAGAGTGTATCTCTCTGCAGCACCTGATGTGGTTCACTCTGAAACCAAAATACAGCATTAGATGGGTCATTAATCTTATTCAGTGTGTCTGTTCCCATCCCTCAGCTTCCTGTATATCTGCCCTATTAGTGGGTTTCAAATCTTCTGGAGCAGTGTACTAGGTTCAGTGGAGCAATAATTTGATATATTATGAAGAATCCCACACTTTTGCAAGGCACACTGGATGTAAGAGGAGGCACCTGCTGTAGTTCTTTCTCCAGCATGAAAATTTTAGAGGGCATTATTGTGTATCAGAGCTTGAAAGTGTACTTYTTAAAGAATTAATCTATTCTTTAACCTCCCTCTCTCTTTTTTTTTTTTTTTAAGTTACAAAAGCTTTTTTTTATAAAGGCCTGGAGCCATTCTGAGACGAGAAACTGTTGGTTGGTACAAATAAAAAAACCCACAGTTTCCCTTTGCATGTATGTTTTTCTACAAAGAAAAAAGATCCATCGCTAATGAGTAATGAAAGATGAACTTGAAATGAATCAGCACATTTCTACTGAAGATCCAGATGGGCCGGAAGATCTGTTTAACGTACCCAGCAATGAAAGTGCTCATTGTCTCTACACTCCAATATTGACACAATATCATTTCCTTTAGTCTTTCAGGTCCTGGAAATGCCAACATAAAAGTCAATATTTAACACTGAGTTTGTATAGGAGTTCCCCATCTTGATCGGGCTCTGCTGCCTTCTCTTTCTCCAGACTTGACAAGGGCTGCTCAGATGCCATTGACCTTACGGGAGAGCCCCTAAGGAAATGCTAGCCCCCATGTCAGTGTAATTGCCGCTTCAATCAATGTTCAGCACAGTAGAAGAGCGATAAGACTTATTTAGACTTCTAAGTATGAACTTAGCTTTAGACACTCATTAATTTCACCCATGCTGTCACCATATCCTTCCAGTCCCACCAGTACACCAGCTGAGGGGCCATACGTGACAGTCCAAGCGAACCCAGATAGCCAAGCTGGCCGGTGGGTTCAGAGCCACAGGCAGAGCCCCGGGACTGCAGTGCTGACAGCAGCCAGGCCATTCAGCAGGGCTGCTGGATTTTTATGACAAGAGCGTGTAAAAGCCCTGGACTGTTGTTCAGAGAGGGAAGCTGGCCATTTTATCAGGTAAGCGTGGTGTTCAGGCACAGCGCTGCAGGAAAACAAATGAGGCAACTAAGCTAGACATCTGCCCTGTGCAATTCCTCTGGTAGTAAGGGATTGGCGCCAGGTCCCCCATCACAAAGAGAAGCCTATGCTTGTTTTTCCTTCTCTTTCCAAATGGATGCTGAGAAATTTGTGCTGTGGACAACCATAGTCCCATACCCTGGCCAAAGCTGTGACCTTGGTCATTGCTARTGCCAAAGAGCTGTACAAAATAGTGACTTGCAGCCTAGCAGGGGTGTTGTGAACATAGAGTTCGATGATTACATGGATTCAATATCAGTTAAAGTACTAAGAGCTGATGGCAAATCCAGTCCTTTTAAAAACAAAAGACACTTCAGAGAAAAACTGAACTGAGAATTTAAGCTTTGAATTTAACCAAGATGCTAAATAAACAAAAAAACATTTTCAACGCATTATTGTATTCGAACAAAGAACAGACCCGACAAACAAGCTTTTTTACAGGTGACACTGAGGGCTGCAGAGATCTGGTCCAGCACATTATGTTCAGAGAAAGTTTCAAAATAAATAGGCTCAGCATTTTTTGCTTTAACAAAACTGTTAAAGTCTATTTGCTTTGCTACAACCATGCTTCTGTACACCTTTTTTTCTTGAGACACTAAAATGTACACTAGATATGAGGATAGTGAATAAAAAATTCTCACTGGTATTCAAAACAGAATTTTGCCTTAACTGTGTCTGAGCTTTATTTTGCTATATTGTTCATATAAATGTTTATTGAAAGTACATTTTAGGATCTCAAAACAGATTTAACTTCTACAAACCTTGTCCTTTCAAAAAAAAAAAAAAAAAAAGGAAAAAAAAAAAGAATGGAATTAAAATCAAGGCATTAGAATTGTGTTTGCAAACCAGAGCTTAAATTTTCTTCTCTTGAAACTGAAAATTGGTAGAAAACAGACATTAAATAAATTTTTAACTCTGCGATTTCAAACATATTAAATTTTGTATGTAGCATAAGGCACATAAGGGAGTGAATTGTGACTATCCAGTGCTGAAAGGAATATATACAGAAAATAATTTGTGAGCAAATGGACCATTCAAATTTTTAAAACATTAGACCAATTTGTAAAATTGAATGCTTCTCATTACAGTTTGTTCTTAGTATTCACAAAAAGGAGCACAAGCTAAATTAATCATTTGTGTGATTGTACTTTTGGCTAATTTTCTATTGTTCCTGGCGTAGTAGGACTTTGAATCCCCAGCCATGAATCAGTATCAGTATTTTACAAGAGATTGTTCAAGTAAGGAGAATCAGTCCTTGCCCAGAGTGCTTGGAAGTCTAAGTTTCTGAGAGCTGATGTTACACAGGGACTGGACAGAGAGCTGGTGTTACAGGACTGGAAACAGGGGTTGAGAAGATAACAATAAAAGAACAATTTCTATTGAAAGTAGGACTCTAGAAACAGGCATAACTGGAGGAGCTACAGTGAGTTACACATTAACCCATATGCATATATTAACCCAAGGACTGTCTGTCACAGGTCCTGAGGATGTTGAAAATGCAGGGAAACGTCTGAGATTGGGCTCATGTGACCAGCTGGAACCAAAAGATAGTGCAAGAAGTTATCCCCTGAACAGGTTGATCCTGGGGGAGGTGTGTGAGGGTGTGGAGCAGATTTGCGTCTGACTTATGCTTTCTGGACACAATTAATTTACTAATATAGACATGGCCTTTGGTTCTTCCTGTGGGTGCCTGTCTGAACTGAGCTGAGCAGTGACTGATGCTTTCTTGTGCATGCTTGGGATTTGGCACACCTTCCAGATCTGTCATGCCCCTCCAAAGTCCTTGTACGCCTCTTCCCCAGCCCTTCATTCCTCTTACTGCACCAGGTAGCTGGTAGAATAATTTTTAGTCTCAGAAAAGATTTAGCCTATCCATACAATGGATGAATCTAGATTGACAGAAGTTTTCTGTTATCAAGTCAGCATGACTGCTGTGTGTGTCCTGAGCAATAAGGGGACCATCCGCTTTTCCTACTCAGAGTGTGTCAGTGACCTCTGTTCAAGAACCTGAGAAATCTCTGCCTATGATGGGCCATCGTAGTAGTACCTGTCATACCACTGCCCAAGGACCAACAGACCCTACCAACATTACCATCTTCATACTGGTTGAGGAAAGCCCTCTTGGATCCACAGATGATACTGACACCTCCTTCCTGTCAGAGGCCCAACAGTCAACTTAGAGTCAGATAGTTCCTTCAGGTAACAAACACGAGGAGGAAAAATATGTAGCCTACGTTGCTGAGCCAGTGGGAAATAATATATACATTAGACTGCATGTGGGTGTCAGCATTTGGGTGTAGTGGGAACACACATGGCACGTTTTAGACATGACGGATCATTGTCCAAGAAAACATTATCAAACAAGTCTGGTTAAGCATGAAAAAAAATGCATCTCAACACTCAACTAGTGCACAGGTTGTTTGTCAGCCAACCAGTTCTCTTGTTTCAAGGTGTTTAATATAGCAATGGTGACTGAAGTGGCATTCAGCCCTACCACTCTTTTTCTCCCCTCCCGCCAGTCTTCCTTGAAGTGGGCATGAACACAAGTGGGAAGGGAAAAGAGTAGAAAGAGTAGTAGGAAGGAGTGGGGGCATCTGAAAGCAACACAAAGATTAAAGGTTAGACAGCTGGGAGACCAAGGGATGACATGATACAAAGACACAGGGGGAGCTCAGAGAAGAGGCTACAGAAGATAAAAGGTGTAGCTGGAAGAAACATAAGGAGACACCGAGGAGACTCATTGGAGAGGTCACACAGAGACCCAGATGGGTGACAAAGGCAATCCGAGAGCAACTCACATGAGGCCTGGCTAGAGAGAATGAAAGACCCAGCCTTAGGAGGTGAGGGATGTAAGTGAAGTTCACACAGGGATCAAAGAGAATAAAAGGCAAAGCTGGGGCGTAGGAGGAAGATGGAGTGATTGAAGGAGCTCACAAAATGGTGACCAGTCATCAGATGAGAAAAACTGATAAACAACTGAGATGATTAGTATTTTTCTTTAACTGTTACTAGAGGAAAATGACTGATAAATAGTTTTAAATAACTTCTTTTATCTAATACACTCTATGTCTTTTACAAATTTTTAGTTGTGGTGGGAAAACATTTGAGCTGGGCAAAAAAATTTTGCATTGAAACTTTGGACAGTTTTGGCTATTATTTTAATGACATATCTTGGAGTGTATGTTGATGACTCCCTTGAGCATATTCATTATTCRCTCAATACATTTCCATGGATCAATTATCTGTAGTCAATATTCATACTCCAGTGCCACCAATGCCAAGATGTTATTGTGAAGCTTGTTACTAAGAGACTTGCATAAATCTTCAGCTGAAGAAATCAGATGATTGTAAGATCTTTACCTTTCAGTAAAAACCTGCAGTTCTCCCAGCTGTGGAGAAAATTTAAAAAAAAAGACCTGTAAAGGCTTAGAAACAAAAAGAAATTAGAGCTCCAAATACATTGTTTGAAATATTTTGAGATTTGGAAGCTATTATTCGACATTTAAGCCAATATTTAGTATTTAAAACAATACCGATTTTAAAATCTGCTTTTGCACATATTTACATAGTGGATTTTTCACTTTGTAGTCAGCGTATGTTAGTGGTCATAAAATTTAAGAGCATGAATCTTTATCTGAAACGTAACCAAAGATGGCAAAAAGGTTTTGAGCAAAGGTCAGAATAATGTTCTTGTCTGTTTGATCAAAATTATTTAAAATGTTTGTTTAAAAGATATTTGAACTAAAAATGTCATTCAGTTACAGCAAAGGGGACTGCAACTGATTTAGGTTGGTCACTCAGAAAAGAGCAACTCAGCTTGATAGTAAAATATTCACAGTCAATTAGATAGGGAAACTGATGGACAGGGTGAATGACATACATGAGAGTAGGGGAAGTTCTGTAGAAATGATATACCTGAAAAAAACCCTGAATTTGAATCCTGTGGTTCAGGCTCCACTGACATTTACAATGCAGTCTCAACCGTCAATTTAAAAAAGAAATGGATGAGTAAAATAATCCAGAGAAAAGGGGATCCATCAAGAACATTCAACCCAGCCATGTGAACCTGGCTTTGCTGCTTTCCCAGTCCRGCTGGCTTGCTGTCTGCACGCACAGTCTGACTAATCTGCTGCCTGAGTGGTCAGCTGCTGCTTGTGAAGACATTTCTTAAAATAATGGCTGACCTAATTATGTAGCATGGATCTTTACCTTAAATTTATGTGATGACTCTGTACATGAAATGCATACTGGGTATTTTGTAAGCCAGTACCTAAATCTGACATAATTTCATGTCACATCTCATCCCATCTTCCTTCAGAGAGTACAATTAAAGTAGATGTGTATTTATGCAACAAACATTACAGCACAGATTTAGAAAGCAGACAGTGTTAAACTGATTGCTTTTCACTAGTCACTGAGGAGGTGGATAAAGGGGGTGGAATAGCGATAGTGTCATTATCCGGCTTTAATAAC
Source organism: Oceanodroma leucorhoa (assembly GCA_030449065.1). Classification (NCBI taxonomy): domain Eukaryota; kingdom Metazoa; phylum Chordata; class Aves; order Procellariiformes; genus Oceanodroma; species Oceanodroma leucorhoa. The sequence goes on from JASVER010000016.1 coordinate 8,301,218, forward strand.
TTCTCTGACACAGGGTAGAAAGTTCCTAGACAGGTAAAACTGTCTGTGTAGTAATACTACTGAGCAGATACATGTTTTGGTTGCTGTGTTCATTATGTAGGCTGCTAGGTTTTAGATCAGTGTAATTAATTATTGTGAAGGTGTCAGCCATTGCATGGATTATCTCGATCTGGAGTCTATTTGGCATCTTCTCTATTACAATGAAAAAATAACATATTTTACAGGTGAAATCACTAGATACAAACTAATTACCCACCACCCATAGATTAATAGGTTGCGGGGTGAAATTATGATCAGTAGCAGAAACAGATTTACAAATGGGCCCTACCTACTTTCTCTGTACGGCGAGTTGGTTCATAGGCTATACAGAGGAGCTGCATGCTATTGTTATAGTCGGTTTCTGCAGCTCTTGTTCTCCACTCTCTTTATTGCAGGCACCTTGGATGTTTCTACAAAAGCTGTAGTCACAGCTTCAAATGCATTGTAGACATGGTTAAATCAAGGCATAGACTTTCCCCTACGTATCCCTTAACCTGGGGCTTGTGTTGGACCAGTTGTTGCAGAATTGTTTTTAAATGCTGCTGAAAAAGTAATGAACTTTCATTAAAATGTCAACATCTTTATTTAGAGTGTTTGAATTTAAAGATACTCAAACAGGTTGCATCAGTATTTTAACAATAAAAGTTCAGATTTTAATTCTAAAATGATATTTTCAACTAAACTTGAGCAAGTGTTATAAGAGAGAGAAGAAAAGAAATGAAATATTACAAGGCRGTTCAATAGTCTGAAAATGAATTAAGTTTAGTCAAACAGAATGTCTTGGATTGACCCAAGCAATTTTTTCTTCTTTTAAAAATCCTCTCAAAGTTTTATATTGCATTACCATAAGACATTCCTCCCACAGATTTTTTTTTTGTTCAGCTCTCAATTAAAAGACCAAAGACTTTATTTATCCAGGATAGTCTACCTCTGATGTTCCCTAGGCTTTCCACCCTCCCTGACCTTATGTACTTTGTTAAATCTGAAAAGATCACAAGCTGACAATGGTAAAATGGTACAGCTGGAGGCTATAGTCAGCTATCGGTATTCCAGACAACATTGTGATGGGCAACCAATGTATGTGGGGATCTATGCACAGAAGGAACACAAGCAATGTCTCTTGAGTATCATATGCTCCTGGGTTTTGTCCTTCCTCTATATGACAGGTGACAAGACCAGTGCAGGGCCACCTTACACCCCCAAAATGTGGAAGGATGAGAAAACAGTGAAATTTGTGTATCGTGGAAAAGAACTTGAGGGTAAAAGCGCTTCCATAAGTAAAGAAGAAGCAAAAAAAAAACCAACCCAGGAGCTCCACAGAAACTGTTTCTGCGGGGATGAGTTTGTCTCACAGGTCTACGTCAGCATGTGCACAGCTGATCCCACCCCTCAGCCAAATTAAGGGTGAGTCCCAGTGTGAGAGTCATCAGTACTGCTTGTCTGCAGCTCCGGTGCCTGCTGTGCCTGCACGCACAGTGGGATTAGATATTTCCTGCTGAGCTTCGCAGGTAATTAATTCTCTGCTGGGGCCCTGGGGAGGAATAAATTTTGCCCTGCAGTTTGATTGCAGGGAACAGAAAAGGGGTCTCTTCCCTCAGGTGACGGTCGGGTCACGTCCGCATTGCACCCGCAAGGTTGCCAAAGTGGGAGAGGAACTGCTGGCTAGTAAGTAACTACTAAATGTTGCTGAACCTCTTAAGCAAGTACAAAAACCACCAAATCAGAAGGGTTGTTTCTAGCTACTGATTTAGCCTGTCTTCCAGTCTTGTAAGCCAGACTGACTCGTCATGACCTTCTTACAAATTAAAAGCCTGGGAAGACGGGGGTGAGTTGGAAGGCTCAGATTATGTTTTTCCCACAGTTACAATAGATTAGTCCACTCCAAGGAGATAGTTCCTAGCTTTTCCATGGTGAGTATGCTTGATATAAAAGAACAGAGTTTTTATCCCATGTTTATAACATAAGACTTAAATGCACTATTCCAGTGGTTCCAAGTCTATATCATTCATAAATATGCTCAATATACTGTGCCTAGCAATAACCTGGACATACCCCGCCAAAACATTATGCCAAAGAGAATTTAAATGTGATACTTAGGGGTGAAAAAGCATCAGAATTACCTGAACTGGTCTTCAAAGGCAGTTATATACTCTTTAAAAAATAAAAATAAGTATTGCTGAATCTGATTGACTGGCACTTTCAAACTTCAGGTTAAAAAACCCAAAAGTCTTGCTTGCGGGTTTTTTGAAAGATTTTTTTTTTATTAATGATACAAGTGACTAACACGTTTCCTGGGTGGCAGAGTAGTTCATACATTCATGAGGTTTATTCTTACTCATGTCAAAGGGGCTAGGTTTTATCTAGGTTTTTCTTTCCCTCTCTGAAAGAGCTTCCCAGCTTGGTGAAGCACTTGGGCATGTAACTTAGATCCCTAAGTTGAACTTGATTTCAGTGGAGTTTGAAGACATGCTTAAATTATCTGCTGAACTGGGGACTCTGGAGAAGTGACTTTATAGGGGCCAGAAGAAATACCGAGGTGACACAGTGGCAGGACACGATCACTGCCAATAGTCAAATAACACTGAGGATGTGTGTAGCTGTATTCATGTCAGGCAACACAATGAGAAGCTAAATGAGATGTCAAATGTGTATTAGCCTCTCCCGCATTTACATGCTGGAGAGGCATGTTGATGAAGAGCAGTATATTTTGCCATAACTTTAAAGACTCTTTGCTGTCATGCACTCATTGCCTGCTCAGTGGCTGAGGAACCGCTGAACTCCTTACAGCTAACTTCCAGCCTTGCTCCAGGCAATTAATGAAAGATAATTTGAGAAAGTTCAGCACCATTTAGACGTGAATTTGGTTAGAGAAAACCACTACAAATGAAGAAATGTTAGTGAGGGGTTTGGGTTTGGGGTTTTTTGCTTTTTTTTTTTTGTGCTTTCTACCAAGGCAAGATTTTTTTCCCCAGTGTGCACTTTTCATCACATTGTAGCCACTATTTAAAATGAACASGCAATGGACTTTCCACATTTCCCTCAGGAGGCTATTCCACAGTCTAATAGATCTTATGCTTCCATTTTTTTCCAGCTGACATTTAGCCAATGTTTTCTTTTTGCTACTTCAACCCAGTGCTGCTAGCTATGCCCCACACTGAATAGTCTCTTGGCTGTTTTATGCTCTGAAAAGAATGAGAGTTTTATTATCCTCTTTCTTTCCCATTTAGCCATGCTAAACATATTTAACTCCTATCATCACTTTTCATGAGTTGCCTTCAATCCTTTCAGACGTTTTAATGTCACTTCACCGACTTCTCTCCCAAACTGTGTTCCTTAAGTCATTCCCTGTTTCTAAACTTCCTCTCACCTTAAGTATTGCTAACATCCATAACAGAATATATGAGCTGTGGCACAGCCCGTGATCACTACTTAAAGACAATAGGTGTCCTCACTCCGCTGCCTGTTTCTGTATTATTGAGTATTGTGATAAAGAAGAAAGGCACTGTGATATATGGAACCTAATGTACAATTGCTTAGACATGACCCTGAATTGCTACTCCTAGAATAGACTGTTATTAACATCTCTGACATTACAAAGACATTTTTACTTATCTTTTCCTTTCCGCACCATGCACTTGAGTCACAAAGAAGCCCATTCTTTACCTTTTCCTTGACATAAGCATTTAAATGTCTTAGTTATCTGCCTTTCCTCCCATAAACTGGTGAGAAAATGCTAGATAGCTTTTCTTTTGTACAACTGTAAGCAGTCCTGTATCTGAAAATGGTTGATACTTTTCTAATTAGTAGAGTTGTGTTGCCTAAGCCTGAAGGTCCACCTCACCWAGCAGCTGGTCTCTGGAGGTGGCCTAAGCTGCCCTAAAATCTGCTCTCCTGAAGTGCTGCTCTGTGGATGGCTGCCCACTATGGACTCTGCATTGCTCTGGGTTTGGGAATAATCCCAAAGATTAACAAACCCTTCAGCTTCATGTATGAAGAGAGCTGCTTTACTTTATGCTCTGTAATTGCATTCGTCAGGCCTTAGGACAAAAAATGCTCATTTGCATCTTCAGTGCGCCTATACGGCATCGAAGGGGGCCATATCTGGAGAGACAGAAGAGCTGATTCCAAGCCAAAATGTCTGTGCTTCCTAAAAACATCCAGGGTAAGCCCACTGACAAATTAGCTTGGCACCCAGAGATGTCAGAGGCTTTCAAATTTAGACTGCAGCTGAGCAGAKGTGTTGAAGGCCAACACTTTGGCCATAGACTGTCCCCATTCCATGCTGAATTTGGTGCAAAGCTGCACAAATACTTTTGCTGGGATGGTGCAGGGGGTGGCGCAGAGTAAGAAATCCACAGCTGGAGAAGGCCTCTAGAGGGGTGGCAAATGCCATCTAAGCCTGATTAAACAGCCGTGCTGCTGAAGTGTAGACATTGAAAAGTGGCAGTTTGTGCATAAAGTTTCATGGGTCTTCAGTGCAGCTCTCTCACTCCTCCTCCTCCTTATTTATGTTATGGCAGCGCTTAGGAGACTCTTGGCATTTTTCATGAGCAGAAAAAGAGATCGTTTAGCCAGTGATCAAAACCCTGACTCCGAAGCCGCCGCAGAGCTCTGCAGCCTGGCTGCCACCCAGGCGGAGCCGGAGCTGGCAGCGACGACGGGTGTAGCGGCATACCCTGCACCTCTGTACGGGCAAGGGAGGAATGGAAGGCACCTGCCAGGATCAGTGAAGCTGATTTAAAGGCAACATAATAGTGGTGGTGTTTTGGTGCAACATGATCATGAGTGCAAAGGGAGAAGGGAGGCAGCATTATTTAATGGTAATAAATTTTTAATATGAGGCCAACATTTAAATGAGCCCAAAATCTAAGCCTCGGACGTGGTCTCTGGAGGTGCAGTGGAGAGACAGGAAGGGGGAAGCTTGAACTGCTGTTAACTGTACTTTTCTCTGTCCAAGCAGGAGGTACTACCCCATTTCTAGAACTTCGCAGAGACTCAGTGAGTTCAAGGCAGTACATTTCTACATTTCTAGTGTCTGACCAGCAAAGAATTCAATATCCCGTGTCCCTTCCAGCCAAATAAACTGATTTCTCTTTCCATCAGCAGTACCAGTTTGCAGGGCCTAGCTAGCTTCGTGGCTGTGGGTGCTCTTGTAGCTGGGACCCATCCCTTTTACCAGGGCTCCACAGCAGGAATGACTTTGCACAGGCATAGTCCTGCTGCTGTTTGCCTCCAGGTTGCTGTATTAGTCACCCTTCCAACGCCCTGATCCTGCTTTTTCTCAAACCTCCTGCAAACAGGCATCCCAGAGGGCTGAAACAGTTCAGCGGGTCAATACAATAGCAGGGAAAATAAAGGGCCTCACTTGGACATCTGAGTGTCCAGATCCCCTGACATGTGGTAATGCAATTACCAGCTGATCAAACAGCTAGATATTGCTGAGGGCAAGAAGCAGGGGAGGCAGCAGGCATCTCGTCACCAGCCTCTTGTCGCAGCTTCTGGCTGACCCTCCCCATGACAGAGCCAGAATTAGCAGGGCTGGGGAGCCGGGAGGGTGTGAGGGTCCCTGCCTTTGACTGGACATTCAGCCTTGCCCTTTGCGATTTGCACTGAAACCGTTTTTTGACGTCTCCCTGTGTGGAAGTGTCAGAGGGGTAGACTGAGCGGTAGGTCAAATGGGTGGCAGGAGGAGCAGCCTCCCGTGCCCTCTGCTGCTGCCGGGGATGGGGGTCTCCTCTGGGAGAAGGGGTCGGAGGGCGCCTGTCAAAACAGGACAGGCTGTGGGGAGTCTCTGGGGCAAAGGCGATGGTGTCAGGGGTCACTGTTCAGTGCTATAAAATGTGACACACCGGGAGACGCGGGGAGACATGTCATGCATTGTGTTTGTGTCCTTCCCAGCTGGTGTTCTCTGGACGGAACAGGTTGTTTAAATTAGCGATGGTCTTCACTGGAAAAGCTTGGAATAGCAGGCTACTGTGATAGACCTCCACACATCTCAGAAACACTTGGCAGACAGAGTGCAGGGCTGCTTTGGCTGGGGAGGGAAATCCCTTGCTGCTGGGTGGATGGGGAGGCAGGAGGAGGGACAGGACAGCAGCCAGAGCCAGGGCTGGGGTCCCCGGTGCTGATGCCAAGGCTAACCCACTCCTCACCGCACGGGTAGGGAACAACTCGCCTTCTGGGCTGCGAGTGATAAGGGAAAGGGTAAACGCATTTAGGGGAGAGAGGGGACAAAACACCTGTGAGAGCAGGAAAAACTGTTTGATTGTAAAAGTGATGTGAGGGTAAAGCAATTCTGCTGGAGAAGCAATTGTGCCCTATCTTTAGAGGGAAGTGTTGAGTGGAAGTGGCTGAAGYGGAGTGGTGTCGTTCAAGCATTTGAACCTAAGATAAAAAGATAGGGTTTCCTCAGTACCTTCAGTATGCCCTTGTTCAGCACTTCCCTATATTTACTGTAGGAAATACCTCCAATATCTCAAATGGTGAGGTTATCTGACTGCAAACACTTATTTAGTCATCTAAGTAACTTGCACCAGGGCAGAAAATAGGTAGTTTAAGTAATGTTGGTCCCTCAGTCCCCAAGGGGCTGGATTASGTTTGCTGACAGATTCAGTCCTGTGCACCTTTGCATCACTTACCCTTGGCTCATGATCCCAAGCACCACCGGGACTCACTGAAATCCCTGCTCTGCTCACTTCCTTTCCATGCTGTGAAGTTTTAATGAGTCAACTACTCTTAAGAGAGACCTAACCCACACGGCTTTTGAGTGCCTACCACCTTCAGCCTTATCACATAGCCCTTGAAACACTGCCTTTCTGTTCCGAACCTGTTTACTAGCAGGGCAAAAAGGCATCAGAAGTGCAGTAGCACCCCAGTGGCTCAAAAAGCTGCATCTTTAGTGAAGTGTTCTAGGAAGCGCAGATGGCTTTTACCTGTAGCTGGCTGCTGAACACACAGACTTGGAGTGTAAAATCCCTGCAAGCCGGAGACACCAGTCAGAGGAGGGCACACAAGCGGCGGCTATGCCCAGTGCAGCTCTCCCAGGCAAACAGCTCACGGGGGTGCCCGGGATGCCTGGTGCAGCGATGGCCAAACACTGTGGTGTAGAGCCCTGGCGAGGGATAAGCGCAGCGTCGACAGATGCCATTTGTGGCAGGAATGTCTCCACTTGTGCCTCAGACTTGGATTGAAAATTCCTCTCGCTCCTCTTCAAGCGTGGGTCTAAAACACCAACCAGGTTTTGGGAGGTAGCCACTTTATTCTGAGAAATGTCAGAATAGTGCTCGTTGGGGCATTAGAAGTATCCTAATGACTCTAATAGCAGCATTGTTTGAGCTGCACTTTTTAATAAGCAGGAAAGGATCCAGCTCAGAGTTCTCTGCAGCAAGACAAGTCATAATGTCTATTTATTACAAATGTGTACAAAATGTCAATAACGCACCATATCCACCAGAAAAAAGAGGAGAATATCTCTGGTCTTACAGACAAGTTGAGAACAAAGTATTTATCAAAAAAATTAATGATTGAACAGTGCTGTTAAATTTCTGCCTTTTATTTCATAACCAAAATGCACAGAGCAGTAACAGTTTACAGTTCAGGAAGGACACAGCTATCCCCTGTGCTGACAACCACTTATGCTCTATTTAACACGTGGAATTTAACTGGTGCAGAAAGTACACTTGGCCAGGAATTGCTGTCTGAAAGCCTTTGCAAAGGAAAATGCATTTACTGCCAAAAATTAGTTTTCAGTAGGAAATTTCGTAGTATTCTGCAGAGTCATAGACTTTCCTCCTGTTCTGTAATTAGGGATCAAAGTAAAGCCTGTCATATAAATTAAAAGATACCGATTGAGATCCTTTGAAACAAGCAGCATGCTGTATATAAATAATTAGTCATATTTCTGTTTATTTTAATCTCATGAATCTACTGTTGAAATCCATTGTTAAGCATGCAGTCTGACATTGGAAAGACTCCTATTAACTTTCACAGGCTCTGGGATAGGCTCCAGCGCCTAACAGGTTGTGYAGATGAAATAACACCCGTGATCTGCATTACTCACATTTGTCCACAGCTAGATCAAACAGGTTATGTTTATTTTGCTTTATATATGGTGACTGGGTAAAAATGAACGGCCTTTACYATGCAGGAGGTCAGAGTAGATAGCTTAATTATGGCTCCCTGACTTGTGGTCTGTGCATTTACAGAGTAGTGTAGGGTACGCACACGGGCTGGGGGAGTCCGTGAGACCCTTGTCAGGGAAGAGATGGTAGTTAGGGCTGGAGGCACACGACACACAGGCAGTTCTCTCCTGTTTTCTTCCCCAGCTTTGCAACAGGGAATCCTGAATCAGGGGAGCGTAATGAACGGCTGGGTAACTTATGTCGCCCGAGGCATACTTGCTTGTGTAAGAGAAAGTTCGCACAAAGCAAATGTCACTTCAGATCGAGCAGCAACAGACTGTTGCAGAAAGGAGAGACACAGCTCTAGGAGTGACATGTTCGGGGATGAATCCATGTGCGTGCTGGCAAAGGCCATCTTAGTGCCTACCTGGCCGCATTTCCYACTCCCAAGGAAGAAATAAGCTCARGTCAGTAGTAAAGGCAGAGATGGCAATTCAGGACCTTTATAGTCTAACCRTTGCTATTTCGGGGTTCATTTGCTTAACCTTTGGTGGTACAGGAAGATCAACAGCAAAAATGGTTGAAAACAAAAAAAGAACCATAAAAGAAGGGACCGTGCTTAACTAGTAATCAGGGGTGTGGTAACTGGATGCAGATAAAGTAAAAAATGACAGGCAATGCGTAAGTCCTAGGTATTGTGATCCAGACTGTTTTCCTTTTAAAAAGATTGCCTAACAAAGATACTGCTTAAAGTATAATAACCTACTTTGCTATGACTGAATATATCAGTTAAAAGGATCCCAGATACATGGCTGAAACCCTTCAGACACTATTTTTTGCTGTTATTAGTATCTGGCATTGAATTGATGTCAATTGTTCACATAGTTCAGCTCTGGGTGTTTGATGTATGTGGTTTAAAATAGAAACCTATAGCATAGTCTGTCCATTACTGACACTCCTACTCAGAAGATAATAACAGAGTTTTTTTTCCTGATACTTTGCCTTTCTTTCACCTTGTCACCTAACCAAGATCAACAGAACAAAGTAAAAATTAAAGGCAGCAAAAGGAAAGTTTCTGTTCTGCTTAATTTTTATCTAGTAAGACAATCAAACTCTCATGAAAAAGGTAAAACAGTACAAATATCAATGCGTTTGCTCAGTCACTGACAATTACAGAAAGTGGGTCCTAAACACCCTTTGGTATTTCTTGATGTTGCTTTGTATTACAGTAGCAGTGGGAGACCAGAGCCCTATTTTTGTTTAGCCCTGAAGAAAAATCATTAAAAAAACAGGGCAAAGTCTGTTTCTACTAAAAATACTTCTAATACAAACCTCATCCAGTAGGCAACAGATGAATACAGCAGCAAGCTGCAGGGTATTGAAACAGCTTATTTGCAGAAATCACATCCCCTTTTTAGATGGCATCCATACTCCTTACAGTCGTATTGACTAACCAGTTGTCAACAGTGGATTCTCCAGATTGTTTGYTCACTTAAGGATTTCTCCATTTACCAGCATTTTAAAAACAAAAGGATTTCAAGAGCTCACTCATTGTCCTGTCTCTCTGACACATTCTTCTACGCCAGACAGATTTTCAAAAAAGCTAATACACCGAGTTCCCCGTATCTGTGCACCCACAGAGCAATGCAAACTGGCTATATCAACACCAGAATCAGGTTCTCTTGGAGTGTTTTTGATTTTAAAGATAATTAGTTAATTCTGTGAATGTCTTTTTAAATGAAAGATTACTCTAGCCAGTTTCTTACCAATCTCRCAGTAAAAATCTTTGAAAGAGGAATGTTGCATGTAATATGCAGTAACTGTCAATTATTTCAACATGCCTTGTTCATCAAAGTCCTGAGATGAAATCTGCCATGGCTGGAGTCTCTGAGGCTGTTAATGATGTTACTCCTGTGCTGAGGGTGGGAACCAGGATTCCACCTGTCAGCACTCATCTGCTGTGATCTACCTGAGGCAGCGGGCAGCCTCTTAACACTCCCCTGCAAGGATATGCRTTGACCACACCTACTGTGCATATGGTCAACTCTCTGTTTGGGAGCCACGGGAGAATTCCCTTTCAGTTGATTCTGACCCTTACTTCCCTTCCCAAGTGAGCACCTTCCAAAACATAGGCTGGAGTACTCCAGTCAACCTATGGGCTTTGCTCTGAGGTGGTTATTCTGCACTGAGCTATACTCAGCACATGCTCAAATAACCCAGCTATCTCTGCAAACCAGGCCACTCTCTGATGCTGCCCCACCCTTGGCTATATTTAACCGGTGTTTGCCGTCTCTGGGTGCTTTATCAGCCGGACTTTTGCCACAGAGCTTGGATTTGAACGTTGTGACTTTCCCAGGCATGAAATCTGAATGAAGTTGCTGTTTTTGAAAAGCCTAGAGCTTTCTTGTGCTTGATGGCCTGAGGCACTGGGATAGGTGTAAAGGGAGATAGCTTTAAATAATGTCTTTGGCCTTGAGTTGTTGCAGGAGAACTTCTTTTACCCTCTGCTGTCTCCCCATGACGCTGCAACAGCATATTGGTACCTCAGGCACCTAAAGCTGATTTCTCCCATATAAGACCCAGAAGGCAGCTGCCAAGAGCAAGGGATATACTGATTGCARCCTGGCTTCAATCTGTGGTGAGAGTATAATGAACCCTTAACAGTAGGACGAAGCAGTGCTTGAAGATGCTGCTGGGCCATGGTCACCGGCCCTGCACATTGTGCTCAGAGGTGGGACATAATGCAGTTGTTCTTCCATCTAGTTGCCTCTTTTTTCATGTCAGGCTCTCAGATAGGCTGACATTTATTCCCCTTTGGTGATTTAAGCCATGCAGAGCAAGGATATGTTCTCTTCTGTGATGGGATCCTTMTCCTGAGTGGGCCTTTAGGCACTGTTATAGGAAAGGCAGTTTTACTCTTTCCTATGTAGTAATACGAACAAAGGGGGACAAATGCAGTGACTCCTTACTGAAGGAGGCCAGATGATGATTAGCAGTCACACTCATGCCGTGAGCACATGTGAGAGACCAAGGGAYTGATGCCGCTCTCCCATCTGGCTGAGCTTCTCTACACACATGCGTACATACACCTCATATTATTTTTAGTATGAGTTGAAAAAAGGAGGTTGAAATACATCGAAAATTATACAATTACACTTTAAGATTTGAACTGGATTTATTCAGTTCAAATGCCTATTCAACCCTAGGCTTAKCTTAGCAGCTGCTTTCCAACCTGCAGTTCAGGTTCCCATTTGGTGCCAGGGTGGCCCTGCAAGAGCTGAGACTCATTGTGAATGATGATCTTTATAATTCGTTCTGCATTTGCACAAAGAGAAGTCAAAAGGCGCAGCACAGAAGCACAAAAATTGAGACAGTCTTTTGTGCTTTCAGAGGGAGTGGAAGTTGAAACGATTTACAACAAGAAGTGACTCACTGGGATTTTCAGAACTGGTCCGCATGGATGGGTGCAAACAGGTCCAAGTTCCTTTGCTCTGACTACGACTGGTTCAGAAACCATGGAGCTGTGCTAATGCTGTGCTCAAGTTGACTTGCCTTGCTGAGAAGCTAATACGGCTGTGTGGCTTTCAAACCAAAGCTGGCTCATGGCCAACCAGCCTGGCACGCAGGCAGAGTGAGCTCATGTCTGCCTGCATCCACCCATGGAGATGGGGCCGTAAAGGATGTGTTTAACATAACTGCAAGGATACTGTTTCTACATATTCCAAGCCTTAACGAGCATCGCACTTATGAACCAGGGCTTTGRGTTTGCCTTGACCAGAAAGAACAAGTGATCTGTAGGTTGTTCCAGGGAACATGAGCTGAAGGCAATGGAGGAAATTARGACACTTGAATTTCTGAAGCACTTTTAAAACCTGGAGTAAACTCCTTTTTAAGAATGGCTTATTGGATGACAGTGCTACCTAGCAGCAAATACAATCTTGTTGAAGTTTTAAATGTTCTGATTTTTTCCAAAATTAAATCTAAATGAGTTTCAGAATTGTTTTGTTTTCTTCCAGTATCTTCTGCTTTTGTTTCTCTACCTCATGCCAAAGCTGAGGGTTCTAACTGAGTTTCAAACATTTCAAAATCTGTCACTTAAATCTTTGTAGAATCTGTCTGGTTAGACAGAGCCTATTTATATACATCCAGACAGCARTTCCAGCTTCCTATATTTCTAACATCACAAAAAGGACATTCAAAGGAATAGTTATTTTCCATATTAGCTTTTCCACRTTAGCTTTAATAAGGCAGCCAAAGAACAAATCGGCATCTGTTTCCTAGCATTTTTTCCATTATTTAGCCATAATCTCTTTTGAAATAATGAAGTTCCTCTCAAAATACTAAAGTGTGATTAGGTTGTGAAATCTGAATCCATTAAAGAAGATCCTGTGCTTGAAGCATGCATCACTGTCATGAGGCCACMAATCAGATCTCCAAAAAATTAAATTTTAAAAAATGGTATGAATTTACTGTCAAATTCATCTAATTAGATCGAGCACATTAGCCTTGTAAATACACAAACATTTCTTAAAACCTCTCCTAAGTGGGAAAATGAAGTTGATTTCCAAAGAGAAAAACAGTAAGGTTATAATTTCATAATGAATTCTCCTTTAAAATTCCCAAAGAATTAATAAAGCAGTAGCATTGCGTCAGTTTGGACATAGGTACCTAAAAAATTGTCCTTTTACGGGGTAAGGAGTGTCACACTACTCCTGTGGAGAGTGACACCAAGATGCAAAGATGGCTTAGGGGCGTGATGCTGCTGCCTGCATGAGAGTTCTGAAATTCAGACCAAACTGAAAAGTGGGGAGTCCTGGTTTTGAAGAATTTCTGAGATGTTTTGGCCAAGATGAGGAGTTAATGAATTTTTATCACAAAGACTCCCCCAAACCTCCCTTGTTTCAAAGTAGGTTTTCACCCTTGGTATCAGATCTTCTTCTCCTAGTTACTCAAAATTTCTGGCTCTKCAATCTGGTTGAATGGTGGCTTCCAATGGTCACAAGGTAAAGGGACACTAATGAGCATATGCACAATCCTAACTTGTAAGACCTGTGGTCCATTATTTTYGTCTGGGATGCTGGCCAGTGTAACAAATCTCTGAAATGCTATGGCATGGTCATAGAGGACATCTCAGCAGTGGCAATTGTCCTGTGCTATGAAAAAGCAACATCCTTAACCCCGTGATACATTCTGTTCCATCTAACGCAGACAAACTTCATCCTTATGAATATTAACATTATTTTCTGAACTCTGTTAAAGCTTTGGACATACGATGAGGCCTTGAAGTAGCAAGTATCTGTAGTAAGTATGTTCTAGGGAGTCCAGTCTATTTGCATATTGTTTTTTTTAAGTCCTTTCAGTCTTGATTTACCTATGAAGGGCAAGCACATGTAGCAATGGTTCTGAACCATTCATTTTTTGTTACCTCTATCTAATGTCCACTATACATCTCTTAAAACTAAAGACTTTCACACTTCTCGTACTCATATCTTGGCCAGGCTTTCTTAATTTTCTCCTCAAAAAAAGCTCCCAAAATCTGTTTTGAGATGCTGAACAGAACAGGATGCTTACAGTGAGTGCTTATGTTCTCACAACAGTAGCATGTTTTCAGCATCATATTATAGCAACACAGTATTTTATTTATTAACCAGACTTCAGTTGAGTACTGGAACAGGTTTCCAACCTCTCCATCATCCCACATTAATTAGATTTTAGCAGAGCTAGTTGTGGTTCTACCATGCAGCTGGTATTAAAATGAAAACTTTATCCATCTATATGAAAAGAATGTAGCTCGTTATCCATCCACACACCATCAGGAATATCCTTTACACCAAAGGATTCCAATGACTTTCTGAAGTCAATGTCACATCTTTCAAAGGGTGGACTTGCCTGTGTTTCTGAGACTTGTCTGAACAACGATTAGCAAATTCAGGGTATTCCATTGTATATATACATATGTCAATACCTCCTTCAGGCAGCTGTGATGAGCGTTATAGGTCATAACAAGCACCTTACATTTGAGATCAGGCATAAGTTTCATGGTAATAATTGCAGGTCTCCATTGTCTTTTTCTGGGTTAAGCCAGGATTTGGCCCTGGGTGTTGGAACAGGGCAAGAGGATGGCAGATCAGCAACCTTAAAGAAGGTCTGTTGTTAACTACAGAGGGCAGTTGGARCTGCCTAAAAAGGTGTGGCTCGCTTGCAGAGCGTTCCTGGGTATATACTGGAGAACTGAATTTACCTTATGTGCATGGACAACTCCATTAGAATGGAAGAAGAGCAAACAGGCACCGATACAGAGGAAATAGCTCCTAGACAGGGAGCTCCAACATTTCCTAAAAGTCTTGTCACTGAGAGGGAGAGCCTCCATTCAATATGACTAAAAAAATCATGCTTTTGTGGGTTGCTATAGTAGCCGAGCTCTCGACAGGCACCATGAACAACTAAGAGCTAAGGGCTGACAATGTACTTAAGGCTAGTCTTTGAAGATTAAGATGCGGCAGCAGCTGCCTTGCAGGGAAGACAAACAGTGGAGAGTGCCTCTGGAAGTGTGCCACTTCTGCTGGCACATCTCCTGCTCTATGCCCAGACAGCTCCTGAGATGCTACCAGGGAGCCACCTTGGAGGTTTGCTGCTCCAGGAGCCAGCGGAAGCATGGGCAGACAGCACAGCACTTCGCTCAGGTCTGCTCAAGTGCGCTACTTGGGCATCGAGGGCTTGCTCCCTCATCATGCTAGTGGAAAGCACCCAGATGGAGGTATGGAGATCTCTCTCCCCTCATGAGTTTTATTGCCCAGACATCTCTCTGCTTGTTCTGACGCCTCTTGCATTTACTGTGCAGACCCCTGGCCAGCCTGACTGTGAGTTAAACATCTGCAGCCCTGAGAGTGCCTCTGTTGCTGGCCTGCGTATCTCCTGGTCAATCTGGCAGAAACTTTATACTCTGCCATATTCTCCAGCAGCACTGAAAATATTTGAGAGGATCAAGAAAAGATGACCCACAACCCTCTAGCGGGGAGCTACCACATTACTAGTCATATGATTAAGTGCCTGAGCTTCCAAAGTTGTTTTCAGTAGGAAAGCTGGAGTTAAAAAAGCTGAAATGAAGGATACGCCACAGCAACCATCGGAGAGCTACAGAATATAAGACTGTCCCTGTCCCAAGCTCCCACGTGTGGGTTTATGAAGTGAGGGATACAAGTGAGAGTGGATGAGGAGTGGACAGGGGAGAGCAGGGAAAGAAGCATGATCTTGAAACGAATGGGCAGAGCCACAACATGGTTCAGCAGAAGCTCAAAGGGAATGAATAGTCTGAGGCATGCTATAGGGATGGTACCATAAAATCACATAAAAAGCAGTATTGGGCTAGACCAGATGTCCCTATCTCCTGTGTGGCCAACAGGAGACATGAAGACAGGTAAGAAGATAACAAGCATCTGTGATTTGCTCCCTACTATCCCCCAGCCTCCACCTATCCTTATCTCAGGGACTTCCCATGTTTGATTCCCAGCACCCTCCTGAGGTGTTCATCCTACAAACTCCCAGGAACAGGGAACCTGGTCCACTATAGAGGCATATTCTCCTTTAGTTCTTCCTTAATAGTTATCTGCCTGTCTTAAATTATCACCACAGGTATTGTTTAAAGTTAGGTTTAATTGATAACATATTCTGCTCTGGTTTTGTGTATGTACCATAATGTCTACACCTAACACTAGTTAGATACAGATATGCATATATACGTATGGATATAAATATATGTTATGAAGTAACTAATTTAAAAATGCCACTAAATAAAGTTCCTTGAACAGTCTATTACTGAGTTAAAAAAAAAAAATAACCAGAAGAACAAAACCAAATAATATTCAAGTCAAGACTCAAACTAAACAGAGCCAAAGATGTCAGAATTTGAAGTCTTACCCTGAACATACACTTCCCTGAGAGTATAAAGCTAGGGAGATTCAGAGAATGCCAACTAAAATTATTGCTATATTGCTATTTGTATAATGCAATATTGAATACATTTACATTATAGATGATTACTATTGTTACAGAATGCAAGTAATCATGTTAAGTTCAATAACATCCAGTAGCACAGTCCTGTATAAAGGAGGATTTTAATTTCCTTATGAGGATGAATCCATTGATTTTCCAGGTTTGCTTGCCACTATTAAGAAATGAAAGTTTTATAAGACTCTCAGCATATCCTTTTTCTTACATTGATTTACTCTTTTCTGTAAGCCAGGAAGATGTGAAACATTTTTAAAACCCCYTTTTTCCATATTCCCATTAGTGAATAAAAAATTAACCTTGTGGATTAAATTTACAGACATGAGACAAAGAAACATACACATCCCATTTTGGAAGATGARTACTTCAGTTCAAAGTGTCTCCTTCCTGAGTGGATTCAACAAGTTTACAAAGTAATGAAGCATTTGGGTTCAAAGTCTCTTCTTTTAGGAATACCATGTCTTTAAGGGTACTTGATGGTGTTTGGAAGAAATGTAATTTCAACGAGTGAAATTTCAGCAAAGTGATCTGGCAGAAAGAGATCACAATGGGTTTGCACACGAAGTGGCCAGAAAATGTCACCAAGAGAGAAAACCGTAATATTATACATGGGTTCAGGTATACTGATGCATCAGAAAATTCTCCCTGTTGCAGTATAAAATACCTATGAATTAAATGCAGTGCCCCTTTCCAGAAGCTGTGCTTAGGCAAATGAAAGCAATCAGGATATATATTAAAAATTTTATATTCTTTCTGGATGAGAAGATCCCATTTTTCTACACACAGAATGTAATAGGATACCAATATGAACAGCAGCAAGTTAAAATTTTGTGGCATCTCCTGTCACTGATTAAATTCTCATCTCAGCAGTAAATAGGGCCACTTTCAACCCTGGGAGAACCAATGTCAACCTCACATTAAAAAAGAAAAGCAGGCAAAGACACAGTTGCAGAGATCAGCTGAGGAAGGCTTACTAGAASTAAAGAAAGAATGGCTCATTTATAATGCATGAAGCCCCTTGGCCTTCATTAAAGGATAAGTATGCTGTCTTGGATACTGTCTTATCTCACCCCAGCATCCAAAGTCCTTGGTTTTGGAAAATGTCCAGATGAAGGCCATAGTGATATGTAAGARTAAAAGGGAATGTGATAATGGCTTTGAGGTTGTAACTTGCTCAGCCTACAGGACTTGTAAAGAGAATCCAGTTGGGATATACAAGCACCCATGAGAGAAGTGAGCACTAAAATGTCCTGAAAGTTACATCAGGTGCCACCACYGCAAAGCCCACGGTGCGTGTGTATGTGCAGTCAGTGGTGAAGGTCATCGAGGACAGAGGAATCTGCTGTGACAAGAAAACAATAGCAGGAAAAGAGGTGGTCCTCAGGTGGAGTCTCTGCTCAGGAGTGTGAAACAGGGATATGTGTTAAAAAGCAGTTGTCTGTTACGTGTGTCCCTGCAGAAGCGTTTCGAGGTGAAAAACCCTAGAGAACATCTGGCTAGCCGGTCGGCTTTGCTGCCTGACTGGGCATTGCAAGGTAGAGGGCAGGGAAAAGACAGAAAGAAAATGTGGAAGCTCACTGTTTTAAGCCAAATCTGCAAATCCTTATTCAGGAAAAGTCAAAGGACGTCAAAACTGAATCTGTCTAAGACCCAGGGAAGAATGTCATGATTCAGGGCCTGACCAAAAGCCAACTGAAGCCTGTGGGTTATGGACTGGATGTGCTGTTGTAAGCAACAAACAGGATGTTACCATGCCCATTAGGGTTGCAGAAACTTTGAATATCAGACTGGAAGAAATATCTTAGCTCATCACTTCCCATCCCCTCTCTATCATAGTCAGCCATGAAATATAATCCCATTTATAAGTGCATCAAAGGAGTTTTTATGCTGCTTTGGTAACTTCATTGCTATGTACGATATGAAATCAGCTGAGCTATGCTGAGAGGCGATGCAGAGGGAGTTAAGCTGAATTAGAGAAAAGTACACTAGATGTAATTGTCAGACAGTTACAGACAAAACCTGTAGTTAAGGTAGAAGGTGTTCAGTTGGTTATTGAGAATAATTTTTCAGCTTCCAACTGACTGTGCACGGACATTGCATTGAATGCATAGGATTTTCTGGGAATTTCCATACATCAATGCATACGTGACAAAAGGGCATCATGCAGGATAGGAGTTAAATTCTTATACTGACAAGCTGAAACTAATATGACTAGAAATATAATCATCTACAAATGCAGAAGATGCTTTTGTAAAAGAAGTTGTTAAGCTTCTAAAAAAACCAAGCATTAAAATCAATTGCTAAACTGCAGGCCTGGAGAGTAGTGAATTTAAAATTGAAATTTGTGGGGTAGTTGGAGAAGTAATAGACTGATGAGCCTTCAGTGGGAGGTGCGCTATTTTAAGTAGCTGTTATAAAACCACCTAGATGAAAATTAGATGATTACAGAAATGGCAATGATTTATGCCAAAGGAAAACCTTGCTTCCAACTATAAGGAATCATTAACATGTCAACAAATTAGTGGGTAAAGAAGCACTGGCAGATATAATTATTCAGATTTTTCTTAAAGTCCCTCAAAGAGGCTATTAAAGAAAACCAGGCACCTAGAAGGTGAAAGGTAATGTTCTGCTGTGCAGTGGAAATGGGCTGGAAGACAGCAAATACAAAGGATAAAGAGCCAGCTTTCATCTAGAAATGAGGTTAATAGTGAAGTGTCTGCAATGTATTTTCTGKGACTGGGGCTATTTATTAAAAATCCGATGGCAGGGCAAAGTAACAAAATTTGCAAATGATGCTAAGTGATTTAAATCAGTCAGGGATTAACACATGCAGACATGACAGAACTAAGCCATAGGGCAATGTATTATGCGTTTGATTCTYGTTCTGGCTTTCTTTTTCTTTTTTTGCTATAAGCAAAAGCAAAGTCATAAGCATTCAAAGAAATAAGAAAAATTCCTTGCAGCACTGGGCTATATTCTRAACAAAGTGATAACAGTTTCAGAGCAAGATTTGCAAGTTATTACAGATGGTCCAGAAGAAACCTCTGCTTAATACCAATGAAAGCAAAAGGGTTTTGATGGTATTAAGAAAGGGGCAGCAAGAACGGGGCAGAATGCTGTAAGCTGTCTATCTCAGTCCTCATCACCCCCTCACTTTTAATAATGTTTACAGTTGTAGTCAGCCAGTCCTCATCAAAATGTAGCCAAGGAAGAAAATCTGTTCCTCCTAAAGAGCAACAGATATGATCTCCAACAAGGAAATCTTTTCAGATACTAAGAAAGATCAACAAAGACATTAATAAGAGGGAACAGAAGCTGAGAGGCTCATGAGAAATAGAGGAACGCTCWTCAGTTTTCAATACAGCTTTAATACAACAAAGAGAAGAATCTGGTAAAGACTAACAGTTTTGAAATAGAAAAATAGCTATTCGTGCACAATATGTAATGAACTTGCAGAACTTGCTGCAGAAAATATTGTTAAGGCAAATAGTTCAGGAAGACTGTCAAACTGAAAAGTAAGTGTACCATCAATACTCAGAATAGATGGATGAAAATTTGGAAAGAACTGCATTTTTACAACAGTGCTGACTGAGACATGAGCTAACCCCCATGCTAACCCCCATATAAGGTTAGGAAAATGATTTCCACTGTAAAGCTTTTTCATATCCTTGTACAATACATATTTATGGCTGCAGTGGGGGACACATTTTGTCATAGACCTTTATTGCACTTTTTTTCTCCTCCATTAAATGAGGATCAGAGGCCTGTGGTACCCTCCAGCCTTGGAGATCTATATTTTTATTTAATTATTTCGGAAACGATGCAAGGCAGCCATTGACCCTCACCAATGTTCAAAAGCTCTGCAGTAAATATGCTGTGTGAATGGCAGTCAAGCTGTCATCTGCTTCCCTGGCAGAGGTAATTTTGGAAAGACTGGATGGTACTTAATATGGGAACATTATTTCTACTGTCTTTTTAGCATCAGTAACTTATAATTAAATGAGAAGGAAAAGAAACATAGAGAAGCTCCAAAGAGAAATAGAGTGTATGTATTCTGAAGACACAAAATGAATATAAACATCAACTGGATGAAGATGAGACATTTGGAAATTAAGAACACCTTTTATTRACGGTTTATCACAAATTCCCATTGACAATCCAGTAAGATGTTCTTTCCACCTTCCTTCCCCTTTATTCTTCTTCCACGGCTACTGGGTGGTTTATGTGCACATTTGTAGGTCTTGCATACAAAATAAATGCCATTGTTGTCACCCTCAAATGTATTTATCTGTCCTTTATCTCTGTTTAAACATATCTATCATTGACTTACAGAAACTGAATCTAAACTCCTATTTTCTTAACACAATAGACCTACCTTAAGGATATACCTTTATAAGCATGTACAGAGAAATTTAAAATTAAAGTGTCACTCTCTATTTCTGTACAGACTGTATTGCATTTTACAATCCAACCCAGGTGTCTTTGGAGAGATTTCAAGAGGAATGAGAACATACAGTACTGGTCCAGGTATTTCTTGTGGTGGGCTTCCGTTTGGAGACCCTTTCTCCACCCTTCTCGGTGGAGAGGCTGGTGTATCTCAAGAGGAGAGGCTGCTCTGGATGGCGTCACCCCACTTGCCAGCCTCCATCCTGGTTCTGCAGCCGGGCAAGCCTCCTGGACAAAACCCATGCAGATGTGAGGCAGGGGCAGCCCCAGGACCCCGCAGGACTTTGCCCCCTCTCCCTGCTCTCCCTGCCACAGYTCTGCTGAGCTGGGCTCCTTTTCCCCTCCTCCCSCTTCCCTGCCACCCCAATTTCGCAGCCCTTGGGCTGAACAGTGCTCACAGAAGGACTCAGAGAGGCTGCAGGGCAGCCCCAGAGTGCCAAAAATCAATGCAGCCYGCCCCACTAATTAAAGGCTGCCCGCGGGCGCTGGCCCTGCCGACCCAGGCTGGTTATCACCCTGGCTTCCCCCCTCCACCATTCGAGGCCGTGCCCCCCTTGCAGAGACAGGGACCTGAGATGATCCCTGTGCAAGGCTAATCACAGCACGGGACAGAAAATTATTAGCGGATTCAGCCCTGTTCGAAGTGAAAAGCACACTTGTCAACCTGCCATCCCTTACCAGGATGACAGGCGTCCTCTCCCTTGGCAGAAAGGCTTTGTGCTTTTAAAGCAACTGACCCCAAATTATTTACAAAAACAGCCACCTATTTCTCTGTGATTTCTCTTCCCTGCTAGTCCAGGCAAGCCCACCCTCTACCAAATGTAGGAGGAGGCATCCTGTGCTGCATCTGCTGCTTTTGAAGGTCATGTGATGCCTCTGCAGAAGAATCACATGCTCTTGGTTTCACCCTAGTGTCATCCACTCTCGTTTATGGAAGTGGAGGCTACATACAGAGATRGGCACTGTAATTTCCATTTTGCAGGCAGAGACCTGGCAGTGAGGTGACCTTCCCAAGGCGGTATGGCCTGCAGAAGCCAAGGCTGCAAACCAGACGCCTGATGCCTCAGGTCAGGCTCAGCTGTTGCATGCCTGGAGAGCTACCTGAGTTCGAGTGKGAGAGAGGGGTAAGGGATGGACCCTGGGCTCATGCTGCTGAGCCAGAGCTGTGTTGCCATCCCCATCCCTCGGCATTTGGAGCAGGGGAAGAAGAAGCCCTTGTGTGCCAGTTATAGCATGGCTAGAGCTTGCCTAGCTCACTGAAATTGAGGGGTTTCCAGCTGGAGTTGTATGAAGATTTATTACTTTATGCTTTTTATCATGTTTTTTTAATTAGCGCAATGCGGTATTGTACAATTTTAGGGTATTTATAAACTGGAGTGGGCATTTATAAACTGAACTRGGGGGATTTATAAGCTGACGTGCATACTGCTCTGCTTTTCAGACACTCAGTAATGAAGGCAGGTGAGGAGAAGACATAGAGATTTACACTGAGATAAACAGCTTTGACTAAATAACCTGGCAAATAAGGGAATGTTTCCTAGTGCCTAGGTGCACGCGGTCACTCTTGGCCATGTCACCCTTCCTTCCTAGGGCAGATCAGGGCACATCTCACCTCTCCCTCTTCTTTCCCTTCTCCCCAGCACACCTTCCCATCTGTGCCTGGGGTGCAAGGGGGCCGCGGCATGCTCCAGCCTGTCCCCAGATCTGAACAGCCAGCAGCCCAGGACCCCACGGCACACCCCAGGAAGCCCCTTACCTTCAATCGAGTTAAAGTGATTGCAATTCAGGAGACCCTCGAATAAGTGCAATGCACTCATTTTCCATTAATTAGGGCTGTTTCCTTGCTTTCTGAAATCTAAATGGAGAGCCCACAAGGCGATTCCCGAGGGAAACAGGGTTTTGAGAGAGATTGTGCTGGGTGCGCACTTGAGCCACGTCCTTTCTCTCTCYGTGCCTCTGAGTTTTCCACAGGAGACCTCACCTAATGCCTCATTTTGCACAAAGATTGCTCTGAAGCTGCTTAACTGGCGCAGTCTGCCAGGAGGAGTACCGGGGCCTGGGGAGGCTGTGTCAGAGGCCGCGTCCCCCGCGGCCGCAGCAGGGGAARGGAGAGCGTGTTCGATGCTTCCCTCCACAAGCCCTGGCTCTCCCGGGCTGCCTTCCGGACCCCTCGCTCCAGAGAGAAGTGAGCTCTGCCCTCGGGGAGCAGGGCGAGAGTACAGCTCTGAGTGCTCTCCTAACTCGGTTTTGATTTATCCGCTGAGCAACCATCAGACTCAGTTCAGCTGAAGCCAGCTTTATGGGTATTTATAAGCAGGCTTTTAAAAACAAAAGGCTTTTCTAGAAATGGCTATTACTGAACTTTTAAAAGTCTGTAAGGCCCTTTGAAGCTACCAAGTGGCACAGGATAATATSATCATCCAGTAATACTTGCCTGCAGATTCATTGTGTTTTTCAAACCTGCTCATTACACCTATTTAGATGCAAGACAGCCAGACAGGTTCAGATGTCACCGACAGAGCCATCACTAGGGAATCTGGGTGTGAGGAGGAGCAGGATCCGTCTCCCAGACTTCAGCAGGGTTTTAACGTTTAATGACCATTAAAGGAGGTAGAATCACATTCTGAATTGTGGTAAATTAGGACAGTTCTGCATATTTCCGAACAGTTATGACAATTTATACCATCTACCTGGTTTTATACTAGATGAAGGTGTAAGGTGGGGCTGTAATTCAATAAAAACAACATGGATTTTGCTGTTGAAGTCAATGGGATCCTACCTTCAAGACTTTAAAGCAGTCAAGTAGCACAGAATTGATTTCAATGTGCAATTTTCTTCTTCCTAAGGAGTTTTTGTTTCTTTGATGTTATATCTGAAGTGTTAGAAGAAACCTGCARGGAGCAGAAAAATTGAAGTTTGGAGTTTGCTGTATTTCGACCTCATTGTGATGACAGAAAAGTCACCATGGGGAAAACAGTAGAATTGTGCAACCCAAATGAAAACTAAATCACTTTTCTGAGTTAAAGGCACCAGGCACACGGGTCTGGCTCTTCTGGCAACAGTTCCAGGGAAAAGACTCTTGACTGGACTACCATCACAGAGAATCAGAGTTCTTTCCTAAAATACCAGAGATTACAATTTCCTTTTGCGTTAGAAACTGGTTAGCACTGAGGCTTTGGAGAGAATTAAGCTGAACCTAGCTGATCAATACACAAAGCTTATGCAACCATGTTTCCTTCTGGGTGGGGGAAATTCTTCAATCCATCATTGTTCAGCTTCATTCTTCAGTAAATTAACATCTCAAATGACTATTCAGGTCACATAGGTTCAAGTCGCTAAGGCAGAAGCAGCTTTGCCTCTTGAGGACTATCAGGCAGCAGGGAAGGTAAATAAAAGGTTTTGTTTAATGTTTAAAAGAGCATACTAATGGACAATTAGCCAGGGGCTTTGGGGGTAGTTTTTAAATCCACAAAAAAGCAAAACTTCAAACACTTAGCAAACTCTGCCATCCAAGCGCTGTGTTTTGGGTTAACACCACAGTACACATCTTAGAAAGGCAGAATTGATGGTGACGGTAACCCATGATTTGTAACACCTTCTGACGGGAAGTGGTGGAAAAAGGTTGCAGGTGTCTTGAAAAGAGAGCAGATAATCTTAAGCAAAGTTTCAAGAGTGAGGAAACATCTAGACCAAAGTATTTGCCCCAAACTTCAGACTTTGACTGACTTGCATCTTTAGACCATCATGGCTGCAATGTTACTGTTTGTAATATAGATGATGGGGGAAGAAACACTGAGTCATCTGGTGCAATGAAATCAATACAGTCGTGCAATACTTTGCATGCTGTTAAGCTCTTCAGAGAGAGTAGACCATGTTTTAAAGAACATGGCTCGTAGTTATTTTCATTTCTTATTTAGAGTGGGTTGAGAAACAATCCACACAATCATTCTGTATGTTGGTCACAGCATCCGTGCTGTGAATAAATAAATTGAAAAGAAGGAAATGTAATTTTAGAGAAACAGCTTATTTCTGAGGTATTTCAGTGAAATTCTGCCTCTGGAAACAAGGTTAGGCAGTACAATAGGACTGGCTTTTCACTGTGCCCAAATTCAGACAGTATCCTTACTATTGAAATGAAAAGCAGAAGGAAAAACAAAAAGATGGCACATGCATTGAAAAAAGCCGCTATATTCTAAGTACGTTATTATTTTTGAGTTTTAAGTTTCTTGTACAGGTCACGTTATTAGAGTTTGTAGCTCTGTTGCAGAAATATATCCTGCTTCTGAAATGAGCTTCTCCAACTTTGTAGGAAGCTTCATTTAAAAGCAATGTTTCCACAATGTCATTGCCTCCTGAGTCACCATCAGTGAGTGGAACAGTTGTTCCTCACTTGAGAAGTAATATTTTGTGTTGGTTTCCTAGTCAATTTATTGATGCTTCCTAAGTCTACAAGCCACAGCTAAAGTCCTCATACATGAGAGATTGCTGAAGAATCCCTGGATGGAGACAGTTAAGTACAAACATATCAGGAATTTAAAAAAATAAAATTAAGTAACCAGTAATGAACTAAATTATAGATCTTGTGTCATAAGTATCAGATCATTTCTCAATTTTCTGATCTGCAAGTGGGTTACTTGTTTCTCTGATCAAATTGTGTGGCAAGGTAAAAAAAAGAGGATAAATATATTTCCTCAGCTGGGAGACTGAAACAACCCAAACAGTCAAGATTACCATTGTGAACCTTCCAGTGAAACATATGCTAAAAATAAAGTCAATAAAGGACTAAATTAGTCTTAAAACTGATCTGAGACAAAGCTCCTTCCAAATTAGGTAGATATCTGAGACACTCATTAGACCAGCAATCTGTTAAAAGAAATCTGAAAAGAAGTCTTAAACATCTTCTGCTGATACCATCGTGTCAATGAGTTATTCAGCTGCTTTGCAAAGCAGGGCATCCAGTGTTGCCTGTCAGTATAGCAGCTGCTAATCAGCGATTTTACTTCCTCCCTGGCTGCCGTTTCCGAAATCATACTCATGAACTTTTGAGATGCAGTACCCTGTTACAGTGTAGAGCATGGTAACAAGTTAACATTTTCCAGACATTGGATCAATTATTGCTTTCTGTACACAACTAGACCCAATTGAATTCTTAGCCCGAATTAGACCAGGACAAGGATGTCAACAAAATAAAGTCTTCTCAGCCAGCTACAGAAATGCAACTGGCAGAACATTTCCTGAGAAGTCTGAATTTATCAAATCTAGTAAATAAGCCAGTTTCCAGGCGACAGTAGCTCACAGTCTGCATTGACAAGGGCTAGAGTTGTGTGTACATTATATTTCTGCACATAAAACTGGCTGCAAGGGTGTTCCCATTATGTCAAACCTGACCAAACGCCTACTTAAATCAAGATGAAGCCCTTACTAACCTTTATTAAAAGCATGCGTCAAACAGGAAAAGTTATAGTACATGTTGAGGGCATTATTTGAACGTGATTTACCAGATTATTTTCTCCCATATTCACAAATAAAAGATCATGATTATTCCTGCACCTTCTACAGTATAGGTGTTACAACAGAAAGTGATGTGTTTAGTCCTCTCCAGACACACACGATCTGTGAACGYGCAAGTGTTTCCTATCTGTGAACATCTTTGCGATCTAAGGATAACAAAAGGAGAATCAGAAACTGAATATTCTTATTGTTGAAATGAATTAAATTCTCAATGAAAAGATTATTCAGTACAATAAAACATCTGAAACTGCTTCATCTAAAACCTTCGGTAGACATCTGTAGTTTTATCGGATCTGTGTCTGACACTGGAATTAGCGTCTAGTTTGTCGAAATACCTGTGAAATCAGGTTCCTTATTGAATCTGTAGCCACGTTTTCAAAGGAATAAAGTTTTAAAACATGTTTCTTCTGCAAGTATTTCAGTAGAGATACTAGTTGTGAATTCCTCTGGAAGTTGTCACTGACCTTATAACGAGGTCATAGCTGCTATTGCACCTGTACTTAAGGGGCTGTGTCACACAAAAGAGCCATGGCCAGTCGTGCAGCCATTCCTACCAGTCCTCAAATCGGGCAGAGAGAGAAACTCAGCTCTGAAATGTTCATAGGTATGACAGATTGATTGACCTCTGACCGATAAGTAGCTTGGGACAGCCTCAGTGATCCCCGTCCCCCACCTCCCTTCCTCATCCTTCTCCAAGGCTGTGACCCTCCCAGTCACTAAATGTGAGGAGTGGTCCCTGGGACTTGATCATCTCAGCAGATATATCCTTAAAAGGGTCCAGGGCTGGTTTTGGGAGATGCTAATCAACACTTTTTCCCAGGCACAGTTCAGGTGTTAGCATGGGGCCGGGGATGGTGCCAGCCACGCAGCTCRGTCAGCCCCCGTGCTGAGGGGGTTCAGTGACACGGACCCAGGCTGCTCCGTGCTCGCCGGCTCAGGGCAGGGGACAGCAGCTGCTGTGCCCCAGGTGAAACTTTCAGTCTGGTTTAGATGAAAACCTGAGAGAAGTCTGTCGGCAGCAGGAAAGCAGCAGGAGGAGGGTGCAGATAAGGTAATGCTGTGGCCCATGAGAGCACACCAAGTGCCAGGAACGTGTGCCACTGGTAATCTCCGATTTTCTCCACTTCATCTTCCTTTGGTGGGAAGAGCGATGGGCTCATGCTGCTGCCATGAAGTTCTCAGCTGCCACTGCACTTACAGGATGCAATGCTTGTCTAACACTTAGTTCCTTAAAATCTGCTCCAACTGCCACTTAATCAGAACAAAACTGTGAATTGTAACRTAGGCAGGAGCAGAGTAGATGTTTGGAAAGAGGTTTTTCTCCTAATGAGCCGTGGCTGTGCCTCAGACAGTCTCAACACACCATTTTTCCTTCTCTCTGTTGGTATGGTAGTAGCCAGGTGCAGATGGATGCCTCACATCTGTAGAGCTTCTAGCCCTCTCTCATGGCCCATAAGAACCTCTTCTAGGCTGAAAAGTCATTTTTAGTCCCAGGGTGACTTGAAGCTCCTGAGGCAGACCTGAACACCCCTGTGTTCACTGCTGTGCCCTGGAGACAGAGGCAGCATCTTGTGAAAAGAGTAGTCAGCCTATCTTAAAGCCAGTAGGTGAATAATAACAGAGAAGCAAACCCAAGTCATTTCTGGTGAATTTAGCAAACAAGATCAGCAAGCCAGCTGCTATATTATTGTTAAGGTTTACATAGACTTTTCAGCAAAGTTAATTCAGTGTCTGATTCTCAAAGAACAGCAAAAGACAGTGTAAAGTAAGGTCCTTTTCAAAGAACTAGTGTTTAAAGTGTTACAATTACTTAAAATTAAGTAGCAAGAAGGTTCAGTGCCTTTGTAGCCTTGGARAACTCTCATTTCTCACCTGGAATGTTATGGAAAATAAAAACTGTTCGAACTATAAGGAATGCTATGATTAAAACTGAGGTGACAAACTGGAGTTATAAACTGGAAGTGAGGGTTTCCAGCACACACAACACCTTGGACCAAGGGCTTAGCTGGCCTATAGGCATGCAACTCAGTTAACAGCTTTATCACTCTTTTACACCTGATAATTTGCCTTTTTATGTAGCTATGTGCTTTACACATTCAAAGAGTACTTGAGAATTAAGGAAGTTTGCCAGTTTGGAGGGTTTTCAATTCCACCATTATCTTGCTTCCTTTACACTTCCTCCCTTTATTCCTGACCTGATCTGAGTGTCTACTTTCTATCTCACAGGGGTACTTTCTCAAAACATGTCACTAACCTCAGTTATTTTTGCCTCACAGTGCAACCTGTGAGCCGGAATTATCCCTATTGCCTACAGCAGGATGGGGAACAAATATATCAAAATAATCTGCCTGGAGTCATCTTGGAAACCTGCCTCAGACTCAGCAGCAAGCTTGAAGCCCCAGGCACAGGGGTGAGCCAGAGAGGGTTAGTATTTGTAAAGCGTTTTAAAAGCCTCCAACCATAGGCTCTGAGAAAGAGGAAGGATCCAGGCTAAAACACTTCTCTGTGGAGACATCAGACCAGCTCTCTGCTCTGCCTAATTTCTGAAGTGACGCCTGGCCAACCAGTTAGATCCTCTGTTGTACCATATGTAGGAGAAGGCTGTACAGGTCTGTGGCTACTGCCCATCCCTTAACTGCTGCAGTACCAAATGGTATGAAATGGCCTCAGGATGACTGTAATCCTTGCAAGGTCCCCAGTTGGTCTCCCACAGCCCACCCTGTCTCCAGGATTAGCTCTCCCAGGACAAGGCTGCCTTATACCAGTAATAGTCTTGCAAGTCCACAGCTCATCTGAGTCCTCACCCCTCCCATGCTTAAAAGAGAAAAGAAAAACTGTTTTTAGGGATGTCAGTCTAGAATGTCTCATAAGAAAAACTCTCTACCCCTCCCAAATCTTGAGACCAAGCCTTCTTTTTACTGAATCATTTAAAAATTAATCACAACTGAAAATACTACGCAACTTAGAAACCCTCTGTACCTGTAACTAACAGAAGGCAGGTTAATATTTCAGTACTCCGCATCAAGAAGAACTATGAAGTATTGTATAAACCAGGCAAAACCTCATTTCTTCCAAAGATATAGCTGYTGACTAGCATGACAGAAGCAGACTCATCCTCTGATGTTTGGATTTGTGTCAAAAAGAGGTGATCAGTAGAATCACAATTTCAGATGATAAAACTCCCTTAAGCTGTTGGATTTTACAGAATTTTTTTGTTCTTCTTTTCCCCTATTGAAGAAGCACATCTACCCAGTGACAACTGGGAATGAAGCTGTGGTCTGAAGCAGTAGAGTCATGCCATCCGGGTGAGGTGACTAGGGCAGTGACTGGTTATCTGCTTCCTGACTGCAAGCCTCTGTCTCTACCAGGTCAGGACTGGGCTGGTTAAACCTGTAATGGGATAAATCCCATAGACTGGGTTTTACTTATTGTCACTAGTACTAGGCAGGACTTGTACAGTTAGCGAGGAGGCTTGTAGGGAAGCATGTTACTCATTATGAGCCTTTGCCTTTTATTTAATATATTTGTTTAATCCTGAAGGATATAGCCTGTTGCTGAAAAATCTAATATATGAGATTCAACTTTAAAAATACAGCACCGTGTTCTGTAAATTCCAGCCAGGTGTATTTGGCTACATTTCATTCACTGTTCCCTATGAGAATTCTCTTTCATATTTTCCGCAAGCAAAAACGTAAGGGATAGTTTACTCTATTGCTCTAATGTACCTGTCTGGGAAAGCTTGAATGAATTTGATCATCACAAACCAGGAAATATTTCTCAGAACTGAAACAGACTTCACTGCAAGAAAAATGCTATGGAAAAAACAAAAAAAGCCCACAAGGCAGAATTTAAACCTGCAGCTGGCCTGATGGAAGGAGATTACTGAGACATGTCTTGAACACTCTTTTCCATATGCACTGGGCATCAGTTGATGGTGTTTAATTGTTCCTTCTGCTACCACACTGTTTATTTTCTGGATGATTATCACATATTTTTGTGTCTTAGATACATTTACCTTCACAGTCTACTGACAAGATGCTAGAAAATAGTATACCCGTTCCTTTTTGTTCAAAGGTGTATTGATTTCTAAACAACTTCGTTGATAGCTGTCAGTTTCTGCCCAGAGCTTGATGTAGATGGTGTGTGAAGAATCAACTGCTGACTGCTGGACTGGTATTTATTTTTAGAGTCTACCACATAAACATGTCCATGATTGACAATTAGGGATTTTCAAAAAGCAAGACTTTTCATTCTGAAAAACAAGGTGAGTCAGATGTTGATGTGAGAAAACTGATTAAATAAGAAAACAAAAGGACAAAACACATCAGTTTGATACTTGGTCTGTTGCAAGACTCAATTGCTATTAGTCAGTTATTACCTGTGCAAATACATGGTTTTCTCCCCGTATTTGTATGGTAGATTTTATTCTTATATGAAGGAATACTTAAGCTCCAAACTGAGACTGGAGCCTCAGGATATGTGCCTCTGAATATATATGGCAATAAGAATATGGTCTAGCTCTTGTACTGGAGCAGGTCAATACCTGCACTCCAACTTCATGCTGTCAGCAAAGAACAAAGTTTACAATACATACAGGAATCAAACCTGCACCTGTTGATTTTGATCCACATTGACCATCCAACCAGACTTTTCCCTTCCCAGCTTCTTGGCATGCAGAAGTTGAAGCCAGGGATCTCCTCTGTCCCTAGACAAGCACCTTCCCCAAGGAGAGCCCTGGCTGTGGCTCAGATAAGCCAATCCTACCAGAAACTTGCTGTGACAAATAGGGGAGTTTTTATTCCTCCGTTCCCTCTCCTTGGCTCTTCATATCACACAACCTTGTAAATTCAGAGGTTGAGGGATGCTGTTGTAGGCTTGCTTGCGCTACAGATACGCACCAAAACCACACAAAGAACAACCAGGAGTGTATGTGGAGGGACTCTGCTTCCTGAATGCATGGACATGGATCTGCTCTGCACTTGGGGTTACAGAAGAAAGTAACCTTTGTGGCCTTTTGTGACTGGGATTGAACAATTTAAATAGCAACACTTAGAGAAGAAAGAGGCAAACAGCTCTTTGTCACTGGAGTTTCATTTTGAGAAATGAAGGTACTATGAAAAAGTGCTGGCATGAAACACTGCTTGATTTGTTCATTCCTAGAGTACCTTCCAGGGCAGTAACCGTAATGAGGGAGAATTAAGCCTATACATGGTTCACAGTGACCCAGTTTCATCTCATGCCTCTAATGAGGATTCTTCACAAGATCATTTTTGAACAAAGTGCTAAAATCAGTACTTACATAATGCACTTTTTAATCCTGAGAGCTTCAATGTACTTAGAAGACAAGTAAGTCATTTATCTTTACATTACCTAAGTACCTGGCCTGTTGAGAGTGCGTATGAAGTGCATTAGTGTTCAGCACTGACCCTTCCAAACATCATAATGATGCCAATCTTGCATAATGTCGTTGCTAACAGAGAAAGGTGTCCTCTTCATGTGCATTAGCAGCCCTTGCCTGGTGAAATCAAAACAATGAATGGACAACCCAAGTGGCCAGGTGATTTTGCCTAGCTGTTGTGTGCCCTCTCTTTGCTTGGCACTGCGTAGCCTCCCTGATTTGTCCTAAGAAACACTGAAAATAGAGCCCTACTGCTCTTTTCAGTTCACACAGAGCCGGGGGACTGCTCTAACAATTTAACACTGTGAACAGTTGAATTACATTACTCAAGAACGTTCCCTGGCACTGTTTAACTTACTAGTATAGACATAGCCCAAGTCTCTGTTTGAGGACAGACCTCTAGCTGTAAGTGGTAAGCTCTGAGCAGGATGGAGTGCTGCAGTACATGAGCACGGAGGGGGTGCCCTCTGCCACTCCTGGGCTGATCTCCCGGGCATTGTAAGTGTTCGCTGGTTGTTTCCACTGCAGAAAAGGGATGGCTAAAGCTTTTGACACACACACAAGATGCCATGTCTTGTGGCATCTCTTCTCCTTTCATTTTCACCCTTTGCAAATGGGAGCCTTTCTTGACGCTGATAGCTCTGTCCAAAAAGACTCATAGGGACGGCTGAAGAGAAATGTGCTTGAGAATCCTTTTTTCTGGTTCCTGATAATGGCAAAATTCCCCCTGATGTGAATGAACTTCTACCGCTGTAGATTTACTGTACATTCTTAATCCCAACGGCCCCGAGGCAAGAACATCCTCAAATACTTGCATGTTCTCCATTTCCTAACAAACAATCCTTTTTCTGATTTAAAAGCRATAATCTGTAAGGAATAACTTTTTGAACCAACTTGGCTGAAGAAAACATTTTTCCTGGCTTTCATGCAGATCCAAGTTCTGAAAGCACTACACTAGTTATTTATTAATATTCAGCTCTCACTTTTATCAATCTCCTCTCCAGCACAAAAGCTCATCTGCAAACTATTAGTGTCCCACCTTTGGAGCACAGATAGGCACATCTGTTGCTTATAAGTGGGGTTTGATACCAGTGAGAGGTGACTCCATCATCCACCAGATTTATCATTTTAAGGGGGAGAAAACCTGCCCAGCTGAATATGCTGCTAGAAAGCGTGTATGTTCCTTAAGTAAATAGACCCCTGTTTGAATTTCCTATCAGTCTGGAGATAAACAAAATAAAAATCATGGGCTTTACTTGCTACCAATAAAATCTCCATGCACTGCTGTTGTCAAGGTGGGCAGGTATTATAAATTCAATGCTTCCAGAAGGGGTATACTGGAAACAAAACACTTTTTCTTTCATCTTTTCAGTCATTATTTGGATGTCTCCTGCAATTTGATTTARTATTAAATTATATTACAGTTTGGTTTAGAGTTAATTTCATACTTAAGAATACGGAGGCGTTATTTCTAGGTAATGTATTTAGGCATGTTCTTCTGCCTTATGTTGCATTATACCAATTCTTTGTTGCAGAGTTGGTTTTGGTGAGCATACTTGGTGTTCACAGGTCAGAATCTGCCCATCAGGGAATACTTTTAGAAATGAGTGAATCTGCGTTGATGGTATATGCAACAACTTTTGTTCCCTTTCCACTTACAGGAATAGGTTATGTTTGTTACAACAGCAGATGGTTACCAAAAAAATACGGTGCCAAGTATTTCTTCAGGTGACTAGTGCCAAGACTTTATTCAAGAAAGCAAGTAGAATCCCCAGTTTCACAGTCCTGCCAGTCTTGGTAACAGATAGACAAGGACATATCTGCTCATGAAAAATGTGACCACGTCCTCCCAGTCCTTCCAAGACTTTTGGAAGTGTTGCAAGCACTTGTGTAGACTTGACAGAAGGTGACTAGCTGAAGTCTTTTGTCTATAAAAGTGCTTGATATTTTGTGGCCAAATGTCAGCTTGCTCCAACTTGGCACATGAGCTGAGCCTGGCTAGAGATGCCCAGTCTCACAGCAAGGCTTTCCAGTCCTGGCTCGCTGTGCTACCAGTGTTTCAAAGCTTCTGCTCAGCTGGGAGCATTGGCAGCCCTCACTCACTCCTGGCTGCAGAAAACGCTGCAGGTGATAGCCTTAAAAAAATTTGGCAGCAAAATTTACTCAGTTTCAACAACCGGGCAACACGGGATCCTGGACAACAGTGATAATCACTGAAGAGCTTGCTTGCAAATTATTGACTGAACTTGTTCTGCATGAAAAGGTATTCAAGTAATGTTTTATGGATTTCCACACACAAGCAATAGAGGCTGTTTTCAGACAGTTTGTTAGAGGAAGAAGCTACAATTGTTAAAGCAGTTATTGCAAATACAGCATTAGCAGTACCATAAAGCTTCCTTAGTTCTTTCAGAACTGGTGAAGTCAAGAGAAATGGAGACAAAAACAGGAAAAGAGCTAATTTGGGGGTATGGCTTTTGTGTAGTCAAAATCTCCCTCCAGTTTAGGGAAGGATTACTCTGACGTACAGGAATATGCAGTATATAGCTTGTATATGCACTCATGAACCCCCAAGCCCCCYATTTCTTCTCTTCCTCATTGTTTAGAAGATAGATAAAATGGATACTCATATTCAGACTTCAGTGGTGTCTATTCCAGGGGCTGACCGACTAGAGACCACAGAAAGTCTGTGGCAACATATTTCTCTTCTCTGCTTGCCCTGATGTATATGAGTGTGCACTAGTATGCTAACCAGCTTAAGAAAAATATAATTTACCCTTGCAAACCTTGCCTTGTTTATAAACAAAGGTACAGAGGGAAAAATAAATTGTGAGAATTACAACAAGTATAACTATTGAGGATGCCATAGTGTAAGTACCCAATAAAGAGCTGTCACGCCCTTGTGCGAGTTGAGTTAGCACAATGTCTTCTTTCATTCATGAAAAGAAATAAACTTAGGTACCCCAGTTATTGCTGTTCAGTAACTGATTAGTTTGCAATATAAAATAAGTGCAGCTCCTGGGATGCTTTGTTCTGACTGCTCCCATCATGCTTTCACTTTCCTTCTATTTTCACTATAATATGTTCCTTTTACTTGCCATTACAGATGAATGAAAGCTCAGTTATCAGCACAGGAGTTACCTCTGGTGAAGGAAACATGTACTCAGAATGGAAGTATTGTGCCACCAGCTGTGTTAAATTGCTGCCTCTAAGCTATTGCAGGACAATTCAAGCCTGTTGTAAAATAGATAGCAGGAAGGCATGTGTGTTGCCAAGGAAACCCTTGGCTGCAAGTTTATTGTATAAATAGCACTGCGGTGGGGAAGATGTGGCTAACAGAAGAGTGGGGAAAAATGAAGAAGTTCCTGGCATGTCTCTGTGCCTGGGGGAGAGTCGGAAGCAGAAGCAGTGAAACAGATTTACCACTTCAAGTAGTTGACCTTTCTTCAGCTAGAGAAAGCAAGGAAAGTAGGTGCATCATTCAGAAGTGATTGGGGAAGCAAATAGAGGCTGGAGGGTAGAAATATGACCATGATGGGCAAGTCCATGCACTGTGGGGTGGAGAAGCAAGAGTGACCCCTGCACCTTCTCATACTCACTGGAGGAAGAGAAGCTGATGTAACCGCTGCTGGATCTGCCCAGAGCTACGCAAAAGAAGTGGCAGATGAGGTCTGCCATAAAGGTTGTAGTGGCAAGTCGGGCAGTAGGGGAAATAAGGAAGAGGGTACAGCCAGCATAGTAATACATCTAAACATTGGGACAGATTCAAAAACAAGAGCAATGTTCTTCAAAGATTATCTATGTATAGCTTCTCAAAGGTTTGTGGACAAGATGCTACTAGAATTCAAAGCAAAGCAGTGGGCAATGAATTCAACTCACTGCAGCAAGCCACACATATGCCATGACAACATRAATACATGCCGAAAGCTTGTCTCTTCCTCTAGACCTTATGGATAGTGCCTATAAATCATCAGTGGCTTCAACAGTCATTAGTGAAGTGGTCACATTAGCTTTCATCCATTTTACATGCTTTACTACTTTGTAGCTGGAACCTGAGCACTGCAGTGCTGTGAGAAGTACAGCTGGGGTAGTGGGGTCTAGCAGAGAAAGCAAAGGGCTTACAGCTCAGGAGAAAGGCTCCTGCCAGTGACGGGAATAGGTCGTTTCACCTCCTCATACCTTACATGCCTCATTCAGTAAAATGGGATAACATGGCTTTATCTATGGGTCAGAAGCTATGGGTCAGAAGAGTGCTCTATAAGAGTTGACAATGTTATTATCTTCAGGCATCTATGTAAAGAGCAAGTCAGTGCACATGCATGAGTACTCCAGAGCAGATGAGCAGCAAAAGTACCCACTGGGCTATGGTACCTGGCATGCTCCAGCACGTGCCTTCACCGTGACCAGAAAGACTTTGCTGACCTGGACTCCTTCTTTCTGACTGCAGATGGTTACAGCAAAGCCAGACTGGATGGGACACAGCAAGCACTTGACACGTGGGATCATTGCTGTTCACCTTAGGCAGCTAGCTTTGGCCACTGAGGGAGCTTGGCGTCGCTACTAACTGAACTATCTGCCCAGGTCTGCCAGCTACCACTTGCTCTTAGTGAAAACCCACTGCCCTTCCATTCTGATGATCTGCCAGATTCTCTGACATCTGGCTATCATGGATGATGGACATCCAACAGTCCTGGACTGATGAACACAGCCTGCGCGATGCGGTGTTGCTCTGTATGCATGGTCCAGGCTGTGCCAGTTTGGGTACGTACCGCTCAGCTGCCACAGGATGCAGATCCATCACTCCTGGACTTGCTGGTGCTGATGCGTATGAAAGGGAGAGATAGGAGCTGCTGCAGGGATAAAAGCCCGCTTGGCTGATCTCTTCTGGTATTTGTACTCATTGCAATTCATATTATTTTATATTCATTTATATATTTTTTTTAACTCAGCCAATGCTTCCCATTTTCTTCTCCTGTACTTTTATATATCATAAGAGCTCACAGTTGTAATTGCCCATTTAACATCCTTGTGTGAGGGTTGTTAGTCTCTTTGGAAGCATTACAGAGCTAGACCTTAGCTTTGGAAAACCTCCTCTGACTGTGGAAGGGCTACTGAGATCCACCCTGGACAACTTGCAGGATTGGACCCACGGTGCCCACCTGTGCAGACAAAGGCAAATGTTGCGAAACTGAGGCCAGRCATTTGGAAACATCTGCCAAATGGTTCAAACCAAGATAGGAAACATCTGTGTTAAGAAAAGTGGTCCAAAACACAATCTCCCATTCAGGAACTTCATCAGGTCTCTTCATAGTCCATGGCAAACGGATGAGCCCTTAAGGTATTTTGCTTTTGGAAGCTGCCATGCAATATCCAGTGCCGTCGTGTTTAGTGCTTATACTAGCATTTCCTTGAACTGGAAGTCACAATTGCTGGATTTATGACACAATTTCATGAACTGGGCAAGCTTCAGAACATATTTTAAAGTGACTTGGGGAGAAAAATAATCTCTCATTCTTGATTTATTAAATGAGTGAATTACAAACTAACTTAGTATCTTTCTGCAATAAGTTGTTTAATTTTTCAATTAAGCTGAAAACCCAATTTTACCTTAATGAATGAACACCTCAAGTCAGCATCTGTTTTAGAAGAAAGATTTCAGAGTGAGTTATTTTTTGCCAAAAGAGATGGTGGCTTTTTTTGCACTTTCAGACATACCATTGCTCTCAGAGGTGTAAGATGGAGAATCCAGGATGAAATAGATACTGTAATTAAAAGTATATGTCATTGCCAGAAGATGTTGGAGGATTCCTTCCCTTTCCAGACTATCTATTCCTATTTTCACAGAATAC
Source organism: Oceanodroma leucorhoa (assembly GCA_030449065.1). NCBI lineage: Eukaryota > Metazoa > Chordata > Aves > Procellariiformes > Oceanodroma > Oceanodroma leucorhoa. The sequence continues at coordinate 8,338,585 of JASVER010000016.1, forward strand.
TTATGTCTAGGCAATACTATACTATTCCATCCATGTCTCTGGAATTTTAATAAATACATACTTTGTTCCMTTTCATTTCAGTCCTCAATACTGTCAGACTCTGTAAAGTATTAAGTTGAACTTCTCTTAGAAATCACGTATTCTTTAATGTTAGACTGAGCTGTTACCTTAATTCAGTTCCATTTTCCTGTCTCTATACAGGTAATAAATATCAGTTTTACAGGAAGACTCCTTTTATCTAGTAATTTATAGACATATGGGATTTTAAGCTTTGGTGAGTTTAGGATTCCTCAGATGAAAAAGTAGTAGAATAATTCTCAATGGAGAAGCTAGTAGGTCTGATATATTTGCTGGGCACTGAAAAATCAAGGATTTTTTTCATTTTTAGCATGATGAAAAGAAACAGGTTTTTCTTGCAGTTTATGTGGATTCCTGCTTCATGAGAATTGTAATATTTCAGACAAATCATCACTCTTTATTTCTCTATAAAACACATTCCAATTTTCAGTATGAATTTTGATAAGGTTTCAGATATTCAGTTCCAAACAATAGGAAAGATAAGACACTTCACATGTTTTCTCTCCTAAATGAGTGATTCATATTTACTTCCTCTAACATCAGCAAACCTGTTAAAAGCTGAGCTTTCAGACTCTATTATGAATWTTGTCCCTGCTCTGGTGATTGCTCTGAGTGGTAAAGTGCAACCTGATTTATGACACACAATTGGCAGTCAGGAAAGTGGGATGCTGAATGAAACCCTGGTCATGCTCTACCCCATTYTGTTGTTGATTTGAGTGGGACCAGGACTTTATCTCTGCTCTCAACCCTAAGTTTCATCTGAATTCATGGAAAGGGTTCTAATGAATTAACATGGCTGAGGTTGAATTCAGGTGCCTAGACTCAAGAGACTTGTAGCCAAAACTGCCACTCAATCCTAGAATACTTTGGCTGCAGAAATGGAGATGGTGCTGTCTGCTTAAGCGCATGGTGCTGTGGCATTTTCCACTCCTGCTGTGCAAATCRTCTGATTTATATATGGCATATCTATATTGTTGGACTGGTGAAGAGCAATAGGCAGACTTTGGCCCTAGTCCCTCCTCCCAGGGCATTTAGCATTGATTGTGGTACAAATGAACAACSACCCAGGTGAAGAGTGCAATGACAACACCTATACATGAAGAGGACAACTGTTTCATATTGYCTTTGTCTTGCGTTTAGTTGTTTTTAGAGGCTATGTGCTCTGACAGGGGTCAAATACCAAATAAAATTCTGCTAGTGGGATTCATGGAGTGACATCAGTTATTCGTGACATGTTTTCATTTTCTTGTGATGTTCTGTGTGCTGAAAAACATCTTCCTGAAGTTAAAAAAATTCAAATAATCTTTGTGGAMAGGCAAGAGGGAAAGCAGAATGATTAGATATGCAAATAAAGCCCTAACAAATTCTCAAGGACTCTTGTTGTCAAAGAGCATTACAAAACACGAAAAGATTAGCGCTGTGATGTGCCGACTGCCAGGGCTCTCCTCCACCAAAGAGGCACAGTCAAATTCCTCTTTTCTTCGTGCAGTCAATCTTTGTATCATTTCTGAAAAGCATTCTCAAATGCATCTCTAAAAATCATTTCAGGCAGCTGCCCCAGCTTTCCCTTGCCTATCAGGGGTTGTGCTGGCACATTAGCCTCCTTGCCTTTAGAAGAAGTGAAAGGCCAAAAGTCCACACAATAAACTGCAGATGAGGAAGACTAATTGGTCTCAAAATCGAAACATATGGCTTCTTTCAGGATCTTGACTTTTTAAATACTTGTTTAAAGTAAACATTTGCAATTCCTCATGAAAGGCACTTTCCTCCCTGAATCCTCTTGACCCTCAGTGACCTTTCTTACCAATTGCACATTGCTTTACCCTTGGGGATGATTAAATCTTGAGAGGCATTTTTCTTTTTCTTCCCCACATTCGTCTCCGAGGACTAACTTAAGAACTGGCTCGAAAAAAGCTAACCTGGGTCAGAAGGACAGAAACATGCCAGATGCCCACTTGAGCATCCCACATGGGTGTCYGAGGCTGGGGCCAGAGGGGAAGGAAGCTGCCGTTCACACATGTCGTCACAGCACTTTGTATTCAGAAAAATGGACCACAAAAAATAATCACCAAACACTCTCTCACCAAAGCTAAGTTTTCAAGGTAATCTTTGAACTAAAAGGCAGCTGGAATGCCTTGTGTCCCACGGGCAGAGGGGGAGCACAGGGAGGGAAAGGTGGCCTCAGGCAGTCATCACTGAGACAAGACGTTTTAAAAATATGGCCTATGGCTGTTGCCTCCTCTGACAGAAAAAGGCTGACAAAARTGATTGACTCCAGGCTGTAATCGCTGGCGAAGGCAGGCAGACCCTCCTAGTTTGTCTCCAGGGTGTCAGTACATGAAAGCTGATTGAAGTCTCTCTGAAGTCACTTTATTYATAATTTGAGTTCCGTGCTCAAAGGCACTCCCAAGCCCTTGTGTAATTTTTAGGCAGCGTCAGAGCTTGTGCGAGGGCCAGGCATTGCACAGCCACTCGCGCCYCGGCACAGAGGGCCCGATGCTTGCTATCAGGACTGGGAAGAGCTGTTGTCCGAGTCTGRGCAACAATTGTTCCAGCCTTTCCTTTCACTCTTGTTTGCTGAGAAGCTAGGAAGAAGATTAGGTCTTGTAAAGCACTTCATTTTCAAAAGCTCTGCTGCCTAATGCCTCTGTCTGTTGAGTTAGATGTCAGCCTGCTCTTCCCATCCTCAATGCACAAACAGAAACGTGCCTGCAGGGCTCAGCATGTGGCAGGCAGCGCCCGCAGGCTGGAGCAGCGCAGAGGCGGCAGGAGCATCCCCATGTCCCTGTATGCAGACGAGTGAGAGTCGTGGAGGCAAGGAGACACAGCGGTGCCACGCACMAATAGCCACGTGGAGAAGCGGGCTGGTAATTTGGCTGGACACAGGGCCACTGTCGCTGGAGAGATCTGCATTTGCAGCCAGCTCACGCAGCCCTGTGTGACACTGTGGTGCTTCATGCCTGACACCCTGGGAAATTCCTAGCCTTGTACCTCCCTGTGTGCTGCACAGGGGGAGATGGGCTGTCTATACTGCACCTGCCATTGCAACACACACACTTACCTGAGTTGGCTTCAACCTGCCTGCTGAGCAGCTTTATGCAGACTGAATAGGTACCTTGTCTAAATGAAGGGTATTTGGCTGGTTTTCATCCTCTGCTGAGCGCTGTAGCTTGACTGCTATTGCTCCCCATGGTCTTCCAGAGATTTCTGTACCGGAGCAGGAAGTCCTACCCTGAGACACCAGCAAGCTGGCAAAGACCTGCAAAGCTAGGCAGGAAGATTTGTCAAGAATCTACAACAAGAAGGTAGTKGTCTGTGCCTAGATGGGCACAGACTATATAGGGGAGGCACCTGCTTCCACCAGTGATTCCTCAAACCACAGCTCCAGTAAAGGATTCAAAAGGTAAAGAGACATCCCTGTTACAGGGTGAGGACTCTCCTTCACAAGGACCTGAGCTGTGCAGGAATTCCCCATTCCACCCACTTTGAATTAGGACTTTGYGTCCAGATTTTGCATGTCCACAGGSAGTACCCTCACTTYGGCATTGCTGGATACCCTGTCCTCCTAGTTGAACCTGTTTCCAGTTTGTGTAACTCAAGATTCAGGGAAGGTACTGTTGCATCTCTGCTAAGTGCTTTAACCACTGTTCTATGAAGTCACAGTTTTCTGATATCATTAATGTTTGTTTATTCTTGAAGAGTGGACTTACTTCAAAGGAATAGCTCACCTCTGATTCCCACAGCCTAAATGTTACATCTCCCACCAGATCTGGCTGCTGGCCCCTTTCTGAGCAAGGTAAAATAAGGCTTTAACATTGGGTCTTCCAGATTGCAGGAGAGTGCTGTAAGCTAAGGAGGGAAAACAGTGAAAACAGCTGCTTTGTTTTTAGGAGCCCTCTGAGAAGATGAAGTAGAGCCTGTCCTTCAAGCAACAGACAGGGGAAAGCAGAGTCTGAGCTTCCCTCCAGGCCTTAGGCATTCGTCTGGTCTCTGCACAGCTTGGCGGTGTCAGAACATAACTTGTCCATGTCCACGGACAAAATCTTGGGTGTTYAGGGGCACTTAGGTGTCAATTGGTCATACAGCACCTGAGCAAATGTCTAAAGCCAGATCCAACAGAGATGTTGATTTAAGGCATSAAAGTGACTTTTTTGTGGACCTGCTCTTTCATAGCAGTGAGTAGGTGTGTTTTTCTGATAGAAACATGCTCATTTTTGTTTTCTCACATTTTGAAGTAATCCTGTTTGTCAGTCCTGGATTAACAAGAGACTCTTACATYAAAAATCACGTTTGTAGATGAAGGGATAGTCTTACACAACACTGCTGACACYGGGAGAGTTTAAATGCATGTGTTACTTGAAATGGATTCAGTCTTCAGAAAAAATACTGTTTAGATGCTCATTTGTTTAAYCAAGGAATAATTAGGAGATAGTTCAGTGAGTAATGCCTTATCATAGGATTTAAAGCTAGAGATTGAACCCMTATTTATCAGACTCCTTCAGGATGCGCTGCCGTGCCTCATTTCTCCTCCACCTATAAAATAAGGGATTCTCTTCCAGCTGTGCCCTAGGTACGACCGTATCAGAGGCCTAGATGTGATATAACCAATCTGATACYAGACAGGATTTTAGCTGATCTTAAATGCAAGAATCAATGCCAGCTAAGCTGAACAAGACTCTTGAAGTACGAGCATGACCAAACGTGAGGGCTTGCTGTGGCTTAACTGAATATYTTTATAAGCTTATTTGTCAGTTTCTTTCATACACAAGGTCTCAAATCTGGTGCATATGGCCAACAAACCGGCAAATGTATATCAAAAGTGTTCAACTTCATGTGCCAGCAGGCTGTACAGCCATTTTATAGGGAACATTTCTTCACAGAGATGAATGTACACATGCCTATGCTTATCAACTATCTTTGCTAAAGAAGTTATCCCTTCAATTATTTTTTTCCTTAAAGGATCCAGCATTTTATCTCGCATTAACATAGCTCCTGGAACTAGGTGGGGAAAGTTCTCTCCTGCTTGCTGATAWTGAGGCTCCACGGTTCTCATTTTCAGTGCGAGTGAGATGGAGATATGCATAAACTTGTYTCTGACTATATCTAGACTGTGGGTCTGTCTTAGTCCTTTATCTATATCTTGGTCTGGCTGGAGTGTGCTGTAACTCCTTGCAGCCTGCATGCCTGGGTTTCCTGCTCAGACATTTGGGAAAATTGTGCATGCCCAAGCCCTTTTCAGCAAGGAGCTTGGGCGAGGCTGGGGCATTCTCTTACAGCCTTGCAGGGGATTCAGGGAGGAAGCTGCTGGAGAGCYACACAGCAGGAAGAGCTCCAGGAAGAGCATCCTGGAGCTCTACAAGGCAGTACAAGAGAGAGTTATTATTCTGAAGGTTTTTAGGGAAAAGACTACAGTTTCAATCTGRATGGAGGTTGCATTACTCATTCAGACATTGAGGCTGCCACTGTTGGATGAAGAAGTTGTAAGATTAAATTACAAACTACCTTGGAAGTAATACACTAAAGATGTGTAACAAAGTTTCTTCATATAACTTATCTCTTTAGGTACAGATAAGAAATTCCTTCTTCCCCACTCCCACCCCAAACCTCATCATGAACCCTCAGCGAAAACAACTCTCCCAGTCTCCCAAGAGGTGAGGCAACTCCCTGCACTCCACCCTCCTTTCTCCTCCAGTACAGACTAAAAGCTGAGGATTGAAATACCACAGAAAGGGCTCCTCTTTATACCGTCATTGCAACAGTCACACAGGGTTTGCAGATGTAATGAGTACAAGTACCCTTGGGAGAGAGCACGCAGATGTCCGCTTGTTTGCAGAGTGACTAGACCTGATAATTTGATCACAAGTTTGACATTGCTTTCACAGCAGTTCCTTTCATTGCATGGCTGYGTGGGCATTTCACTTCCACGTGCAAGATGGTGAGTACCAACAAGCATCAGTATCCACYTGTTAACACCTATGGGAGAACGTTTGATGTTTGACCAGGAGTCAAACTGACGGCACTTCATGGCCCCCTGGAATCCTGTCACGCAAACCCTGCATGGTTCAAAGGYCCCTGGGCACCTGAACTGGCTTTGGAAATCTCAGCCTCACCCCACTTGCTAGCAGTGACACTAACATATTTATACACATATTCTTAAAYCAGTAGGGTTCAGGTGGTGCTGAATGAGGAGAGCACCCATCTCTGGGGCTGTCCCTGCGCCGCCGGGCTGCCCTGTGGTCGTACCCCTGACCTTTAAGAGAATTCTTTCTAATCACAGAGGACCACGTTGGGAGAGGGCTGTCCCGATCGATGTCAGACACATACACACAAGTTCCCTGACATAATTTGGCAATACAATATAAACAAAAGACACACTTCATGGAAAAGGCAGGAGGCACACCCTGACCCAGTTGCTCTGCACACTCACCACCCAGCTTACAAAAAGCCTGCATAGCTAGACTATTTCCATTAGCTGAAGTAAACACCACCTGAGTGAAAGTAGGAGGGAGACGTACCTCCTATTGAAATATCTGAGTCCTTTCTGAAATGGAGATCTTTCAAATGTTTACTGCCTTTTTCCTAAGACCCTGTTTATAGTTACTATTAGTACTGTGCAGTAGCAGTGCCTCCCAGCACCTCTCTGTTTTCTCATGAATGAGATTTTGAAGGGACTGGTTCAGATTCTCTTGCTGGAGGAACATAACTTATGGAGAAGACAAAAAGCAAAGTTATGTTTATAACCTGTGACTACTTTATTTTAGTGGTAAAAAAACTTCTCCTTGTTCAGTTTTAAAATTGATCTTGTTATAGTTTTCCCTTCATCTCAGCTTTTTCATCTCTCTTAAAAGAACTGGAAAGTGAAACATATTTTGGCTATTCTGTTAATCAGGGAATCAACATATGAAGACGACTGGTACTTCTCCAAAGAGTGTATCACCCATAGCTCAAGGGCTGATTCCTGGGGTGAGGAAGAGATGTCTAGGAGCTGCCATCTCACCTTTCTTTGCCCTTTGAAATTCCAGCCCCCGCTGTTATCTGCACCACTRACTGCAGCCCCTAAACCTCTGTGCAGAATGGGATTAGCAGGAATACTCACCACCTCTTACATTTTTTTTTAAATTAAGGTGGGAAGAGCATGCACAGGATCCCGAGCCCATGCCATGCTAAACCAATGCAGAGCCAATGACCTTGCTGCCTTCTCCAGTAGCAGCACTAACTAGGGCTCTTCTTCTAAACTGCTGTAAACCACATTCTGCCTCACCAGAAATTATGAGTTTCTACTCTGGTTTTCTCACTGGTAGTTTGTGAATGGAGCCCATCTGTAGAAGCTTTCCCAGCAGTCAGTGGTGGTGGTTCCTGTACCTGGCTCTAAAGAGTGCAGTGTGGCTGAGCTGGTAGAAATTAAATGAGCAACGCTGCCGCTGCAGGCAATTCACAGCGAGAATTTCTCCATATGGAAATTGAACAGTGAGTAGTCTTGGGTATAAAATCTATGTTAAAATATGTCTGCCTGAAAATTACAGTTAAATAAACAATACTCATTTTACAGACTAACTTTTAGATGGCCATTAAGTGCTCCTCAGCATCATACTGACAAAGCAGCGCAGAGAGCCTGGCTTTTCTGCMCCAGCCCTATGTGCAAGTGTGCTTAGCTCTGCACTCTGCAGGGCACTGGCTCGAGCCTTTGCCCAGGCCAGGGTGGGCTTCACTGCAGCAAGGACAGGGAGCTGAGGGGAAGGGACAGTGAGGAACAGGACCTTCACGTGTTTCCCAGCCTCCAAGCTGTGCTCTGCTCCCAGCAAGCGGAGAGGCTGCTGCRGGTTTCTGAGCTGAGCCACGGCACGACTTCGCTCCTGGGTGCTTTTTCCAGCTTTTTCCATKCTCTGTTGTCATTTTGACTCGCAGGTCTGCTCCTGCGATACTCACATTGCTTTCCACTTCGTTGACATACAGGAAACATCCATTTCTGGATGACTGAATATACCAAGCTCTGCTTTGATATTCTGGCCATCTACAGCCAACGTTATCCCYAGTTATGCGCAAATGGAGCAGCTGCCTCCTGCCGCAGCCTGAGCTGACCCCAGCTTCCCTCTGCTTGTCTGTGCTACGCTCTCAGTCCTAACAACAACCCTGAGCTTAAAGGAACACAAAAGGTATATTTACAAGGGGTCTTTTCTGGGAGGTGGAAGCCTCCCTAAACTTGAAGCTGCAGAGATGCAGATAGGATGCTGCTGAGGGCACCCCGAATCGTTCACATCCCTGTTGAATGACAGGTTATTAAACCTGGGCCTGGAGCTATATGAATGCAACTGTTCAGCATCAGTCTGGTTTGTAGTGTGGACACAATGAATCTTCTCCTGCCAGCCAAACACGGTGAACATGCCTCAGGGCATTTCCTTTCTAAAACGGGAAGGATAATACCTCCCGAAAAATTGGGATGTTGCACAGCAAAGTTTGCAAGGCTTTCAGATGCAGTTGTGGTTGGGGGCCACATAGATATCAGCAATAATATATCAGATGATAGGTAGATTACAAGGTGATGTTTGACTTTGTGAGCTTCTAGCTTACTTTGACTATTCTCTAAATGAGAAGAATTAAAGAGTTTTGCTGCTGAAAGTTTGCAAAAACATTCATCTCAAATAAATAACTGTCTCGTTACAGGTAAGGAAAACCAGTTGAAACTGTAGAATGACTGATTTCACTAGGACAAGCACAAGCTATTGCTGTGTGCAACTGACAGCAAAATTCAGCAGTGTGAAGGGATCAATGGGAGAAGATGCGAATATAAAGCAGATAAAATCTAGACCAGTAAGGCTGTGTACTGCAGATTCACACACGTGAAATATGTGATGCAATGAACAGCCAACTGAGAATTTCAGCCATAATTTGATAAGCCTTGAGTGGTTCTAAATAAAGTGGAATAGAAGAACAGAGCCAACAATTTGCAATAATATTTCAGATGAGTTTCTCCTAATACATATACACTTTAGAAAAGCGTGAGTGTTAYTATGTAGAAACAGAAGAGTGGAGAGTGATTTTATGCTGTCTGCAATRATGTGAAGAATAATTTTGGCGGAGKATGTTAACCACTCGYTGTTGTTTTAAATTTGCCTCTGACCTATCTGTTCATTGTTGCAACCTCAGCACTGTAACATGACCTGCTTTGKTTTTTTGCAGGTTTACATAGCACAAGAAGGCAACACATTGTGGAGTGACCTCTGCAAATAGCTTTGCAAATTCATGTTCCACATCTCTGCCTGCAGTTAGACACTGGTAACCACAAATTAACCTTTCAGGGCAGTTTCATACTTTGCAAAACTCAAATGGTTGCAGAAGTGATGTGTCCAAGCAATAAATACATTTCTGGCATTCACAGGCAGTTCCAGCTGTTGAGTCAGGCAGCTGTTTTCAAAAATTTGGTCATAAATGAGAACAGAATGACTTTCTTAGCTGATGCAACAAATGTTAACTTAGTTGAATGTAGTAGCTTAACTTAGTAGAATGTAGTTCAAAGGTGAATTAAACAGACCAGGAAAGGAGCACATGGCTTGGGGCCATATGGCTAAACTCTTCTATTGTTAGACAGGTTGTCCAGGTCTAAACTACCTATTTAGAACAGCTCCTGGCCCATGCTGTCTCCCCAAAATGTGTCCACCCCTTTTCTGGGAGAGGCTGGTCAACATGAGACCAAGCCTAACCGGGAAGCCTGATGTGCACACATGCCGTTGCCTGAGCCAGTGCCCTGTTCCTGTTGGGCTTACTGGTGTAGATGCAGACACCGGTGACATGGGATGATGCAATAGCAAATCATGGCTGCGTCACACGGCTCCAGCAACACGAGGCGTCAGTATGGTGGTGTCAGGAAACCTGAGCCTGTCCTATAAAACTGTCTGTTATAGAGCAGCACGGGGTGTACGAGGGAAATACCTTAATGCCGTTCCTCCTTTCCTTGCCACTGACTTCCTTGGAAAGGGAGGAAGAAAAGGCACTGCATCACATAACAGCTGAAATACTGACCTTGCATAGGTTTACACACAATCTTAACTTAGTATAGTAGGGTGTAGTGTGACTTGACCTCAAATGTGATCTTAGAAACACTTTAGCAGCTGGGTAAGAGTTTATCATGGATGCAGGAAAGTCTCCTTCCTTGTGTGCTTTCAAAGATAATCATCCTATTGATCCAGGCCGTTTTTTATAAGACTTTCACAGTTGGGTTTTTTCAAAGAAAGCTGAGAGACTGACTAAATCTTAGAAATAATCCCCTTAAGCCTTTAAACAAAAGGGCAATATTGACACAAGGACATGTATGTACAAACCAGGTAAGTAATGATAAGGGGGTACCCAGGGTGGAACAGCTTTGTGTGGAAGTAGCAGGGCAAAATGCGGCACTGCACTAGGGGATGATATGATGGTGGTGGCTGCAATAGCCAGGGACTGGACTTTGAATCCAGGGAAGACTGCCCCGCTCCTGTGCTCCTGTGAGATTGCTCTGTAAGTAACTTCAAATTCCACACACAAATTTTTACTGGCATGAGGCCTTAGASTGCCCAGTCTTTGCTCCTCTGTGTCTTCTCTGCACAGAAAGGGAAAGAAAGGGAAAGCTTTCTTTAAAAGCTTTAGTGTTATTATAGGAAAGATAAATTATCCAGTGGATATATTCAGTCTCACACTGGTTTGGTAGGTTGATTTGAGATATAGAGAACTAATATCACAGTTGTTTAAATGAAGGGTAGAAGAAGGCAACTGCAATTTCCCCTCACTAAACATTTGTAGCAGAAGGAAAAAAAAAGGAAGGTAAGTAAATATAAAACACGTAAATTCCCAAGAAAGAGAATGAAAAAAGTGTCACCACAGGACATAGCTGCTGTGCTCCCTCCCAACAAGCTCTCTGGGTGCAGATCATAGACTTTTCAAGGTCTGAGGCCATTATTGAAGGTAGTCTGAATAYATCAGTAACATTTCTCATTTTTATAATCTCTTAATAACAGGCTACAMTCTCATAGGGTATGCCAGGGACATTAATTTCTGCAATAAATCGCAGGAATTGCATGGTTGTTTTCTTGTGCCCTGAGCACCTAAATACTCCCAAGGAGGAAGATGAGAGCCGTCCATGGTCAGTGAGGGCAGAAGTTTTTGCATCAATGTGGGTCAACTTAGAAAGCATTATTAAAAACAAGCATAAAATSTGGCATTTTAATTGTAGGTGTTCCTGAGGGTAAGAGCCTTTCAAAACCCGCAGACAACTCCATTAATGAGAAAGGATGCAAAGGAAGCACAGCACTGCTGTAAAATGTACTGCACGCTCCCTCCGAGTGACCAATCCGTCTGAAAAGCAACTGAGTTTAGCCTATTTAAGTACCGTTAAAACAATCACCTGCCCAAAGACAATTACTGCCTTAGGCAAGAAAACTATGTTCAAGCCAGAGAAAAGAGTTTATATGGAACCCAGCAGAGCCTCAAGTCTGCAGTCGGGATCAAGGATGGTACAAATGCCAAGAAAGAGCAGAGATGTGAGTTTACCTCGCGCATTACAACAGTACTTTGGCCCATACTTGCATTTAACAAGTTCTCACCATGAATAATGACAGCACTTTTTTTCACAGGAAAATGCCAGCTTATCAAAACAGAATTTCTGTTGTAACAAACACACTCATTTTAGCTAAATTTCTTTAGGACATCAGTTACAGAAATCACTTCCAGCTCAAACGGAGAAGGGAGGAGAAACACTCCAAAAGAGCCGAGCGCCCGGGAGTGACAGTGCTCACCTTGGCCGAGAGCAGAGTGGTTCAGTGGTTTAAATGAACCGAAACCAACAATTATTGTTCTTCGCCCTGGGCTTGAGTACTCTCTGGAGCAGGATATGGCTGGACAGGAGGAGCCAGGAGGAGAGGTAATACACAAACACAGGAGCACATGTTTACATGTTTGATCAAGCAAACCTCATCGCTTAATTTATTATTTCAGGAAGGACAAAGACAAAATAAGTTGAAAAAGGGGCAGCCCATGACATGGGTAGATTCCAGATTGCAGGGAAGGGCAGAGGCCCAGCAGCAGCGCGCCTGCTCCACCCCTTTCTCAGATACCACTTCTTCTTCACAGTCAGTATTTCACTAGTAAATGAGAGCAGCCTTGTGTAACCTTCTCCAGATCAGGGGTAACCTTAGACAATTGAGCTTCAGGAGGAGGACTGCAGCCAGGGAATGCAAAATAAATGAGGCTATTTGTTTACAGAAGAAAAGCATCTGATTAATCTGGGAGAGGAATTTCAGAAAGAGGAGACTTAGGCACAAATCTCTTGTGATCCTCAGGACAGCCTAGCACAGATGTCTTGCTAGACTAGATTAATAAGAAAAGAAAGAAGAAAAAAAGAGAGGAGTGTGAATTTAATATTATATTAATCAACTGAAGTAGTTTATTCTAAATTCAGGAGCCCTATCTAGCCTAGCGATCATAATGATCTTTTAATAGGCTTGATCAAAACCCATATTCTGCCTTTCTGGTCCTTACCTATTTCCTTTCAACTGCCTAATGGCTTCCTCTTGAAAGGTGTGACAACATCTTCCCTTCCTACTTCAAAAACTGCTTTTCGTTTATTAGTTAATAATTTACTAGGAGCCTCAGGTAGTTCTCCTCTGTTGAAAATGCATGGGCAATCCCAGCTGCAAAGTAAGCCCTGKCATTGTTACACCTCCACATCATCATTAAACTACCTTATAGATGTTCACCACAAGGTAAAGGGCCTGGCTGTTGCATCCCTGCTTCATCAGCACTTGTTATYAAAATATCTGCCTCCATTTGGAGGCATCCTAAAGGGCCTCAAACACTCACGTTACTTTTGCACCAGGACGTGGAAAGCAGGTCTAAAATTGCTTGGAGCCTCTCTGCTTTTGCAGCTTCTGCTCAGAGGATCCACACTGTAGGAAAAGTAGACCTTGGTGTATTTACCGWCAAAGCACGTGGGAATACCAGTGGATGTGCCCCTGCCAGGCCATGTGGATGAGAGGTGGGGCTGTACTGTTGTATCATACACCCATGCAAAGGGAGGGCTGAAGCCCAGGTGAGGCATCCTGCTGAATGAGGTCTTGAGGGTCTTCAGCGTGGGGAGTAAAAGAGGCTAATTTGCARAGCAGGTTTCCAGCCGCACTTACCTGGCAGTGCTGGTGTGCCCCAAGGTGCTTAAATCCCACTGGGAATGCAGGCAAATGGTTTCCCATGTAAAAATGCATGTCAGTGATGGGCCAAGGAGGGTGAACTCAGCTGTTGGACAGCTGAAAAAAAAYAGGTAAGGATAGGTAAGGACTGGTAAGGAAATGCGTGAATATGGTCGTAGGTAAGGATTGGAGATGTCAGACCTATTTTCATGTGAGAGCTGAGGATTTGCTGTTGCCATTTAAGCATTAATTCTTTTGAAGGCCAAGTCCTCTGCTCCCCGAAATTGGCATACTGATAGTGATTTAGTTGTTTGTTTACATGTCGTTTCCTGAGGCAGATCAAGCGTTTTCTTTTCAAGCTGAAATTTCATTTAATGATAGAATTATTGGCTTGGGTAAGTTTTACTGAAACATAATCACAAAAAATGTTCTTCATGGAGTACTTTTTGCAGGGAGCCTGACTATTAATATCACATACTATGCATCACTGAACGGCCAGTTATTGGACATKATGTACGAAAAATCTTATTTACTTGATTTATGTATTCAAATAGTAGAGGSAAAACATAATAAATGAAGCCAAATTCGCATGGAACTTTACTGAGTAATAGATTTTGGTATGAAATATACTGTTTGAATGCTTTAAACATTCTATTTTTCTTCATAATTACATCAAACGCTTCCTCCCCYGTGTCCACTACACAGGGATAACAAACTTTGTGTAAATAAACAAAATTCAGTTTGTGTCTATAAACTTGCCTTACATATACAAATACTTTGAAAACTGAATAATTTTGTACAAATTTTGCGTGGGTGATTGAATAGTAAGTATTAAAATGCAGAACTCATATATGTATACATAAGTAACTGTTCCCAGCTAAAAAATGGGTGATGGCTCTGGTCCAGGATAGGCCAGAGGAGAGTTTAATAAAAGCTTTTCTCTGTCAAGTTGATTTAAAAACTGCAGCTGCTGTTTGAAGCTGCTGTATTTCTTGGAAACTTATTATAATAATCCCAATAGGGTGTTTTATATTTGAACAACAGTATTCTAAAATTTTTTTTCTCACATGATTTTCTATGACTATTACACAGAATACAACAGATTTTTGATAGAATTTGGAACCCATAAAAAGGGACAGATGTCTGAAAGAACTTTGCAGGTTGTATGCGGAACATTTTTTAATTTCCTTAATAAACTATATTTCTGTGCAATAGKCCCATGAAAGCCAGATTTTTTAATGGTCTCAGTCCTTTAGATGAGTTACACCAGTCTCCTAGATGATGTGTAAACCCTGAACCAGATTTGCAAAGGTTGTTTTATGTAAATTAAGTTTTTTTGTTGCTATTCCTTTTGCAGGTCATTATAAAAGAAAAAAAAATGGTGTGACCAATTTTTKATTTTGGCAAATTCTAGTATATAACATTTTCTAAATTAAAAGATGTTTTTCCTCTCCTACTCTTTTCTTTCCCACCTTCCTACCATATATCTTTTTTACCAGGCGTAATACACTGATTGATATCTTCATGAAACTTCCCTGTTACTTCTTCTCCTCAGTTTTGTTGTTTATGCCTTTTGCCTTTATTTATACCCCCCCATACACACAGTCTATTCACACTTTTTTCACAGCACAAGTGTAATGCAGTGAGAGGAAAAGAAAATGAAGCCTACTACTCTCTGTCAAGTCCYTCTTCAGCCCCACTCCGGACCAGACATCTGATACAAATTTAAGATTTCACAAAATAAGAGGGCTTTTAAAGATAGAATTACAGTTTGCATAATCTATATTTTGCCATACACAAGATCCAATAGATCCTGTCACCATAGCTGATAGAAATGAGAAGCCATAATGCTGCACATGAACTAGTAATGTACCTAGAAATGTTCTGACAGATGTAGCCTTAAATTGCACTTTTAATGTACTCAAATAGCTATACATAATTAGGATTAACATTGCTATCCCCTGACTGATTCACAATTAGTATGTGTGGGCTTTAATATTGCTTAGGAGAAGGATCAAGTGACCCTAATTTTATCCAGCTTGTCCRTTTAAGTGCTTGATTTTTTCTAAAAGAGGTGCTTGTACAAATAACACAYCTCAATGAAGAGAAGCTGATCTTGTTCTGGTTAAGTTTCTTCTAAACATGGTATAAATTACAATTTAAGTTATTCGTGTCTTTTGTAGAACTGTACTTCAAAACAGTTCACATTAAAACTAATAGAGATGAGGAGGCAATGCATGAAAAAGTAGGAAATGAGGTTCTGAAGCCTTATTTATATGCATCAGAATAATTACTCCAGCATGTAGAAGTGTTTCTTTCTCTTTGAGCTAAATATTTTCTTTTCCAATTCACTGTTAAAGCAAACAGAATATGTATGTTTTTGATCTTATTGTTGATTAAGAAAGCCCTCCTAAAACCCTGAACCAGACCTCAGAAGCATCATTGTGCAGCGACAAAAGCTTTTTATTGCTAATTGTAAAAGCAGGGCAGTCTCCAGCAGAGAGTTGCTGGGTTGCTGACTGATGCCTTGACAGATAACAGACAATCAGTGCGACACTCCAAGATGCCCCCGTGGAAAAACAAAAGACACTTAATTTACGAACAACAACCAGGCATCCACTTAGCGATACCATTATGCACTGGAAAAGACTCCGTGCCATGCAGGCATACAATGAGCTTGCTGCAAAGTAGGGAAAGAGTTGGGTTTGTCTGTGAGTGGGCAAATAACGAAGGAATGGCCATGACACTCATTAAAAGACCTGAACCTTTCTTTCCCAGCTTGGGTGGGGCTGTCTAGTATTTGCACAGTAGGTCTGGGCGACAGCGTAGAGGTGAACTGTGTCCACTTGGAGATTCAGACTTATTTTAAGGGATTTTCTATCCCTCTGCTTGTCAAAATGGGACTGTCGGGTATTTCAGTCCTCTACCACACTGGAATGGGAGGGTGGCGGCAAGTAAAGCTACCAGAGGAATTTACAGGTGAGGCATGAGCCATCGGGACATTGGGGGACACAAAGGTCCAATGATTAATGGGGTTTCTGAAGCTTCCCAGTAGCTTATTACAGACAGGCTGCAGCTGAAACTCTTTTTCCTTTGAATTTAAATCTCACAGCAAATGCACTGCAGGAGTATGAGTATGAAATACAGAATTGTGTCACCAGCAAACGGCAAGTTTTCCTGAACCAGCGAGGCGGATCTAAGTTTGTTATGTTTGCTTACACGATTAACAGCCCCTTTTCACACTTCATCAAATCCCTGTTCTTGTTGTTGTTATTATTATTACATGGACGCTCACTGGGATGGCGTGAACATGYTAGCCACAGGCAAGATCCCGCAGAGGCAGATGCAAGCAAAGAGGCRGAGGAGGTCTCTGCCCCACAGCACCTACCACGCGTGACAGAAGGGCTCGGGCAGGTGCCAGGGAAATGTATGAGAAATGCCAAAGATTTAGCAAACAGCTGAGGGAGGCTGGGATCTACAGGTCTTTCAGAGTAGAAGCTGGCTCGTTCATAGTGCGTGAGAAATACTGGATAGGGCAGAGCTATCACAGCAGCCCTGAAAATGCAGGGTCTCAGTGCACAGCAGTTTAGCCGCTGTAATTTGTTTTATTAGGTCTTTCGCTTTTAATGTCACTCCAGCCTCTCCAAACTCTGTTGTCTTAGTGAGTGCTGAGGTTTGGTGTGGAGACGTTTGCCATTTGTGGACTTATTTGCAGCTACAGAGCACAGGAGGAGGAAGAGATGGATAAAGCTCATATAAAACCTGTTTATGGTTATGTGCATTGCAGAAATATTTGCTCCCACACCTGACGACTACGCAACTAAAGCGACACATAGTCTGCCAGTGCTGTATGGAGTGCTATGATGGAGGCTGGCATGACCAACAGCTTGTAATGAAACCGAAGGTATTTTTGCCCAGACATGGGAAAGGGGGAGTGTGGGGAAACAAACCTGGCAGACCCTCAGCATGAAATCACACCAGCTGGGAAATCTCTGGAGGGGAAGAACAGGGGCTTGACCAACAGATAGCCGAAAAGCCGTATCAGGAATAATAATGTGATGATAAATTACTGACTGGGCTGAGGTTTGGTTATTCCAGGCACTTTGCATCTGGTGCTATGGCAAAGCTGACTGACAAAAGGCTCCTGCCCAACAGTCCCATGCAAGCACGTGCAGCTTCTTTACTGCGATTTAGATGGTCTGCAGGATACTTGAGAGAAATGGCAGTTTTCAGACAGACCTTAGAGCTGAGCCAAGCCACAAGCAGTGACYTTTTGCCCATGTTTGGTGATTTTTAACACCGTGCTGGAAGGTACACTGAACAAAGAGAGCAGTTTCTATGAAAACAGGTGCATTTGAACTGGTCAACCAAATACAGACTGCTCAACAAAATGGAAATGCTGCTGAGATTCCTGCCAGACCCCCTGGGTGGGGAGCTTTCAGTTAAGACCAGAAGCAGCTCTCTCTCGAATAAGATACAGTTAAGTCCTGTGGCACCCTATAGCTGAATGACCTGCCATCAAAAGCTACCCTTCTCCTCTGGCATGCAGGAAAATTGTCCCTTCCCATTCATATGTACACTAAGAGCTCATGGAGCTTGGGAACTTGCTCTGAAGTCTGTTGTTATTTTTTTTTTTTTTTTCAACTCTCAAACAATATCTGAATTACATTCCAGAGCTGAAACAAACACAGCAGTGCAACTGCCAAAACTATTCAGCAATTTCCCTTATGAATTACGAAAGTGCACCTCTTACTAAAGGAAAAAGAATGCATATTACCTTTATTCAGCCCACCCAATGGAGTATCCTGCTGGGAAAATCCCTGTCTCTGGGGCCATAAGCTTTTCCCCTTTAAACTTATTTTCTTCAAAGTTCGCTTTTTTGTTTTTACTGTAAATTACCTAAAAAAGTCACAGGGCTTCAAAACCTGAGTATGTGTGCATGCCTGAGTCGATATAGTTTATTTACTTACACATTTAGTATCAGCAAATGAAATGAGGTGCAGTAATTCATGTGTACAGTTCTTTTTTCACATGGATGTTTGTGATAGTTCTGTCTTCATTACATGAAATTGTGTGTTTAGGGAAATCTACAGAGGTTTGATGGCTTGGTTCTTTCTTATCCTGCCTCTGGTAATTGAGATTGCTGCAAATGGAATATGGAACAGGTAAGAAATATTAAAGAATTAGATTAGTCATAGTCGTGGGGCGGTCCCTGTGCAACAGGCACTTTTTCTGTTGATAAAGTATATCTAGGACTAGCAGGCATCTAGCAGACTACCAAGCACATACTCTCTGTTTCCACTAAATAGTTTTATACAAGTGGAGAATGAAGCTTCGGTCATGCCTTGGATTTTGGTTTTGGACAACCTTGCAGAGCTGTAGATCTCTCATGTTCTTTCATGAAGAATTTATTATTTGTTGTTTTTGTTGTTTTCTTTTTTTAGTTTTTTTTTTTTTTTTTTTACCCTGAATTAAAGATTGTTTGATCATTCAACTGTTGTTCAGAGAGAAAGTCTCTTTTACCTTTTTTTTTTCTGTGGAAAGAGTGGAAGTTTTCATTCTTTTGTCTTTGGAACAGTGTAAAGTCAAATGAAAAATAGCTTTTTAAAAATCAGCTGAGCTTTTCAAAGCTTGTGAAAACCAATTATGTGCAAATTCCCTTTGATTTCATTTAAGTGACTACATAAGGTGCACAGGAATGGCAATCTGGCCTCTTAGATTCTTAAGCAGAACAGTAAACCAATTCTTAAACAGATTATTGAACAGAACAGTAACTAAACGCCCCAAAGAAAGAGGGACACAGCGTTATGTGCTAACATCTAAAAARGTAGATGCTGCAACTTTCCAGGCATCATTAGATATTACTGAGTTTTTGCAAGTCTGTTCAAGATTTGGTGTCCTCTGGAGTAGAAAAAAATTCAYCATCTCTGCAGAAGAAGAAGAAAGAAAAGCACAGGTCTAAAGGATTTTTAATGTAACAATTTTTGATTGATAGATTCCTGTTTTATTTCTTTATTGTTAGATTAATCCAGGATTTGGATACAATTTACAACAATACCACAGCTCTATGCTGTGTATGTGCTATGGCTTGCCCTTACTTGTACCATCTGTGTGTTTATGTGCCTTGCCTACCCTGAAACTTATTACCAGCATTGCCAGTACTGTCTAAAATAACTGCTTTATAAAAAACCAAAATGTATTAATCCCCTCCCATTTCTTCTAACAATTCCTTAGATATCTTAATGACAGCTGTATGCAATCAAAAGCAGCTACCCACACCCCCAGAAATCAAATGTGTCTGATCTGATGTTACTTATTCAAAGGTCAGGTATTGCTGAACTGAGTCATTTTGGCTCCTTACAGTCAGTACTTCCCGAAAACGATTCAGCCCACCTAYCTGGGAGACCTTGCTTGGAACGAGGTAATTTCCCTGCTGGCGGTGGTGCTACTCGCTCTCCACTGGCAATCGGGGTGCCTAGGAAGCTGCTTTAGCCCAGATTCCTAAATTTTAGATGCCTTAAGACAGGCGTAACAAATTCCATCCTAAATCCATTGATATTTGTCTTTAGGGCATTGGAAGAGACTTTTTCCCCTAGCTTGCTGGGAAATTTTAAAATTGTTTTGTGATCTAAGGATCACTCTCCCCTTAAAACAGAAATACAGTATAGGAAGCAAAATAAAAGTTAATGGACTCTAAAGCTCAAAAGGGTTACAGGAGGATTTAGTCTGACCTGCACGTTACAAGCCACAGACTACAGATGAGATGATAGAGGATATTTTTTTTTTCAGAATGACAACATGGAAAGTGTTACTTTTATAGCAAAAAAGGGCTTTTAATGAAATAGTGGMATAATTTCCATTGAAGACAAATTCCTGGCAAGATACAACTTCACTTTATAATATTCTTCCTAATGTTTAACTAGAAAAAGCATATATTCTTCTAGAGATTTGGTTGGATCTGTCTTGAACTCACAAATGCTTACTGAAATGCTAGAGATGAGTTTAAAACACAGAGATAGTTTTGGCTCTGAGTCTCTTTAAAAATCACATTTGTTTCGGGGAAGATTTAATTATCTGTTTGCTTCTTTAAACATAGTTTTATAACTGCTCAGATGAATATTCAAAGCAAACCGCAATGATTATCCAGAGTTTTTTATTAAAGGAAGGACAGAATGTTTGCTAATTCAGGAAGCCAAGTAAACCATAGATAGGAGGCTCTGTATCTCAAAGAAAGACCTTTAGCTTTACAGGAAAAAGATGCTTTTCCTACGGGTGTTTGAGTAAATGAGAGCAATTAAAATTGACGTAGTATTGTGCAGTCACGCAGGCACAACATACGACGACTGTATTATATATTACAAGAGATACTTTATTTGTTGCATTTATGCTGTGAATTTCTCTTGGCAATATGTGTCTAGTGAAGACAATAATTATCCTAGCTACTTTCCTTATAGTCTTGTGTAAGTCTGTATACTTACAGTATACACAGTATATACTTGTATACATAGTATAGTCTTCATAGTCTGGATACAAACTTGGCCTTCTTATACCTGGAAAGCTGATGTGAACTGAATCCATAGGGAAATATAAACAGTGGCCCTTTGTTGCAAACCACATTATCACACTGAGTTTTGTTACAAAACGCAATTTTATTAAGGGCAATTTGCACTCAAATTGGTCTTAGAATACGCAAAAAATAGCGCTTTCCATCAGAGAATCAGGCAGTATAACTTCAGATTTAGAGCGAGGCAGCTCAGGAAGCAAAGCCTGCTGTGATAAAGGAAACTGCAGGTCTTGTCTCTGCTTCCCAGTGCGTGTTGGGCAAACGCGGACCAAAAGGTGTGGAGCCCGGCTTCCACACGGCAGGCTCTTACCTCAGCAGGCTGGGGTGGCCGTCTTGGAAAAGTCAGGGAAAGCATCATGTAAAGGGGAAGGTGGGAGAAATTAGCTCTGTAATTATATTATGTAATTATAGGTGATGGTTTTGAGAAAAGCTTGTATGAAAATAGCCGTATTTTGCTTCTGTTAGATCTCATGGCTGCCTGTGGAGCTTTCAGCACATACCAACAGCACAGTGCTTGATCTTCCTCTAATTTGTAAAGGTGAAAATTGTGTATACTTGTGTCAAGGAGCTGAACTGATGTGGTGAGTAAGGACACTGAGGGGTGGTGTGTTGAGTGGGGTCATTCACCCCTGCATAACGTGGGCCCAACGTGCGACCCAACATGCATGACATCTGTTTTGCATGGAAGTGCCTGGCTRCACCTGAAAAAAAAGACAGTAGAGGGTCTGTTTGTTGCCTTTTTGGTTTTGATTTCTATCCCAGGCTGCATCCTTCTCTGCAGTAGCTTCCCTTGCTATCTAGGGCAGCTAACCCCCAGTGTCCCCAAATTGATACCCCAGAGACATACGAATGAACATGAGCCATGAGAGTGCATTTCTGCAGGCTGACTGTGGAGAGATGGCCAAATATTTTGTTGTTAGAAGTTCTCTGCACACTCTGAGGTTAATCTGTATAACTTGACGAGTCTTCTGAGAAAAGGAGGAATTCCTCTGGAGGAAGGTTCCCGGCTGCAGACACGGGACACGGCAGCCAGGGAAGTGACGGAGGCTGGGTGGAGGGGACGGGGTGCAGGAGCAGCCCTGCGGGAAGGTGACCCCCCGGCAGCTGGCAACGCAGGCTGGGCTTGGGAGGGCGCCTTCGGCTGCGGATGATGCAAACGCATTTGGGATACTTGGCTTCTAACCCCGCGCGTTTCCGTGGCGCACACGCCTCCCTGACAACCACACTGATGTTACTTAATGTGGGAGGCTGCTGTGATTATATGCTAACCACAGTGCTAGAAAATTATTAACCCTYCTATAATAACAGAGCTTTAAAGTGTCCCTTTTTATCACTCTCCCTGCCTATCTTGCAGCCTGTTTCAGTCCTCTGTACTTATTTAACACCATSTGTGGAGAGCTTTTCCCCTTGATTTGCAGTAACTTATCATCAGACTGTGAAACTGTTTTTTTCTCATCTCAGCTCTCCTGGAATTCTTCCTGTTTCTGGCTTTATAGATTCCTTTTTCTGAAGTCCTCTTCATCTCGGGCACCTAGGAGACAATATGTGTTTTTTCAGCCTTTTTTGATTTGTGAGCTCCTAAAAATTTGAAATGAAAGTTCATACTGTGGTACAGTGTACTTAAGCCTGCTGGCATTAGGCTTACTATTCATAGTTACCTTTCTCTGACCTCCTAGAAGCAGCTTGCACTCTATAAATACTGGTTATAAAGCTGTGGTTGTAGGCRTACAAGTATTATATCAATTCCAGTGCCCCAGTGACAACAAAGGAGACCCAGGATGCAAACATAATCAAAACCACAGAATCTAAATGTAGCGTGAAGGGCTAGAAAAGCCATTCTACAATCATACCCATTTTATTAGAGGTACTTTGTATGTGTGCAACATATGCCTACTTTTTTGGGAGAGGGAGAAAAAGGGGCAGAATTTTCTAATAGATAGTTAYGAGTACACTTCAGATGATTCAGGATTCAGGCGCAAATCAGGTAAGCACATATGAAGCTTCCCCGAACATCTTGGTTTAACAAAATACATCACAGAATTATTTTCAAGAAATTCAGCCCACTCCAAAGTCAGATTTGACAGAACCATCCCCAAACTTGTTAACTTCAGTAGGTGTGATTAAAACAAAAAAGGGAAATGTTCACAGTACTAATTTTAATCAGCAGCATCTTGTTCTCAGTACCTCTCCAGTATTGAGACCTATTGTCTTTGGAAAATATAGTCAGAATCAGTGACAAGATACAGTGTAGTCCAAAACCCTTTCTGCTTTGCTTCCAAAGCAATGCCTGTGGACGTAATCACATCTACCCATCCACTGAACTGCCTCTTCCCAAATACCTGTACATACATCTAAAGCTATGAAGATGTATGGCGAATTTCCATTCCAAGAAATAACTTCATAAACCTCAGTCCTTATGGAATACGGAGAGTTCTACGCCAAGGTGAAATTCTCAGCAGTCAGAGGCCACAGTGTAGCTGATAAGCACCCTGTTCTTCCACTAATGCCACAGTGAAATAGCAATATTGGGGAGATGAGAGATATTGATTTGGTTATGCACAGAAGGACGGTGAGCAACACAGTTAGTGAGCACACTTAGTATATAATCAGGAAAATCTCCTTCCCTTTGCAAATATTTTCTGTTCASGTAGCCTTTTGCCATAAATTGCATCCGAGATAAGGGATATGTTTAATTCCAAAGATCTCAGCATAGGAGACTTTGGGTATGCCCTAGTCATTAACTTCTTCCACTTTCTTGCCATTGAATAGATTAAAAAATGGTTTCTGCATTGCATGTTTAAGACACAACCAATTTTCATCCTGACTGCAATTGTCTTTGCTCTTGCCCTTTTGCATGTCCAAGTGCATCAAGGGAGGGTCAAGTCAGATGACCCTCYTAATGAAGAGCATGAAAATGAACTTCTGCTTCTCTTCTTTTGATTTTATTCTTTAGGGAAAGTTAAGTAGAAAACAGAAAAATATGCACAAAAAGCCATACTACTGGCATTTTCTGCCAAATTCTGTATACCCAGGCAGTGGTATAGAGAGACTCAAAGACTGTTTTCATAATTGAACTTTTTGGCTTTCATTAGTGAATGAGCTAATAATCTTAGAAGATTTAAGATTTTATTTGTGTTTTAGCATTGCAGTGGTCCAGACAAAGTCTTGAACTTTTCTATGTTAAATATTAAAGCTCTTGTTGGTGCTACAACTTGTCGTGTGGCTGCAAGTTTCACTTCTGGGTTCCTGCTGAAGGATACTTCCTGTTGTCTCAAGAGTCAATGTATCCGTATGATTCCACCTTGGAAATTGTAGAAGAGTTTGGYAGAGTCTTAAACGTAATAACACATTGAGTGGACCAGAACCTTTATCTTTTTAGACTCACTTTTGGGACACTAGGAATGGAGAGAAAATGTTSCATGTAAATGTAGGAGTAAAGGTTTGCCGTAATGCATATTTCTCAGAGCAACCTTGTTAGCCTCAAGTCTCTATCTTGAATACTGAAGACTAGGCACCCCCAGAGTGATTTGAAAGAGCTTTTGAGCACATCCAGCTGCTCAAGTCTCCTGCTGAAACTGAGATTCTTCATTTGGGGCTTATAAGTCTGCAGTTTGGGGTCAACACTGCATGGTCAGCCCTGCCTGGTCAATTTGATCTGTGGGCTTTCTCCTCTCTTGGTTTGTAGCTTTACAGGATCATCAGACTGCAGATACTCTTTCAATTTGTGTTTTGAAAACCAGAATAAACATGAAATGCCATCACTGTGCATAGCCCTAACCATCTCCCCTGCTCCACCACTAACACAGATGTCACATGGCAGCAGGATTCTCCCYAGGCAAACCAGCCATAAACACAGTTACTTCCACAGCCTGGAGCCCAATCAAGAATGAAAGTGAGGTCTGAAATCCTCCTTATTTTCCATCTGTCATGCCAATCATMCCACTTGCTGACACCTTGAGAACAGCATGAGGGGGGTAAATGAATCTGTGGGGTAGCTCCAGTGACTTCCCAGGAATTATGTCATAGGTGAATTTGATGCACTGCATCCCTAGTTACAAATGCTGAGCCAGGAAAAGAAAGGAAAAACACTGGAATGCTYGAAAAAAAATCGGTATTAGCTAACAATAGTCTCCAGGCTTCATTATAATGATAACACATGGAATTAATAGAATTGATGGTGGCTGAACTTCTGCTCATTTCAGCTGTTATTCTGCTGATGTTCTGCATTGCAGTATAATTAGACATACTGCGATGGTTTTAAACCTGAGAAGTACAAATAACAAAAAACAGCCTTTAGCTGAGCATTTTACTGTTGATTGCTCTTCACCTGTAGCTGAAGTATCACAGTAGGTGTCTGTACAGAGTAGCAGCTAGTGGTGGAATCCCAGGTCTCCTTCACATCCATGTAAAATATGGGAGACTCTGCCTAAATGCTGTATTGGTGTCATTTTATGTTTGTATTCCTCACAGGCAAGTTTCAGACATAGGACTCCTTGTTTGCCAGATTAACATATATTCTTTCCTTTACATGGTCATTCAAGCTGCTCGTCTCAGGGCAGCTTCCTGGGGAGCATGTTCAGTGAGGAGGGCTGAGTTCATGGTTAGGGAGCAATAGGTACTACAGCTCTCTGCAGGAACCAAAGGAGGGCAGGAGGGCTGCTGTAGTTAAAAGCCGAGCTACTCTTTTCCACTGGGGTGATCCCTTCAGCCTCAGGATGAGGAGGGCTCAAAAGGGGCTTGAAAATGAAAGCTGCTGCTATTGCTTCAGAGTAGCAATTGGGCAGTCCTCCCCTGGCATGCTGTTGTCTTCTTCCCTGTCAGAGACAGTGGTCACAGGTGCTTTGTTTTGCTGCATGCTTCCTTTGAGCAAYCTTTGCCTAATTGGGGATTTTGCACTTGGTAGTCTGGAAGGACTCTGGGCTGGGGTGCTCCCTSAGCTTGTAGCTCAGGAGTGATCAGGCTGTGGCTTTGGGTGCAGGTGGCCTCTGACTATTTCAAGTGCAGCATCCAAATCTCAGCCACATGAGCAGYGGCGGGGCTGGGTTAGAGTCCTTGCAACAATAAAGAAGCTGGCAAAGGCTGCTGGGGCTGGAAATGCCAGAGACCTCCAGTGCTATGCTCAGCATGCCTCGTCCTGCGGGCAGCGACTCACTTCCCAAAGAGCCGCCGCTATCRCCTCCCTTTCAGCTGCTCCTGGAGCACCTCTTGCCTTCAGTTCTCAGCCCTTCAGAGCTTTGGACCAGCATGGGTAGGCAAATACAAAACAGACTCCAGCACAGCCTTAAAATGTCCACTGGACTCAAGTTCACCAGCATGAGAATCATCCATAGCTGGTTTTGAGACTTAYCACATGATAACTGCCTTTCTTTTGACCAGTGCCCTGCCTGACCAGAAGTCACTTCAAACGAAGGTCTGGTCTGAAGGATAGTGTCTCCAACAAAACAKCAGTTCTCTGACTCTATCCCATGGTTTGGGTACTGGATGTGGACTTGAAAATCTAAGATTGTGTCAAGGCCAAGAAGGCTGGTAATTATCCAGTTCCAAAATTATTAGAGCAATAAAAGGATTAATGAAGTTTTTAAAATCATAATTCTGATCTATTCCGCAAATTGCTCTTAAAGCTTCCTTAATTCCCTTTCTATTCTCTCTTTTTTTGCTTTCTTGTCTTTCCTTTGTGGTTTAGGAGCAATTTGCTCCTACACCGAAGTGTAAATGTCTACCTTTGACAGAAGGAAGCTGCTGATCTGCTGCATAGATTTCAGCAGTGGATGATTTTGATTCACTAGAGCTTCGAGCAATGATGACAGATGTTAGCTCCTGCAACAGAGACGCTGCATTAGGCTGTTCTGAAACAGCCGTCAGATCTATACACTTGCTAATCAAGTCACAGTGAAAGTGCTAAACTTCTCACTCCTGAAGTGTATCAGGTTTGGTGCTAGACTTCTCATTGAATCACCGACATTTTTTGCATTCTCTTAGGCCTTTATAGTACAAGACGCTGCAAGGTAAAAAGATTTTGTGCCTTCCGAAAGGGAAAAATAGACAGTGAATATTGCTATTTTGTATTGCCATGACCACGAGTAAAGCTGGGCATCCCTGATTCTCACTATGAGGCTTCATATGAAGCTGAAAGCTGTTTTTATGATGTTTAGTATATACGTATAAAAGAACAGCGCATCAAAGTGTTTCTTGGTATTTGTTGATTTTAAGTATGTTCCAGATCTGTTTGTTTAGGAGGCAGGTATTCCTGAGTGCTGTCAGCAGAGCTACCCCATAGTCTCCAATGGTCAGAGCACCGACAGGCGTCACACTTGTACCCAGTTGTTACCAAAATTCTCAGTGTACGTGCCGACAAAACGTATAAATTTTTACCAGTGTACTGAACTACAATCATATTTTTGGTGCCAGTATAGCTGGAGTATTGGCCACCCGAGTTTCCTGCACTTTGCACTCTCCTACTTCTCCCCTCCAGAGCTCTGGTCCCAATGCAGTTTCTGCTCCAGCAGAGGAAAGCAGTATTCCTGAAGGGCAGTGCTAGGGAGAARGTCCAATGTCCTGGAGTAAGGAGGGGTGGCACACCCATTCTGCCCTCCCCAGAAAGTCACAGCTCGGTAGGTAGCATCACTGCACATGGTGATACCTCAACACTTAGCAGCAGGTTCTCTGCATTGCTGGGATTCTCCAGCACCACAGGTTTCCCCTGGATCAAGTGTGGGCACATAATCACTGTTCTGTCAAATTAGCCAAGGCATAGGATGATGATGTTTATGCCAGCTTTATGCTTCTATGTTGGCTTTACGCTGGCTCTGGGAGGAAAGACGTTATCTGACCTGGCAGAAAGCGTGAGCTGTAGAGGCAGTGATACCTCATCTGGCATAAAACCTGTCAGTACAAAATTAAGTCATCATTTTTCTTTATTTGAATTGGCAGTGTGAGTTCATTCTGGATCAGCACTTTCATCATGTGCCTGGCAACATTTCTGACATAGTATTAACAGCCCTAAAGCGGGATTTACTGAGTTGTGGGACCACAAACTTACTGTTTGAACTTACTCTGATAAAAAGGCAGGGAGCTGCTGGGTGGCGGTTTTTGCCAGGTTTCAGAACACTCCCACCCAGAGCAATTTTCTAGTTAGGAACAATTTCCTCCCCCATGAAAAAACCACCCTCAAAATTCCTATCTAACCAATAAACCCCACCCCAATACAGAAAATCCATGGATTAAAGGCTCATAAGTAACTTTTGACACACTCCCCCAAACCAAACCTTTTGTGTAAACGGGAAAAAGAATCCTTTTGTGGTGTAGAAAGTCAACATGGCATAAATCACTATTTTGTTTGTTCTGTTGCTAGACATGCTGAACAAGAAACCACCACCAGACCTGTGAAATTCTCCCATTAATCCTACAGGAGTGATTACGTCCCGTACTCTTGGGACCATGAAAAAATGCTTACACATATTCCACCGACTAAAATATAGTATTTTCCTAGTTGCAGTAAGGATGGTGTTATGCACTAGCTAGAATACTTGAACTAAATGACTTTATGTAATTTTTACTTTTCTCTACCTCATTTTCCAAAAATGATTTGAAAATAAGAGTGGTTTAAAAACAGAACATAGCTTCCAAAGAATAGAAGGCATTGGCTAAAAGTTTAGTCTTTCAATACTTCTGTTTGCTAATGAATCCTTGGAGTAAACAAGCAGTCTTTTACCCACAGTTTCTGCAAAGCACTTGCCTTTTGTTTCAGTCCCAGTACACGCAGCTGAATGAGGTAATGCCTWTATCTCCTAGGCCAGGAATGTATTCAGATTGGGCACTGAGACAGGGTAGGAGGATAAAACCTGCTCTTTGGTAAATACAGGGTGAACTTCAGCTCAGCTTCCAGATTGCTGTGCTCAGAGGAAAGAATTAGGACTGCTTGTCTGAACACAAAAAAATCACTTCATCAGTTTAGCAACCGATTCAAAGCTTCACACAGGTGCCCTCAAATGCATTTAAAACACATTATGTGTACATAAATATGTGTTTTAAATTAAGAGTGTCTTGTGACAAAATTGCATCAATTTAACTGAGTCAGTTAAACACTACTCTGTCCTCAATACAAATACTGTTTTTAAATTCACTCATTTAGAAGCAGGTGCTAAAGCAGGTTTCCTGAGGTAGAGGCTGAAAGTACCCTGGTTCTGACTGAGCTACAGCAACCCTCTGAAAAATAAAAAAGGACCCCTCTGCACAGTGATCATGAAAACACAGATCTGTTTCATCAAAGAAAGCTCCTCTGCATTCCTGGCGCAATATTAGAGTTCAGAATAATTTTCTTTAGACATCAAAGTAGACAAACACAATTTTCAGAAGTACATTAAATAGTATTTATTGAGTTTGCATTTTCAGGGGCAAAGCTATAATCTCAGTCCCAGTTATTCACACACTGTGGCACTGAGCCCTCATGTTCTTTCACCCATTCAACAAATGAACAATAACATGGAACATCATAAAGAGAGGGCTTGAAAAAAAACCCTACAGTCTCAGTTTTGAAATCAGGAAACAAACTGAAGTTTTGTTCTCATTCACAAATACATTTGCCTTCTTGATTAAACATAGTATGTTTTTACGGAAGAACAGACTCGTCCTCCTGATGTTTGGGAGAAGGTATGGAATGGTTGATCTGAAAGAAAGTAAAACTAYGGAGAGCACTGAGAGCTTCTCCATACGAGCACAGTGACAGCTGGATGGTCAATGCAGATTTTAGACTGCAAAGAATTCCTCACAAGAGGGAGGGATGCTACGAAATATCCAGTTGGGAAGAGCCCCTCTTTTTGGGAAGCCTTTGCGTCTGGGACTGATTCTGTGGTGCATATGGTCAACAAACCATCAAGAGCCTGCCTGTAAAATCTTATGGCAGAGGTTGTTTTCCTTTTCACCATGGTGACCCTGCTGCATAGTAAAAAAAGGCATCACACAAAATACACAGATCCATATTTACAGAATAAATGGCAAAAGAGGAAATTAGATACAGTGACATTTACGTCCAGGCATTAACAAAAAAGATCCCTTGTGTGGATCCAGGGGTTATTCACAGTTCGTTTAAGCAAGGCCTTTTCCCTGCACATGGGTTCTCTTGTTTTGCAAATGAGAGCCAGCAGGATGTCTCAATGTAATAAACAAATGCTTGCTCTCCCTTAAACCATGGTCATGACCTTCAGAGAGGCAGGTTGGAACCTCCTAATCTTCTTCTTTAGTGCCTTTGAAGCTTTGATGCGACAGATTTTGGGCACTGGGGGAAGAGGCTTGGAAGAGGCCTGGGCAGTCCCCGATTGTCTGACCGAACCTTCAGGCCAAATCAGCTCACTTTCATCCCCCTCATCATAGTCAAGGGCAAGGCTGCTACTGTTACTGCTGCCATCCAAATCGCTTTCACTGGACTCACTGTCCCCGAAACGGTTAGTCGTGAAATCGCTGACCTCCCCTTCGCTGGTCTCTGCGATGGTGGAGTGAAAGAGGGAAGCGCACTCTGCAGAGTACTCGGAGTGGTCTGACTCGCTTTTGGCATCAGCTCCGTGTCGCTGGCCCTTGGAGCGAGCCCTCATACTGACAGTGCGCAGGACACCAGCTCTCCTTGCTGGCTGCCTTGGCGCTCCCAGGCCAAAGCTGCTAGAGAGGCTGGTCAGGTGGGCCTTGGCAGAGATCTCCACTGTGGACTGCCACTTGCGCTGCTTCTTCTTGTTGGCTGTGTCTATGCAAGCTGCTTCGAGGGAATACAGTGCATTGGCAGAGGCTCTGTAGAGCTCTGGCCTGGACGGCACGGTGGGGAGCCTGACCTGCACAGGGAACAGGCTAGACTCCGAGCACGACCTGCCGGTCACGTCACCAGAATACGAAGGTCTCCGCAYGAGGCTCTTCGCTCCGTGCGGTCTTTGGGGCTGACTCCACTCAGCAGGCAGCCTGGCAGCCCCATGGGATCCTCTTGCCTTCTCCATGCAAAAGGCTTGCTTCCCAGGCCGTAGTACCTTTTCACTGTTCCTCCTCTTTATCTTCACTGCCTTTGTTTTGGAGCTGGCAAACTTGACCCGGACTTGGTGGGATTCTGCAGGGACGAAATGAGCATGAACGAACTCACTCCGTGCCACTCGCTCACGACACCCGCCGTTAGCCAATTTGGCATTGCCACACCTTTTGAGGGGCAGCTTTCTGGGTGGGGTGGCTTTACTGTTCCAGGTGCCCGGACTGGAGTCCTCCTGGCACAGCTGCGAGCAGGGTGAACTGCGCTCCACGCTGCTGTCCGTTGCTTCTGCCAGAGGAGAGCCCCTTGCTGCTGACTTGGCAGGATAACAAATATTCACAGCTGATGGCTCTGTGTCAGGCCGAGTGGACGGCTGTTCTTCATTCATGCAGCGCACGGTCTCCTGCTGCTTGGCACATTCCCCCTCCGGCACCTCTCTCTGCAGCTTCCCTTCAGCTTTGTTACTTTCCAGAGAACTCACTTGTTTTTCCAGCTGGCTACTGCTGCTGTTAATTTTCACTCCACCGGCGCTGGGGGTTATAATGAGTCTCTGGTGCATAGTGGCCGGCTGGCTCTTTGTTGGAACCCACTCACTGGCATCAGCCCGATTGTTCCCTTTGCATCTYGTCAGCTGCAGCAATTTATTGATGTAACCCCCTGGCTTGGCCTCAGTGGTTGGGCTAGTCCTAACCAAGCTGGGACCTGTCGCACTAGGCATGGGTTTGCCGGGAGGAGCCTGGAGGTCTGCTTCTGGGGATGTCCCCACCAGCGAGAAAAGGGGACTTTGTAAAGCCACCGCATGAAGGGGGCTTGGATAAGGATACACATCAATGCCATTCTTGGAGACCAAGTCGTTCTGGAATTTGGGGTCCATGCTGAGCAAGTGCATGTCTCCGGAATGGCACAGAGGCAACATGGATTTGGGATCTGTCTCTTTCTGAAATCTAGTGTCTGCTGGAATGAGTCTTTCCAAGTCACCTACACAGTGGATGAAAATAAATAACCTAATTAAATCACAGACAATTACATTCAATCTGTCTTATGCTAAAAGTGCTATTTCAGAGGGATGTGCTAGCTATTACTAAAATCGGTAGCATGAATGAAGAAAACAGTTTCAGTCCTCCAAGATCACTGAATTACTTCAAGGCATTTATTCACCTGAGTATAATGGAGATTAGAATGCCTTTTAATGCCAATAATAAAACTCATGCCTTTGCAGGAAATTTAAACTGTGCTACTTGGATGAAAGTAAATCCATGCATATATAAAAATGCTCTAGAATGTCATAGACTAACAGGAACCCAACYGACTAAACAAAAATAAGGGATTATTTTTATTTCTTAGCAGAGATAAAAAGTGAATCCAACAACCGGAAAGCCTGAAGCTGAATGTCATGTAAAATTATCCAAGAGAACAGATATTTTTTTTTAACACTTTCCCCCCGAGGACAGGATAAAGACTTCCTCTGGATATATGACAACAACTCAGAAATTCCTGAAATTTCCAGCATGCAGAGTCAATGGTATTTTTTTTAAAGTGGTTAAATTTGAATTCCAGCTTTTCTTCCAACCCTTTTATATCATGTGCCTTGGAAAAATCTGTAGTACTCAACCAGCTGCTTTAAGAGGACTTAAGCAGACACTAGCTTATAGTGTTTCTTAACTTCTTAAATGCTGGAAGCTGTAGTTGTTTATTCTTTCATTTTGCTTTAGTAAGGCATTAGTAAACAGAAGCACTCAACGCACATGGGAGAGCCATTAAGACTCACGTGTCCCAGAGGCCAGAGTGACATGATCCTACTTTTCCTTAACCCCAAATCCAATGAAACCTCCTAAATGGATCTCTCATGTCATTTGATAACAACATTACCAGTCTCATGCCTTTCTGAAGTAAGTAACTCCTTAGAGTATTCAATTCCAGAAAGAAATATTCAGAGGTTTTAATAAAAGGTAGAAAATCAGGAATGACGTAATTCTATGTGTGGCATTTTTAAAAGTCAACCTTAARGACATAGAAGAATGGACTAAAGAACCTTTACTTTGACAGAGAAAAAAATCTAAGGGTAACTACTCAGGCAGATGGGAAGCTCAGTCTCTGAAGATGGCATTTACGGCCACCAATTCAGATCTCTTAAATTTTGGAGTACTGTCAAGGTTGCTGTAAGCTACACTTGACTGCTGCACCTTCCTCTCAGGAGCATCTCCTGTGCGCTGGGAGGACAGGCTGTGTTCTTGTGTGAAGCAAGACTGTTCCATCCGGACAAGTCATCCAACAAAGCGCTACGGTGCTGTGTTAYCTCTGGTACCAAGAGTACTGGAACCACCTGCAGTTAGCTTGGATTTCTCTGTACAACAGTGCAGACTTCAGTGCCAACAAATCCTCAGCTAACTGATTTCCTGGCTGCTTCATGCTACCAGGAAACCCAATCATCAGATGCAACCACATATTTCACTTACAGTGACTATTTCTGTCCTGTGACAGGAAGCTTTTGAAAGACTTCAAAATTTGGCGTTGTCTGCAGTGTCCTACCTAAGGCACTTACAGACCTGCTACAGCAAAGGTTAGGATGATGATTTCTCAAACAACATATTTTTATAATGAAAATTCTTTAGGAAATTGTTGGCAGTGTGTAGTGGTGCTCTCTTGTGCAAACAAACCAGGAAGGTGTCAAAAGAATGCTGTGCTTGTGGTGTCTCAGCAAGCTTTCCGCTTGCCATTGAAAGAAAAGGCAATCGGTTTGTACCTGCAGTTACCTGTGGGGCAAGCTAAGGAGAGGAAAAGGAGAAATTTCTTCCCGCCTCCAGATGATGCTTTTCTGAAGTAACATCTTGCCTGACTTCCTGCAATGTGGTCAACTTTGCTAGAATTGTTTCTTCAAGACTACACCCACTACTACCCCACTACTTAAGTTTCTCAGACTGAAAGAAGAGGTTGTAGCCAAGAAGAAGGGAGGTGGTGGTGGAAAAAGGAAGGAAGACTGAAGGAGGTCTGTAGCCTCACTCCTGCACCCCTATTTAACATCAGCTACCCCTTTTTCTGCTAGTCTTTCTCCATATCCAAAAAAAACCATAAAGCCCCTGGGGTCTTAGCAAAATGTTGCAAGGCAGGAAAGTTTGATAGAACAAGAAGTCWGTAATCTGAACATGGAAGCCATGGATCATTAAGCTCAGCTCCATCCCCAGCCTTTGAGAAGCCTTGAGAAGACTTTGCTTTTATGCTATAATTTACCACCACCACTTCAGGTATGTCTGCACAGATAGGTACAGAACAGGTGGTCTTTGCTTCTGCTCCAAGCAAGCCAGAGGTAAGCTAGCTCAGGTCAAAAAGCTGTGGGAATGACTCCAGAGTGACACGGTACTTGAAATGATGTTTCTTATAGCTTCCATGTTTCTGTAATGGAACTGTCACACATTTGGCTGGGTCAYCACATGAACTGCACTAACACAGGGTTGCTCTGAGGCCATGGAAGGACCCAAATTAAGAAGTGATATGATGTCACTTCACAGATGGGTAAACAAGAGATTTGGAATACTAATGGACTTGTCCATTTTGTCTAAAGGTATGATGCAAATTCATGGTTGATCCAMTGTTAGGCTCATGACTGGTTCCTAGATAGTCAATTAATCTTTGCTGTCTGTTATCCCTAACTGTACATAATTATGAAGAAGAGTATTGTTTGAGTCCACATTAATTTGAATAAATAGGGCAAGGTATATCCAAGTATTATCATACTCATTTTACAACAGATTGAGAAAACAAGCACTAAGTCTGKAAGTGTCTCTCCTTAGATTTCTGTAAAATCTTTCTCAGTAAAATGTATCACCTCTAATTTTGAATTCACTTTATATTTTTCATACATCCCTGTACGTTCACAGAAGGTATTTCAAATATTGCAATTTTTCTGATTTCACAAGCAGGTAAATTTAAAAAAAATATTTCAACATTCATTACAATTTTATCTCATGCACTTAAATATTTTTCCATTTCTAAATGCATATGTCCTCGTATTTGTTATTGTTCAAAAGTATCTGAGTATGGAGACAAGTGAAAGTTGGACAGTAAACATTTTGGCTCTGTAGTTTCRATTAATTCTCACTTTGTGTATTGAAAATGAGTGCTATATATTGATTACACATTGGTATATTAGGTCCTAAAAGTAATAACCTTCTCTTGAATGAGCATCCAGTTCTGCAGTCAATTACCTGTGGAAACTGGCCTCGGTCGGGACCTGGCAGGAGTCCCAGAAATGTCTGTGCTAGCTGTAATCCGACATCCATCACTGACATAGGTTTGCTGCTGTTGGAAGCTGGTGGTGTGCACAGTAGTTTCATCTGCAGACTTGGGTCGGTAATCAAACACACTGAGCCTTGCTTTAGGGTGTTGAGAGCCGGGCAAGAGACTGGTGTGGGAGGAGGAKATGGACTCACTGTACACAGAGGTACAAGAATTGGAGAGTGAGCAAGAACCACCATCGCTCAGGTCATAGAAGCCTGCGGAGTTAAAATAAATAGGAAGATATTTCTTACTTACAGTAACTAAACATGCTCTGTAGAAAAAAAGTGCAGAGAATAAAATAAATCTTCATTTGCTATGTGCCACAGGCCTAAATTTACGATCATTTATTTGGGTAGCTTTAGCAGAGGTATACTCTAATTCAACCACCTTTTATTGGGCTTCTGCATATTTAYTTAGGCCCTGAGCCAGCTTCGCACGCACATGCATGCTTAGTTCTGAAGATGGGATGGGGTGAAGTGCAGCACCACCACGCCCAGTTCTTCACTGGAGAACGTCTTTGGGGACTACTACGCAACTAGCGTAAAACAGGGCCGTTGTATGCTGTTGTAACTTGTGCTAGGTGCACAAAAGCACAGCTTGGATGGGAAAGTAGAGTAAAACTGGCCTGTGATCAGAGCTGCCAAGTCTATGATAGCTGGAATGTCTAAGGGCAGAGAATGGAGGCTATTTCCCCTCTCCAGGTCTTGTGATCACTGACAATTAACTATGGAAGTATTAAAAAAGGCTCTGTATAAATTCAAGACAGGAATTTTTATTATTCCTCTCTATATAAAGCGAGCAGAAAAGGAAGCTGTTTCCTTTTGAACTGTGCGTATGTGCCTAAGCGTACAACTYCTGAACTTAAACACTCAACAGAAACTTGCACTTTTTATACCCATTCTAAGTACCAGGCTGCAAATCCATATGCTGTAAATAAAAAAATTCTTTCGTTGTCTCACTGAAGACTTCAGGCTTTTCAAAATTCTGTTTAAMAAGAATTCCCGTTGTCCCAGACTAGATAACAGAAATTGGTTTTGACAGACATCCTAGCTATAAAAGTCTGCAGTACAGCGGGCTCTGTGAATCAGACCAGAAATCTGAAACTTAACCTCTTTCTGTCCACGAGAGCTTCAGCCAGCAAACTGTTGGGGTGTTTTTTCTCAGTCTTTTAAAACAGYTGTTTCATTTTTATATGAATGATCAAATATTTACTTGGCCAGAGCACTGCAGTGATCTTCAAAGCCTTAGTGAGGTTCAGGATCCTTCTTGGATTCAAGCAGAGCATTGACATGGGTGTTGGTCTCCTTAATTTCTAGTAAGTACTCTAGCCACTTTGCCAATGGTCATTCTGCACTGGAGGAGGTAATTAACAAATGTCTCCTCTTCCTCCCATTTGTGGCTAAAATGTCCATTTTAAAATTAAAAAAAAAAAAAATCCAGAAAAGATACTGTTTGAGTGAATAAGCATTTTCCAACTAAATCAACTTTGCAGGAAAATTCCCACCAGCTCTGTGAGTGTGCTCTGTGCCAGATGACTACCCTCCACGTCAGCCATGGGCCACTGTTTCTGACCAAACAATACAGAGAGTTTTGCTCAGCARTTGACACCCTTCAGTTCTCCTAGCACCACACCCCTGGGAATAAATGACCAAGTGCACATTACCTGAGCTGGGACGGCTGTCACTATCCAAGTATTCACTGGAGGTCTTACTGACGTCCAACTTCAGCTCACTTATTCGCTGGTCTAGCTGATCCAGGTGGCTTTTCAAGCCGACATCCTGTCTCCTCAAACGAGACTAATTCACAAGTCRAGGGAAGAAGGAGGAAATAAAGAATAATCACAGTTAGAATCTCAGCAGCAACGCATGAATTCAGGCCATCTGTGCCGGACAGATTCTGCTCTCATGAAGTGTGTTGCTTAGCTAGGGACTGTTGCAATTGGCTATCTGTAATGAGACTGACATAATGGACAAGTACAAACCATTCTGTTTCTCCGTATATATTGTCTTCTGCCCAGCTGAACATGTTCTCAAAACTTTTCATACTGAATATACTTATTTTAACCTTTGGGTTTTTTGTTACACCTATGGCARGAACTGTATCTCTAAAGAGGATGGCAATCTTTTAACTAATTAACATATTAATATATGCACTRCGTTTTGCCACACACTGGCTCTGAGCAGAGCATGAGATAAACGTTATGGATTGTCTGCATGAACTCGAAGATGCCACCTGATGAAAAGGAAACCGCTATATGTAAAGGTATGTTATTGCCACACAAAGTAAAGGCAGCGTACTCACTTCTGTAAAACCCTTGGCTTTGATGACATGACTTTATAGTTGAACGGGTACGCTGCATGAATGGTGACATCTATTTTGCTGAAAGTTTTCCTTGCAYGTCTCGTGGCTAGATATTTCCACACATTTTATGCAAGGAGAAGGTGGCATTTGAATACTGCTGTGAAAATGACTGTATTTAAAATAAATGGTGTCTCAAGCTTGTGAACAATCCTTCAGAAGCCAGCAACAAGGTCCTTTGTCTACTGCAATCACTGACCAGGCTGAAGTAACAGCTCCCGCAGTTGCTCCCCCAGTATTTATGCCGTCAGCTGGGCGAGGCAGATGGCCAGGCGTTAGGTACCAGCCAAAGAACCACAGTTGGTTTCTGTCACAAACTTCTCACATGGCACTAGGCAACTTATCTAGGCCCAGTCACTATTTAGGCAGCTTCTAATTATATCACACCTCACCATCCATCCAACAGTACTTTACAGAAAGGTGGTCTCTTGAAGTTGGGTGTAAAGTTGTGCTCACAGCCCTTGAGGGGCCTGGTTTCCACTCAGTAATGGTGAGAAAAACATGACTAAGATTCTTCTTTATGTGTACATTTCAGATTTAAAAATACAAGTGGCAGTTCCAGCAGCATTTCCAACCCCAAATATGAAAAAAATATAATTTAGGTCCCTTGAACTAATTAAAGTATCTGCAAAATGAAATGACATGCAGAACATCAAAATCAGTATGTACACATTATCARCTCCACTTCCCTTGTGTGGGGATTATTTAGCTTTTAATATTTGCATTTTTATGTTTCTCCATAGCTATAAATACTAAAAGYAAGGAAAGTTAAGATCCTAAGGTAATCAGTAAACAATTAGAAACTGGGATTCAAGGAAAAGAGAAAGTCTCACAAGACAACTGTTACAGCTGGTGATGCTGCTGAGAAGAATAAAAAGGTATTTCTAGAATGCTTTTATGGAGAACTGGAGGAACATATAAGACACAAGAAATAAAGCCCTTTTTTGTTAGTGTCACACATCYAGAAAGGTTTAAGCTCAAGAGGCTCATTACTGCTTCCTAGGAAAACCCGTGGTGATTTTCCTGCTTCCTGTTTCATATAAACAAAAAGGAAGGGAAGAACTGGATAACAAAGGAGATTTTCTATCCCATCTGAATGATGAGTKTATGACCTCCTCAGTACTTCTTTATTTCCTTTATGGTGAAAAAGCAAAAACATGCCATGCCTCCTTCAATCCCACCTACTCAGGAAATCACAAAATTTTGTTTTCATGGCTGGAATTAATTGCTTAATGATTAATGTTTTGCCAGCCAATCCCTCAGTCTGTGGTTTCTGATTAATGACAGAGAGGCCACAAGGCTCTCAGGTATTCAAAGATTATTTATTATACCTCCAGGTTCTGTCTGCGCTTTCACAGCATTTTAACCAACACACATGATTTACATCATCGTTTTTAACCCTTTTATGGTGTCTCACACCATTGGGTTTTCATGTTTCCGGCAGAGTTCGTAGCTTTGATCTTTCAGTTAACTCCTTCTGCACTCCAAGACGAGAAGCATTCCTCAAACCATTTGAATAAGGATGACTTTTCCGGTGTGTTTGCTTGAGGTTGTTATTGCTCTAATAACCACGCTAAGCAGCACACAGAACAATAAACCCTAAACACACTCTTTCTCAATTCACAACATGAATTTTACATGAGAGAAAACCTTGCAGGTGAAACCATCTGTTTGCTTCGGGCAATGCAGCTGTGAAGACTTCTGTACACTGCACAATGCAGGACCAGACTTTCCAAATCAACTTGTACTATCGATGGCCTACAGTTTTTGGGAGCCAAATCTGGGATATCGTCATACCACTCATTTTTCAGAAGGAACAACACTCTCTGAAAAGCAGGTTCCTTTAAGTCAACACAAATTGGCACCCCAAATCAAGGCACCAAAAACCACTGGTCATACTTGACATATTCTTCTCAACTACTAATCTCTGCAGTTAAAGGGGGGTTTGACATTTATTGGTTGTAGGTTAGCACCTAATAATTGTAATTAATCCAACTGCAATGGACAAAAGATAGCATCAATCTTATCCAGTTTTGCACATCTAAAATCTATTCACACTTGAGTCTTTTTGTAATTGATTGTGCAAAGCAGCCAGTTTCAGAGGAAAATTAATCTCACCTATCCCAGACCCTTATTGTAGAATGAGGTGAATTCCTTCTGGAAGCACCTCTTTCTTTCAGTTGACAAAAACTTTAAGTTAGTTTAATATTAAAAAAAAAAAAAAAAAGAAATCTCTGGCTTAAAAGATGTTTTCTTCCATTTAAAACTATCTAAAGGGAAAAAAAAACTGTGCAAAATGCAGGGTACCAAGTGTTTTGTTGTTTTTCTTCTCTTCAGTATAATGTGTCCCTTCTCACATTTTTGTAACATCATAAGCCACCCGAAAGCTTGCAAAACAAAATCATCAGATTCAAATCAAATCAACCAACTTGTATAAATATGTTCTCTGAGGAAACAGCTGAGAAAATAATGGATGTTGCAGCCTTAGATATCCATCTACTTTGACAGTGAAAGTGTTATAGGTGTCTGTCTTTGTATCAGCCTGAATTTGCATCTCTTTTTTCTCTATGTCACCATGATACAGTTTGGCCAAGAGCCTAGTTTAGCACCTTTGGGATCACTGACAGTAGATGGCATCGCTTAACTCTGCTTCTCTTCTGCTACAGAGAGTTTATCCTGCCTACACCGTAGTAACTTGCAGCTGCCAGAAGAGCCCATGGCCACCAAAAAGAGCCACGGGCTGGGGCAAAAAAGGACATGACTGCTAGGGGCAGCAGAAAGCCTGCAGCCTTGCTGCCTACAGCAGACTGTTGGAAAGGCCAGCTGCTGGCTGTTGGGGCACCTGTTGTTGGGGAAGAGACTGGGATGCTGGAGTGGGATCCACACGTGGTCCCTATAGCATTTGATGGCTCTGCTCCACCCATTCCCGCTAGTGGCACTGGACTCCTTAAGGGTACTGTCTCTGCTCTTCTGTTTCTCGCCTTACCATTATGGGAGAAGCCTGGCTTGACTCTTTATCTGCCTTGTTTCCTTTGCTGAGATGCCTTGAGCCAGCTCCAGCTGATATAGCTTCCCCATTTTATGTTGCAAGGACCAAACTTTTTATGAATTAAGCCACGACCACGCTAAAGCCCAGGGCTACAGCCCTACTTGAGACTTGGATCAAGATACACTGCAAGGCAAAGCTACATTTACATTGTTAATGAGTTTCTCAATCTGAAAGCTTATAGAGCAGCTATCACATACTCTATCGTCCATGGGCCAAGAACAACAACGATGAAGACGTAACACTCCCTCAGCAATGCTGTGCTTTGCATTTTCTGTTGTTTTAGTTTTAACTTCATTTCCTGTGATCGCGAACAGAATTTTCAAGGGTTTTTTTCAAGCGCAATACACCACTCATGAGTCACTGAAAAACAGTTTGCAGCCTGTGGTCGCTGAGTTCCTAGGATCTGTGGACTACTTCTAACAGGACTGTGAAAAGCTTGTTTTCAATTGGGTTTACTTTGCTATTAAGCAGCTTTGAGGTATGCACCTCTACTCAAATATATGTCTGCTATTTGCAGGGGAAAAAACAATAAGGGTACCAGGTATGCCAGTCTGAAAAGCTTCCAGCAGCCACGGGTCAATCGGAAGAGCTTTGTATCACTACTTTAAGCATTCGCACAACTGCATTTTTGCTGAAGAATCTGCCCCTGGATTTATGTAGTTCTGAGTCATCCCTCAAGCTTTATGAACACTTCCCTCCCAGGCACCCCCAAAAGACACGTTTCCCATAATTGCACTGGCACCTACTGGTGAAATCTGTCCCTCTCCGGCAGTGTACTCTCATCCTCCCGACTCCTGTATTTCTAAGGGCAGCAATTAAAGGCCATTTTTTTCTTCCATTTTAATGGCTAGTTTCTCCCACRTCCTTGGAAAGCCTTGTAAGGTGCCAGTAAAGTCCTGACAAGCTAATCTTCTATTTTCATATTTTATTTGAAAAATATATAAACAAATGAGTAATTAAAGCACAACAGCTGACATGAAAAAAGAACAGTCACTATGATCAGAGGTCATTGGGTGATTCTGTTAACCCAGTGGCCCCAGACAGGCAATAAATGCCTTCAATTCTTTCGTTTAGTTAAAAAAAAAAAAAAAAAGAAATAAAGTAGAGCCATTAGTTAAAATTATCAATGACAGGTAATCAAGTGGTTGGCAGTCCACTTGTCCTGTGTTTTTTACTTTAATCAAGATATGCCTGCTGCTGTGTTTTCACATGTGGTGGCTAGGTTTCCCTGAAGGTTAAAGCCAATTTTATTCTGAGATGCTGCCTGATAAAGCTGCCTACGGGGAGTGAATAACCGTGTTGTTTTCACACCTGATTGATAACTGACGGCCAAGCCTTGCACCAGTACAGGGAGGGAAAGAGCTCTGAATTAAGTCTTGAGTTTACTGAAGTGTGTAATTGCCCATACTAGAGATTAAAGCCCTTTACCCTTTGATTGTTGTCTCACCTATGAAACTCGTTTCAGTCGCAATTCACAATTTTTTTTTTCCTTCACAAAAAACCCGTG
Source organism: Oceanodroma leucorhoa (assembly GCA_030449065.1). Lineage (NCBI taxonomy): Eukaryota > Metazoa > Chordata > Aves > Procellariiformes > Oceanodroma > Oceanodroma leucorhoa. The sequence goes on from JASVER010000016.1 coordinate 8,380,567, forward strand.
CAAGCAACCGGCGTAACACTTCAAACACAAGGCCTGGCATTCAGTTATTCTTCTCTTTTGATCATGCAATCCGTGGCAAGAACAAAGTACTCCTGGCCCACAAGCCCCTTCCTGGAGGATTGACTCCCACCAGCACACAACTGCGCGGGTGCGCATAGGTGTACGGGCATAGGTGTACGCACATAGGTATACGCACACACCAAGCCCCTGAGTGCTTAGTCTCCTTCTGCGTATCTCACTCTGTCTGACTTTTGATCTCCTATTCAAACGGCTACTGCAATTAAGAGCTGAGCGCTCACAAGCCTGATACATGTATTACTGAAGTTAATCATCTCCTACTCCTCGGCCCCGATGAATGAGCAATGCCGGGTAACGGCTTCTCCTCAGCGCTCCTCCCGGCACCGAGCCCTCTATCAGCACTACGCATTTCGGGTCGATGAATGCGCGCTCAGGTGAGCCCCGCCTGAGGAAAAGAAGCGACCGTTATCACGGCTGCGACGGCGACGGGCGCGGTCGCCGCCGCTCGCCCCAGCAACCACCCCCCCGGGCCCCGCCGCTCGCACCTGCCCGCGGGGGAACGGCCGCCGGCGGAGCGGGAGGAGCGGCAGGGGCCCGCGGCTTGCAGCGCCCTGCCTGCTCTCGGCCCCGGAACGGCGCCGGCGGCGCCCCATGGGGAGCCGGGTGTCAGGCAGCCCGGTGCGGGGCGGCCCGGCGGCGCTCCCCTCCGCCCGCCCTCAGCACCGCGGCCCCACGGGACCCCCGCAGGCGGGAAACGGGCCCCGGGGGCAGCGCGGCGCCCCGTCCCGTCCCTTACCAGCTGCTCCTTCAGGGCGGTGAGGGTGGCCTCCAGCCGGTGCTCCTTGCTGTGGGCGGACAGGGGCTGCTCTCCTCCGCCCGCCGCCGGCCGCTGCGGCATGGCCAGGGCGGCCCGCACCAGCTCCCGCTGCTTCTCCCGCAGCACCTGGAGCTCCTGGAGGCCGGCCAGGGCCGCCTGCAGCCTCTCGCCCACCCGGCCGCGATCCCAGCCGCCCGCCCGCGGGGCGCCCAGCAGCATCGTCAAGGCTGGGCCGCGACCCCGGCCATGGCAGTGGGGCGGCGGGGAGGCGGCGGGGCTGCTCCCGCCCCGGGCCGTGCCTGCGGCGAGGGCCGCCCGCCCCGCTCCGCGGCTGGCACCGGAGCGAGTGAAGCGGGGTCGCGGCGGCTCCTGCGGTTTTGGAGGAGAGGTGGGGACGGGGGAGGGAGAGAGGGAGGGAGGGAAGGGAAGAGGGCTGCGGCTCCGGGCAGCGCCGGGGCCACCTCTCGGGGTGGATACGCGCGGAGAGGAGCCAGTGCCTGTCCCCTCCCTCCGCCCCGCGCGGGGGCGGCTCCTGCCTGCCCCTGCCCCTGCCCCTGCCCTGGGAGCAGACCTCGCCTCGTCCCCCGCCCCGGCGGCGGGGAAGGACGGGGTGCCCGCCCYCCCCCGGGAGAGGCAGCGGGCCGACGAGACAGCACGCAGCGCCGGGGCGAGAGTGCCCGTCCCGGCCGGCGGCGAGCTGCGGGGATGCTGCGGGGACAGGACCTGAGCCCGCCGTCGTGCTGCAGCCGCGTGCGAATGAAAATAATGCGAGGATGTGGTGCGGTGAGCGCTCGCAGGTATAACATTTACCTCACATAAATGTGGGGCTTGTAACTCCATCCCTTCCCCTCTTTGCTCGTGTTTCCTATCAGGCACAGCATTGGCAATCCACATCTTGCTTTCCAGAAACCAACCCAACTGGGATCTAATTGCAGAAGTTCGCTTTCTCATACTGAATTGTGGATTGTCACTTTGGAAGCAAGGCAGAGACCTGTTTTATGAGGTCAAGGGCTGTCTCAGCCCCCCAGAAAGTAATTTGCTTTAAATGGGACTTGAAAACACAAGTTGGTCATGGAAATAGAAGGTCATGGTGCTGCTGYGACCAAGAAATGCCTGTGTTTAAAGCTCCCAAGACAAGCAGCTGCAGCTTCTTAGGAGGTAGTTGGTTAGCAGGCAGCAAAGCCAGTATGTGTATTCTGTAGTGATGCAGAGGGGGAGAAGAAGCCCTGATACCAAGAGTCTGGTGAACACGCTGGGGACCATGCTACAGGAGACTAATTTTCTGCTGCCTACACCAAAATAGGAAGCATTTGGATCCCACAGATCCTGAGATCACCGTGTGCCACACTCAAGAGATTGAAATAATTTCAGGAAGGATGTATGATTCTCCATGAAGCAGTGAGCACACACACAACCCATCTGTCTGTGGTTAYCTTCTGTTCACCCTGTGACGTATCTTTAAAAGCCAGCACACTTTAATTTGAATGCCACTTGACTTTGTGCTGGGATACATGATTTGGGTGAGCAGGAACCAGTTGCTCTGTCATCTGTTCTTCARGTAGCCTTTCAACACTATGTGTGGGTGGCTGTTTCAGCCACTGAGACTGCAGCCAGCCTAGCTTTCCCTGTAGCAGTCCCTAGCTGTAGGAATGTCAGAAGCACTAGAGTAATGTCAAATCCAGCTCCTTGCTGGGGGACCAAATTATTCATGTGTTTGTTCACTGAGTCCCATGCAACACATTATTTGATAGTCCCAGTAGGACCAAGCCTTGCTTTCGCCATGTCACTTTCAACAGTTTTCATGTAGCTTGAAGATTTGAGAATAATGAGTGATGGTCACAGCACTACGGTGCTTAGTTAAAGTGTATATGAGGTATGACACGTGTGACATCATCTAAGGCATGTTTTGTGGTTATTTTCTTTCTCTTTAATGAATATGCCTCTGCTCTTCTTCCTTCCCCATTAATCTCACTGAACTTCCCTGTGCAGAGCAATGCCTCAGTGCTGGGATGACCGAACTCTTCATCTATGAGGTGGAAAGAAAAACTGAGTTCAAAACTGAGATGCTTTTGAAGGTGCTGACAAAAGACAGCATGAAACGCTGTCACCTCTTGGATGGAGGGTGGCAAACAACTATCAGTGTGTGGCAAGTGGCAAAAATCTTGCAAAATGCCATTGCAGGTATGAGGGGCTGGAGTGTTTTTGTAAATCACTTGGCTTGGCACTTGTTAAAGCAGACATACAGYACAGTTCCTTATTTTATTCAAACCCTGTTCTAACATGACCAAATAGGAGTCACCGACACAAATACCAGTTAGTATATACTTGCTAGGAGAATTAGATACTACAAGGTCATATATCTTTCTTTCTTTTCCTCCTTCCTTTACAAGGAACTGTTATCCCTTGCTCTTTGTTCTTCCTCTTCTTTCATCTTTTTATCTTTTCATACATTAAATCCCAAATGGGCTRTATCACAGCAGTATCTTTATTCTAATCAGCTTCCTGATTATCCCTTCTGTTGTACTGATTACTTTCTTCCCCGGAACCCTTGTGATGTCACTTAATCTTTTCAGATAACTCAACAAATACCCTGTGTTATCCGATTTTTGGGGGAGAGAGTAAAAGGTGTGAATCGCCCCCAAATTTAAAAATATGAGATTATGTGCGGGAGTGGTAGCGGTAAAGGTGAAAGCTTCATAGTAGGGACTTATAAAACTTCTGCTATTCTCAATGACTGATAGAGAAGAATATTCAATATTGATGTTCTGTAAASTTTCACTAGACTTTAAGAATGACTTAAAAAAAAGGGAGCAGTCTATAGGTAACACCCCATTTTGCTGCCTAGCTTTAGTACGCGGAATCCAAATGCTAAAAGGTAGCTTGCACTTTTCAGGAGCCAAAAGGTTTGACTTTTCATTTATGTTGCTTTAATTTTATTAATTTCAAATAAATTATTCTTGATTTATGCAAGAGTCGGAATAAGATTTCTGTTGTCCACCTATGGATCTTGAGGTAAATTAAATTTTACGAAAAAGCTGTGGTAAAAGAATGATGTGGTTGCAAAATTAGACACCAAAACAGTAGGAAATAAAACAATTTGTCTACATAACCTTATTTCAGGTCCTGATTTGTATGATGGGATCACACAGTGTTGTTCCACAGGTCTATTCCTCAGTAAGTATATAGAATGAAAGATGGGTGATCTGTGGGTAACTACTCAACATCCTCTGTCCTCATGCTCCAGCCCATGCCTTATTTACTGCAGATCATTTAAGCTGTGCGCTGCCAATAGAATTCCCTTTTGCTTTTAAAAAATATACTTAACATTCTAGCTTTTATGTGCCTTACGGTATGAATGAATAGTGTTTCTACAACATCCTAAAATGTATAAAGCTATTTTTGTTTTCTAGGAGGAGACCTGAGGCACTGAGTTTCATTTCAGAGATGCTCGCTCATTTTAGGTGCCCATTGGAGATGCCTTTGGCCTGATTTTTCAGTGTACTTAGTATTATACAGTTAGTATTTCCAAGCARAGTTCCTTTTGACTTCAGTTGCAGTTCTGAGCACTCAGCACTTTGGTAAATTGAATACTGGGCATTTTAATTTGAATCCCTAGAAAAATGAGGAACACAATTAGTGCTCCTCATATGGAGCCAGCTTGGGTGTGCCTGCACCTGTGGTAGAGACATGCCCTCAGAGCCTCATAAACTCGGAGAAAGGAGGCAGGTGTTATTTACCCTGTTTGGCAGATGAAGATGTACAAAGAGGTTAACCCTTTTACGCAGGATCGAACAGGAAATCTGTGGTAGGAACTTGAAAGCGAAGCCAAATCATTCATGTGACCTCAGAAATGATTTTACTCCCTGTTTTGTGGATGCATATTAGCCAGTTTGTGTGGGACTAATGTTAAGGGTAGGACAATTTGTAGGACAAAATGTAGGACAAACACACCTCCAGATGTGTTTAAAAGAAAAGTAGTTGAATGTTTGCTTTGGATGAAGTCCAGAGTACACAAAATGCTTTGGTATACCAGACAACTTCAAGAGCTAAATTGCAGTTTGCTTCCCACGTTTGCTTATGTTTTGTTGTGGAAAAGAATTCAGACTTTTTTGGTAACGTTACCTTGTAGAGGCACATAGAGTCTTCCTACATAGGCTTCAGCCTGTGTGTATTTTAGTTGTGTCTTTAGCCTGTATTGACATTGGCATGTGTAGCACTAGTTGAGGAAGAATCTGTTTGTTTAGGACTATCTCTTGACATGACAGAAACTCAGTGAGTGTACCAGCATCCCCACTTTGCCAGCCAGCCTCTCTGTCCTCTTGTTGTCCTGTTGTTCCTGGGAGCTCCACAAGCTTCTTGCCATTGATGCCGCTGGGGGTCTCATGCAGAGGTACTGCCTAAGGGAATCTTCTGAGCTGTTGACATCTGGCAGGTGTTTAGAAGGTTAGTTGGAGGATGCAGAGCAGTCACATGTGGACTGAGCCAAGCCCAACACAAGCCATTGTCCTACTCAAGATAAGGCAAAGTGCAATTCTTGTACCTGTCATTCTTGTTCATCATCTGCCCAAGAAGACGTGTACTGAGCATATCCTTTCATGTAAAAGGACTGAGGCACTGCTTAGTGATACTGKGGCTCTGCTGTGATGTGGGATGGAGCCTTCTGCCATTTTTTGGAAATGTTAAGTCCAACCATTAAGAATATCCTGAAAGTGGACTAAACCCTTATGTTGCCCACACTGGGCCCACACTAGTGTTAGTTCTGCACTGGCACTGTTTGCCAGAGAATGCATAGTATTGTATGTTCCTCTGCAAGGTGACTGTAAGTAAATTGCCATCATCCAGGCATTTCGTCTAATTAGCAGAGCAGCTGCCTTTGAAAATATTCTTCTTAAGGGCTGATGTCTCAAGGATTACTTTATTTAATTAGAAAGAAACAAATCACTGGTGGGAAGGTCTCTTTCTAGAGCTCAGAGAATTTGATTTGAATTGAAAAAAATTACTTTTTGAACTATAGCTTACATGGTAACRGATAGGGAAAAGGAAGTGAGAGTGCAGCTGACAGATACAGCTTCTGCTACAAGAACAGATTTGAGTTGATGAAGGTCTTCAGAAAGAGCAATCTTCTAAAAACATGAGTAAAATCCTGCCTTCAGCTACCAGGGATTAGGAGATGTCCATCTGTTTTTGTGATTATTTCTGTTTATTTTTCGCAGGGTTGCAGACTGATTCTCTTGTGACACTCCCAGCACAATGGTGGGGGTTGCAGGGAAGGGAGGAGGGAGGAGGCTTTGCTGAGGACTGTTACAAGCTTAGCATGAAAGTGCTTATTCTTGTCTCTTTCCAGTTTACGCTCTCCAACTGAGATCTTTGTAACTAAAAGCCCATATTTTGGACCACGTAAAAATGCGTGCGTATCCGTAAATCTGTGGATAGATAGGCAAACTGGGGGGGGGGGGGAGCACATGAGCAACTGTTGCACTGATGGGGACTCAAGAAGCACAGAATACACAGGAGAGTGGAGAAAGTGGTGGGGACCAGAAATCTAGGTAGGCAGAAAGAGTGGCACACAGTAGCCAGGATGAGTCTGGGGACAGAAGCCTGAGAGTTAAGCCAGAAAACAGAGTTAAGGGCATCAGTATTCAGAAAGAATGGGCAGTGTGGGGACCTAATAGAGAATGGAAACCAGGAAAAAAAGTAATATAATTTGGTGTGGCTGTAATGGCTTCTTGCCAAGGATTTTGAAAACATTGCCATCCTAAATTAACAGAGAAGAAGTCAAAGCACAAAGAAATCATTTGAACTGCAGAGGTCTAAGTTTACAACAGATCATAACCAGAGGTGCCTGGGGGGCACATGTGGTGAGTACAGTTGGCCTGGGGCCAGCGCTCACAGAGTCGCTGCACCTCCGCGTGTTCAGGGACACAAAATTGGTGTAAAACTCTTTGGAAATAAAGGAAAATTTTAATTTGGCTTCTCTAAGAATGAGATGCCAAATGTGGATGCTGGGTGCTTCTGCCATGGGATGGACAGACGTAAAGGGAGGAGCTGGGCCAGAAGGCTGTCCCACAGAGTTGGGGTAGGGCAGTTTTTGAAGAGGAGCTACCAGTAACTTTGCTGCTGAGAGGGGCAGCAGTACTTCCCCATCACTTCAAAACCTCATCTTCGTTCTGATGGAAGGAGTCAGGCTGGCTGCTTGGGCTGGGGCACAGGCAAAGAGGAAATGGAAGSATGGTCATTCTGCTGCCCCTGTGGGTTGGGCCTGTTTTGTTGACACTGGCACTAGCCCTCCTCTGGTGTGGCTCGTAGCCTTGCACTGGACTGTGCTCTCTTGGCGCTGATTGCCCTTTTTCACCTCAGCTCCTGCTGAGAACAGTTTGCAGGTCAATGCTTGCCTGTAATCAGGCACACAAAGCCAGGACACAGTCTGCCTCGTGCTGTTACATCAGAAGTCAAGGAGAATAATGATTATTTCTCCACATTGAGTGATACCTTCTTTTACACCTATTGGTCTTGCTCATTGGCCTCCTRGTGGAAACTGAGAACTGACTACTAGTCAATCTGATATTAGTCCCTACTTCTCTCTCGCAGCCTCCCTCCTTTCCATACTTCCTCCCACCAACTATAGCTTGTATTTTTTTTCCCATCAGAACCTCACTTTCTTCCTGTCCTCCAGATTTCTGTTGGCTCTGCAACGATATTTTTCTGCCCTCGTTATCATTCATAATACTTAGCAAGTTCACATCACCTGGAGATTTCATTACAATATTGTTTAAAACCCTCTTCCTGATTGTTAATGTTAAACGTGAATTCCAGCAACATTGCAGTACAGTTCCAGACACTCCTCCCAGTTCAGTCCTTGCTCTTCATTACTGCTTTCCCTTTACTTCATGACCTTTCAACAGTTTTTCAATATAGGTGATCATGTTTGCATATCCAAGCTGCCTCCTTTTCTGTTTGTATGCCAGATTACTCCAACTGACTTGTAATCCCTCATTCCAGGGTCTGCTTTCATTCTCACATGTGCAGCTTATTTTTACTTATGGGCTTTTCTGCTAATATTGGAAATATTTTTGGATGGCACAGCTGTCTTCTAAAAATATTTTAAATCACACTCTCTGCTCTTTTGTTGATTTAATCATTTATCATTTTTATTTTCCTCTAGTCCAAGGGATCCCAATTTGCTTCTTTTGCTTGTCCAGCATTAATAGGAAATGAATCCATCAAAGCCTTTAAAGTTACACCAGTCAGAGAATTGTTGTTCCATTGCTTTATGTTTCACACTGTATGCTTCACATCAGATTCTTAACTAGCATTTGCATGTGGATTTGTCTTTTCACCATTCTTTGTGTGTGTGTGCACGGGCGTGTAAAACTCTCTATGATCTTTCTATTTTCAAAGTTCCATACTTCTCTGAAAAATGAAGCAAAACCTGGTGTGTGTAAGGTCTGAGCCTGCTTCTTTGAAAAAGGAATTTATTTCCAACAGGAGAAGCTATGTGCCAGTGTGCCATTCCAGCATATAAAGTATTCCTCCTGCCCTACTGCAGGATTCCACTGATTAACTCTGAGATCTTATAAAGGAAGAGCACTACCTTTTTTTCTGGACAGATGCACCTTRAAGTTTAGTTAGTGCAAAACAACCTCAAATAGTTTTTCCAATGAGAATAAAACACAGTGCCAGAAAAGAGAGGAAGAAAAAAGGGTCCTTTCACAGCAATGTATCGACAAGCTTAGTGAAGGATGGCAAAAGTTTTCAGGACATATGGTTAGAAAGCTCCAAGGCACCTATTCAGCAAGATATGTAAACACTCACCTAACTCTAAATAGGTGAGTGGTGCCACTGAAGTCAAAAGCACTAATTCTATGCCTAAAGTTAGGGACATGCTTTAATATCTTGCTAAACTGAAGCCTAAAGACCCACTAATTTTAATCTTGCCAAATACTTCTGCAAATTCTGGGTCAGGGCATTCAGAACAAAATGTCTTTTGTTAAAAATAGTTAGCTTAAGGATATCCAGGAGGAACACGGAAAGAAAGAGTAATTCCTCTTACAGTTTCACAGCATCCTGATTTAGCTGGTGTTTGTATTTATTTGCATTGGAGATCTGTGCAGGTAGTGGGGGTTAGACTGCAATGCGGAGGATGTCATGGTAATGTACTTTTGTTGACTAACAGGCATCGAATGCATTCAGATAATGCACCCTTAGCTTGCTGGATGCTCATAGGCCTGCTCGTTTTGGATTCTTTCACTAAAAAGCAGAAAAACCAAGCCAATAACCTGCTGACTTGTGAGGACTGTGATTTTATTGGGCATGCTTTAAAATGCATTCTCTTTTCTAGGAAAGATAAAATGGGGCAGATGCAGTTTGCTCCACTGACCTGAATGGTTAGTGGGAATATTTTTATGAGTTTTGTGAGCTAATAAGATTTATATGATGGTGTATAAGAATCATTCTGAGCACTGTGGTGACTGGGAAATGTTTTCACTTAAAGGACTTCTTTTAGATAGTGCAGATGTGTGTATCCCCACAGAAGCACATGAATGTCAGCAACCTCTGAGATGGGAGAAGAAGCCTTATCAAATTCCTTGTTTCATTCTGATAATGTTAAACCCTTTCCTTTTGCTAGCACGGAAGTGTATGAAAACCCATGTACTGAACCCTGTGTTTCAACCATTGCTTTGCCTCTGTTAATAAAAAGGAGCAGACATACGCAAAACATGCCTTGGGGARCGTGCTTTCCTGCTGAGCCTACCCTGAAAGAATTAATCACAGAGCTTCAATTGTGTCTCCATTTCCCAAAGCTGGGGCCTGTCTGGGCCCCATAGCTAGGTCAGTGATAAAACTATAGCAGAGATTGCTTCAGCATTATAAATTGGCAAAATTTACTGGTGTACATCACACCACTGCAGTATTGCTAAATGCATCAGTGGAGCAATATTATGGCAAACTTTTCTCATCAACAAAGCCTTTGCTTCATTWTTTCATGTCTAAAAAGAGCAGTGGCAAACTAAAATAGTGATGTTTATTTCTTTTTCACTTCTTTCTTTCCTATAAAGGTTAACTAAACTAGCTACTGAATAAAATTGAATTACTTTACAGAGAACGGTTCTTTGCTCTTAGGCATATTGCAGAAGAAGAGCTGTGCTGGCAGGAAGATGGTGCTTATTCTGTGAGACTGTATTTTCAGCATGTTACGCAACACCAGCAGGTTTGCAAAACTCCAGTTGCGTATCGCTACCAACAGTTAGTGTTTTGCATGCTTTGCCATTTGCATGTAGGGTCTGCTGAATTCATCATTGGCTTTGCAGCAGGGTGGTGATCAGGGGCAGTTATAAGTCATTAGCGAGCTGTGGAAAAACAAATGGAAAACTTACAAGCACGCTGAGACACTGACTGTGTGCTCAGCAATGAGATGGGCTAAAGCACATATTGCACATTCCAGGATGGAGAAGATGAATGGGAGGTGCATAGCTGATCTCTAATTCCTCTGCTACTGAGGCTGTGGAGTTTGTGCTTTGTTTAACATTTCTGTTCACAATTTTTTTTGTGTGAATAGGCTGTGAACAAACACAAACATACACACACCTACATTATCTATGCCCTGGCTTTGCCATGTCATCCTCTCTACAACTTATTCCTCTTCAGCATATTTGTGTTTATTGTCAGATGCCTATGAAGATTCCTTGCTTACGTTCTTAATTGGATTTTTTATTAGATGAGTTTGATTGCAAAGTACGTTGCCATGTAACACCTGGGAAAGACAGGGGACAGGAAATTGTAACTAGAGCTTTTTATAAAATACTGGGTTCTTAAAATGACTTAAAGTATTATAAATTAATGTCAGCAACCCATGCCCAAGTAATCCTTAATCATTATTTGATTGCAAAAAGACATATAACACAGTTAATTGGACATGAGATGATTTGGTATTTTGTGAAATACATACTACTGTGTCCTGTACATATTACCGATCATAACATCTCATCCCTCACCACAGGAGACCCACATGGCCTCCATTCTCTTTCCACATGTCTTTCTGGTATAAGAATGGAGCATACAAGACATCTCTTACTTGTCTTGCCGTCCTTTTGGCTGCAGTGATACCAGTGCCAGGCTATAAAATAAGCATCTTGAGCCTCACCTCCTGCTGAATGTTCTTCTACTCAGCTACAGAGGTGTTGTGGAGAATGGACAGAAGTAGAGGAGCTTGCAGAATTGACAGAGGCCTATGTCAAGAGGGTGATGGGTTAAATCTGCATCAAGATTGAAACAGCAGAGAAGTTCTCCCAAAGGATGCCACTCGCTAATTTCTGGAGAAGCACAAGTAACACTAGAGTGTATTTCAGTTATGGCACTGCTAGAAAATTTCACATGGTAATGACTCAGTACTCCCTACATATAAATTATCTGTCTATTAAAGCTATTGAGCGAGGTCCACTTTGAGCATACCTGAATCCAGCTTGAAAAATGTCCAGGGAAATAAGCTTGGTCTGAGCTTGACCTATTGCCTGTAAAACAGTCACCTGTGATTGATAACAGGTTTTCTGGACAACAGACATGCTGCCGTTGGGAGTGGGTGCAGCACAACTGCAGGAATTGCTAGTGCTTTTGTTCCATTGACTGAGATAATTGTGCTTTGGTGTTGTGGGCACGTGTTCTCTGAAATACCAATGCCAAAGAGTTGGCAAAGGAATTTCAGAGGAGCATTTACCCCTCACGTGGGGGCTTTTGTGATTATTATGTTTATACAACACTGTAGACCATGATGCACTGGTACACAGTTACTGCCAAATATATTGGTGTGAGAACCAGAAAAGTATAGCACTGCCACAAGTTAAGCATGACTTTTAGGTCAGCAAGGGGCAGGCATTTCTAGATCTCAGTCAAAGCTTTGCCTGACTACCTACCCCACTACATTAATTTAACCTGGAGCTTGGAGAAGGGGTTTGAAGGTGCAGAATCTATTTGAAAGTGTTTCCACAGCTAGATATTTAAGAATTATTATAGAAAAAAAAATCAATAACACCATCAGGAATCCTGAATGACATGGAGAGAAATAGAGGAAATCAAAAGTCACTTAAGGCATTAACTGAACCTCCAAAAATTATTCAGGTCATGTTTGGATTTGGTTGGCTTGTCCTTCTCCTATCTGCATGTGTTTGCTCTTCATCTCTCAGATCTGACATTCTTCACTCTCAGGAGAGACTGCTGCTATTTCTGTTCTCACTGACCATGGGAGCACTGTGCCATTTTGGAGATCTGGAGCGAGCTGCTACCTCAGTGCAGCATGTGTCCAGAGATACTCCTTCAGGTCCTAGCAGGACTGTGTGAGTGGCATTGTGTTGGTGCCCCTGAGCTCTTTTGTGCCTCATCAATGCTCTAGCACAGCCATGCTGTTTGTAATTGTGGTGCTAGCTCATGGCCCCATGCCATGGGCTTGGGCATCCCCTGAGAGCATTGTGCAAACCTGCCTGAGAGACACCATAGCGCTCTCACATCCATGCCTTCTGCAGCAGCTTGAGTAAAGTAGGATCAAGTAGCACAGACTCTTTTCTTCTCTTTTACTGAGCTGAAATTATCCATCAGGTCATTTCCATTCCTGCTTCCCAGATTCCTCTTCCCTGCAGCACCGATAAATTTCCTCTCTCTTCCGTATAGATATATATATCTTCAAAAGCTCTTTCTCAGGAGTGTAGATACGTGGCAGAAATCCTTACCCAGAATTTGCCTTGCAAAGGTGGAGAAGTTAGTGCCCAGACCCATGTTAGCAGCCAGGTAGATCTTTTTTGCCCTATTCTTCTCATCTTAAGTGAGACATTACTGCTTTTTTAAACCTTGCTAGGTATGCCAGAAGCCCTAAGACCAGAAGCCTGAAGACCAGTGTGGATCAAGTTTTCTCCATTCTCTCTTCCAAAACAGAGGCAGCTGCTATCCTYGTTGCTACCATGAAGAACATCTGCTATCTGTTATCAAGAGCCTGAAACCTTAGCTAGCAGCTACCCTGCTGAATGTTTTTAATACCTGTAAGATAACACTGATGCACCAGCTGCAGTACAGATTAAGGACAAACACAGAAACACTTGCAAAAAACAAAGCATCTCCACATGTGTGGGCACCCAAAGAAATATTTCATCTTCACAGCACAGGATGTTTTATGTTAGATGCTCAAATCTCCTTCCCTGCAAGCAAATTCTTGTGTTAATCCTGTAAAGCTCTTCCTAGAGAAAATTTGGAAGGCAAGATTTGCTTTGTGTATATTATCTGTTTGCTAATCAGTGTATTCCATTGCAGATCCATCCTGGCTAGGAAACAGTAATCTACCCCTCCCAGGACATCAAATTAAGGTAGCAACAGGAAGTCTTTGTCTTTACAGTCCTCTGGAAGCAGTGTTGAAATGAATGGCGTTGTCTCTTCTCTCCACCACATAAGGTGAAATGCACAGGAGATGGCAGGCATTACTTTACTATCCTGTGACAGAGATTTGGGATGAGGTCTGGTTGTCCCCTGGATGAATGTGGGAAAATGAGGAAAGAAGATGAGACTCAAGAGGGTGTAACAGAGGAGGAGATGCTCACTTCCCTTTCTGACATTGCTGAAGAGAATGAAGGTGGGACACAAAGACACGCTTTGCTGTCTTGCAGGCTGAGAAGACAGCTGTCTCAGACAAACCCTCAGAGCCTTCAGGGACACCAGATGAATCATACAGCAGGTTTTCTGGGGAACAGTTGCGGTGCAACTTCAGCCATCCTTTTTCCAGCATGCAGAGCAGCAGCTTGCCTCTTGTAATGGTGAAGGTGATGGTGACAGTCAGAAGTGGAAAGGTATTGGTTTTCTGCTGGAAAATGGGCCACCTCAGTTTGAAATGCCTCGGTTTGAAATGCTTTACTTCTACCCCAAAGAACACTCCCCACCTGATGCTGATATCAAGTCAATATTTACACACCAGGCTGGACTTGGAACACTTCAGTATTTTTTGCAGCACTCCTACATCCTTCGTGTTTGTGTTCAGGCTTGTCACTTCATCTGTCTTAGGCACACTGGGATTCCCCTAAAATGGCACAGCCATGTGATGTGAGCCCCAGGAACTTGTGCTCTGGGTACCCATCTCTGGAGGAGGGATAAGAGTTGCTTCCCTATGTAACTGTTTTCTGGGCTAAGTTCTCCAATGAAAGCTGTCATTTCTGGTATGTGAGCTCTCAGCCTGACAGTGCTATGCTTCTCACTTGATTCAAAGTGAATTTTACTTACATGGCTGTCAGGGTTTATGCCCACAACCCCTGTTCTTTTGGCTTTCTGCCTGCATGTATGTATGCAGTGTGGTTTCTGAGAGGGTATAATGCCTCTGCTATCAGAAAGCAGAACCTTTAATAACCTCTGGGGTTTTATAATCCTTTCTTTCATTTCCTTTTAAATTAATCCAACCCTGTCTTGCTGCGACATATGAGGTGCTTTGCCTAAAAAGACATAAATATGATTAGATTACAAGGTACTTCAAAGATGTCCCACCTTCAGCTGTTTGTGAGCTGCTTAAAATTAGTGGAACTTTGTGGCAATGGGCAAAAGTCTTATCCCAAGCAGGACTTTTCCCTTTGGCTGAAATTCCAGGATGCGCCCAGAACTCCACAGCTGTTGTGTGCCGTACAGTCATGTCAGCAGGAAATCTGGGGACTTTTAAAATTTGTCCTGTTTTGACATGGCAGCTCTGTTCCCTGCAGTTTATGCTTGAAATGCCATGATGCTCTAGACTGCAAGGTTGGGAATATAATAAACGCCATAAGTGCAGTTAGACTCTGATCCTGCCGCCACGAGATGTCAATATGTGGGGTTTTTTTTCCCCCAGGATTTCAGCATCAGCAGAATCCACCCGACAGACGTGGGAGCGCCTCACCTTGCCACTGCTATCTCTTCCCCCAAGATCAAAGTTACCATCACTCCCCCCTTCCCCTGGGGGAGTCGCAACAAACTGATGAAATGCTTCACTGGGAATAACTCAGTCAGGAGGAAACTACAAACAAACAAACAAACCGACCAAAAAGACTAAAGGAAGCAGAACCCATAAGAAGCAGTGCAGGAATAGAGTGGTTAGTCAGTTGGCTTCAGATCCAATCCACCAAACATCTCATTTGCTGGATTATTTGCTCTAAGCTCAGACACCATGCTCAGCATTGCCCTTTGGCCCACCCAGAGGCACCCCACAGCTGTGTTTTTTCATGGTATCTCTGTGTGATTGAAAACTATGGACCTTAGCAATTGTTCCTTCATGAAAAAAAAAGGAGGACAGGACCGAGTTTTTACTGTATGGTGCCTGACCAGTGTGTGCTGTTGTGTCAGCACAGGCAGTAGCTGCAGAGGAACGTGGAGGTGGAGGCCAAGGTGTGCATACTGGAGAGGGCACATGGATAAGGTTGCAGCCTTGGAAGACGTGTCTCCTGTTTTGAAACTGGGGTTATTGTTTGCTGATGGGAAGATGCTAGTTCATGCTTTGATCTTCTTTTGCATGGTCCAGAGTGACATCTAATGGCACAGTACCAGACTGCACCACGTCTGAGGAGAGCTAAGTGGACAAAAAGCTATAGTTGCCAACCATTTATCAAGTGACAAGGGCAAGGTAAATTCTGTCAGGGGTGAAAAACCAAATAGACTGTATTAAACTAAACTATAACACTATTTGTAGCCATACTTCAATATATATTACCTGAATAAAGCTGGGAAGTTAAGTAGTCTAAAGGTAGGAAGTGGCAGAGTTAAGCTGCCTGTAAAACGTAAAATATTTCACATAATATGTTAAGTTAATGAAATATCAGTGAGTTTAAACAATATGAAAGGAGGAAGTCAGAACAGTATTCCAGAAAGGAGTCAATCCCAAATATTCTATTTTGAGTTTGATGTGATGTACATCTTTCATATATAACTGCTTTTATAAAAAATTACAAGATCCTACAAAATTGTTTTGCCAGAAACAGCATATTCAAATAAAATATGTTCCATCAAATATTTTCAACCAATGCTGTGTTGTGGCATCATTGTTTTGAACTGTGCAAACTGTAGATCAGAGATCTGTCCAATTTTACCAACATGGAAATATGTTTACGTATGCTGTATGAATTCCCTTTTAGGCACCAGTAAAGGCAATTTTGCACCATTAATTAATGTTGCAAGAAAAACACTTTATGTGTTGTGTTCAAGTGTAGGAGGCTGACATTAAAAATATGTAATCTGAAATACGGGATAACAATAGCAAGAAAAGCTTTGGAATTATTTGAGTTAACTTTTTAGGGAAATAGCAGTCTCCCTGTTTACCTTAAATTGATTGAGTTTTATTTGCAATAATGGGCATTGAATGGTATTCCATTTAGAATAGTTTCAGAATTGCCAAATTAAAAGGAAAATCTAACTGTATTGTATCTATATGCATATATCTATATACACATGTGTGTATGTTGGTGTATAAAACACAGTTAGTAGGTTGTGCGTAGTACACTTAGAGTGTCAATGCCTAAAAAGCATTAGAGCACACATGCTTTTAAGTAAGTTTTTCATCTCTGGTATGAATCCATAAAACAAACCCACATCTACTAGCACTTAAGACATGTGAATAACTATTAGTTCTGTCCTGAAGAAGGCTGAGCAGCATACGGTGAACCCAGGGAGAAGGTGTCTTTGGTGCGTTTTGCATCTCTTTAGTCATGACCTTCTGGTAGCATGTTCCTCCTGTGATCCTCTAGACTTGCAAATTCATGGTAAAGATAATTTATCAAGGAAAAAGGAATGAGCTTTTGCCTTTTAAAAAGAGATTTCTGAAGGGCATATATATTATTTCCAAAGGATTATTTTCTTTATGTGTTTTTACTTTAGGAAGTTGAGTTTCTAGCTACCTTTTTGTCTAGAAGTCTTTATAGGGTGAYTGAAATATCATGCTTGTGATAGCGGAGAAGCAGTACAAAAAAAGTCCTTTTTGCACAACACTAAATTCAGTTGAGAAACTCATTGCTACAGGATGCTGTGGAGACTAAAGTTCACACAGCTAGACAAAAGAATATTAGGAAAAATCATGAAGGATTGGTCCATTGGTGGCTGTTAAATGTAGTTGGAGTGCATCCACCACCTCAGGAACTCACAGCTGCTGATTGCTGAAGAACGGGTGTATAAACAGGGGAAAGGATTACTCTCTGACTGAGCCATTGCATATATTATTTCCCTTAGCATCCAGTATTAGTTACTATCAGAAATGCATTTCAGCTAGCTGCACGTTTGCTCTTTCCYCTATGGCTGTTCTAATGGCTGATTTTTTGTTACATGAAACTCCAGTAACAGCTTTCCTTTTTTCTTTTTTTTTTTTTTTCCTCCCACCAGGAACAACGAGCTGAACATAAGCTAATTTAAATTTTTGTTGAAGTATCAAGTATATTAATTCATACTGGAAAAGTGTTTGCTTATCTTAATCAAAGTATAAGTGGGCTGTAGTTTTAAAGGTAAATTAGTTACTGTCATGGTCATRTCACCTTAACCCAATATCCAACATCAGACAATTATTAAGCTGGCAGATCTGGAAATGTAATGTTTTTGGTAGCCTCAAGCTTCCTTTTGCTGTATATTGGTTGTGCTCAGAAAGGGCTTACAGCTGAACATCTCTAGCCTTCAGGCAAGGAGCCTTTCTCTCATGAAGCATTTGGTATTCTGCAGCTGGAGGTGACATTTTTAGACACTTTCTTTTAGGTCCTTTCTTCAGCTCTGAGGAAGGTGTTTAATTATATATCCTTTCACATTCCAGGAAGTAGCCTGGGAATGCATGGACTCTCTTTGTGAAAAGACAAAGAATGTTATCTTTTCATTGTGTTGGCTTCTTAAAGACCCCTTTCCATCTCAGAGGAAAAACAGTACATTATTTGGGGGTAAAAGTCATTAGAAAGAAGGCATACTTTTTTGAAGCTGGGGTAATTAAAACCAAAGGGAGATGACTTATTGAAGGGTTGGAAATAATTTGGAGAAACCCTGAATAGGCTGTGACCTGCTGGAGGTCAATCTGACTGTGATAATAGTAGGGAAAAAAAAAAGGCAAAAAAAAAGTGAGTTGGGGTTCTTAGCGGCTATTACCTCTCAGGAAGAAGACCATACAATTATAATTGATATTTCTATGAAAACATTTAATCAGTGCTCTGYGCAATCAAAAAAATGTGTGAGTTGAATGCTAAGATCTGTGGAAGACAGTAGATGGCGCAAAGACGTCAGACAACCTCCCGGCTTTTCGTTCAGGTCTGGGATCAGACACCAGAATGTTTKAGGGTGAGCATGGCAAGAGGAAAAGGATCCTAATAGGTGTGTATCAGTTTTATTGTTCCAAATCCAACAAGGATCATGTGTGGGAGGAAATGAAAGAAATGCAGTCTATATGGGTGCCACACATAGCAGCAGCTTGAAAGTGAATTCTCTGCAAATGCTATCTGCTAAAATATTTTGATTACAGTGTTTTACAAACATTACACCCCCACCTACACCTTTGTAGCTTTTCCCAGTGTGATTATTTTTAGATGTTGTGTCCTTCAAGTTTGGACTTTTCCCACTCTGCCTTGAGATGAAATAAAGCTTTCAGAGCTTTCCAAAATAATCAATAAATTACCATGCAGTGCTCCCCCACACCCAGGTTATAGGAAAGGCATATTTAACTCCTTTGTTTCTGATCTCCCCTATATCCTTCTTCCAGGCTCTGTACCTTGGATGCCCTAGTTATTAGCCTGTTTGAGGTGGGCTAGTCTCTTTCCATCTCTCCCCATTAAAAGTTTCATTCTGGAGCTGAGAAACTTTCCCTAACAAAAATTAAGTGTGAACATTTTGGCGGAACAAGTGAATCCTTATGAAAAGTGATGATGACCCAGCATTTCCTGACGAAACCTCCCCTGACAGCATTCAGAGCAGTGTGGCATTCCCCTGCTTTTGTGGGACACGGGAGCCAGCGCTCCAGCCCCACTCCAGCCCCTGGCTCTATGATCATGGAGTTGTGCGTAAGCAGAGTTCACACAGGRTCTACTCATGGCTAAAGTACGTCGAGCTGGTGAGTTTGCCAGTTATTATTTACCCTGGCATCTCTATAGCTTTCCACACAGCTGGTGCCATCTTCACAGCCTTACACTGCGTGGCTGGGAGAGGAAAACAGCTCAAATGAAGAGTAATAGAAATTTTCTGCTTTAGGTCAAAACACTCTCCCCAAATTGTTCCTAGCACTTTCTTCTTCATGCTCTGCAATCACTTAGCATCCTCTACTCTGTTTGGGGGGCTGGCAACAGCTCCTTATGCTACTGTTCTGAGACAGGAGACTCAGTGAAGTGCAGGGGAGTAGCAGTTGTACTATGTGAAGGACTTTTCTGGAGCGTGGGAGGGGAGGTAGGAAAGGGTGGATATGGTGGTGGTGAGTGGTGGAAATCAGGGACAAAGCTGTACCTATATATAAGGTTTGTGGGATGAGGAGGAGAGAAAAATTTAGGGAAGTTGCCTACTTTAGAAAGCCAAGAGTAARCAGTGCCTCAGGGATAGATAGAAGTGCTTCCAGAAAAGGCACCTGCRGAGACTGTGGAGCACTCAAAATTGAGCCAAGGTAGGGAGCAGATGYGTGTATAGCTGGAAAGAGCTGGAAAGACAGTTTTCCTACAGAGAAAGGTGGGATCTTGGCAGTAAATAGCAGCTATGGAAGGATGACTAGGCATGCTAGAGATGTTGCTTGCACACTGAACAGTGGGTGCCTTTTAAGTTGGTGGCACCAAGGAGAGGCCAGGCATTGTGAAGAGTTATTAGTGTGTCTGTGCATCAGGAACTAGCTGGAAGTGAGAAAATGAGCTTCAAGGATCTTGAATATGCTGGGCTGCAGACAAGCATGGGAAGGAGAGGGGCTTGAAGAAGCAGGTACCTGCCCGGTACATGACAGAGGAGCTGGGTAACTGCTGGAAGCAATCAGAGATTGTTTGATGAAAAAAATGTATTTTAAAACCAACAACTTCTCCAATGGAAACATTTTCTGATAATGTGTTGGCTTCAGCAAACTTCTGGTGAAATGCAGATAGTTTCTTTCTAGCCTACCTGGAGGCAAACTGAAGCTTCTGGAATTTATGGCTGTTGGACAGCCCTGCTATCCAGATGTTTCCAGAGCTTTTAGGCTCATATCCACAATATGCCATTGCTTGATTCCAGCCTCATTTACACTGAGTAATGGAGGTCTGTGGAAAGACACTATAATTAGTGCTAACCCAAGCTGGTGCATCCACCTGATAGTGTGATGCTGTGCAGAGACAATAGACTGTGGCCAAAATYGTTAGTACAGGATCATATCTGAGGTGATAAATCCACCCTTTGGTTCTCCTGCTTACACAGCTGATCAGGGAGTCACTGCAGCCTGCAACATTAAGTGAGATAGATGTCTTGCTCAGTATTTGCTGACAGCTGTTTGCACGGCCACACRCAAACCGTATAAGGATAGGAGTTGTGTCATTGCCAGCACTCCTGATACAGGGGCCAAAATCATATGAATTTGTTGCAAGTCCTCAAAAATATCCACAGTTTATTAGTGTTATCTTTATAAACATGCAAGACAAGTTTTTTACTTAATTGCTGAGAAACAAATAACCTAACTGCCCCTTTATATCACTGCTTGCACAGATTTACACAGCCATAGAAAAAAACCAACAGCCAATAAGTTCATTGACATGCTGGACAAGGTTATAACTGCCCTTGATAATCTGTCCCCAGAGAAGCTGATGTTCTCCTTCCAGGGAGTTTTGTACCCTGCTGTGATAAKCAGCCAGAATTTTTTAAAGCTTTTAAATCCTTTGAAGTCAGGAATGATGATGTGTTATTAGCAGAATATCCTAAATCTGGTGAATATGTCATTTTTTTCAGCTTCAAGTGAAAGTATTATAAAATGATCAGGAAGTATTTTAAATGAAATGGAATGGAAAGAAGTGGAATGAAAAATGCAATAAAAAGAAATAAAATTAAATAAAAAAGAAATCTTATCTGCTAAGTGAATGCTAGTAAGAAGTAYGCGCAATGAACTTGTGTGTGTGTGTGTTTGGATAATATATTTTCTTTAATTCGTAATTAAGGTAATGCAAAGGAAAAAAGAAGCAATAAAAGATTAATGTGCTCAAAGCAGTCTTAGACTGGCCTCCGTACCTTCATGGTGTATGTRGAACTCACTGGCTTCTTCCTCTTTCCACTTAGTATGGGCCAAATCCACCAGCTCTTCCACTGAAGGCGGAGAGCTTTGGGGTTGGAAGGGGTGTGAGGGGCATGGCCATTGAAGAGCTCAATTCTTCTTTTCCACTACAGCCATCATGTGCCAGGGCCATGTCAGGAACAGTTTTCTATGACAGCTGAACCTGTTCATCTTTCCTTCGTACCAGATTCCTGGGCAGGGAGAGCTAGAACAGTGATGGACTGGTCAGGTAACATTGCTGTTGGCTGTGAGTGTAAGATACTGAGGTGTCACCACTATACTTGAGACAGTTATTTCCCCATGGTTTATGTCAGAGATCCTCACTGGGATTTTATTATTAATTAGTGGTCAGAGGTGAATGAGTTTATCTGCCAAATGTAGTCTCAAATAAGGAATATAGAAGCCTCTTCATGATATTTCTTTCAACAAAGAACCTTACTCTCAGTTGTAATTTTTTTTCATTGAAATTGCATGGTTTTGTTTTAAATAGAGCTTGCACTTAGTTTTTCTGAAACAGTTAGAAGGAAATGTGAATAATTTGGCTGTTTGCAACCAACAGTTTGCTGTATGCTATACTGGCAGGATGCATGAAATGGAGGATTCCCTATGCTCTCTCCCACAGGCTGAACACAGTGACCTAAGGGATTGGGGGCAACGGTGACAAGTTTCTGCCCGGYGCAGAAGGCGCGTCTCCTCTGTGACCACCCCACCTTCCCAGGTGCCCTTGCATAATAGGTATGAGGCTCTGCAAGTGGAAACAAACAATAAYGAGGATGGTGGTTCATCTAGCTGGGAGGTGTCATAGAATCATAGAATCATTAAGCTTGGAAAGGACCTCTAAGATCACCAAGTCCAACCGTCGACCCAACACCACCATGCCCACTAAACCATGTGCCTAAGCGCCACATCTACAGGTCTTTTAAATACCTCCAGGGATGGTGACTCAACAACTTCCCTGGGCAGCCTGTTCCAATGCTTGACAACCCTTTCGGTGAAGAAATTTTTCCTAATATCCAATCTAACCCTCCCCTGGCGCAACTTGAGGCCATTTCCTCTTGTCCTATTGCTTGTTACTTGGGAGAAGAGACCAACACCYGCCTCTCTACAGCCTCCTTTCAGGTAGTTGTAGAGAGCGATAAGGTCTCCCCTCAGCCTCCTCTTCTCCAGGCTAAACAACCCCAGCTCCCTCGGCCGCTTCTCATAAGACTTGTTCTCCAGACCCTTCACCAGCTTCGTTGCCCTCCTCTGGACACGCTCTAGCACCTCAATGTCCTTCTTGTAGTGAGGGSCCCAAAACTGAACATAGTATTCGAGGTGCGGCCTCACCAGTGCCAAGTACAAAGGGACAATCACCTCCCTACTCCTGCTGGCCACACTGTTTCTGATACAGGTCAGGATGCTTTTGGCCTTCTTGGCCACCTGGGCACACTGCTGGCTCATGTTCAGCCAGCTGTTGAGCAGCACCTCCAGGGTCCTTTTCCACTGGGCAGCTTTCCCGCCACTCTTCCCCAAGCCTGTAGCGTTGCCTGGGGTTGTTGTGACCCAAGTGCAGGACCCGTCACTTGGTCTTGTTGAACCTCATACAATTGGCCTCGGCCCATCGATCCAGCCTGTCCAGATCCCTCTGCAGAGCCTTCCTACCCTCAGGCAGATAAACACTCCCCCGCAACTTGATGAGGGGAGACCTTATCGCTCTCTACAACTACCCAGAAGGAGGCTGGAGTGAGGTGGGTGTTGGTCTCTCCTCCCAAATGACAAGTGATAGGACAGGAGGAAATGGCCTCAAGTTGTGCCAGGGGAGGGTTAGATTGGATATTAGGAAAAATTTCTYCACCAAAAGGGTTGTCAAGCATTGGAACAGGCTGCCCAGRGAAGTGGTTGAGTCACCATCCCTGGAGGTATTTAAAAGACCTGTAGATGTGGTGCTTAGGCACATGGTTTAGTGATGGACTTGGCAGTGCTAAGTTAACAGTTGGACTCGATGATCTTGAAGGTCTTTTCCAACCTAAATGATTCTATGATTCTGTGATTCTATGACTTAAAAACTGGGAAGCAGACAGAATTACATATACTTTAATTACAAGTACATCCATCCACAGAGAATCAGCTAGTGCTGCCTCTCAAGCACTGGTACAGAACTGTTGAATAAGGGAGAACAGTAACTAAAGTCCAGTGCAGTAATGTCCAGAAACAGGTCTTGAAAACTGCACTTTGGTGAAATAAAATTAGAAGTAGGCGACTGCTGCTGGCAGTTCAGTTCAAAGCAAGTTGTTGGTCTTAACATGGGAAACCGGGTAAAATTCCACATTCTGTATATGTGGTCAGACCAGATRCTTAATTGTTCCTTTTGGACTTCAAATCTGTATTTTGGATATYGGTGGAACTAGATTAATTGTTGAAATGCTTTCTGCAGAAGATGGGTAGAGAACAGGGAGTCTCCATACAAATAAATAGTCTTGACAGGAACAAGGGGCAATAAAGCATACCTCCAGTGGTGGAAGATTTGGGAGGAAATTGGGGGCAGGGCTGCGCTATATGCAGCCAGGGRGATGGTTTTCATTGAGTTGCAGATTTATCCTGCTTATATACCCATGCATGCGGATCCGTACAGTACTGAGTTTAACATCGTGGACTTAAAGGCTTAATCTCCATGTGTGCAGGGTTGTCTGCCCTGTGATCTGCTTCAAAGACGTATGCTTGAAGA
Source organism: Oceanodroma leucorhoa (assembly GCA_030449065.1). Classification (NCBI taxonomy): domain Eukaryota; kingdom Metazoa; phylum Chordata; class Aves; order Procellariiformes; genus Oceanodroma; species Oceanodroma leucorhoa. Next base: position 8,404,309 of record JASVER010000016.1, read on the forward strand.
ATTTCCCAGCATTTCTCTCCTCAGTGACTGCTGCTGCTGGTTGAAAAAAAGTGGCGAACCAGAACTTTTATTGCTCACTTACTGAATGCAATTCTTTAGTAACAATTGTCACTTTGCACATAACGGGGCTTTTTCATTCGTAATTATGAATGGGAGGCCATAATTCTTCCCATTAAAAGCAGTTGTTAGGACAAGTGTACACAAGTGTAGAAGGTGGCAATTTCATTTCAAAATAGTTATCTGAATGGAGTGAAGAGCATTTTTCACCTTTTGAAGTTCTTGTAGAAATAGAGTCTTCTTGAGATTTCATGTAACAAAGGGAAGTTTGCAAATATTACTGCTTACTCAATGCAACTTTGAAATGAATATTAAACATTAACTTGCACAGATTGTTAGGTAACAGCACAAACATTAATGATCTTCTTTCTCATTGAGAAAACAAAATCAAGATATCAGGGGTTAACAAAGGTCAAAATATGGATTATCCGGTGTGGCGTAAAACTRGAAGAACAACGAGTTATAAAACAAAACACAGAGAAAGCCAGGTGGCGAATCAGATGCACATTTCTATTTTTCTTTCTCTCTAGAAGAGAAAAAAAAAAAAGCTTTGTTRGTATAATGCTGTGATTCTGAATTTGTACACCTAAAGGGGTTAAGAAAGGAACAGGCGAATCCAATAGTAAATGTAATAGAAAATAACTCTCATTATACAACATTTGCATGAGTGGGGAAGATTATATAGTCCATAAAATGGGAGATTCATGTTTCTCTGATTCTTTTTACAGGAGTTTTTCACCCTATTTCTTTAGGCTTTTCAAAAATCTTTCTTCTGGGGTTCTACATCTAATAACTTCAGCTGTCAGCAAGAGGAGAAGGGCTGTTCTTTGGGTCTCATGCTATGCCTCTTGGCATGATGACTAAGTGTCTTCCAAAATGAGCGATAAATGAGGTAACTAATAACAGTTGTTTTAGGGTTTTTCCCATTACCATCTGGAGAGGAAATTTTGGGTGTGTGCTGATTATAAAGAAAATCCGTATGCTAAACAGCACAATGCACATCTGAACATCAAAATAACAGCCCCCAGATATTTGGCTGGTGTCCGTATGTGAAGTTTAAAAAAAAATCTGGCTTTGTATTCCAGGCTTAAATACAGTGACAGCTCCAAGACATAAAGGACTAGAGTTGGGGGCTGATGCAATTGTAACAGTCAGTCTTAGAGCTCTGAAAGACATTTTCTGTTTGACAGCTTGTACCATAATTCACATGTGAGACCATGGGGCATATAAGCATGTCACTGTGGAAATCTATCTTACGGTGTTCATTTCTGGTTTGATTATTTTTGAAAATTATTATTCTTGCATTTGAAGATCCTGCTCTTCAAGAGTCTTAAAACATTGCATCTGAACCTGCTTTAGCAAGACTTGTCCAGAGGGTGAAAGACCAGAAACCGTTCTACACTGGAGGCAGCAGCAGCACATACAGAAATGTAACATTAGCCATTACAGAAATGTAACATAGTCATACTGTAGCAAGAAACTCCGAGGAATGAGATGGGAGACACTAAAGTAGAAATAATAATGCAAAAATTGGGAACTTTAATGTATGACATTGTCTTCGAAGACATTCTACATTTGACAAAACAGATGGTTTTTATCTTTGAAAATGTCTGCAGAGTCATGTTCTCCTCTGTTACACAGAGCCACCACTGTTAATAATGCAAAATTCAGCCTCCCGGTGTGTTCGGTACAGTGTGGAAAGTTCACTGATAGGAAGTTCATGAATTCCAAAGAAGGGCAAGTGCTCTCATCAGGTACTTACATGTAGCTGTGCTGCACAGCAGGAAAAAACTTCTCAGCAGATACAAGCATTATCATAGAGTAAATGTCCAATCTGTAAGCTTCAGCATGATTGAATCCATTGCAAAGACTCAAAATATATTCCAGTGTTGTCCACATTTGTTTTCCCTTCTTTTTTTCCCCTGATTCATCCATCTTTCAAACTGTTTGCAACAGCTATTTTTGAGAGGGATTGGAATTATACACTCCGGGTAGCAACAGCCAAGATCATTCCCCTTTCTACCATTTTTTTTTTGTACTTCTTTCATAATTTCTTTTTTCTCCATTTTTTCATAACCCATTTCTATAGAAAAAATGCCAGATATTTTTCTTTTCCCTTTGGAGACTCTTCAAAAAGTTCAGCACAAGGTGATGCAGTTGCTCCGTGGTGTTTTTTTTAAAGCCATTTCTTACTTGTTTCACAGAATCATTGCATTTTCCAGATATTGTAGGACATAGTTGCAAAAGATGCAAAGAAAAACAAAAAGGTGACAGGTGCAAAAAATGAAATATGATGAAGAAAAAATAGAGTATTTATATCTTGAACTAGGAGATCCAGGGAAGTCCCACATTATTACAAGAACTCTGCCTTTCTTTGAACCTCCCCATCCACTACACCACCAGGAATGAGAGCTACTTTTGCACTCCTTGAGCACAAATGACAGCAACTGTGCCCCTTTGCTAGCCCTGAGACAGGCTGATGGTGGTGGCTAAAGGCTCTTCAGATGGAGACATGCTCTTGAGTGGTTAATGGCTATTCTGTTCCACAAATGTGCCAAAAGACACTGGTACTTCAGGGAGGTAATTCATGTGACTCACTTTAGTTATCTGTTACAGGATGAGAAGAATGATGCCTTGGCAGTGATTACATCTCTTCATTGACCATAATGTAGTCCTTGGGGAACTAAGTCACTTATAGAGCTGTGGCCGTACTATGGATTTTCATAAGGACATCAGCTGAAATGGATCCCAGTGCCTGTTTCTTAAAGCTGGAATAAATAGCAATTTAGTGTACAAAGAAAGCCTTGAGTTTAATGAGTCCAACTCAGTATAGAAGGAAAACGTGCACTTGTGTGACAGCTCTGGCCTATCAGAGGTCTCATAGCTTGAAGGAACTACAGTCATTTATTTTTCATAAATTGCCAGATACAGCAGTACCTAATGGATATATCCCATAAAGCAACATAGCCATTTTTGTTGATAGCAAAATCTTTATTAAGAAGTTGTTTCACTGTTCCTGTTCCGTTTCTTCCTTCCTGCAGTCACCAGCCTAGGTGTTAGCTCTGCAGTATCTGTGTTTTCCCAGTCTGCTCATGAAAACTCACSATCTCTGTCTCCATTGCTAGTGTCAGCTATTCTCTTCCTTCCCTCAGCTCTTGAGTTCAGTTTCACAGATGCAGCTATTCTCTGCACCCTCTTAACTCTGAGACCAACTCAGGCCCCTACAGAGGGGTTCCCTTTTCCTACTTCCAACTTAGATGATGCCAGAAAATTAGAAGAAGGCAAGACAGCCATTTATTTAATTATTGGAAGAAAGAGGAGACCAAAGTTTTCCTGGACATCCAGTGTGTGTTTTCTTCTGCGCTTTCTCTGCTGATGGAAAACCTTGTTTTGTTCCTGAAGAGATTGGGGTAAAATGCGATAAGCTTTGAAAATTCCTGAATGGCTGCTTCAGTCAAAAAAAAGTGCACAAGCAACTATTTAGAAAGGACTTTACACAATATAAAGGCAGTGTCAACCTTGCCAAACTCCTGTTATTCACGAGCCATTCGTGAGAACTGTACCGGCAGTCTGTGATTTCCAGTGAAGCAAACAAACACTCTGTGTGCTCTGCACTTCTGAGCTGCAGTCTGGTTAATATCTTGGAGCTTCTGTTTGCACAGTTGTGAAAGCAGGGATATCAAATAAGAACAKTCAAACTACTTGAAAATGTTTTGGGAAGTCTATCTGAATTTCCCATAACTTTGTTAAAGACATTTCCAACATCAGGCTGGTCCAAAGGCCAAGAAAAAATATGTTCGATGCCAGTAACTTGCACTGTATCACCTATTACTTTTCAGAACCAGATTCTGGGGGTCAAAAAAATAGTTGAATTTTTTGAGTTCTTAGTAACAGGGAAAGGTGTTCAAATCATTGTTGAAAATAGTAACTTCTGGTCTTGGAAAAAAATGCCAATAAAAGCCATGGAGAACGAGAATATTCTCTCTTCTGCAAAGACAAATTACTAAAGATACAACTGTCRATGCATACCAGTAAAATGTCTTCTTGAACACATGATGTAAACTGTGAAGATGTTAAAGAAATTAAAGTTTTTGGCATGGTATTTATTTAACAGATGTTGAATTTTGAAAAGACTAGTAGTAGTCTTGTTATTATGGTGTTCTACATATGTAGATGAAGAATATTTGTTAGAAGAAGGTCTTGTATTGGATCACCATATAAAGTAGGATAAACTTTTGGCCTAAGGGCAAAAATGATAAAAAATAAGAAAGTAAAGAAGCTAAAATCCTTCATTTGCTTAATGCTGAAACAGTTGTGTTTTTCATAAATATTTTGTCCTAATTTTTCCTCAGTATCAACTTCAGGGCAATAATGGGCTCAAACAAAATCATTCAACTGATTTGGTTTCCAGAATACGGTGCAATAAGTGAAAGGATTCTAAGCCTAATTATATCAGCAGTGTCTAATAAAATTATTCAATTCCCATAAAAATACATTCATTAGAATTTTTTCTTTGGGACCAGGCAGTATTCTCAGTCTTATTCCATTTCACTTCTTTTTAAAATCAAAGTGCCTGAAACTTTCTCCAACCTCATAGTGTTCAGATTGGAGGACAGCAGGTAGATCTGCCCTCTCAGAATACAAGATTCATGTCATGTGTCATCCATGATCTGCTTTTTTCTTTTARGTATCAGCAGTACAGCTGATGAGAACTTTTCTGATGAAACAAAGTTTGATCAGAAAATACTCTGAAATGCTCCAGAGCAGTCTTACAATAATAGTATTTCCTCTGTATCTTTGCATGCAGATTCACCAATACCATGTCACTAGTTTTGTTCCAAATTGTTCCTATGTTCTAAACTGGGTCTCATAAATGAAATATAGGTACATTCAGTGGGGTGCATTTGATATCTCCTATAAACATTGAGTAATTCTGCAGTGACTCATGCCAGTAAGACTACCTAAGCAATAAAATAGTGTTCATCATATGGTATTTCAAGTGTCCTTGTAGTGGTTTAACCAGGGAGGCAGCCAAACACCACACAGCTGCTTGCTCACTACCCCCCCACAGTGGGAAGGGGAGAAAATCGGGAAAAAAAAAAAAAAATCATGGATTGATATAAAGACAGTTGAATAGAATGGAAAAGGAATGAATAATAACAATAATAACAGTAATAATAATATCATAATGATAGAATATACAAAATTAGTGATGCACAATGCAGTTGCTCACCACCCGCCGAGCAATGGCCAAAATAGCAATCGCCACTTCCTGGACCACGCCTCCCATTCATATATTGAGCATGATGTCACATGATATGGAATACCCCATTGGCCAGAAGGGCTAGCTGTCCTGGCTATGCTTCCTCCCAGCCTCTTGTGCACCTGGCAGAGCACGGGAAGCTGAAAAGTCCTTAACTAGTAGATTACCCAGCAACAACTGAAAACATCAGTGTGTTATCAACATTCTTCTCATACTAAATCCAAAACATAGCACTAGGAAGAAATTTAACTCTATCCCAGCCGAAACCAGGACAGTCCTTTATATTTATCATATGGTGAAGATCTGATCTGAGAAATCTCTGTCCTTGGTAATATTCAAAAGCCATCTGGACASAGTCCTGGGCAATCTGCTCTAGGTGACTGCTTTGAGCAGTGGAGTTGGACTGTCTCCAGGGACCTTCTCCAACCTCAGCCACACTGTGTTTCTGTGATACAGAGTGGGCAAAGCTGGCAAAAGAAAATCTCCACTATTGAATGTGCTTAAATTATGTTATCTGCCATAACAAAAAGGCTGTGTCACTGCTCCCATATTGCTTCTACCTGGCGATTTCAGCAGCTGAACTGTTGAAAAAAGGTCTCCCTTTTGACATTAAGAATCAAATATGTGACAGGAGATTTTTGCTTCTGATGGGATTGCAACTCTGCCCAACATTAGAGACAGGACTCAGGTGTTCCGCCTGGCTGCTCCTATGCTCTGTAGTCATCTGGGCTTTTATGCAACACTCTGTGTTCAATAACAAATAATGACGTCAAATTTCTACTCCTTATCCCGTTGATGTACTTCAGCTCAGCTACCTATGCAAGTAGGGCAACAGTGGGCTGGTGGTAGCTGTGGTTTCCATTCTGGTAATTTTATATCATTTATATAATAAGTAACAATAACATTTCCCATAGAGGAAAATTTTTATGTTATTTTACTCTTTTGAGTGTGCAGAAGAAAATACAACTGGATARAACTCATGTGATTTATACTATGCCCATTAAAGCTCTAACTAGGGTAAGGCTTGAAAATTTTTATGTTATTTTTGAGCATGCAGAAGAAAATACAACTGGATAAAACTCATATGAATTAGACCATGCCTATTAAAGCTCTAACTAAGTCAAGACTTGAGTCATGACTTCAGTAATTAAGCCGTAATCATAATGGCCATAAAAAGGAGGGAAGAAACTATTTTCCCAAACATTTTTCTCATACTTAAAAGTGGCAAGATCATTTTCACTCAAATTCCATAAAAATATAGCCTTTGGCAACAAGTCAAATTCTTAGCCTGAAAGGCTTTGGGATGATTGACAGAATTGACATGATTCATTCTTCATAAAATAAAACGAAACCGTACTCACAGTCCCTACAAGTACATCCATCTAGAGCAGGCTAACCCCCTCTATTTTTAAGTATAATTGTYGGCTAAGCAAACAGAACAGTGAAATAAAAGACTGAAAACTGATCCTTTCACCAACTGTAACCTGGGAATGAGCTTAACTGTGTACTTTAAACAAACATTGCATAATATAACATGATATATTGAAGCTCAAGCCATACTTTAGATCAGGTATTTTATTTATCCATTACAGGATAAATATTGATTCTGGCTAGACTCCTGTGACATGAGGCCAAGTTAAAATGAAGTCCTTAAAGAATATGAGACCCTAATGTTCCATCCATCCATTGCATTCCATCAAAGTTGCATTTAGCTGTGCGTCCTATGTACAGGTGTGGCCAACAGAATATCCAGCATTCCTCAAAGTAGTTCCCCAGTCTCCAACAATCTGTGACCTAAGGACATCTTGAATCTGGAAGTACTTGTATTTAACAGCCCTCTGAGAATTTCTCTTCCATGAGGTTGTTGCTGTCCTTTGAAAGCTTCTTAGCTTTCAGTACCACAGTGTCCTGCAGCAGGGTTTTGCTTGAGCTGGTTAGGTACTTTTAGGATGGATCAAGAGCTGTGGCTCTTCTTGCTTCTAGCGTGGCAGTTCTTCATTTATGTAGCACTTGGAATGATAAATTTCCAGTCCAAATCATTACCCCACCATTTAAAACACTTATGAATAGACCATTGTTTACAGGATGTAAACATTTTAGTTTACCTTTGGGATCAAAGTACTGCTGATACACTTACCCCATCCTTGTATATCAGACCTGCCAGCACCTTTCCATGCCAAGCAGGAACATTTTATCGCCTAAGTAGCCATAAAATGTTGACTAGTTCATAGAATGGTTTGGGTTGGAAGGGGCCTTTAAAGATCACCTAGTCCAACCCCAAGTTGTTGCAGCTGATCTTACTTTTTAGGGAAAGRCAGACGTCTGAAAAAGCACAATGTGCACTTTTCTTAGAGCCCATTGATCTGTTCCCTTTATCACACTGAGCCCGTTGCTCTGACCCTCAGTGGCACTGCAATGAGTGTCCAGTCTATCAGCCATCAAATCTCTTTTCCGGGCCTTGACAAAATGCTGATATTCCTGCTGCACTCCCTGCTGTCTTCTAGACCCTCTATACCTTCATCTGCATAGCCAGGCCAAAGCTCTGGTGTTGCTGAAGTCAACTGAAAACCTACCGTCACAGGCAGTCTTGTATTCTGTTTGCCAAATGTGGGTATTCTAATTCTCCTCCCTCCAGATTATTTGGAAAAAAAMCCCACATTCTCCCAGGATTAGCCAACCATGTTATCATATTCACTTATAGTCCAAGTATAAAGCTTAATTGCTCTTAATTATCTCATGTCCAATGAAGACATGCCAGAGGCCATGTTAACAATTATGAAGTCAGAATAAACACCTGAAGATGTAGGTTGCCTGTTAGCTGTCCTTTGAGTCATCATTAAAAACAAATAGACTCCTTCATATTTCCTCTGGAGTTTATTTGTTTCTCAGTGAGGTCAATGAGACAATTTTAAATGACCCAGCTGCAGCTAGTTCAGGGTCTTTTGCTGCAAAGGTCTAGGAAGGGAGGAGTTAAGAAACATGCACTGACACAAATAACCCATAAATAGGTAACCTGTACCTGCCTCTGCTGTCCACGATTATACATCATTTTGGAAAGCAAAAGGGAAGAGAAAGGAATGGAAAAGTCTAAAMCAGCTTTAGCTGATGTGTTGGAAAAATCGATGATTGCTGCTGACACACTGGAACAGAGAGACCTGATCTTTACCTACAATGGGACTGTCTACCCCACTACTCTTTGCGCTCCTGAAATATTCAAAGCTATGGAGTCCTCTGAAGCCAGAAGAGGTGAAGTTATCCTAGCAAGCTTTCCTAAATCGGGTATGTTTTTTTTTCTGCACAAAGGAGGTTGCCATAATAATGCTGATAATCAGAACAGGTATAGCAATAGCAATAACAACAACAACAGTAACAACAACAACAACAATAGTAATTGCTACTACTAATGCAATTATGGTGTTGCATTTAGAACTATGAAATATTGATTTCAGGTTTTATTTGAGAYGAATGAGAAAGGAAAGTGACATTCCTATTTGCAAATTAAAAAAACCCCACAAACTTTGGCATAAAACTATCTAATTTCCTTTCATGTTGTATGTTGTAGACTTTTCTTTCCCCTTCCTATAAACTATATTGAATATTTCCATCCTACAAAAATACAAATCTTAACATTTCTTATCTTGGGAACCTATAGACTTCACAGGAACTCAGACTGAAAAGGGACATGTACATGGATATTGGGCATATCCAGAGTTTTCAGAATTAAATGAATAAACATTTTTGAAGGACATCTGGTTTTCCAGAACGTAAAATGCTATCCTTCATTTTTCTAATTGCTTAATATAGCCTATCCCACAGCCAAAACATCTTTCCAGTATATGTGTGTGTGTAGGAAATCAGTGTAACAAAAATCAGTGCAAGACCTCAGGGAGAGGAAGGTGATAGCTCTTTTACAAAAAACTCAAAGTAAGTTTATTCTATCTATTTGCATTCATTCTYTCATACCTATATACTTTCAAGCAGCAAGGTGTTTGTATCTGAATGGTGCAGCCAGGGTCACTTATGGTGTGTGACACTGTCCTGGTTTTGGCTGGGGTGGAATTAATTTTCTTTCTAGKAGTTGGTAAAGTGCTATGTTTTGGATTTAGTATAAGAAGAATGTTGATAACACACTAATGTTTTTAGTTGTTGCTAGGTAGTCTACGTCCCAAGGACTTTTCAGCTCACATGCTCTGTGAGGTGCACAAGAAGCTGGGAGGGAGCAAAGCCAGGACAGCTAGGCCAGCTGGCCAATGGGGTATTCCATACCATGTGATGTCATGCTCAGCAKATAAGGCTGGGGGAAGAAGAAGGAAGTGGGGGACGTTCGGGGTGATGGCGCTTGTCTTCCCAAGTAACCGTTATGCGTGATGGAGCCCTGCTGTCCTGGGGATGGCTCAACACCTGCCTGCCCATGGGAAGTAGTGAAGGAATTCCTTGTTTTGCTTTGCTTGCGTGCGCAGCTTTTGCTTTCCCAATTAAACTGTCTTTATCTCAACCCACGAGTTTTCTCACTTTTACCCTTCCGATTCTCTCCCCCGTCCCACCCGGGGGAGAGTGAGCGAGCGGCTGTGTGGTGCTTAGTTGCCGGCTGGGCTTAAACCACGACAGACACGAAGGATAAGTTGAGTTCTTATCATATATCTTGGGTTGTTCTTCGGTGGTGACAAACTAGTTTTTGGACAGCTGTTTTTTATCCCATAGGGGGTGATGACTAGTTCAGTGTGATGCTTTGGGTCCCAAATTTTGCTTACTTCAGCCTCTATAAATGTTAGACAAGTCTGCTGCATGCTGTAACCTTGTTGCCACCCTCCTGTTGTTACCGTGCAGGTCTTCTGCTGACAAGGTGTGGGGCTGTGTTCTTATCAGAGCACAGGCCTCCCGGGCTTGACATAAGGAACACATTCCTCAGTTGCATTCCTGTGAACAGTCTCCTTCCTTATGCATACAGGTCACCTTCTTCACCCTTGTTCTGCTGTTTCCCCTGGTGCCTTCAGACACACATCCCATTCATACTGCACTCATGCCAGTCTTAACATTGCCGTTACAAGTCCTTACATGAGCACTTTAAAGTTGGAATGATTTACAGCTGCTCACATAAATAGTGGATCTGACAAAAGAGAAAGTTCAAGTTTATGATAATTCCAGGAGTTATGCTGGGGTCAGTTTGAGCCAAGATGAATTTTGGCAGACAAGGAAGAGGATCGGCTAGAGAACTTAATTTGAGGCAAAACCAAGACATTTCCTCATGGCTTTTACTAATATTCCTATGCAATCCAACTAAATAACTCTTTTTACCCTGTGATGTACTGGTCAATGTCCTTCTTAAAACCATCTTGTTAATTAACAGTAAGACAAAGAACAAAGGAAACTTGTTTGGAACAATGATCGACATTTTCATCTCTTCCTATTTYATGGTTTGATACCAGTCCAGTGAAATAGTTCCTCCTTTTATCCTACCAGAGCAGAAGAGGCCTCAACTACTTTTTTATAAGCTTCATAAATTCAGCAATATTTTAATTGCCACAGACCAGGCATATTTCTAGGTACTGTTCAATATCTCTGTAAGTGTGAATTTCTACACTGGAAATTATCTTCTTTTGTTTCCCTAATGAGATGTCACTGGTATGCCTCATGCACCATTTCATGCATTACGTGCAAGACTTTTCCTAGAGTCTTCAAAGCAATTCCGCTCTTCATACTTCCAGATACAAACTGGTTTGGACAAATACTAAGTGACTTAATAGCAAGAGTTCCAAAAAAAAACAAAAAAAATGAAACAAATCATCCGTAAGGTATGCCAGAAGAATTTCCCTACCTTGAAATTGAATATCCTGAGAAATACAAGGTGGGCACTGAAGCTTATATGTCATTCCTCAACTGAACATGTGACGTATGAAATACATCCTTACAGAGTAAGGACTATGGACAACTTCAAGGATTCCCTAACCAAAATAAATCCATTTAGCCCTGTAAGGAGAAAAAGATTCAGAAGGACTGTGTAAGACACTTTCCAAAATTCAGTCCAATCTTATTGTGTAGAGTTTACAAAGGAGACATTTCATGCAAAGGTAAACAAAAAGACTATGTAACACAAGATGAAATGGTGGAGATAGTCCCATAAGGAACTTCTGTTGCACCTCCAGCAAGCCAATTCAATTTGCTACAGCCCTGCTGCTTTCTTATGCCCAACATTTACTTATTAAYAGCAAATACATACATTTATTTGCTTTCTAAATCCATTTTTTTTTTTCTTTTTCATAAGGAGGTGCAGCATCTGTATGGCTAGTTCAGGTTTCTTTTCACTGTCTGGCTAATATGCTTTATTACAGACGCAGAAAGACAAGCCCCAGAGGCAAGTGGGCAACTCAGTCCCTATGTATAAAGAGGCCTTGCTGTAGGAGCTGCTCACAAGGAAATTAGATGCAGATAGTGCCAGTCAAAAACTTCTGCTATTATATGTCAGAGTTCAGATCCTTGCTCAGGACTTTTGGAGGTATTCCCTTTTTCCCCATCTTTCTGCATTGTTCCAACTTTTCTCCTTCCCAATCTAATCTCATCTTCTTCTTTCTCCTGTTCCCTCTCTCCTCTTAGTCTCAACAGACTCCTCCATTTTGACTCCAAAAGCATGCATCATTCTCACCTCCTCATCAAGATCCCACCCAGTGCTTTTAGATTTCTCTCATCACATAAAGAAGAAACATGAACTCATATTTTGAAATGGATCAGAGGATAATTTTTCTCCCTAAACAATTGTTATTAAGAGCTTTTATGTTAGGGTTACTGAAAACAGACAATATTTGGTGCCACGAAAAAACTTAACAATTTTTCCTCTCCCAGCTGAAATTTTTGCTAAGGGTTTTGAAACCCTTTGCATAAGCAAAGTTTACATAAGTTTTTTTTGCATAAGCAAAGGGTTTCAAAATACTAATGTTATGTTAATTATGCTTTCTACTTTTTCTCTGAGTTTTATTGATGTGGGTGAAGAAATTACCCCAAGAAGACTTATATGTACCTATATGGCTCCTCAAAATTTACCTGAGTCTGTTTTCAGGAACAAAGCTAAAGTGAGCACTTTTTTAATGATTTATAGACATATTGACTTCAGATTKTCAAGCCAATTTAGATTTTTTTACTAGTCTTCTACTGGGACCATTTACTTGTGGTGTTGCAAGAGGCTGGACTCTGAGTGCAAGTCGTGCTGCGAAGAATACTGGCATTTTACCCGAATGTGACCCTTCTTGATCATTTTATTGTTTTATCTGGCCTTTTTAATAAAACCAGAGTTCACCATAAATATCTGAAAAACTTCATGCCAAGGAAAACACGCTTAGATTCWATATAATTGATTTACGTGTGCTCAATAAATACATGTGAAAAACTTTTCTCAAGGTGAAGGACAGATAAATAATTTGAATYCTGCTTATAATGTGAAATCAGTACTTCAGGTTTAATGTACATGGTCCAAGAAATCTTTACTGTGGTAGTTAAAATGAACATTGCTATTTTTCCGTTACAGCCTTTTCCTAATATCTGTATATGTATTTTAATTTATATTTTTCAGATATTGCTATTGCTCCAAAATCCAAAAGATTTAGTGATATTTTATTGTGATTTTTCCCTAGACTTTTTTCCTTTTCCATCTTATGAGTCCTGGGATAGTTTCTTCAAAGACTTCACAGCTGGAAGAGATAACTGTATTCTTTCTTAAAGGATACGTTCACTCTTGGTTACTGGTGTTTTACTCTCACTGTCTTGACCACCAACGTAGAACAGTCTCAAACACTMTCTTGCCTTCAAAATGGCCTTCTGATAAATTGCTTTTCAATTACCTCAGCGGACTGGGAATGATTACTAGAGGACTGTTGCACATAGACGTGCATAAGCAARTGCCTACTCCAATGCTCTCACAGTTCGGTAAAGAGAAATGGATTTTCTTTGATGATGGTCTCAGTTTGCTTAGGCTACCCCCACTTCTGAGGACCTCCTGCAGTTCGTTCAGCTCAACTGAGCAGTGAAGACATACCTTTGGGAAAACTCTAGAGTCAATAAGGGAGCCTTCACTACTCACCATGGCTTTTGGTTATTAAAGGGCATTTGTCCATTATTTTCAAATGTGAAAGTAATACTGGCATTTAATAACAGCATGGTTAAGGATAAAAAAGCAATGATAACAGCAGTGATAATAAAAACTCAGTTAAACCACAAGTATTTGCATGTCTAACTATTTTATGGCTGAAGTGTGATAGTTATTTCCAAAACAACGTAGCCAGTGGATCAAATTAACATAGTTATTTATTAGAAAAATGACCTGAGCTAATCATCTTGGCTGCATTTCCTAGGCAGTCAAGAGACATTAATTTCTAAAGCCTGTTCTTGTAGAAGCAGCACATGATTTTACCTGGAAGGGAGCTCTGTCTGTAGTTCCAATGTGGATTTGAGATTGGAAARCATGCACTCAATCTTCAATAATATTTCATCATATAAGTATTACCCTATTACGTGCTTTGCTTTTACCCAGTGCTGTGGGGGTCCTATTTCAACTGTCTCTCTGAATGGAACATGCATGCCYTCATCACTGTTTCTGTAAATGGACTCTGCTCATTTTCACAGGACTTTAGCTATACAGAGCCTCATTTGAATAATTACTTGAATTAGTCCTGGGAACAGCTGTGTGCCTTGCTGTCTTTACCTTGTCATCAACGTGGTGCRAAAAGAGATACCCTGAGAGTTGGAAGTCTAGAGGGAGGAAATGCTGTGTTTCCTTGGAWATATTATCCAGTGCATTACTTTTTCCCTAACAGAATACCTATTTAGGAGTGAAAAAAAATGTTGAATATTTTTGGGTTCCCTTTTAATGAAGAAGGCATTCATGCTGTTGTATAGAGGAGTAGCTTCCAATCTGTGAAGACCTCTAAGGACACTCATGGGGCGTTTGGTGATGTTCTCTTCTGTAAAGGTGAATTTTCAGCCATTCTGAAGACACTATTCTCTGCCTTCCTATTGTTAGGCGTGCAATTCCCAGCTTCATTAGCAGAATTTTCCTTCCATAAATATTAGCTGAATATTCACAGTGTACAATGGTGAAAAATTCAATAGATTTCCTAGCTTTAAGGTTTATTTCACAATTGTTTTACAACTGGCTCAGCACACAGCTTTTTGGACACCTTTCCTCTTTTAAAATGGTATRCATCTGACGCACCAAAGTCAGCTAACCTGAGGTGGGGAAAGCCAGACTGTTGGTGATGTGGCAATGAGTTCTTTCCTCCTCTGTGGCTAAAAGTATATTAGATATAGATGACAGCATGACAGAGCTTGTCCAGCCATTAAGACCATTAAGTCCTTCTTCCGAAGAGACATTTGTTTTGTTTTGTTTTGTTTTTCTTTGAAAAGCTATGGGATCTTTTTGAGGAGCCATTGGCTTTCTGGAAAGAAAATATTTGGTTATTTCTGAGTGTCTGTAAGCCTTTTCCTCCAGACCATCAGTGCCATCTTACACTGAAGTAACTCTRGAGTTACAGCCTTCATGTCAGGTATAACTAAGCAGCTGGTGAATAGTTCTTGAAATGCAATTGCTGTACGGCTGGTGTACTAAGGTGCACAAAARATGAGGCCAGTTAACTTTATTTCACCCATGTAACAACCCAGGAGTTAGTCTGTGGTCTTCWCTCATCCCTGCCCCAAGACTGAAGTGAAACAGAAAGCTGGCCACAGATTGACCTCACCCAGTGGATCTCTGCAGACTAGCAGAACTGCTCAGGTTTGGAAAGGAACAAAATTCAATAATAATTTTAAAAAGCAAGGAAAAACACCTCACTTACCATATAGAGGTATATAAATAATGCTTCCTGAGAAAATAAATACACTGAATACTAAAACCTGTGCATTAAATCTTACAGTGTCAGTAAGGGTTCTTTGTAGGTGGTATTAGCAACTGGAGGAATCTTTTTGAGGCAAAGCATAGTTTGGAAATGGAGAAAATGTACAAGGAATGCTTAGCAGCAACCACTCCAGGTTAAAATATGATGTGTATTGCAAAGCCTGAGAGATAAAACAGAGCTGTTAAAGCAATCATTTCCTGAACTCTGATCAGGAATGCAGTTGCATGATACAAGGACAAAAGTTGATGTTGCAGATAAGTGTTGTAATATTCAGACTACAGCTGCCTTGATAGTGATTTCAGTGTATATCAGATGTTAATGCTAAATGTAAGACTTTTGGCATACTGAGAAGTTGTTCATTTACTGAACAGTATTATAATTAATCACATACAGAGGAATCTAACAGCCCTGCTTTACAATATGCCTTCTTAAAGGAATATTCTGTTTCCCCTTTTATTAATGAATTGTCTCAGTCTTTCTAGAGTGCTTAAAGATATTTGATACCTATAGACCTTTCTAAAGACTATTAATTCAGGTCACTTCTTGGCAAAAAGATTTCTGCCATAGTTAARCTCTCATCCAATTATGATTCAAATCAATGGAATTCTTTCATTGACTTAATTGGAAATTGAAWTAAATCTGCATTAAACACTGGTAAAAAAGAAGCTCTTAACACATCCGTAGTTCAATCTGTTTAAAGTATAGTTATCTTTTTATAGGCAGAATAACAGCCTCTGTCTCCACAGCTTTGGGTAATTTTGGTGCATATCTACTAGCAAAGTTTGCTCTGTAAATTCTCTGCCAGGACTTGTGCTTTTTTGCAAGTATGCATCAGCAGAAATCTGAATCTTATTAACACATAACATGCCAGCTTGAGCGTCCTGATTTCTTTTTTTCAGCCTAATGAAAATGGTTGTCATAAACCGAACAGGTGATGTTAATGTGTGTCATTCCTAGACACTGCTTTTGTTATTGGTTTATTCACAATACARTAAAGCTACAGTTTACAGCTGCCTTTGACTTTGTTTCATGGATTTCTAACATGTCCCAGACCTGCCTTRCTGTGAGGTCCAGTCCTGGTCAGAGAAGCAAGAGGTGAACCCTTAGCCATAATTTTGCTGGTTACATCACTGAGTGSTGTCATTTAGTTACCTACAGGTAACAGCTTTTTTGATAATGTTGRGAATATTTATAATCACTGGTGGTTGCTTTATGCATTAGTCCACTGCTGTAAGGAACARACAGGGCACAGATATTCACCTGACTGACATGAATGTGGAAAAGTGATGAGTAGATGTTCCTGCCCCAGACTTCAGTCTTGGCTACGTTTTATCTCCGCTCAGATCTGCTCTGAGGTCAAAAGTGAAGCACTGGTCCCAAACCTTGAGATTTTCACTTGGGGGCTCCTGGGAGCTCAAGGCAACTCACTATGCCATGTCTGTGGTAGATAGATAGTTTCTGTGGGAGGGATGTGTCTTTGCTCTGACTGTGGAAGTCTGCTGAAGTCTGCTCAGGGTGTTGCCCTCTGGGACTTTCATAGAAGCTCAGAAGAAACTTCCCAGCTAAACTTCAGCTATTCTTCCACAAGCACACCCTGCCTGAGCACAGCAAGGCTTGTAACAGCCACTTGTGCCATGAAGTCAGCGTGCTGACCCAAAGGACACCTCTATTCACCTGCTTTTCTGAGGGCCTCATGTACATCGGAGTCAAYGCATATGCCTTCCCTGGGGAGTGAAGGAGCATCTCTGCAGCCTTATACACCTGACAGAACTCCACATGTCCCATGCTCATGCAGTGACTAAGCAGCACCATTTTCCTCCAGACCAGGATTAAAGGCTCTGAGACAGATTTTTTTCCCTGCTGCTGACTGCTGCAGACCGTGATAGGACAAAACTCTGAGCTTGAATATGGAAACTCTGTCTTGCCTGTGGTCCCAGGAATGCTTTTCTCCTGCTGGTTTCCAAGCGGTGCGGGAAGAAAATTGCATAGTTCAGACATGGAGAGTGCAAATGCTGGATGTAGAAAAAAAAAAAAAAAAAAAAAAAAAAGGAATGATTTTAAATATCTCTTAAACCTCCAGACTAGGAGAGAGTGCTTCCAAGAAATCTGCAATGCGTTTATGCAAGTTTTCTTCTGCAATAGTCAGTTCCCCACATAGCAGGTGACTGCTTTTGTCATTGTGCAGCTGCTGCATTAACATTTCTGTGGAGTAAATACGGTTCATGAATCAACTAATTAAARATTCAATGCTCATAAAAATATAAATAATAATTAATATGAGTGTTTTAATATAAAAGCTATTGTCCTTCTCATGGGGGCATTTCCTCAGACCAACTCTTTATCCCTCTCTTCAAAGCAATGTTCTCCATTTCTCCCTCACCCKGCAATTCTCCAACCTGATTGTACTCAGGTTTGGGGAAAAGTATATTTTTTTGCATTTCTACCATTTTTCCTCCACAGCTTGCTTTTACTCGCTATGTGTTACCTTAACTAGAGATCACTCTACTCTTTTCCAAGACAGCAGCTATCAGAGGTTAGTAGAACTCAGCTGGGAAGAAAGGTAAGTGTGGGGCTTAAAACCTAATGAGTGAAATGATAGTTTCCCACAATATGGAGGAAAGACAGGCAGTTATGGGATATCTGTGTTCAGACTGGGAAAGTCTGATTATATGTCTTCCCAGAAGACATACTGGGAAGCCCAATACTGAGACATTGGCTTTGTTAGCCTATGTYTTGCAGGGCTTGAATTGTCTGTTTGGCATCAGCTTGGTCCCTGAGGAAGTGGTTAGGTGACCCTGCACTGGGGTCTTCATGTGCTTCTTCTAGGAAAAATTGTTTGCTAAGGCTCAGTGCACCAAATGCTGGAGCCAGCCTGGGTCCAGCACTGCACCCAGAGCATTAAGAAATGCAGCACAGACATCCAGAGAAGCTCTGCATGGAGCCATCTTGTGTTTCTCAGGGTTTGTTAGAGGTGATGCTACCAAAAAGAGCTATACTGCTAAGTYCACCCTGGAAGCAGCAGAAAATCACTTATCATACAGTGGTATCTGAGCTTTTAACTCTTGTTCCTGCACTAGATACCATTAATCCTCAGTCTGGCTAAACTGCCCATAGATAGTTGTGAACTGGGTATTTCTAGGGAAGAGATGCTCAAATTATTTTTTCCCTTTCTATTCCCTTACGCCAMCTCATCTCTCCTGTACCCTCATCTCCATACCCTATGAGGGTAGAAGGGTATGGATACAAAGCCCTATGTCCTCCTCCCATGTCCCAGCTTTACTTCCAGCAGTAMACACTACAGCCCTTGTCCGCCTCCACAACACACCACGTGGAGCTCAGTCAGCTTGGTTAGTCCTTCAGAGGGCAGCAGGAGGTRAAAGAAAGTGGTAGATCATGGGCTAAGGGTAAATAGGTAGTTATTGGTGGTGCTCACGTTGGCCTAGCCCATCAGCATCTGAATTAGCCCACAGGCCATTAGCTGGCAGTTCTTCTTTAAACTTTCTAAAAGATTAATTTACAGTGTCATGACTGGGTCTCAACAAAATCCATGGAGAAACACGTTTTGGAAAAAATCAGAGAAAAATACTCTGTAGTTCTTTTTGCGTGACTTTCCAATCCTAATACTACAATACTTGAATAAAACTAAATGTCTTTCATAAGTTAAGTGAAAAAATGCTCTTCAGACAAGGAATTAAATTATCTTCTCTCTGTGAAAACACAAAGTTTGACTTTATGCTTAAGACCTGAGCTGCACATTTCCAGCTCCTATAGGAATATATCCACTGATGTCTTATATGTTCTACTGAGCAAGTTGTGTTTGCTTTGATAATCCTGATTTGTGCATTCAAATTCATATACTGAAAATTAAAATTGCAATTATTTTTTTGCAAATAATGTGACAGGACTAATTTTTTAAATGCATCTAGATAACCTGTTTCAAGATACTTCTTTAATCAGCTTTATTTAGCATACTTTACATTTGCATTTTATATTTGGCCTCATTTGTATTGCCACATTACACTTAGTCTGTATGACATAATTACTTCTGTACTAAAGATTCCAGAGCTTTGACTATTTCAGGGGCATAGACCATAATGGGATTAATGAGAGGTTTGCAGGAAATAGGACATTCAGTGCATTAGCAAGAATCAGAAAGTCCTCCTTAACATCAGTGAGTGTTTTGTGACATTATTCTTTGCTCCCTCCTTCCTGTTTCTTCCCCTTCCTCTTTTAATGTCAGGTTTGATAGGTACACAATGAGGCAACAGGTGACTTCTTGAGGTCGCTGGCCTGACTCCTCCATCTGCACATTTATTTGGTAACAAGTTCTAGTCAGAGACTCCCAAATTTTTCAATGAATTTCACCAATACGATTGAGAAAGATCAGAAAAAACAAACAGGCAAAGAAATAAATCTCTTTTGGTGATGGTTTGAGTTGTCTGTTAACATACAGCTGACATCTTCAGATTAATATAAGACGATGATTTCTCCAGCATTGTGTGTCATGAAATTCTCTGTATTTACTGACATGTTCTTTCTTATTACTTAGTGGAGTATTAACAGGAGGGAGAGGGCAGTTAACCTTTGGATCTGTACTTTGGCAACTAGCCAATACATTAATAGAGACGAAGAAAGCTGTGGAAAATTGCTTATTTCCTACCTTGTTCCAAAGAGTGGATTAAGAGAGTGGAAACTCTCCAGAGACAGCAAAGCTGAGGCTGAAAAAAAGCTGTGAGAGGAAAATTTAGAAGAGACATGTGGGAAATTTTGGGTAGTGGAAGGACAGAGCTGGGTATACTTCTGTAGACAAGGGATAGTCGTCTAATCTGATGTTGTGACCAGCTTTGTCCTGGACAGGGAAGGTGACCGTCACAAAGAAGACTCTACAGTTCAGGAGGAAAACAAAAGATGAAGGAGGATCCTAGAAAATTTTACAGCAGATTAGACCYCAGCTAAAACAGTTTTTTAAAGTAGTCAAGAAAATAAGCCCTGATCATGTACTGAGGATTAATTATGTTTCATCTCTTTTTCATTATTTCCTGTATTTTTAAGTAAATAAATACAGTGTCATGCAGGCAGGTAAATAATTTATTTTGYGGCAGTTGTCTCACACCTGTCATGTACTCCTGACATAAGAAGTCCTGTGCAATCGTGAAAGGCTCTTCCCCTGCGTTCCTTAATGTGCCTATACCCCCAGGCAGCAGCAGCCTCTGCCAGTCTTCGAGAGGTGCTCCAGCACTGATCATCTTCATGGGTCATTTTCGCATCAGGACATTGGGGCTGAAGCTCTCCTGGGACAGCTCTAGAAGGGGCCTGGACAGGGTGTCCCTTTGTCTGAGTCCTTAACTTGGGTTCCTGCCTGCCTTTGTCTCCTTGTGCTCCTCTAGGCTTGTGTAGACAGGCCTTTGATGAGCTGATGGCTACTGTGATGGGCCTGGGAGTATCTGGGCAGGCTATTATTTGGGCTCCCCCTCTATTGTTTCTCTGTGCTCCTTTGTGGGTGTAAAGACAAGCTTTTATCACATAACGTAAAACATCCTACCATCGTGGTCTCTGTTTGGAGGCTTTGACTCCCCTCTGATCAGGCACATGCTACATTATTCAAAGGGGAAAATGCCACATATGGCATTTCCATTGTAGAGCCAATTCTACTTTAAGCCCTACTTTTCATGGACTCATTCATAGGATCCCAGGGAATGTGTGCCCTCCCCCCCCTCCCCCCCCCCCGAGATTTTTTTTGCAGGTGGATGATCAGGGGGATTTARGGTACCTTCATGAATGGATCCATCTTAAATCTTATTAGGTCATTTTGGAGGACTAATTTATGGAAGCTTTCTCCAGAAGTTTACTGAGATTAATGCAGATCATAGGAATAGTTTATAGAAACCCACCTCTTCTCATTTACCACCTGAGAGCGCAAGTTTTGAGGATATCGCTTTGCTGTTTCATTTAACAGGGAATGGATCTGCATAAGCAGCTCAGTCCACTAGGCAACTGTCAGCTGGCAGTGTCCTGTAGCTATCACAGAAAAGGTCACCAGCATCTCTGCAAAGCTCCACAATCAGGAAAGACCAGGTCTGATAAGTATGGGAAGTCGGAAACCTTTAGAGGCACTGTGGTGGCACTGTGGAACAACAAATACCATTAATCTGGAGATTACAAAATCCTTTAATCTGTTTTTAATCTCCATGTTTTTAAAGCTGCTTCTTAAAACTTTAAATCAACTGATGTTTTCCATCAGTCTCTGGGTTCAGTATTTGGCAGGATCAGAGGGTCTTCTTGTGTAACATGTACGGTGCAAGGTGCACTCCTCCCATCTCCTGGCTCAGGTGTTGTGCCAGATGGCTGTATCAAAGGCTCACATTACTAAATCTTGATCCTGCTTTTTTTTTGCCAAGAAATTTAACTCGCTACAAAATCTCTCTTCATGACTTATGTCTTCTAATTGTTTTTTCTCCACTAATACTGTTTGGGTTTTTTTTTGTTCCTAAGGATAAAATGTGCCTCCAAGGAATAATTGGCCTGACTGCCCTCTCTGGCAAAAATACACTGGAAATACTCTGGATTTTCTCTATCAAAGTTTCTTTGGACTATTCTCTGATGAGTGAAGTGTAGGAGTGAAATGAGCTGTATTTCTATCATGGAAATCCTATTCCAACACTRTGCTATTGCATGAGATACATTAACAATTTACATAGCATTTTCCCCCTTTTTCCTTCATTAGGGAATGTGTACTCTCCCAAAGCTTTTTTTTTGCCAGCAGGCAAAAATACCAATTAAGCACATTTTCTTAGCTCAGTACATGACAGTTTAATGTCAAGGGAAGGTAAAGCAAAAAAATTAAGGCAAGCKGCTTTTTTGTTTTGCTAGGGTGGCTGGTTACACTTCAAGAATCAGCAAAGGTGCTATTTCATGGTACAGCAATTTTTAGCTAATGTCAGTGAAGTGATGCATGTGGTGCCAACTGGCTGCGCTTTGGCACAGATCTCATTCAACAAGTGTATTGAGGAGGAGTCATATGATGTCCACTTGGTTCAGATGATGCCTGCACATAGGTAGTCTTTCTATATTGACATAGTTTTACAGAAAAGAGGAGATGAAGGGAAAAGCAAAAGATTTCCATGGACTGAACAAAACTGATGTCAAAATGTAGGGCTAGGTCACCCTGCGAGCACTGCAGCATGCCTCAGGGAACAGGCGTGAATCCCTCAAGGTGARCAAATGGCAAAAGCATACAGGTATACAGTCGCTGGTCCTCCTGCTCCAAGTGACCAACAGGCAGCATTCAAAAGTCGGAGATAAGAAAGAATGGTACTTAGATGTTGGCACGAATTTTCTGGGGGAACTGTTTTCTTGTTCCTTGTGACCCATCTTCTTGCCAGAAACTTGAATATTAAGTGTGGGCCTAACTTCAGTTTTTATATTGAGGTCAGTACAGTCAGAAGCTCATCACCTGAAGTGCGTTATAAATGCTAATCATTGTAGCTGAGGTTATATTATTACCAACTCAGTAATGACTGATCAGTTGTTAAACAATGATTGAGTTAATTAAAGAAAGAACACGTATAAATGAGTCATTTCTGTGTAACCACCAGAAAACCAGAACTCTGTATTGCAGTCCGAATAATGGCCAAAAAGTGTTTGTGTCCACTTGCCCTCCTGGGCACCAGCTGGAGGGTGCAGTCGGCCACCCTCACGGGACGATCCACAGCTCAGTCGCCAGCACACCGAACATTTTCTCTCCTAATCCCAACACATTTGATCCCATTTTGGTGAGAATGAGGAGCGATATAACAAAAAACAAATCCCAGCAAAGTGAGTACTGAAAGAGCAGAACTGCCATGAGGAATGTGATCGTGCAGTTTAAATGCCAGCTTGCAATTCACATTGTTCTATTTTGATATATTTTGTTTATGAACTCTGTGCTGTAATTACAGATTTTTTGGCATGGTATTTTGAAGTTAGTTAAGCCCTTTAACCTAGAATGCAATTGCATTTTCTTGTTTTTCTTGTTTGCTTATGTTCAACTTCTGTTGATTTCAAAAGGTTCAAATGACTTAAGGTCTTTGACTGGAGTTGTGTATTTCTTCACTATTTTAGAGAGAGTAGTAAATTATTGCTCACAGGGTCAAAAAAAACCCAAACCAAAACCCACCCCCTCTTAAAAGGTAATTTGTGGCGCTCTCTTTCTGCATAGCATTTCACACTGTGACGGAACCTGTGTGTGAGAGAGGCAGAAGAATGGAGAAGTCCAGGAAAAAATTTACTGATATCATAGATAAGGCAATATTTGCTGCTAACACAATGGATCGTGACGAACTGCTTTTTTCTTACAAGGGGATTCTCTACCCCGTTACTTTTTGCAGTCCTGAAGTATTCAGAGCCATGGAATCCCTTGAAGCCAGAAGTGATGATATCATTTTGGCAGGATACCCTAAATCTGGTGAATATACTTTCCTTTCTTCATAAATAAAGTTATGTAATGGCAAATAAGTAGGTTTGTACTAAATATATAAAATATATATTATATGATATATAATATTATATATTATAGTAAATAATAGTATTTAGAATTTTCACAAAATTTTGTAGAACTAATTTTGTTCTCAAAAAGCACAACAAAGTTAATTGTGAAGATTTTATATAGGGAATTTTTCAAATGACTGAGAAAAAGACATCTGATTTGCTTTTCTATAGCATGTAAAGGTTTTTGTTATCTTTACTTTTTATAGTCATGAAGTTAAATGCACAAATTAGAGAGAATTAAAATACAGTTCTCACACCAGAGATAACTAGATCTCCTGATATTGTAGGATCTGCTCTCACATTTATGTTTGTAAAGTTAATAGTTTTATATTTGTACACAGAATGGAGCTTTTGGTACCTTCACATGCCATGCTGCATATTCTTCAGTTTATTTCACATAGATGTCAAGAATATCTGAAATCCATAACTATAAAAAAATTATTTTTGTAACACTTTAAGTGATCACACTGATCTTTGACTATTGGAAAATCAAGAGGAGATCTTTGCTAGGGTTGCAAGTTTACCCTACATCTTTGTTACTTCTGCCTGAAAGCACCCTATACTGGCCCATATCAAAGCTACAGGTTTGGATTAGATGTGTCTCATATCCATTTTAAAGTAGCTGTTTCAGTCCTCCAGCAATTGGATTCACACTGTCTTACAGTAGATAGTCACAGTTGACAGGATTGTAAAGCTTTTGCTTTTTTACCATGTTTTCTTTTTGAAGAAATGCTATGCACCTGAACATAGTTATTAAGACTGTAGTGACAAAGATGTATGAACCCAGTGTCCAGAAGTCAGGAAATAGTAAGCTAAAGATGGGAGTTCTCTGCAGGCTCTTTTTTATGCTTTGAATAAAAAATTAATAAATGTGTATAGGAAATGTCACTTTAGAGAATTTTTGCCTATTGGTAAAGAAAATGAGCACATAAAGCACAATTTTCAGATCTGGTTCTGCTCCTGTGTTGAAGTTCTGTGACCCATCTTTCCTCCCAAGATAATCCTGTGCAGCATGTCAGAAAACATATATAAGATACTAGATTTTGAAGTACAGGTTTACCACCCCAATCCCCCTTATATTTGTCACAATAAAAATTTATTACATTAATGCATGTTTTCCTATGTAAATCTTAGTGCTTTCTCTCCTTTATTAGTTAATTTACAATATACAAGTTAATTTATGATGTATTGAGCCATTCAAGTTGGAGAAATGTATCCTTATAAAGAGCAGAGGTAGGACCCTGAGAGGCGATTGTCCAGATAATCAACTGTGATTGTATCACATGAAAGAAGAGCAGGCAACTCACCTGGTAGTACTGCCTACCTCTTGGTTTTCCTGGTGAATCCATTTCTGATTATTCTAAAGATTTTACAAACAATTCTCTATTTTTCCCCTTTCAGGCACAAACTGGCTAGGTCAAATCTTAAGTGATCTTGTAGCCATATTTGAAAAAAAAACGCAGAATAAAGAAAGCAGCGTGAATGATGAAGAACTAGAAGAATTCCCCTACCTCGAAATCGGAGATACTGGGAAATATGAGGTGGGCACAGAACACGTATGAAAGTTGTCAAAATTTTATGCTTCAGATACTGAATATATGGTGTATGAAATATTCCGCTGTTTGATAAGAACTCTCCCACTTCTCTGTATGTGGCATCTGGTCTGGATGAATCTCATCTGCACTGCCAAATGCTGAGGGATAAATGAAGAAATGAAGAGAAAATTTCCTACCCTGGCATGGCTCTCAGATTATTATCCACTATTGATTTTTCAGGTAGACAGCGATGAAGTTGCAACGGGAAGTCTGAGGGCAATTAAGAGAGACTTCAGGGCCTTGGGATGTCTGGTTAAGGGATCAGAAGCACAAACAGTGTTCTCCTCTACCCTTCCAGTTTCAGGGAATGGTGAGGGAAGAAACAGGAGGAGCCAGCAGATCAATACCTGGCTCCGAGCCTGGTGTCACTGGCAGAATTTTGGRTTTTTTGATCATGGGTTGGTTTATACGACAGACCGACAGGGTACACCTGACTCAAATGGGGAAAAGGATATTTGCACAGGAGTTAGCAGGGCTCACTGAAAGAGCTTTAAACTAGATTTGAAGGGGGAAATGGATAAAACGAGACTCGCTAGAGATAACCCTGTGGGTGGCATGCCAATGTTTAGGGGACGGTGTGCTAGCGAGGTCCTTTGGTCTGCGGTCTCAGTGGAGGTAGTGGGTGGAGATCCATGCGACAGCAAAGATGCAAGGGTTATGGATGTGTTAGAAACTGTGGAAGTGCCTGAGAATGGTCATGTAGGAATTAGGGTTTCTCCCCCCAAAATGGTGGTGGGATCAATAGCCCAACTGAAGTGCATCTACACCAATGCACAGAGCATGGGCAACCAAAAGGAGGAGCTGGAAGCCACTGTGCAGCAGGAAAACTATGACATAGTTGCCATCACAGAAACATGGTGGGATGACTCGCACAACTGGAGTCCTGCAATAGATGGCTACAAACTCTTCAGAAGGGATAGGCAAGAAAGGAGAGGCGGTGGGGTGGCTCTGTATGTTAGGGAGTGTTTTGATTGTCTAGAGCTTAATGATGGTGATGATGGGGTTGAGTGTTTATGGGTAAGAATCAGGGCGAAGGCCAACAAGGCAGCTATGATGGTGGGAGTCTGTTATAGACCAGCCAACCAGGATGAAAAGGCAGACCCAAATATTCTATAAGCAGCTGGGAGAAGTCTCAAAATGGCTAGCCCTTGTTCTCGTGGGGGACTTCAACTTACCAGATGTCTGCTGGAAATTCAACACAGCAGAGAGGAAACAGTCGAGGAGGTTCCTGGAGTGTGTGGAGGATAACTTCCTGACACAGCTGGTGAGTGAGCCAACGAGGGAAGGCACCCCGCTGGACCTGTTGTTTGTGAACAGAGAAGGACTTGTGGGTGGTGTGATGGTTGGAGGCCATCTTGGGCACATCGATCACAAAATGATAGAGTTTTTGATTCTTGGAGAAGTAGGGAGGGGGGTCAGCAGAACTGCTACCTTGGACTTCTGGAGGGAAGACTTTGGCCTGTTTAGGAGCCTGGTTGACAGAGTCCCCTAGGAGGCAGTCCTGAAGGGCAAAGGAGTCCAGGAAGTCTGGACACTCTTCAAGAAGGAAATCTTAAAGGTGCAGGAGTAGGCCGTCCCCATGTGCCGAAAGAGGAGCCGGTGGGGAGGAAGACTGGCCTGGCTGAACAGAGAGCTTTGGCTGGAACTCAGGGAAAAAAGGAGGGTTTATGACCTTTGTAAGAAGGGGCAGGGCACTCAGGAGGACTACAAGGATGTTGTGAGGTTATGCAGGGAGAAAATGAGGAGGGCCACAGTCCAACTAGAACTTAATCTGGCTACTGCCATGAAAGATAATAAAAAATACGTTTCTATAAATACATTAGCAAGAAAAGGAGGGCTAAGGAGAATTTCCATCCTTTATTGGATGCGGGGGGAAACATAGTGACAAAGGATGCGGAAAAGGCTGAGGTACTTAATGCCTTTTTTGCCTCAGTCTTTAATAGTAAGAGCAGTTGTTCTCCGGGTACCCAGCCCCCTAAGCTGGAAGACAGGGACGGGGAGCAGAATGAAACCCCCATAACTCAAGGGGAAATGGTTAGAGACCTGCCACACCACTTAAACACACACAAGTCTATGGAGCCGGATGGGATCCACCCAAGGGTAGTGAGGGAGCTTGTAGAAGTGCTCACCAAGCCACTTGCAATCCTTTACCACTGGCTAACCGGGGTGGTTCCAGTTGACTGGAAGTTACCAAATGTGACACCCACCTACAGGAAGTGCTGGAAGGAGGACCTGGGGAATTACAGGCCTGTCAGTCTGACCTTGGTKCTGGGAAGGTTATGGAGCAGATCATCTTGAGTGCCATGACGCGGCATGTAGAGGACAAGCAGGTGATGAGGCCCAGTCAGCATGGGGTTTATGAAAGGCAGGTCCTGCTTGACTAACCTGATCTCCTTCTATAACAAGGTGACCTGCTTAGTGGAGGAGGGAAAGGCTATGGATGTTGTCTACCTAGACTTTAGTAAAGCCTTTGACACCATTTCCCACAGCATTCTCCTGGATAAACTGGCTGCTCATGGCTTGGACGAGTGTGCTCTTTGCTGGGTAAAAAACTGGCTGGATGGCTGGGACCAAAGAGTTGTGGTGAATGGAGTTAAATCCAGTTGGTGGCCCATCCCAAGTGGTGTTCCCCAGGGCTCAGTACTGGGGCTAGTTCTGTTTAGTGTCTTTATCAGTGATCTGGATGAGGGGATCGAGTGCACCCTCAGTAAGTTTGCAGATGACACCAAGTTGGGTGGGAGTGTTTATCTGCCTGAGGGTAGGAAGGCTCTGCAGAGGGATCTGGACAGGCTGGR
The DNA here is from genome assembly GCA_030449065.1 of Oceanodroma leucorhoa. Taxonomy (NCBI): domain Eukaryota; kingdom Metazoa; phylum Chordata; class Aves; order Procellariiformes; genus Oceanodroma; species Oceanodroma leucorhoa. The sequence continues at coordinate 8,432,423 of JASVER010000016.1, forward strand.
TCGATGGGCTGAGGCCAATTGTATGAGGTTCAGCAAGGCCAAGTGCCGGGTCCTGCCCTTGGGTCACAACAATCCCAGGCAATGCTACAGGCTTGGGGAAGAGTGGCTGGAAAGCTGTCTAGCGGAAAAGGACCTGGGGGTGCTGGTCAACAGCCGGCTGAACATGAGCCAGCAGTGTGCCCAGGTGGCCAAGAAGGCCAACGGCATCCTGGCCTGTATCAGAAATAGTGTGGCCAGCAGTACCACTGTTCTTGGCTCCCTGTACTTGGCACTGGTGAGGCCGCACCTCGAATACTATGTKCAGTTTTGGGCCCCTCACTACAAGAAGGACATTGACGTGCTGGAGCATGTCCAGAGGAGGGCAACGAAGCTGGTGAAGGGTCTGGAGAACAAGTCTTATGAGGAGCGGCCGAGGGAGCTGGGGTTGTTTAGCCTGGAGAAGAGGAGGCTGAGGGGAGACCTTATCGCTCTCTACAACTACCTGAAAGGAGGCTGTAGAGAGGCGGGTGTTGGTCTCTTCTCCCAAGTAACAAGCAATAGGACAAGAGGAAATGGCCTCAAGTTGCGCCAGGGGAGGGTTAGATTGGATATTAGGAAAAATTTCTTCACCGAAAGGGTTGTCAAGCATTGGAACAGGCTGCCCAGGGAAGTTGTTGAGTCACCATCCCTGGAGGTATTTAAAAGACCTGTAGATGTGGCGCTTAGGCACATGGTTTAGTGGTGGACTTGGCAGTGCTAGGTTAACAGTTGGACTCAATGATCTTAAAGGTCTTTTCCAACCTAAACGATTCTATGATTCTATGATTCTATTCTGTGTCACTTCAGAGGCATTGAGAGGAGCACATACTCATTAGATATGCAAGAACTGCAGAAATTCAACGTTGCATGTTTTGCATTTAAGAAGAATTTCATGAAATGGCAAATATTGATATACTGGCTTTTGTCTCTTTTACGAGCTTTTTCCCCTCACCCCTTCTCTCTCTCCTTGAGATCCTTCAGCTTTCACATACCCCCTGTTGGAGTCTGCATCTTACCTTTATATTTGATCTCTTGTCTAACAGAACATGTTAAATTCATTATCACTGAAGAGAATTAGCAATGGATAATCTTTTTCCAATCGCTCATTCTCAGGGCCTTTTGAAGATTACAGCTACTCAGAGCAGTCCACTAAAATCTCAGGATAATGCTCACAAAAAATAAGTACTTCTATGAGCCAATAACTATTGATAAGTTTAGCAAAGCAATATTTTATCATAGGCTGATAAAAGAACACTTGTACCAACTGAACTGTCCACTTTCCTCCTTCTAATTCTTAAAGCGAATGAACAAATTACCTTCTCGAAGAGTTATATTTACTCATCTCCTTCCTGAAAATCTTCCCAGGTCTATCTTCAAAAATAAAGCCAAGGTGAGTGCTGATTTTAATGTCTTGAAAGCAAACACTCCAACAGATTTTTTTTAAAGCCAATTTAGTACTTTTCTGCCAATTATCAGAATCACTTTTACACTTAAATGTTCAGCCTGGCCATTTCTACATGCCTGTTTAAGTACTGCCATTCATCTCACTTAATCTCAGTTCATCCTTATTGACATCTTTGTGTCAGTCTCCATAAGCAAGTTGGGGGGGGTRGGACAAATCCTCCAGCAGTAAAATGTATTTTGACACAATTTCCTATGGGAGGCATTTTATGGTGTTGTCACAAATGAGGGCTTCAGTGTGTCAAGTTTCAGAGAGAATTTGTATTTCTGTGATTTTTCCCCACTACCTAAATGATGGATGATGCTTGTATCAAACAAAACATACTTAGATTCTGCATAATTAATTTGATTAATCTGTAAAAGACATTTTAATAATTATAGGCAATCATCTTCACAAGGCATTGAAGCAAAGTGAAATACTTCACATTCTGAATTTAGAATGAAATTACTAATTCTGCAAGTTGTATACAAGATATTAAAATTTCCCCAAACTGCAATTTTAAAGTAGATTATTGTTTTCTTCATACTATTGTCTGTTATGTCTTTCTCTACAAATAAAATATTTTAATTTTTTCTAGATATTGTTGCTGATTCGCAATCCAAAAGATGTAGCTACATCTTTTTACCATTTTTCCAATGCCATGTCTCCTCTTCCCTCCTATGAGACCTGGGATGATTTCTTCGTAGCTTTCATGACGAAGAAAAGTACAGTATATTCTTCTGTCTGTGTCAATTATTCAATACTTTGACTTTGTCTAAAAAACTTGCACTTTGTAAATCCTCTTCACTAGGATTTTTTGATTTACAGTACAAAAGCAGAGATTAAAGACAGAAAGTTAGAAATTTGAACTAAAGTTTACAGTACTTGTCTTACTTCCTGAGGATAAAACCTTATCAAAACTGCACTTCCACAAAATTCTTTAGCTTACACAAACTGATATTTTCTCTGGAAGAAGCAGTTCCTCCTTATCTCTGTCTTGGATCCCCTTCACCCCTCCTCTCCAGTGTACATCATCTTGTGCCTACGCAGACATCTGAAGACCTACATACCAAATTGGACCAGAGGAATGATTTGGACTAAGCCTAGTGCATTAAAAAAGGAAAAAAATACTCCCACTAGTTTAAAATTGCATAAATTCTTCAGTTTGACATATCACATGGCCAGCAAAAGGGAGGCTTAAACAAGGTTTTAAACTGGATTAAGGGAATCTGCAAGATGGTTTGAGTACTGGTAGCTCTTTGGTAGACTCACATCTGTCTTGAAATACTAACAAGTTTTACCGTACCAACTTACAAATTGTACCATATGCCTGAGACATGTGCACATATCAGAACAGCCTGCAGCAAAACCTCGTAATTCCCACAGAAAGGTGCAAACTCTGGCATAGACATGATTAATAATGGCCATGGCTGAGGCATCAACTTAAGGAGTAAAAGTTGGTTTGTTTCATAAGGAGCTTGTCTAATCTTCACTTATGCTTCATTCTAGATTCTTTTGTTTTATTTAGTGCCCTGGGGATGCTACTTTGAATACCTTTCCAAATGGAACAAATATGCAGATGATGAAAATGTTATGACAATAACTTACGAAGAGCTGAAAGAGGTGAGGTTACCAATAGTTACAAATATTTTATACTTCAAAGAGCATTTTTTCCTAAACCAATTAACCATTATATTCATGTAGTGTAGTCAAACTGCGTGATACTGAATGAGGTAGATTCTTGTTTTAAGGAAAAGAAAGGTGAAATTCAAACTTAAAAGCCTTTTTAAAATTTTGTTTGTGAAAATGATTCTTGTTTTCTCTTTATCTGTGATATAAGCCCAAATCACTGTAAATCAAAACCCCCCATAAATTTTTCGGGGGAGCTTTTATATATTCAACAGTGTAGTTTTTGCTCAACTGTAAATCACATACAATCTTTTCTGATCTATAGGAAGACAGCTCATATCTCCTCTGAAATAATTATGGAGAAGAGAAACACTGTGTACCTCTCCAGTCCTACAGAACTCTATGAGTATTCTACATATGTAGCCAGCAGAGAGATGTAGGGAAGTGCAAACACCTTGGAAAGCAGTGTAATTTCTTCAAATGTCCCGTGGTATGTTACATTCCTCTTTTCAGAATCCGGTCCTGGGTGTGAAAAACATAGCTGCTTTCTTTGGGATTTCCCTGAGCGAGAAAGAGCTTCAGAGTGTGGCAGAGAGGAGCAGCTTCCAGTCAATGAAGAAGAACTCGCAGAAGACCCATGGGGCATTTGGCAGTGTTCTCTTTCGCAAAGGTAGGAAGCTCCAAGAAGTCCAGAGGTAGAAATGTCACGCTCTCAAGAACTTGGGCCACCCATCCTTTGCTTCTTTTTTGCACACATATTAGCATTACAGATTAGTATCAAGCAGGTTATCACTGTTATGCTTGAGAAGACTAGTCAAGGAGCACTGGTGAGGAAGACACTCAGCAAGGTTCTGGCAGCAGGCTGCAGCCAGCACAGGAGAAGCAACCGCACAGAGCAAATTTTAGGGGCCCACAGATGACTGGCAGGAAGGAGGAACTGTCATGCGTCTGAACTCCTCTCTACCTCTGTGCCAAGACCACTGATTCTTCAGCCATTAGAGGCTTACCTGAGCAGGCAAAACTGGGCCAAACTCAGCCTGAGTGGCATGATCACACTTTTTAGGAGAGTGTAGGATCTCCTAAAAGGGCCACTGCCAACCCCCTGTTCACACACGTTAGAAGTAAGCCAAGCATGCAACAATCAGATACATAGAGAAGGTGAAATAAGAGGGAACTACTTTTGCAGTGTAGCGTATGGGGGACAGACACGAGAAGGCCAACCTGGCTGTCAGAATCTATTTCTACATTTTACATTAAAGAAGTCACTGGATGAAAACTCAAGCTACCAAGGGAGCAGAAACCCAGCTCTGCCTCCTGCCAGATGATTCTTAATCAAGCCTTCATGATCTTCCACCTTGTCAGTCATAACTGACTGGAGTAGAGAGCTGCAGGGAAACAGGACTTTAGGCTGCTTTTTTTAGACAGAGTCACCTGAAGAGGGATATCTTCTTTTGCATTATAGCAGTTTCACAGGTCTGTAGCTCCACTGACTTCACAAAACTATATTGGTGCAAAAATGAGTGGTTTTATCTTGAAAATTGGATCAACTCCATTTAGTGTACAATGAAACAAGAATGACAGAACTATAGAATAACAAATAATAAAAWTTATTGTTTTTCAAGAGTTTCTTTGCTTCTTTGAAGGTGGTATAAGTGACTGGAAGAATCTTTTCAGTGAAGATCAGAATGAGAAAATGGACAAAGCATTTGAAGAACATATAGGAGGAACTAAACTGGGAACAAAGTTAAAGTATGAAGTGTACTGTAAAGCCTAATGAAATGTGGTTAGAGCAAGAGCTTTCCAATGCACTCTCAGATCATCTGAATGCTATATAATCGAAAACCAGATCAAATGATCCAAACACCTTAGAATTACTGTAATAATCACATTGCAGCAGCCTTTATAGTGACAATGATGAATAGTGGGCTTTTGTTTTAAAGGTGAGATCTTTGGCTTGTTTTGGCTACACTCATTTGCTGAATAAGATGGCAACTAACCATATTCAGATAAACTTAACAGCCCTGATTCAGTAGCTGTCGCCTGGAAGGAAATGCCCTTTTTCTCTTTCTAGCCAAATTCAGTCTTTCTAGACTACTTATAATTATTTAGTATATAGAAATTTTTTTTTGCAAAAATGTTTCAAATCAGCCCACATCTTCACAGAAAAGATCACTAGCAAAAATGTGGATCTGACACAACCTTAATTAATGACAAAGGATATCTTCCCCATGATTTCAGCACAACCTGGATCAAAGCTAGAGGGAGGAGAATGAAGGGGAATGGGGATCAGCATTCTTAGGGATTTTATTCTCTCTGAATGCAGAATTTCAAAATGTATTTTAGATTACAGGCTGGTATCAACAGGCACTACTTTTATATAATCATAGAACAACCCAGGTTGGAAGGCACCTCGAAAGATCATCTGGTCCAACCTTTCATGGGAAAGGGGGGCTAGATGAGATTATTGCATCTTGACAACCTCCAGCGATGAGGACTCTACAACATCCCTGGGGAGGTTGTTCCAGTGAATGATTGTTCTCACTGTAAAGAATTTATATCTTATATCGAGATGAAACCTCTCCTGGTGCAACTTGTACCCATTGCCCGTTGTCTTCGCCATGTGGCTCCTTGTGAATAGAGAGCCTCCATCCTCTTTGTAGCTGCCCTTTAAGTACTGGAATACTATGATGAGGTCCTTCCTGAGTCTTCTCATCTTCGTGGCCCTCCTTTGGATCTCCTCCAGTCTGTCTGTATCTTTCTTGAATTGTGGTGACCAGAACTGGATACAGTACTCCAGATGCAGCCTGAGAAGTGCTGAGTTGTGTATAACCATGAGTAATTCTCTCTTTGTGTCACAAAAATCCCAAATAATTTTCTTTTTAATATCATATAAATTTGCACTTACTCCACTGAAGACCATGTTTTTACCTGTATAAAGGTTAGTAAAAAGCAAAAGCATGAAGTTAGTGTCTTTTTCATGTGTTTGAAGAGACTCCTTAATCTATACACCTACGTGCCACTTCTAAGAACTGCTTTTATGTTTTTCATGCTCCAGCCATTAAATAGGAAAAGAAAATGTAGTGAATACAGAAGATGATGTTTCCCACCATTAATGCCAGTGGAGCGTTCTTACCACAAAACTGCAGTTAGCATTCCCTCTGTTCATTCTTGATTTACATATGTGCCTACAGTTAAGCTTTAACTTAAATTAATACTTAAACACTGAAATAAATTAATTTCCATAACTGGAAGTTCTCTGAAACTGAAGATGCCAAAATTCACTGAAACTGGCTGTATTCAGAAAATAGGATTGTCAAGGGTGATGGTGTGAGACATTACTATACTCAGCTATTTTGTACCGGCATTGGTATTTGGCACTGTGGACCCAGTACAGTGCAGTTGGGGGACCAACTGCACTTCAGCCACCTGTTCTAGAAAAATAGCAAAATAAGATTCTTCAAGTATAGTTGAATTAAAAACAGGAAAAAACCACACCCAATTTATAGATCCATCGCCCAAGCAGATAAGAAGTAAAAATAAAAGATACACTAGGAAAGAATAAAGTATTCAATGACTTTTTGCTTCATTCTTCTAAAGCTGGTTAATTCTGCCTGGACATGTAGAAATGCAGAGTTTTGCAAAGAAATAGGAATGCTAGAAATAATACTTAAAAGAGTTAGAAAAAATGAATAGATTCAAAAGCAGAGCATCTGAAAGTCCTGACACAAGCCATCTTTGAACAACTAGAAGTTATCTGTAAGAACCCAGAAAGGTACCAGACGCCTGGAAGAGGACATACATAGTAGCCATGTTTAAAAATGTGAGAAAGAAGAATCAAAATAGAGCAGTCACCTTAACTTGATACCTGGAAAGTTGCTAGCAAAAATGATGAAACAATCAACCATGAAACATTTTGAGGATAATAGGTTCGTAAGTATAAACCATGTCAAAGCTGTTTGTGTTCCATCTTTAAAAGATAACTTAACTCTTGATTAAGCCATAGACAGAATATACAATAAATGACATCATCAGGGAGGTTCTGAAATTATATGACAAAAGAGACACAATCTAGATCAACAAATTTATGGCATCGTGTGGAGATGGCAGCTTACAAATGTGGTTATAGAAATGAAATTAAAGTACTGAAAGTAGATTTGTGTTCCTAGAAATTCATACAACAGTGACAAAAGGCATCCAGAAGTAGAGTCATCAGCAGCAATACTTTCAGGAATATCCACTTGTTTACATGGCTGTTATGAACTGGATTGCAATAGTGTGCTCATGGTCAAACTCCATATACTGGATGACAGCAAAATTGGGAGGACAATTAAAGCAATATCCTTTATTGGTGAGTCCTGGTCATATTCAACATCATTCTTAACACTGGTGGACAGACTAATATCTGTATCATATATGATTGACTTTTAAGTCTGACGATCAGAACAGAGGGCTGAAAGTACTGGGGAAAATGGGGAAATGTCGTGGTTTAAGCCCAGCCGGCAACTAAGCACCACACAGCCGCTCGCTCACTCTCCCCCRGGTGGGAYRGGGRAGAGAATCGGAAGGGTAAAAGTGAGAAAACTCGTGGGTTGAGATAAAAACAGTTTAATAGGGAAAGCAAAAGCCGCGCACGCAAGCAAAGCAAAACAAGGCATTCCTTCACTACTTCCCATGGGCAGGCAGGTGTTGAGCCATCYCCAGGAAAGCAGGGCTCCATCACGCGTAACGGTTACTTGGGAAGACAAACGCCATCACTCCGAATGTCCCCCACTTCCTTCTTCTTATATGCTGAGCATGATATCATATGGTATGGAATACCCCATTGGCCAGCTGGCCTAGCTGTCCCGGCTTTGCTCCCTCCCAGCTTCTTGTGCACCTCACAGAGCATGTGAGCTGAAAAGTCCTTGAGAAAGTAGACTACCTAGCAACAACTAAAAACATTAGTGTGTTATCAATATTCTTCTTACACTAAATCCAAAACATAGCACTATACCAACTACTAGAAAGAAAATTAATTCCACCCCAGCCAAAACCAGGACAGGAAACAATTCAAAACTTCATAAAAAATTGAGATGAAGGCTGGCAAATATGAAGTTCAGTACAGGTGAGYGTAAAATGCTACATTTAGAAAAGAGAAACCAAAGGCACAAGTACTTAACGGGGGCAAACCAGTCAAGCAGCAGTTGGCATGAAAAGACCTGAGGAATCACACCAGCAAGGGCTAACATGGTGAAAGTGCTGGGGAAAAAAAACGTCAAATCTTATTCTGGTCTACAGCAACAGGAGGATCATACTTAAGAAACAGGCAATAATTTTTACAGCCTGTGGTTACAGGTCAGTCTAAACTGGAGAATGCTCCTTAGGGAGGCTGCAGAGAAATTTAAGGAAGCATCTGGCAGGGAAAAGATAAGCAAGCTTGGTACTTTAGCAGTACGGAGGGAGGACTAGAAAGTGAGATTAAGTCCCTTCTAGATCTATACTTGTAGGCATCTTGGAATATGGCAGACCTGCTTTCCATGTTCTTACTGATCCCCTGTCTGTGTTAATTCTTCTTGCATTAACTAAATTGTCACCAAACACCCCAGTTTATGAAACAGGCAAGACTTCACCAAGTCTGACTTCCTTATGTGATATTTTTTCCCCAATTAGACCCACACCAGATTTTAGAGTTACATTCCACATTCTCACTGGCTGAATCCTATTGCAATTTCTTGGCAGCTTTTGAGTTTTCAGATACTGATACTGCACAAGAGCCTTCGCGTGCAGTGAGRCTTTCCAGGCACAGTGGTCTTTGAGAAGTAAATGTGGGTAGTTAAGAAGGGGAAATCATTGATCTTCAAAAACTGTTACCCTTGCAGCATTTTTGGATGAGAGATTATGTAGGTAGTTGTTACTGAGTCTGGGAACAATCTCTGCAAAGACTGAGTGCTACACTGCTTCCAAGGGAAACACAAACTCTCTCAGTAATTCCTCAGATAATACTACTACACCACCGCTACTCTATTGAACCAATTAGATTAAGAGTAGTTGGAGAACACCTAAATTAAAATTAACAGGAGACATGCCCTTACTGATCTGATGGTAAACCAGACCATGACCTGTTTCTGAAGTTTATCCTCTCCTGTGTCATCCCAGGGCTATGGGTTCAGTCCCTTTTTGCCCTTACAATCTCACCCTGAAGGACACAGCTATTCAGAGCAATAATACCTCAAGTGCTTTTGCTGTATTAGAGACACTCTGTAGGCCCTTGTATTCAGTGGGGTAAGGAGGCGGGAGGGGGGAGGACGAAAAAGGCAAGCTGCCATGTCAGAAAATGAATGTGGGCAAAGAGACTTGATGGATGAGTAACATTTTGAAGGAGTGAAAATTAAGCAGAGGTGAAGGCATTGAGTGTGAGAATCAATTCAGAAAAAGTTGGGAATCTCTTTTCAAGGTAAGACATAGTTGACTGACACGATAGCGGTTTTCAAACTTCATCATTGCTAGATCGTTACCAATTGTCCAAAAATAAAAGAAAAGTATCTTTCTTTCTGGTGTAGTCTTTTTTGTTACCTATGATTCCTGAAATTATATATTTCCACTGAAGAGGATGCATACATTGTATTTCTGTCTATTTGCTTTAAAGAGGATGAAGAAACCAAAAAAATTATACTAACCCATCTCCCATCTCATGTCCTTTCCCCAATCCATTTTCCAAAACAAGACTAAGGTGGATCTTTGGCTAAGGTGAATCTTCTCTTTATGTTGTACTGCAAATGCTCCTGCTAATAGCATTTCTATCCAAGGCAGATTTTCATGTAGATGAATCAAACAACTCGGAGTTTTCCCTGGGGACCATGTGAGCTGTGCCACAGTCATACAGCCTTCCTGTGGGGTCACCTGCTTACCCCGAGACACTCGGCTGCTGGGCAGACAGCGCTGGGACTGGGACTCCCGGCACCCTCAGGACACCTGGTTTCCCTGAGCCTCTTCAGAGAGACAGGGCTGCTCTGAGCCYTCACCCCTGCAGCTGCTGAGCAGCCTGCCGGGTGGCTGTGACAGCATCGAGGGCCCTGCTCATGAGCAGAGGTCAGGGTCCAAGGGTTAAAGGACCCGGAGTCACCCGTGTCCTCAGTGGCTCAGGTGACAGGTTGTTAGATTTCATGTTGAGGTGTTATAGTGATCTGTCTCCCTCAGGATTCACGCAGATGGCTCTGAAGGCAGGAGGAAAAATGCTAATTTCCTGATGCTCTTGCTCTTTAATATTGGCAAATGGGAGGAGATTTTCCTTTGCAACTCAGAGTAAACACATGGACAGAAAACTGAAAATAATAACAAAGCTGGCAGAAGGCATAATATATGAACAGTATCTCCAGTTTTCATGGGTAAAATAGCACTGCTAGAGAAAATATTTCCAATAAAATGGTCTGTTTTGATGGTTCTGCATTTTGGGAGACCAGAAAAATAAAACGATTCTTTGTAGGTAACTGTAAGCAATCTTCCAGGTCTTACAGTTGTGTTTTTGATTTGACATGTCCTCATGCTTAATTAAGCTTGTGTATAGGTTTACTAAATGTCTAACATCCATTTATGAAGAAAGAGACAAGGATGTGATGCACAGCAGTGTGGAGCTCTCTGTGGGTTTGACATATGGGTAGTGAACGAGAGCCATACTATATTCAAGGGCGTGAAAGAAAGAAAGAGTGAAAGGCCCTTCCACAGGGTAATTCATCTTTCCTGTATTGCATGTCTCTGTTGGGATGACCTGTGGAGATACCTATTTCTCCATCTCAGTACTCCTTACCTTCTGAAAAGACATCAGCCAGAATACCATTAACTCCCCCATCAAGAACAATTTCACCCGAAGATGAAATGATCTACATATATAGAAAGAAATAGAATTGAAGTCATACAGGTAGAATTTGATTCATGTTAATGCAGAACCTAAGTATTAGAGCTTCACATGAAAGTAACCTTGCTTTAGGATTTGGTGAAGTAAAAGTCTCAAATGCGAGTATTTAATCATGAGATTGGTGGTACTTGTCCTTAGCTCTGGAGATGCCGCCTAAAGTGATGATGTTACAGTGACTGACTGCAGGATGGAGCCACCATCGGGAAGGAAGCTGCACCCTTGGATGTGTATCCATTAGTGGAGTCAACAGCAAGCTAGGCTGAGATCCACTATTCACATGGCTACTACATGCTGGTTGTCCAGTTTGCAAATTACACTGTATTGCTCACCAGTTAAAAATATTTCAGGGAATATCCTTTACAAGTCTTTCTTTGGTTTCGTTTAACATTTTGAATGCTATTAGTTGTTGCGCCAATAGATACCTGTTCCCAGTATCAGCCGCAGCAAAGACTCTATGTCACTATTGTCAGTCTCCAGTCCTGTAATTTCAAAAGGAATTAACAGAATACAGAGTTAATCAGTGAATTGTACCTTCATTCCTGAGCGAACGCCCTATCGGATTTGCTAATATGTTGCATAAAGTTTTTCTGCATTGTGGAAAGACAGCCTGTATGCGTTTGAAAGAATTTCACAGGGATACAAACACAAGCAAAAATAGGGAAAGAGTAATCGAAATAGTGGAAAATTCTTTTTCACAGAGTGAAAAGATTCCCCCAGAAAGCGTGCTGTTTTCCTATAGAGGTATTTTATACCCTGCTACGCTTAGCAGCCCAGAAACTTTGGAAGCTCTGAAATCCTTTTAAACCAGGAGCGACAATATGATTCTAGCAGGCTATCCTAAAACAGGTGAGTGTTGTTTTCTTGATAAGTAGTCAAGTACACAACGCTGCAATCCAGAAATTTGTGCCATCATTTAACACAACAATAATACCTGAGAAAAGCTTATGGTGACATCGGACTTCATAGAATCATGAATTTACATTGTAAGACACCTCTGGAGGTCAAATACTACAACCTCCTGCTCACAGTAGGGGAAAAACCTAACCTTCAAAGTTAGGTTTGGTTGCTCAAGACTTTGTCCAAAAGAGTTTTAAAAATTTGAGGGTGGAGGTTCACCACCCACTGGAAATCTATTGCAGTGCTTTCCCACTATAGTGGTTTTTTTTTTTTTGGTTTGTTTGTTTATTTTTTTACACCTATGCAGTCAGACATCCCCTTGTTGTGATTTGCAATATGCCCCTTTTGTCATTTCCTGGCCAATTTTCAGAAGAATTGGCTCTGTCTTCATTATAACCTCAAGTAGTGGAAGACTGCAGTGAGATTCCCCCATGCCGCCTTTTTTTTTTTTCTCCAGCCCGAACAAACCAAGCCTTTCTATGCTCCAGCTCCCAGCGATTTCATGGAAGTTCAGCAGAACTCTCTCCAGATTCTTAAAATCGCTTGTGCTTCACTGCAGGAACTGAAGTGATGAACTGAATATTCGAGTGGTGAACTTACCAGTGTTGCGTAAAGCAGGACAATCACATCCCTTGATATTCTGACCACTATTGTTAATACAGGAAAGTATGTTGTTACCCTACTCACTGCAAGGGCAATACAGGAAATATTTCCTGCTAATGAAGGCAGAAGAACTGCTGTTTCCACAGACTTACTGCATTGCAGAATGCAGGGGATTCCCATGTAGCTAAATGGAGGGAAAGACATGAATGCCACCAGGACCCAGCTTTTATTGCTGAGCATGATATCATGTGGTATGGAATATCCATTTGGTCAGTTGGGGTCAGCTGTCCCAGCTGTGTCCCCTCCCACCTTCTTGTGCACCCCCAGCCTACTCGCTGGTGGAGTGGTGTGAAAAGCAGAAAAGGCCTTGACTCTGTGTAAGCACTGCTCAGCAATAACGAAAACATCCCTGTATTATCAACACTCTTTTCAGCACAAATCCAAAACACAGCCCCATACTAGCTACTATGAAGAAAATTAACTCTCTCCTAGCCAAAACCATCACACCCACCTGTTGACAGGCTAAGGTACAATATAGAGCCAAACTGGTTCACAAATATCCTGTCAACCAGGTTGACATGAAAAAGTGCAAATGTGCAGTTCAGAATGGATGTGCTACTGGTGTCTTTATCCTTTCAGGAACCAACTGGCTTGACCAAATGGTGAGGGAGTTGGAATCAACAGATGCCAAATATACACAAGAAGAAATGAAAGGGAGACTAAATGCTGAAAAGAAGCTAGAGACATTTCCACATCTAGAATTTGGAGATCCTGGGATATATGAGGTTGGCAGGGACCGAAAATATTGGCACTGCTCTTCTTATAGGTGGTATTAGCTGAAAGGCAATGGCTGATCTCAGAGGTAATGGAGAGCCTAAAGCCTTAACAACAGCTATGGTCTGCACAAGTAGTATGTGCTATTGCCCTCGGTGTCCCAGCGTAAGGGCCTCAGAGCCCAGACAGTACTGAGAAGCCACAGGGGGCTCCAGCCCTGGACCCAGTGGATTTGATCAGTAAGACCTTTCTCTTGGGTGTCCTGTGCTCAGGCCTGTCTCATGTGAAATGATGCTCTGTGGCAGAGGCTGGCAGAAGCCTACACCATCAGTGTCCCTGTGGGTTTTCCAAGGGATAAGATCCTTCTTTTCTGGTCTCACCTTTTTTTACTACCCACAATTCCTGAAAAGACACATGTCACTGAATAAACTACTTCTGTCCTGTCACATTTCTTCCCACTTGCTTTACAGAGGATGAAGAAACTGCCTTCCAGAAGAATTATACTAACCCATCTGCCACCTCATCTCCTGCCCCCATCCATTCTCCAAAGCAAGGCTATGGTGCGTCTTCTCTTTGCATCACACTGCAAAGCTTTTTCACCCTAAATTAGCTTTCCTCTGTCTGTGTGAAATGTGTTTTCTGCACTTTCACCTGGGCTGGTCAATGCACAGGCACATTTCCAAGGTTGAAGAGGCAGAGTGCTGTGTGCTGAGTCTGTGAACAAACATCCTCTCCCAGAAGCAGCTTTGCTGACCCAAGAGGTTACTCTCAGTGGACTTGTTGCTGGGTATCACCGCCCTTTCAGATCTCCTTCAGAAGAATGCTTCTGGGTTTGTGTCAGAAAACTGAGCAGGGCAAGCAGTTTTCTGTTTGCTTTAACTTGCCTTCAAGACCAGGGTACCTGTGGAAAGCCCACCACAGGCTGGGACTAAGATAGTCTTCAATGGGAAGCAAGGGTGCACCCACAGTCTGCTTGTGGGTCTTCTGTTCAGTAGCCCATGAGCTCATTTCTCTGGATTGGAGCTAGCTCAGAGCTATGTCCCAAGGGCATCACTGAAAAGCTTCTTGTTTTCACCCTGAAGCTCACATTAGCAGCAAATGGCCTGCCAAAGCTCTGATTTCTTGCTCAAGAAAAGGAATTAGACCAGCATTGTACGGTCTGGTGGGTGTTAGTGGACATGTAATGTGCTGAGAAGATGGTGTTTTGATCCATCACCAAATCAGAACCACATTATGTATTTTCTTCCTCCAGATCCTTGTGCTAGTTTGGAACCCCAAAGACACAACTGTCTCCTGTTACCACTTCTACAACAACATGCCAGTGCTGCTATTCTTCCCCTCCTGGGATGAGTACTTTGCAGCCTTCATGAATGAGAAATATACTTTGCCCTGCATTCTCTGGCATTCCTCCTTACATGAGGGGCATACACAGGATGCTGTGCATGGGAATCCTACCCCAACATACCTTACCAAGGCACTGCCAGGACAGACAGACACGTCCATGTTATGGCTGAAACAGGGAGTACCAGAGAATCAGAGTTTCTTTTGTCTCTAACTCTGAACAGAGAGATCATGAGAAAGCTTTAGCCTGACTTTTCCATTCCCACAATAGAGCTTGTGGTTCAGTGCAACCTAGTGGCCAGAGCTGGGGGATCCTGCACTGACCTCAGCCAAAAGAACAGACATGTTGAGCTGGTCCCCACTTCACCATCCTGGTGCCATGCTTAGACAGCTCTCAGGACTGAATCCTCTGATTTGGTAAGGGCCTGTTATGAGGAATACCCTACACAGCTATGTTTCTTCTTTGTCTGCAGTGGCCTGGGGATCCTACTTTGACCACTTAGTGGAATAGAACAAATACATTGACCATGAGAGGATCATGATGATAAGCTATGAGGAGAACTCAAAAAGGTGTGGCATCTCACCCAGCTCTTCCTTGATAGGTGCACTGTGCACCCCTCTTGATATGTGTGGCTCTGGGGAAGAAGAAACTCTTGGGTTAAGCCTGTCTGCCCCTTTAGAAAGGCATGCCTTTCTGAGCTACTCTTTTATATCTGGGGGACGCCCATGGGGTTAGGAAGAGGATAGCCTTGCCTATTAGTGGAAGGAGTAATATCTGGCACAGGCACAGTTTCTTTTGGGAGAAAAGAAAACGCCCTGAAGCTGAGACCACCATGTGTGGGTTCCCTCTCTGTTAGAGCTCTTAGAATTCATTGCTGACACTGTGGGAAGCGGACTCCTCTGCTGGGCTTCCCACCAGGTGCTGGCTCCATGCCATAGCCATGGTGTCAAGTCTTTTGGTTTCACCTCTGTGCTATGTTGCTTTGGCCAGGACCAGATACTGGGAATGAAAAGGATTCCTGCCTTCTTCGGATTCTCATTGTGCAAGGAAGATTTTCCCAGAATTGCCAAGAAGACCAGTTTCCTAGAATCATCATAGAAACATCATAGAATCATTTAGGTTGGAAAAGACCTTTAATATCATTGAGTCCAACCGTTAACTTAGCACTGTCAAGCCTACCACTAAACCATTTGCCTAAGCACCACATCCACACATCTTTTAAATACCTCCAGGGATGGTGACTCCACCACTTCCTTGGACAGCCTGTTCCAATGCTTGACAACCCTTTCGGTGAAGAAATTTTTCACAATATCCAATCTAAACCTTCCCTGGTGCAACCTGAGGCCTTTTCCTCCTGTCCTATTGCTTGTTACTTGGGAGAAGAGACCAACACCCACCTTGCTACAACCTCCTTCTGGGTAGTTGTAGAGAGCAATAAGGTCTCCCCTCAGCCTCCTTTCCTCCAGGCTAAACAACCCCACCTCCCTCAGCCGCTCCTCATAAGACATGTTCTCCAGACCCTTCACCAGCTTCGTTGCCCTTCTTTGGACACATGCCAGCACTTCAATGTCTGTCTTGTAGTGAGGGGCCCAAAACTGAACACAGTATTCGAGGTGCGGCCTCACCAGTGCCGAGTACAGGGGCACAATCACCTCCCTACTCCTGCTGGCCACACTGTTTCTGATACAAGCCAGGATGCTATCAGCCTTCTTGGCCACCCGGGCACACTGCTGGCTCATATTCAGCCGGCCATCAACCAACACCCCCAGGTCCTTTTCTGCTGGGCAGCTTTCCAGCCACTCTTCCCCAAGCCTGTAGCGTTGCCTGGGATTGTTGTGACCCAAGGGCAGGACCCGGCGCTTGGCCTTGCTGAACCTCATACAACTGGCCTCAGCCCATCGATCCAGCCTGTCCAGATCCCTCTGCAGAGCCTTCCTACCCTCAGGCAGATAAACACTCCCACCCAACTTGGTGTCATCTGCAAACTTACTGAGGGTGCACTCGATCCCCTCATCCAGATCACTGATAAAGACACTAAACAGAACTAGCCCCAGTACTGAGCCCTGGGGAACACCACTTGGGATGGGCCACCAACTGGATTTAACTCCATTCACCACAACTCTTTGGTCCCAGCCATCCAGCCAGCTTTTTACCCAGCAAAGAGCACACTCGTCCAAGCCATGAGCAGCCAGTTTATCCAGGAGAATGCTGTGGGAAATGGTGTCAAAGGTTTTACTGAAGTCTAGGTAGACAACATCCATAGCCTTTCCCTCCTCCACTAAGCAGGTCACCTTGTTATAGAAGGAGATCAGGTTAGTCAAGCAGGACCTGCCTTTCATAAACCCCATGCTGACTGGGCCTCATCACCTGCTTGTCCTCTACATGCCATGTGATGGCACTCAAGATGATCTGCTCCATAACCTGCCCTGGCACCGAGGTTAGACTGACAGGTCTGTAATTCCCCGGGTCCTCCTTCCAGTCCTTCCTGTAGGTGGGTGTCACATTTGGTAACTTCCAGTCAGCTGGAACCACCCCGGTTAGCCAGGACTGGTGGTAAAGGATTGCAAGTGGCTTGGTGAGCACTTCTACAAGCTCCCTCACTACCCTTGGGTGGATCCCATCCGGCCCCATAGACTTGTGTGTGTTTAAGTGGTGTAGCAGGTCTCTAACCATTTCCCCTTGGATTATGTGGGCTTCATTCTGCTCCCCGTCCCTGCCTTCCAGCTCAGGGGGCTGGGTACCTGGAGAACAACTGCTCTGACTATTAAAGACTGAGGCAAAGAAGGCATTAAGTACCTCAGCCTTTTCATCATCCTTTGTCACTATATCCAATAAAGGATGGAAATTCTCCTTAGCCCTCCTTTTGTTGCTAATGTATTTATAGAAACGTATTGTCTTTTGAGGAATAGTCTCAGTATGGTTCATTCCAATGGGCATGTCAGTGGCGGCTCCAGAGATGGTCCCTCCCAGACCTGGGGCCAGGGCCAGAGCTCTGGCAGCCCCGCTGCTCCCCATGACATAAAGAATCTTTGGTTTCTGACTACCATGGGTATGGGCTTGCTTTAATCCCTTTCCTTCACCACTCCGTGGAGGAAGAAAAGATTTAACTGCTTTCCTCTCTACCACCTACCCCACTACCCCAAATAACTTCCCCCTTCAGAGGGAGGCATTCACAAATGAGCTTTGCCTTGTGACAAAACCAAGTTTCCCTCTCTTCCATGTAAAAGCTTTATGAAACCACTTTGGAGATGCCCTCTGGGGAGGGAAGGCATACAGGCAGCCCACCAGCAATGCTCCCTGTGGCCTGGCTGCAGCCTTTACTCTTCGTCTTTGCTACCTTCCTTCTCTCCCAGGCAATCAGACCTCTCAGGGGCATAAATCAGATCCTTCCCGCCTCATCTATGCAACAATTCTGCCCCATTGCTGTCTAGGTATTATCCCCTCTCAGGAGCAGCTGCCTTCTGTCTTTGGTACTTCTTGTTGTACACAGGGGTTGTTGGGAACTGGAGAGACCTCTTCTCTAAAGCTCAGAATGAAGAAATGGACCAAAAATTTGAGAACTGCCTGAGAAGCTGGCTGCAAAGATGAAATATGATGTGTACTGCAAGGCCTGAAAATAAGCAGACGAGTTGCACGACAGCAAATCGTGCTCCAGAGATGATTCTTTAAAGGTCGACAGTCCCCATGTGTCCTCCCCATGAGAAAAGAGGGAAACCCCTCAGAGATCTGCTTGGCATCTCCAAGCATTTGGGTGGTAATTCTTAGGCGTGTGCTGGTCTAGGGTGTGTGCTTCGCTTGATGCAACCAAATAAAATGTGCGTATGCCTTGAGCGAATGCCTGGCATCCTTCCAGGAGGGAGACAGTGCACAGGCATCATAGCTCCAGCCTAGTGGTGTCCCTGTGGCTGCTTCATGGCCTGAGATGGTGAATGAGGCCCCCGAGGTGCTCAGTGGTGAGGCAGAGGGACCAATGCAGGGCCTCTCTTCCCAGGACACAGTGGGTTTGGCATGGATTTGTGGTGTGGGTCTGAACCCCCAAATGTCTGTGTATGGGGAGAGCATGACAGTCTGGGTTTAGATCCACCATAGCTACCATTGTGTTGACATTTGTACAGAGAAGCCAGAAAGGCCTTTGACACTTTGGCAAACTCCTGACTTTGGTGCAGGGTGGGACTTCTGGAGCTCTTACTGCCATGAATTCTTAAGTAATGAACAACTATATGTTCTCTGGAGTGTTTTGCTCCCATTGGCCTCTTTGAGGACAGTTAGGTAAGTGGCTAATGGGAAGAACCATGACTTTTGAATGGAAGGATCGGGGGGAGGAAGCCCCTTGATGACCCTGTTGTTAAACTATTAAAGCTGCATTTGTTTGACAAGAAATACATTTATGCTACATAGGTATGATTTCCATACCCTCCATACAATAAATACATTTATGCTACATAGGTATGATTTCCATACACGTCCTTGCTACATCTGTATAGAACATGCTGCATGACCTCTTGTTACAACCATTCTTTTGGAAAACCACAAAAGCTAAGGAAATGTCAACTCCGTCTGCCAAAGGGAATTCAGTTCCTTGGAAGAGGGATTCCACTGCCATATTCCCAGACAGATATATCTGCAGGACTCTCACACCAAACTAAGATTGAAAACTGAGCAACCAGCAACCAAAAATGTAATTAACAAAACTGGCAAATTGTCAAGGCCCTGTCAAAGCCCTGACTGTCCCTGCCCAGCCTCCCTGGGACTCCCCCCACCCTGCCCATGGCCCAGGATCCCATGTCAACCCCCTGGGACAATGATCCCTGCCCCAGCAATGCCACAGCAGGGCCGGTCTCCATTGCCCCACAGCCCTGCCCTGCCCGGCCATGGGCCCTGCCAAGCTGCACCCATCCACGGACACACGTCCTGGCCCATCCTCATCCCATCACTGTCCCCAGGGAGGTGCCTGATGCCCTGGGCTGGGGCTGTGTCGTGGTTTAAGCCCAGCCGGCAACTAAGCACCACACAGCCGCTCGCTCACTCTCCCCCGGGTGGGATGGGGGAGAGAATCGGAAGGGTAAAAGTGAGAAAACTCGTGGGTTGAGATAAAGACAGTTTAATAGGGAAAGCAAAAGCCGCGCACGCAAGCAAAGCAAAACAAGGAATTCCTTCACTACTTCCCATGGGCAGGCAGGTGTTGAGCCATCCCCAGGAAAGCAGGGCTCCATCACGCGTAACGGTTACTTGGGAAGACAAGCGCCATCACCCCGAACGTCCCCCCACTTCCTTCTTCTTCCCCCAGCCTTATATGCTGGGCATGACATCATATGGTATGGAATACCCCATTGGCCAGCTGGCCTAGCTGTCCCGGCTATGCTCCCTCCCAGCTTCTTGTGCACCTCACAGAGCATGTGAGCTGAAAAGTCCTTGAGAAAGTAGACTACCTAGCAACAACTAAAAACATTAGTGTGTTATCAACATTCTTCTTACACTAAATCCAAAACATAGCACTATACCAACTACTAGAAAGAAAATTAATTCCATCCCAGCCAAAACCAGGACAGGCTGCCCTGGTTCCCATCAGATGCCCTGCTCCTGGCTGGGGCGGTGGGATGGGCCCTGGCTGCCAAGCCCTGCCCCATGTCTCCCTGACAGGAATAATGAGGAGTGTTGCAGATTCAGCTCTGATGGGCCACTCACAGCCTGCTTCTTGGTCAGATTTTCTAAACTTCTGTGCAAGAGCTGCCCATTTGAAATTGTTCTGCACAAAGAGGTGTGTTTGCTTGAACCTGATGATTCTGGGCTTGTAGGTTTTCATTCTCAGAAGAGCAGGACTTCATCTAACTCTGGGCTTCCGTGAATGAAAAGAGACAAGCCACCATGCCTCATAATTTTGGAATTAGCAACATTTTAATCTATTCCTTAATACATGCCCTTTACTATTTCCTACATAGAATCATAGACTCATACAGTAGTTTGGGTTGGAAGGGACCTTTGAAGGTCATCTAGTCCAACCCCGCCTGCAATGAGCAGGGACATCTTCAACTAGATCAGGTTGCTCAGAGGCCCGTCCAACCTGACCTTGAATGTTTCCAGGGACAGGGCATCTACCACCTCTCTGAGCAACCCTATTCCAGTATTTCACCACCCTCATCGTAAAAAATTTCTTCCTTATATCTAGTCTAATTCTACTCTCTTTTAGTTTAAAACCATTTAAAACCATTGTCCTATCGCAACAGGCCCTACTAMAAAGTTTGTCTGATCTTTCTTATAAGCCCTCTTTAAGTATTGAAAGGCAGCAATAAGGTCTCCCTGGAGCCTTCTCTTCTCCAGGCTGAACAACCCCAATTCTCTCAGCCTTTCCTCACAGAAGAGGTGTTCCATTCCTCTGATCATTTTCGTGGCCCTCCTCTGGACCCACTCCAACATGTCCATATCTTTCCTGAACTGAGGACTCCAGAGCTGGACGCATGTATGCTGGACATATACATGTTGATATTAAAAGCTATCTAGATAACAGAAAGCAGTGTGCATCTCAGTGGCTGCAAGGAGTTGTACATGGGAACAAGCCTGACCAGCAATGGGGAAACAATCACTGAAATATTCAAAAGGCCTTTAGTAAGATGAAAAGATGGCATCTCAAGATCTGTTGTTTTTTTTTCCTGCAAAGGTATTTTGTGGCCTAAGGGCTCTTAGCAGCCCAGAAAGTTTGGAAGCTCTGAAATCCTTTGAAAGCAGGAGTGATGATGTGTTTCTCACCATTTTCCTAAAATGGGTGAGTCTTTCTTGCTTGATGAAGAGTCCGCTGCTGCAGTGCAGAAGTGTGTGACTGTACATAACACAACAATAACACCCACGAATGGTTAATGATGACTTCAGCCCACTGTGGAGGCACAGGATCAGGGGTTGTTCCATGCAGAAGAGCAGGAGGACTGGTGTTTCTATAGACCTCCTCCACTGTAGGACATAGGTCATTCCTGTGTGCTGGGTCGAGGTACAGGCACACCTGCCACCCAGACTCTTGGACCTTTTCCCTCTCCCTTCCCATGCCTTTCAATCCCCGCATTTGGGATTACCGGATACCTTTATGTTTTCTCCTAATCACTTAGAGAAATATCTTAACAGGTCATTTGAAGAAAAAAAAAGGAGGTGGTGTTTGATCTGCATTATATCCACTTCATGCTCAACCTGAAATTTTTTTTCTCAGACAGGAAAGGTATAAAATTGAGAGGTCTCCTGTAAATATCAAAAGTATTTTAGATATCATTTGACTTTTGAGTCGTGACATCTCAAAGTTCCAACCAATCTTAAAGGAACTGTGTCAGAAAATGCTTTATGTGACTCATTTTAAATGTGATGTGGCCAAGATTCAACCCACTTAATTAGCTAGTGTGGTGGTGAATTATGAGTAAACTGAGAGAGATGCAGCCTAACTTTCAGCTCGACAGGGAGAAAGGGCTTCTGGCTTCTAAAACAACATTTCTCACAGAAATTATAGAAATATGACCTGGAGAGATGAGCTCAGACTCTCCTGCTGGTTAAAAGGCTGAAACTGGATTTGGTCATTAGGAGGTAATGTAATGGTTGCACACAAACACCTCTGAAAAGCAGTAAAAACCTTGGATGGCACCTAAATTCTTTTAGACTGTGAAGACTATTACATTTAACTGATTTCTCCAATTTTTTTCCATTTTCTGTTCAGAAATTGATGAATTATATTTCCTTTTGACTAAGTCGTCATTCCAGACTGTTTTGCATTTTTTTCTACAGACACTGTCATCAGTCTTTTCTGATTTGTAATATCTTATAGTTTCCCATCTGATGTTACCCAAGCCTACTTAAAGGATTTCCTTCTCCAGACCTCTCAGTCTAAGTATACTTATGGGTGTACAGGCTAAAAACCTTGGCTGTAATAAAACGACCCCTTCCTAAGCCTCACAGCTTTTAATATTTTTTCTTGCTTGTTTTTTTAGTTTTATCTATAGTCCATGGAATTATCTATTTCTACTAAAATGTTTATTTTGTATTTATTTCTAATCCCATTAAAGAGAATGAAAAAATTCTCTTCCAGAAGAACAATATCAACCTCATGTCCTGCTCCATTTGTGCTTTTCCAAAGCAAGGCTAACGTGAATCTTCCTTTTGATTCAATCTGAAACTGTTATTAATAGCATTTTCATACAGATTAATTTCCCATTTCCTGTGTAAAATGTCTTTCTGAGATTGTATGTAGGCTTTAGAGGGGTAATTATACATTTCCGAATGTGAAGTGATTAAGTGCTGTTTACAGAGACTGGACACATGTTCTCTTGCAGCTGCAACTATAATGGCTGCGTAGGTTATTGCTGCCTTCAGTTTATCCCTGCCAAAGAAAACCGCTCCCTTAATTTCCTGGGGGAGCTGTTCCCTGCCCTCTTTCATCCCAAATAATCCAAACTAGGATGTCTTTCAAATAACTGTGAAAGGACATTGAGTCGTCCAAAGCTTAGAGTGAGCCTACCTGGACCTTTTCTTTACAGTGGACACACCATAATCACTCAGAGGGCTGTAAACTTCTAAAGACTACATTTAAGTTTAGCTAAAATGAAGACAATCAACATTTAAAATATGGAAACTCAGTTTATTCTGAGTGAGAACATAATAATATAACAGACCTTTTAAGTAAATCTCCTTTCACCTTGCAGTTTTTTGTCTCAGTCCAGCAACATTTCATGGCATTTTGGGTTGCAGCAGGCTCCACAAAGGCTGAATATTCCTGAGAAATTTGAGCTAGTGGCTGCCCCAAAGGCTAGGCTTACTTCCCTCTTCTGACTGTAGTTGTCTGCTCCTTCTTTTGCATGATCTCTTGTGCTTGTCTGACACCCCCAACTTTTGAAGCAGCATGAAACACTCACTTTTGGTGACAGCAAGCTGTCAGATTGTTCCAGCTGTCTTGCACAACCTCACCCCCGGTGCCTCTGGGTCTCTAAGAAAGAATTTTTCTGTTGCTTCAGAGGCTCGGCTCTGTCATTTTCTGTTTCTTTCAGGCATCTCCTAATATCTGCCCTCACCACAGCCTTCCTGCCTGCTGGGTCATGCACCCATGCTCTAGATGGCTTTCTCAGCTCAGGGCTCTCCTTCACCCACAGTAGAGCAGGCACAGCAAGGCAAAAGGGCAACCCCCTGCCTGGCCACTGAGAGGGAACAGGGTAGACATGACAGTCTGTGAACACACTGACAGACAGCATCCCTCTCCCTCATACCTGGAGAGGGGCAGCAGTGCTGACTGGTTGTAGATATGCTAGAAGTTATCACCTTTTAGGCTGGGGGGGAAACTGGGCAAGTTTCTGTAAAGGGAACTTTACACCTAAAATCCAGTGGCAATCATTTAAGGTTTATTGCATTCCCTCTGGTTGTTTTAGCAAGAAACTCATTCGTTATTTGRAAAAATAATGAATTCGTACCTTTGCTATCAACAGCTTGCTGGCAAAGGTATATATTGTTTATTTTTCAAATAGAATTTGAAAAATTTATATTTCAAATAGAATAGTTTTAGCAAATGTTAAAAATATGTATTTTCTGAGTATTTAACAGCTTTTTTCCTGGCCACTCAGTTGCATATTTTTTTTTTTTCCAGCTAAGATCCAGAACATCAAAGATGCAGCCATCTTTTACTTCTACTTCTACTTTTACTTCTACTCCTGGGATAAGTACTGCACAACTTTATGAATGGGAAAGGTACTTTCCATTGTTGGGAAAAATATTCTGATTAATAGTGTGTATAGGTAAAAATAGTTGTAGTTTAAGTGAGTCTAGCTTTTTGGCAATGAACATGAAATTAGAATTTAACCCTATTTTTGGCAGATACTCCATTTTCTGACACTGTGTTATGTCTTTTCACCAGAAAAGTAGTTATGCAAACACTTTAGCACTGAATTCTCCCAGGTTTTGAAATAATTCTCATGTATTATTTTTAGGGTTCCAAAAAGACAGTTGTGATGTGGTTCGGCAGTGAACCTCTCTTAGCAAATGACTGAACCAGTGTTTAATGACAAGAGCTGTTTTTGTGCAAGTCTTGGTGCATTTGGCTTCTTCTCTCAAACATGTTGGCTGCTGTAGCTGGAAGCTGATGAAGGGAGCTGCTGGGGGAGGCCACTATACCCTTTTCATTGGTTCCTGTGCCCCTTGCTATCTCTCACCAACTTTCTGCTGGTTGGTAAGAGGTGGATCTGGGCTGCCTGAGCAATGTTTGTTTATCAGAGAACTGCTCTGTCTGGACTCCAAGGGAAAAGGGAAGGCAGGACTGAAATGCCAGGACAGGCTGGACCTAGTCCGCAGACTTCTTTTTGGACAGTGTTTTTTAGGCCTTATTTATTGTGGACATGTAATCATTTACAATCTGTGCAAAGTACACCACAGCAATCACACCAGTGTAATTGCTTGAAGACAGGCTTATATTAAAAAAAAMCCAAAAAAATCACTTTAAAAACATGCTAGCTGTGTATGATTCAGTAAAAGCATATTAAAGCTCTGGTATCAAAAGAAAGATTTTCACCAGCTATGATGGGTTTATRGTATGGACAGTTTCATTCATTTTCCTTGCTTGCAATATGGAGAAAATATCGATTATCTATTTTTGAGGCTTAGTTGTTACTATTTGTAAATATTCCAAAGACAAGACATGTTGAGTACCATATCCTGCATAAAATGGAGCAGCAAAATTTTTGAGTGGCATTTTTTGGAGGGGAAAAGGGATAACATGACAATAAGAAACACTGTTATAATGAAAAAACCCATACTGTGTTCAAAAATACAGAGATCAAAGGTTCTGACAGAACATGTACTTGTGGACATAGATGATGTTAATTATACCACAGACACACATGCTAAAACATTTGCAGAATTCAGTTAGAAGGTTATTCCAGAGCTGAAATCTAATTAAGCACCTCTGAGTATCCCACTGCTATATAGAAATCTGTCTTCCATCTTATTTCTCCATAGTCAGCTTACTGTAAAGAAAACTAAATACAGCCAAGGAGTTGGGAAAAATTCAGAATTCAATCTGTCATTCACCCCAGCTAGTGCCTACACGTTATGCTTCAGTGCTCCTCTATTCCTTAGTCCTTGCTTCACAGTCTAGGTCCCACAGCTGAATATAAACYTAAGGTCATGAATGGAAGGTAGTGGTGGAGAAGAAGAAACCCTTTCTTCTTTACATAATTCATCTTTACTTTCACTGTTGCTGAATACTTTTTTCTCTTCAACAGTGGCTTGGCAATCGTCTTGACTGTGTGGTTGAATGAAACAGGCATTTCAGTGATGAGTATCTAAAGTCAATAAGCTATGAGGAATCAAAGGAGGTGGGGTTAATGTTATTTAAAGTAAAGCATATTTCACCTTTTAGTCAGTGTATTACTGAAATTGTGTACAACAGGTCATAATGACCCATTAAGATCTGTTCAATGATGCTTCAAAATAGAAATGGTCAGGAAATTGCTGTTCCTGCAAGTGAAATTTAAATAATRTATATTTATGCAGTACAGTTGCTGGGTTTTATTGAACCTGAAATACCAAAACATAATTTTGGAAAAAAATGGAACATTTTACATAAAATTTTCTATCTAGTGAAAAAAACCTTTTCTTCTTGGAAAACATTTTGGCAAGAGCTCTTACCATATACATTGAAATGTATTTTGAAGGACTAAAAATTGAGTTTGGATATGACATAGTTCTAGTGAAATCAGTTTGCACAGGAGGAATTTTGTCAACTTTGAACAAAAATGTGCTAAAGAATCTAACCTTCACAAACAAAAGCACTTTTGTATTAACAAGACTTATGTCCAGTGCTCTCCATAATGATCCTCAGCAGCCAAAAATATGCACATCTACACACAGGTGCAAATACCTGGTCTTCTGGCAAAATCAGGACAACTCTTAGAAGTTCATTTTTGTTCCTAAGTTGTCTGGACGATGCTGGCCATGTATGAATAGAGACAGTGGCTTCATTTTCAAAATTACAGAGCATTTATTTTCCATGGGTATCAGTAGATGGTGATAGCATGGAATAGCTCTTAAAATCAGACCAACTAACATCATTAAAAAGATACATAAAGATGCTTTGGTGGGAAATTTAGTCCAATATTGCAATATTAAAAAAAAAAAAGTCCAATATGTTGTGATGGAATTTAAACTGCCTAAGACTGAACAGATGAGCTAACTGTAAAATATGTATTCTATAGACAGAATTGAAAACTGCATGGCAGTAACATGAAACGTTATGTATTTGGCAAAAGTGTTTAACTACTGCTTACATGTGTCCTCTCCCATTGGTCTTACTTGGGATGAAAAATGTCTTCTAAACGTCTTCTTCAAAATGTCTGAAATAGATAGGCATGTAGGCAATGCTACCCTGCCGTCAGACAGCCTGCTTCCTTAGCTCAATATCTCCCTGTCCACTGGGGTCAGTTCCCCAGGAAGCGTGCTTTCTGCTCATGACCCTGTATCTTCCCAGCACACTCACTCTTACAAATATGGACTCATCAGCTGTGTCAATGAACCTACCAGAGTTTCCTGGATGTTAGTGGTAATGCAGTGTGTGTCCCATGTGCGTCATTTGGTATGGGCAAAATAGCCTTGCATGAGGAGGAGCCTCTGCCCACTGCTTCCCTACCTATTCTACCTCGTAGATTTCCTCAGCAGAGCTGGGTTCCAAAGACTTTTCACAGCAAGCCCACTCAGGGAAAACTGTGAAGCCTACAGAAACACTGCTGTAACTCTGCCAAAGGTACAGCCAAAATATAATTCTGTACAAATTCTGTATCAGAATCAGATGCTGAGAATGAGAAGGGTGGCTGAATCCCCTGGGTCTCCTTGACTGATGGAGATTGAAGCAGCTGCAAAGAAGACCAATTTCAAAGTTATGAAAGAGAAATCCTCAGAAACCCCAAACCATTTGGGAATATTTTTTCAGAAAAGGTGAGCTGATAATTCTTTGTAGGCAGCTGTAAAAAAAAATCTGTTCTAGTTTTTAGTGGTAATAATATCTATCACAATTGTGCTTAGATAGCTCATGTTATACAGAAAAATGTGTGGATGCATTTACAGAATGATACGAAGTAGAGTTGAGGTTACGTAGGTTCAGCTACCTAAAAGTTAGATATCTAAGTTAGGCTAGTGATCTAGGTATCTTCCTAATGGAGAGGGGTAAGTGCTTCCAATAGAAAGTTCATTACTCTATTGTTAGACCTCTGTCTTGGTGTATTACCTTCTGGGGGTATCCATTCTTCCCTGAGATTTTTTRCTCTCTGAGGAAGTCTCATTCAAAAATGAAACAATTTATTTATCAGTTATTTAAGAATAAGCTATTGGAGGGTTATGTTATGGGAAAATGGGCCATATTTAAAAAAAAATGTTGTGAATCATAGCTTGTCAGCTGAGCAATACTGATCAATTACTGCACACTCCTCATGATTTTAATCCTAGGTTTTCCTCACCAAGGCTAAGCAAATGGGTGACCTGCTGTATTTGAGCTCAGTAGAATGAGCTGAAATCTTATGATTTTATTTACTGGTAAATATGACACAAAGTTTGTGTGAAGAAAAAAAAAACACTTGGTTTTTTTATATTCTGGTGAGAAATTCCATTAACTCCACAAATGTTATGTTTACTTTTAGATGAAGCTGTATGTGACTTATTGGACATGACGAAGGATTTAATATCTTGATTTGAGTTTAAGCAAGAATTAAGGTACCCAAATGTAACATTTTTCGCCTTGTAAACTATTGCTCAGGTGCTGCCTAGCCCCAGAGGTGAAATGACTCCATTTTGTCTTTGAGGTCTCTAGACACCCAAACTCTGCTTCAAGACATGTCCAAGAACTTTTCTGTCTTAACAGGCTCTGAGCCCTGGGGCTTCTTGAAACTATGTACAGCTCGTTTGAACTTCACAGTTAGATCTCATCTTTCCCTCATACTCAGCACTTTTGGAATATGAGGGCTTTTTATGAGCCTCCATCTGGGCCTCTCCAGATGGAAACAGCTGAAAATGCTAATCATTTTTACAAACATTTTGCAAAGCTAGAGCATGTAGTGTTGATTCTCCAGAACAGCATTCAGTACAATAAAATACTTGCTAATACTGGTCTGCCTACACAAGCCCAAAAGAACGATCTTGGTTTTACTAAAATTTTATTTTTAGCCTGTCACTTTTAAAACGCTTTCTTCATCTCAGAATTACTTGCAGGCTGAATGGCTCACAACAGCTCTTCTGGTAATTGCAACCCGGCTCAAAATTCTTGGCATTGGTCTGAGGAGAAATGTGCCAACCTGGGAAGCAGGGTCTTCTGGTGGCCTGAGGGGAAACACTGGCAGGAGGCTAAGGCACTGTTGGGAAGGCATTTGAAAGCTAATGGCGTATAAAATAGTGTATATGTGTTGGTTAATATAGCACAACATAATTATCTGTGTTCTCTGCAGAAAAATTCAGGAAAAAAAAGCAATTCCTATTTCTAGCAGCTTCTCTTCCCTGAACCTAAGTTTACAGACTTCCCGCAGAAACTTAATTTAAAGGCCACTTAAATGTTTATGACATTATGAATGCCAGCCTACATTTTACACAGAGATGTGTCTGAGCACAATTTTTCAGCTGCTCCTTGTCTGGCATGCCAAGAGGTGCTGGGCAGTTCCACACAGGAGTTCCAGTTTCATCCCATTTAAAGATTATCTGACTAATATGCACTTGGGGCAGCATCCTAAGCCCTCCCCATAGTTACTGGAAAGCAATAAATCCCCCTGACTAGCAAAGGTTGAGTCTGATTTTAGATGGATTGAATCCACTTTTAGTCTCCATTGGCCCTACAGCAACTGTGTTCCTACTTGAGATGCTGCATATGTGGATGAAGATGGGGATGAATTGTGTCAAACTGTGCTCTGTACCAGCACTGGCCTCACCCTGTTTTCATCGCACTAGGAATAAGCGATTCTGAAGTGAGTGGGTTTAAACTGCTGGGGTGAAAGGGAAAGTGATCAGGCCCCACATGTATAGAAGTTCAGATCTCCGGGCATTTTGCCGTCAGGAAACCAGAGGTCCAAGCTGTAGCTAGCTGTAAAGGCTCCACCCTCTATACATCTTTGTTTTTCCATCTTCCTGTGTGCTTTTTGCTGCAACTTAGCTCCGAGAACACATCACTTRGAGCAAATCTTATCATTCATATGCTTATTCTCAACTTCTCGGGCAGTATGGACCTGTCCTACAGCAGCACAGAGTCACTCTTTCACTAGCATCCACTAAGATATTTTCAGCTTACCATTAGAAATGTTCTTGCCTAGTTTTCTGCCATTTTGGGGGGAAGAAAGGAACAGGTGAAACATCCTTCAGGTTTCAGCAGATGGTCAATGATGGCTCCCAGCTGCATACCAGATAAGAGGAGTCACACAGTTCAGCCTGTGTGATATACATACACACATGCATGGAGCAAAAAGACTGCCAAAGACAAGTAAACTCAGCTGAAGAATCAGCTGGAACATATTAACTCAAGAACCTTTCTTTAGAAACGAGCAGTTTTTGCACTGCTGCAAAGCCACCCCTGGTAAACCTTCTTTGAAAACATTTAGTGTACTTCCAGCTGCACCTGTGTTGTCAGACATTGCAGTTCATCTGTGCTTCATTCTGCTTTAGGGGCACTTAATTTGTACAACCTCTGCAAGTCTGCTTGTCATGCATGCCTGCACTTCTAGCTAACAAGGGGCATGAGGACCTTACAGGCAGTGTATTCTGAGAGGAAGGGCTTGTTCCCTGCCTTAGACACAGAAAATCTCTRCTGCTATAGCATCAGTATGCAATGGGCAGGATAACTCACCCCAGGACACATATACCCCTGGACATCACTGAATAGTGTTTGGAAAGGGGTTGAATTGTGCTGGAGCTTGTGCTGGAGCCAGCTTGGTAACCTAATTTTATGCAGTTGAAGATGTCACTTGGGAATCCCAGCTGGAATCAAAAGCCTGGGAAGACTCTCCTAGCCCCACATGACTCTTTTAACCTGTTCTGCAATCCCACACATGCAGAGATASGACGAACCACACTACACAGTCTCTACCCAGAAGGACTGTGGTATTAATATTTTTAAACTAGTTTTAAAAATACCTCTGATATTATATCTTTTCAGYTTTTCCAGGGGGGTTTTGTTTTGTTGGTGCTATAACTAAGCTTATCAGTTGAGGGTTTTTATAGTATTAATAAATCCATTTATGAGCAGAGATGGATGGAATATTTAGGCAACGCGGTTTTCATTTATCCCAGTTTTAAAAGACGATGGTACTGACTGAATATAGAAAATGTTCATAGAATTTGATGGGGATGAAACTAAAAGGGTTCCCTAAACTAAATAGGAGAGTTATAGGAGTTCTTGTAAACACGTAGGGAAATATATCCTCTCCAGAGTCTTTGAGTGTTTTTTAAAAAGTCAGCCCTATTGAATTCTGTAATGARAACAGAATTTCCTATTAAATCCTCGCAAAAAAATCTTTAGGATTTTCTTAAGTTAGACAAAACACAGAAAAGAAAAGATTTTTCAGCTGTGCTGTGCATATACAACTCCCACCAACACTGACAGTAATGAGGGCACAAGCACACCGGGGAAATGAGTCCATTAAAATGGCTAGCCCAAGCTTTCAGTCAGGCGATAGTTATTGACCTAGTGGATATGACTCTTGTTTCTACTCTACCAGTAGACCATACTCATTTGTGTCTCAGGGATCTGCATTACTTTCAAAAAGGCAGAGGCAGAGGCCTTTAGTGTAGCTTCCAGATCCTTTAATAAGCTGCTGGCACTTTGATTTCAGTAAAACCTTGCCTTCGCTGTGCTCTAGCAGTAGCAAAATAACCATGCATAGTTGTTGATGCTTTTAAGAGACATTCCTGTGTTCTTAAATCGTTTGCTGCAATGTTTCAAAAAGGACACCAGAGGGCAAAAATTATTAACTGCTTCTCAGAGCCAGGCTAGCGGGAGTGGGCATGCAGAGCCCTGCGTGTCCCTTGCCCAGGTGTGAGCTGTGTTTTGGGTGAGGCTGATGGGGCCGGTGGGRTTGCTTTGTATGGACGGGCCTCACCCGACCTGCTGCTCTGGCTCCTGCTGCACCGTTGCACTGGAGACTGGTCCTCCTCCTCCTGACTAAACTCAAACCAGATGGTACCTCCCAAAGTGAACAAATGCTTCTTTCTTTATTTAGCGCAAGGGTAATCCATACAAAATGTTACAAATGCAAAATACAAAAAGCAGTGTGATAAATGTAGTTCCATGGCAAAAGAATCACATGACTATGAAAAGGCTTGTTAGATACATCTTGATAAACAATCAGGCAGCTTTAAATAGCCTTACCAGGAAAAAAGAAAGGAGTACATTTTCCCTTTGTAGTTTTGTCAAGTGTAGCAATCACAGATTGTACTATTTTTATTAACCTCACTAACATACCTTTTTTTTTCAAATGTTTTCTTTTTTTCTCCAAGGCAGCTGTGAACAGACAGCATAGCTACTCACACTTTTGGGTACTCTGCAAAAAGAAATGTTGGAGTGGCTTTTGGATATATTCTCCCATTGTCTTCTGCATTGCAGTGCAACATGTGGGTAGGATTTCCTGTGCCAAAAGAACTGAGGGGACTCTTCTGTGCTATTATTATCACCAAGAACAACTGATTCTGTTGTAGCGATGGAAAATGTAAAATATCAGCCATGATGGGTCTGATTTTTCAATCTCATACTGGAGGGTACATGCGAGGAAAAATCATGGCCTTATCTTATGTAGCATTAGATGACAGAAAATGCAGTGCTTTTTAAATCCAAAGTACCTAAAACAGGGTTTTTTTAGGGGTGAAACCAGTTTCCTCCAAGTCAGACTTGTACCCTTGGCGGCTGGTGGCTGTCACCCCATAGATGGAGCCTGCCATTTGTACAGMCCGTTCAGCCAAGACATGAAAAAGAACATCACAGATGTTGTTTCATCTCCAGATGTTCTGTGTGACAATTCCTTGCCACAGCTCAAATGAAGCCCTTTGAGGCCAAAGCATGACAATCTAAAGGAACGCTGCCAAATGTATGAAAATGTTCAATGTATTTTACACAAATTTGAACATCTGTGGTGCTCAAGGAAGATTTCATGGAGCTCTGTAAATATTGTTACATGTAATTAGCTTCACAGCATGGGTGCATTATTATGCCCGATTTATGGCTAGGGAGATTGGCACAGAAAAGATAAGCAATTAGTCCTCGGGAAACAAAAATATTTTGTTCCCCAAAGAGAAGCAGAACCCAAGGAAGTCAAGCACTAAACCTGTCCATCTCTTATTTTCCATAACACCATTTTGTGGAACTACTGGTTCTAATTTGGAGGAGATGGCAAACAACAGTTCATGGTTGCAAAGTAGYGTTGTGCTTTATAGCAATAAAATGAGAAGGGAAACACATTTATTATCAGATCTCCTTTTCACAGGTATCTAATAGCAATTGCCAATTCCAAGCACACAAATTCATGTAATTCATTATTTGGGCTTCAGAAAGGAGGAGATTGTTTTAAAGTTTGTGTGTTTCCTTTTAAAAGGGTATTTCTCTCTTTTGCTTCTAGTTTCTGATTCTGTATGATACACTTAAAATATATTTTTAGCTTTTCTCCACAACCACTGGAATTAGAAGCATTACTATTGTTGAGAATGAAAGCTGAAATCCCTTTCAGAAAGGAGCTGGGGTTTTCTGAAAAAGGGATTTTTATGAGGTTCGTTATAGCCACCTGGCTCAGTATGATTTTTGCTTCCTTTTGGTTAGCAGAATAAAGTTTTAAAACATCCATATCTCTTCATGAACAACATGGAAAGAGTAGGTGAACAGGATCTTTCTGCTGCTCTCAGATCACATAGCTGTTAACACTTCCAGCTAGGGTGTTCAATGCAGGTCTCCGGGTTGTGGTCCGCTGGCTGAGCAGGCTGGAGACATGTACATGGTAGTCCCCCCTCACCCTGGCAGACACTGCAATGCTCAGGGGGCAGTGATGGCTGGAAGAAAAGTTTCCCTCTAATATGGCTTGGGACCTCGGTCTGGAGGCCCAAGGCTTCCCAGTGCTACCATTTTGATGTAGTTTATGTGACTTTAGTGAACCAATTGGTGCTGCTCCGTATTTAGAAGTTGTGCCTTATCACACCTGTGCAACCCTCACTGTTTCCTGGAGATGGACGGAGGCAAGCAGACACTGAGCAGCGCTGGTTAACACGAGAGCAGTGAGTGCCCTGCCAAACGTTTAGGAAAAGGAGTCCCAGGCTCGGGGGAATGCAGCTTGGCTTCCAGATCCTAGCCTCAGCTTTGAGGCTGTTAAAAAGAAACAGATTTTTAAAAGTATCATAATAATAAAACAGCTTTCAAATTTGTTTTGAGACTTTTGACACCTGAAACAGCGTCAAACATCTATGAACAGATGTGTTGGTCTTCCTGCATRGGG